>CM066224.1:12293193-13493193 GCA_033675125.1 Athetis lepigone
CTCATACAATTGCTAATGGTTTTGCTAAATACGCTTAAAAGCTTTTAGTACCAGGGAACTGCATAGTAAGTTCAATAAATTTAGACTAAGTGAATAGATAATATAATGGGTTCCTTTTCTGAAGTCACACATGACTGTTTTAAGCTTCACATTATATAGGTGTTTCATGAAATTCAATATTTGCATGCAAAAATGCATTTAGATCGCTGCTTCATTTGACTCAGTTGTATAAAGCGTCAAAAATATTACCCGTGGTACTAACATTTTGAACGCTGGGCTGAAAGAAAGCGCCCTGGGGCACTTAAAGACTTCGTTTCTACATACTGTAAAGAGATGCCATGATAGCCCATTTGTAAGAGCAATTGTCAACTGAGCCTTGTCACTGATTCCTGTGAAGTACTAACATAAGATAATATAATACTACTTCTAAACTAACGGATTTCAGATGTCTAATAAATAAATGATAATAAATCACACCTTAAGTTATATTAGTTATACCTACAGTATTTTAGTAAGTGTATTTATGTTGCTTGCTATTTGACTGAACGTTAACCTTTTGTCAGTAAAATAGTTTTTCGATTCTCTCTCATTCTGCTCTCGGGTTTGGTATGATCATTTTGGCACAAATTATTTTTTGAACCTAAAATCTACAATTTGATTCTGTTATTAGTTCAGATGTAGTTTATGACATGTTTGGAGACGCATACGATTCAGAATAAATTCCACGTGTGAGCCAATGTTTTCGAATATTAATAAAAATGTCTGAAAACCAAACTAACCAAAGTGTAAAACGGTTTTCAACTCAATCTAAGAAACTTAGTACAATTTATCGCAGAAAAAAATTCATTCCCCTACAAAGTCACTCAAGTCATAGGAAAAAACCATTTAATATTCATCAGTAAACATTCCGCGAACAAAGAACTGAGTTTCATAAAAGATGTCACTAAGAAATGAAGATGGGGTGTTAATTAACGACCCAGTAAATGAGATAAGACTAATGAAACATTGGAAAGATTAAGACTCAACTTAGTTTGCGATTTCTTTGATTTTTTTTTCTGGATCTGCTCTCGACTTATCATCAGAATCCGATGAAAATCGAATGGGGTCAGTTACCGTAACTAAAATTCTCGTTCAAATTCCTTAGCAGAAAAAAAGCAACAAATTAAAGTAATCGTACAACTAAATGTTTTTTTTTCAATCGGAAATGTAATAATACATTTCTTGGAATGTTCAAAACACTGCTGCACTGTTCCAAAAGAATTGAAGAAGTCTACACAAACACGTGCAAAGCTATAAAAAATATTAAAATATCTTAACAGCAGTGGAGATATTCTATATGACAAGAAGTAGAATCTACCCGTACATGAAACAAATGGCGAAGGCTTTGACTCTGACATTTTAATACAGTCGTGCTTTTAAATGCAAATAATTATATGTTTCTATATATTTTATATTGTTTCTCTCTACCGTTAGGTTTTTTATTCAGCACAATTAGAAAGTTATTCGTTTAAGTTTCATCATCATTTTCCAAAATCGTTTTAACAGGTCAGAAAATTCTCAGTTTTCTTTTAAAGTTTTGTCCAAGCGTAAAATCACGATTTTTTTCCTATTTAACATCGCTATTATGAATGAGATTTTCTTTATTCCAGAGTTGAAAGAGTCCGGTAAAGGCCTAGGGCTACTCCTCATTGTGATGATAACGCTCATTAGTAAGTACATGCTCAGTTACTTTCTCTATTATATCAGCTACGGTAAGTAGAGTGGGTTGTATTTACTTTGATTTTGCATTATTATTGAGTGGTCGTTGATGTCTTGTTATACTCCCGTGGATATTTTTTCAATAAATGCTTTCAAGGGATCTATATTCAGAAGTGGATGGCAATAGGCTCATATGGCAATCATGATGATTGCTCGTCCACAGGAAATAAAACACAAAATATTTCTTAACTTAACTAAAAAGTAAATCTTTCATGATACATTAATGTGAATTGAACTTTATGGTGATCAATTGAATTTAATTAAATGGAGATCAATTGAATTGAATAAAATGGAGATCCTATTGTGTCCCGAATTTTGTGTGTTCGAATTATTAAATAAGATAATGTTGTTATAATATATCTTTGCAGGCATGTTGTTTCTAGCAGGGGTTTTTTTTACAAATAAATTAAATGAAATGGAGATCAATTGAATGAATTAAATGGAGATCAAGTTAATTAAGTTTAATGGAGAACAACTGAATTGAGCACAATTCCTTTAAAATGAAATTTGAACGTGCACCACATGCCCCAATTAGGTACATGATATTATTATGTCCTTCACTTTGAATTGTGACACGATAAAAGTAACTTTTACTCAAAATTACTTTATTGCCGTAACGAATCCCTTGAACCATCTCAAGGGCATTTACCTGACTTCTTAGAATAAAGGGTTTCTCTTTATGATCCAGACAGAATTTCATTACGAGAAAATCGCGTTTTAAACGAGTTTCAGTAATGGCATGATAAATAAAACACGACTGATTAAATTGGGCGAACAGTTGTTTCAGAAAGTTAAATTTCACGCCTTTTTATGCTTCAAGTATGACGTGAGAAGTTTTGAGTAGATCTGTGGAAATACACACATCAAAAGTGTCTAGGGATATTTTAATTAAACCTAAATAACTAAAATTCTATTAACTTTTTGTGACACCTACACTTTAAAATAAACCTTGTTTAATTGCCTATCTAATCTGATAATATCATTTACGTTAAAGTTAAATTAAAAAAAAAAACTTAGAAGAAGAGGAAAAACTCAACAAAATTTCAATTTATAGTCCGGTCAAATTAGCTTCAAAAATAGGGGCAAGGTTACATTAATTCGCACCTAGCTAAAAATTGGCATGAATGTTGAGAACCCTATTACACACTATTTGTCAATTATCCACATGACTCCAGCGTGTGGAAAAAAAGTTATTCAAGGTCAAATGTTGCAAAAATCGATTTTTTGAGTTTTCCAACTAAACGGTAAGTGTTATCATAAAAATAGGTGAGACAAAAATTATTCATCATAATCTATAAAAATTGTTCCTACACTTTTTTTCTTAAGAATCACCATTTCGGAGATATAGCGATGCAAAATGTTGAAAAAGTTGAATTCTTCATAATATGTTACAAAACGATAATATAACTAAAAATATTAGTTTTCGTGGCGTATACATACATATTATACAATTCTAAGAATATAAACTCGAAAAAAAACCCAGTCCCTCATTTTATATGACCGTACGGCCTTGAGCAACATCTGTCTGTTATTCAATTGTCCGCGTGGCGACGCTCGTATACCTGCTCCTTTTTCAAGGGCCTAACTAGAATAGTTAGTCTCAAGCATTCCTTCGTAGTAAGAACACGTAGTTATGACAGTTACCACAAGCCAACAGAAATTTCTTGCAAATACACACAACAAGTCTCGGTTCATTTCAATGTTAAAAGAAAAATTTACGCCTGAAACTATCTCTGTAAAGCAAGCTGATAATGATGCTGATGTCCTGATAATTGAAACAGCAATTGAACAATTTAACTCGACAAATCCAACTATTGTTGTTGGTGAAGATGTTGATTTGTTGGTATTACTTACTGCTCGAACGCCAACCGAAAAAATTATTTATTTTTTAAAACCTGGGAAGGCTCAACAACAATCAAAAATATATTCATCCAAGAGTTTATCTGCTTTTTCAAAATGCCAAAATCATATCTTATTGCTACATGCAGTAACTGGTTGCGATACGACATCAGCATTTTTCAGGAGAGGTAAAAGAACAGTTTTAAAATTGTTTGAGAGACAGGATTTAGTTAATTGTGCTGACGTTTTCAAAGAAAGTACCTCTACTGCACAAGCTGTAATCACCAATGGAATTCATTTTCTTCTTTCCGTTTACAGAGCTCCAAAAGAAATGAGTGCTTAGATAAATTTCGATACTTATCTTTTGCAAAAAATACCCATAAAAAAAACAAGTACAATTAGCTTGTCTTCCTCCAACCTCTGCTTCTGCTCAGCAACATCTATTTCGGGTATATTATCAAGTTCAAGTATGGCTTGGTAATAAACTAAACCCAGAAGACTGGGGTTGGAAATTAATTGACAATATATTGGAACCAGTTAAGACTTTACTTCCTCCTGCACCGGAAAAGCTTCTCAATTCAATTTTTTGCAATTGCAAAACGGGGTGTAATGCTAAATGCGGCTGTAAAAAAGTTGGGTTGTTTTGTTCATTAACATGTATCAGTTGTCGAGGTCAATCGTGCTCCAATGTTCAATCGCCAGTAGAAGAAGATTCTTACGATATATGCAAGGAGACATCTGATGCATCGCTCTTTGAAAAAATTATTTGTACCCAGCAGGAAGAAGAAGAAGACAGTATGGATTATGTTCCATTAGAAGAGTATCAATCAGACGAATAATTTTCACAAATTACTCATTACTTACACCGCTCTTGTCATTACAATAGTACCATTTTCAATTTAATACAATAGCTTTTTAACTCAACAGAACCACAATAGATCGTGGAATAGGCCTACCGGGGAAACCACGTAAAAAAAAACGCGCCATTACACTACCTCACGGCTGGCGCGGAAACGTGTGCATATTATGAGTAACACAACGTTTTCAACATTTTGCATCGCTATATCTCCGAAATGGTGATTCTTAAAAAAAAGTGTAGGAACAATTTTTATACATAATTGTATGATGAATAATTTTTGTCTCACCTATTTTTATGATAACACTTACCGTTTAGCTGGAAAACTCAAAAAACCGATTTTTGCAACATTTGACCTTGAATAACTTTTTTTCCACACGCTGGAGTCATGTGGATAATTGACAAATTGTGTGTAATAGGGTTCTCAACATTCATGCCAATTTTTAGCTAGGTGCGAATTAATGTAACTTTGAATGTCTATTTTGACCGGACTATTAGCTTTATTTTTGAAATTTCAAAACCTAAACAACAAAACAATTTTTTTTTTATAAAAATTGTTGAAAACTTAAAATTAATAATTCGTGGATCCACCTAAGACTCTCCTGACACATCTGGAGCGGTTCTGCATACTCAAAACAAGGGTGTCAATATCCTGTTGTGGAGTACTGTCCCAAA
Source organism: Athetis lepigone (assembly GCA_033675125.1). Lineage (NCBI taxonomy): Eukaryota > Metazoa > Arthropoda > Insecta > Lepidoptera > Noctuidae > Athetis > Athetis lepigone. Next base: position 12,298,322 of record CM066224.1, read on the forward strand.
TCCTGCTAAGATGCATGAAAAGCTGGTTTTGATGCACAATATCAACAGGGAAATTCCTACGATCTCTTCTCTGAAGCATATTCCTGGCATGCTCAATAGGATTTAAGTCAGGGGATTGTGCAGGCCGGTCTAAAGCTTGGATGACATGCTGTTGTAACCAACTTGTAACGATACGCGCCGTATGTGGACAGGCATTGTCGTGCATTAGCTGGAAATTTTGTCCCATTTGCTATCTGTGGGGCAAGATTACAGGCTCTAGCACCTCATCTCGGTATTTTCGAGCAGTTATATGGCCTTGTATCCAAACGAGGTCCGTTCTACCGCCGAGACGAATTCCTGCCCAAACCATAATCGTGCCACCTTAATATGCATGAACTTGTTGTGGGTGCTGCAGTCGATTCCAACGTCCAGGTTTTCTCCAAACGCGTACTCTTCGCGAATCAGGATGAAATCCAAACCTAGATTCATCAGTGAAAAGCACAAGTGACCATTGAGAATGGTTCCAGTTTTCGTGTGCAATAGCCCATTGTAATCTTCTTCCTCGATTACCTCTCCTTAGTGCTGATACCCAAAATGGCCTACGAGCACGTAGATTGACTTCATGCAGTCGCCTTCTCAAAGTTTGACCGCTTACCAGCAAACCATACTCTCTCTGTAGCCTTTGAACCAATTGCATCGCCGCTGCATTTAGTTGACTTTGTGCAGCATTTACTATGAATCGGTCCTGTACATGTGTTGTAATGCGTTGAGGTCCTCGGTGCCGTTCCACCACTTCCTCCGTGACACGATAACATGACCAAAGCCTGGATATAACGCTCTGACTGGTCTTCATGGCTTCAGAAACGGCAATTATGGAACAGTATTCCACAACAGGATATTGACACCCTTGTTTTGAGTATGCAGAACCGCTGCAAATGTGTCAGGAGAGTCTTAGATGGATCCACGGAATATTAATTTTAAGTTTTCAACAATTTTTATAAAAAAAATTGTTGTTTTGTTTGAGTTTTGATGTTTCAAAAATAAAGTTAAGATTGAAATTTTGTTTGAGTTTTTCCTCTTCTTCTAAGTTTTTTTTAAATTTAACTTTATCTTAAAGTTTATTATCAGATTAAATAGTCTATTAAACAAGGTTTATTTTAATGTGTACATGTTTTAACAAAAAGTTAATAGAATTTTAGTAATTTAGGTTTAATTGAAATATCCCTAGACACTTTTGATGTGTGTATATTGCGAAGAATTTAGATGAAGTGGGATTTGGTGTTTCTTTTTATAGAATACACCAGGCTGGTACCGCCGCACCGCTATGTCCCTGCATTTTAAAACTGTAATATCTTCGGAAATATTTATTTAAATGAAATGTCGTTAAGGGCCATATTGATCTATATTAAATGGACAATGACCTTAACGTACTTAATTGGATAACAAATAATGCTGTATTGCTTAAAATTGTTTCGTAAATAAGCCACTATTTTTCGTAAAAAAAAAAGAACAAAATATGGTCATTGTGGGTTATCCTTGTTAGATAGACATATACCATTGCAAGCTTTTTGTTGACCTTTTTAAGATGTACATTATATTGATTCATCTCGTAAGGTTCAGCCAGCGTTTGCAATGTAAGCGCAAAAAAAACATGATTATTTTCACTTTCTTTCAAAACGTTGAATGATAAAAGCTTTCGCAACTGCACAAGCTCGTAAAGAATACATGACAGATGGTTTACATGGTTGAAATTAACATTTTCTTAATATGCTTATAATAATGTATGTTTCAGCTACTGTAAATACCTAATTCGAGTGTGTGCAAATTACCGATTAATTTTAATAATTAGTTTATATTTATAGGTAGGCAGTTAGCTATAAATCAGTCTAGACTGATCTAGATCTAACTATCTTTTAAGAACTGGATCTGCAGTGTCTTTTTGACTATAACAATCGCAAGTCCATGCCGCGTATGAGTTGTTCCTAGTTATTTATTTATACAGATTTATTTTTATGGGAAAAACTAGAGTGTGAAGATAACACAACTAATATTATGCTTACAGACTAAGACAAACTTGATAATCAAGTAGTCGGCGACTTGACAAACTGCACTTGTTGTTCGCTAAACTTCTTACTTAGTAACAATGATAATTTTCCTCGTGTTCTCACGTAAGCGTCTTAAGAACTTGCTAATTACAAGTTTTTGTGTTCTTGATTCACTTTTGCGTTGTTTTTTCTATCCGACTTTATATTATATTAAATTAATGTATTTTTGACCCCGCAAAGAGAGGTGAGATATGAGTTTGACCGCTATGTGTGTGTGTGTCTGTCTGTCGCACCGTAGTTCCTTAGCTGGTGATCCGATTTGAATGCGGCTTTTAAATAAAAGTAAAAAACCCCGCCCTTGAGTTATTTAGATCGTATCTAGTTAAATAAAATTAAATAAAAATAAAAAATAAACCAAATAAAATTAAATAGTTGACAGCTTTGAAAGGAAAAAAATTTTTAAAAATCGACTTTGATGAACCACTGCTAGATAACCTACTTTTATAAAAGAAACACCGCTTCAAAATCGGCTCACCCTTTTAAGAGCTGAAAACGGAAACATAGAGCCGAATACTCAAACTTCACCTAATTTTTAGACGCTCTAAAATCTGTTGCTGTCGTTACTCTATCCCTTAAAAGTGACAAAGAGAGCAACGTATTTTAGTATTCGGGCAATAGACAATCAAATATACACACACACATAGCAAACAAACTCATAACATCCCTATTTTACGTTGGGGTTTAAAAAGAAAGATAAAATGTGTCACCAAAAGCCAAAAGAATCAACTCAAACTTCGTATAACGTACACTAAGGTCAGACTCAAAAGTTATCAAAACAGAAACACAATATCAATAGCCAAGTAATATAAATAGAGGTATTACCACAAAGTATCTAATATCGATACCTAGGTAGAGAAAGATAATCTCAACTAAAAGTAACAATAACTAGGCAGCTCAGTTTTCCTTCTGAACAGTCGGTTTAGAAAACAACAATGGCCACTGCTCAACAATTGGGTAGTTTACACCATAAACCAATAAATGTTAGACACAATTTCTATACCTATAACCTCTTTTAATTTAAGCCCAATAAATTCGTTTCATTTTTAATTTGCTATAAAATTTGATTTTAGTTGCTTTGAAATCAATAAATCGATAGTCAACTGAGTAGTGTTTTAGTGACGTCATACAATATGTATTGGAGAATTGCGTTTTGACAGCTCATAAAAAGTTCGTCAATTGATAATGGTGTAAACTACCGTATTACTTACCGTAACTGGTTTAACAGAAATTGTGGGTAGACTAAAGCTATGGTCAAGCGTGTTATTTGTGTCTGTGGTTTAGTGTACATAAAATACTAAATTGATCAAATATTCACCTAACTATTCGATTATCTTTATTTAAATAAAATAAATATTCTGGAACAGCTCACGCACGGTCATCTGATGCCAAACTAAGCTAAGATTGTACTATCGACAAAATTGAATCATGACCCATTTCGACGACAAATCGTTTGAAGCTGTCAAAATAATAAGACTAGTGACATTTTTAAAACATGTTTACGCGATTGTCGACCTAATTGTATTTGAATGTGTGTACGAAAATAAGCTTATGGTGGGTCATGATTCCATTGGGTCGATGGTACAATGGTAAACTGACAGCTGATAAAATCCATACTAATATTATAAATGCAAAAGACCACTGAACCAATTTGAATAAAATTTGGTACAGATATAGTCTAGGACCAGAAAAGGACATAGGATAGTTTTCATCCCGGAAATCCCCCGGGAACAGGAACTATTATTCCACGTAGACGAAGTCGCGGGCAAAAGTTAGTAACTTATACATAGACAAATTTCACCCAGACACAGGACAAACAATCATTGTCCTGAGTGGGAATAACTAGACCAACATGCCCGTCGTGTAAAACCCAACCCAATTAGATAGCTAAATTCCCATTAATACCACCGCAAATTAATTTCCTAATGATACATATATCCGACGTAATTGAATGAAAATTTTCCATTTAACTGAATCAGTCCAATTTATGTGATCCCCTCTATGGAGCCATAAAATCGATTGTTCTACCAGGACACAATTAACAAATTGTGACTGTGTTTTATCTCATAATGTACGCAGTGAACTGTAAAAGATATAACTACGGTTAAAAGAACAATTTATTAGTGTATAAAAAGTAATAGGTTCATAAAAAAACGATCTTTTAATTGGTACGCAAAAATGTTTCAATTAGTGGAGCGAACTCTTTAGTTTGTTTTCTGATCAAAAGGTCTTATTTTAGGAATACTTTTATTATGTTTTGTTAAATGTTGGCAAAATACTTGAGTGTAAAAAAGGGGTTGTTGTTACGCCTAAAAATACAAGTTGCCTAAATTGATAAATGTGAATAAACTTCATAAAACTGGAATGTAAATATAATCTAAGCATAGCATCTCTTTAAACTGGTGTGATTATAATAAATGATTATTTGGCGACAAGAAAAGGTTTACTACATTGATGGTAGTAGCAATCGTTTTGCTGAACTATAAAAGTATGAAGCTGTAATCGTAATTAACCCTCTTATCCACGCTATATACATGCTAGGTTACAAGATGAATATGATTACATAATAATTATGTCTAACGTGCATAGGAGAAAACTATACAGTTTTTTAATAAAACAACTCGGTTTTGCATTTAATTGTTATATGTATGGCTTGCATAAAGTGCATCTAGTCGTAATTTTTGTTAGCTAAAATGAACGACAAATATTTCCGTAAAATAAAGGTATTTTCAGTAAATTGAGTCTGATTTTATGTAATGTCAATATTTCTCCAAGCTGAAATGGTTCCCCTGTCGTTTAATTTAAAAAAGGACGTTTCTAAACTTAAAAAAATATAGTAAATTATTCTTTTGTGTGTGTGTGGCAGATCGCCATTTTTGGAAGCACAGGCCGTCTGCCCAAAATCCCTGACGTATCATTTCGCGAAGATAAAATATATTTTTATTTTGCTTTTAAAGGCCAGCTTTCAATAAATCATTCACGTTTTGGTTGCCACTCCAATATAATCCTTTTAAACCGTATAAATGGTGAAGAGTTTAAACGTACCTGAGTTGAAACCGATACGCCCGGGCTAGCGCCACCGCCTGAAAAAAGAAAAAACATTTTTAAATTGATGGAAAATGCATTTAGGTTTGTTTTTAAAAAACAATTGCGTGGTTTTGTTTGCACTAAAAGGTCTTTTATGCTAGGTATTTTTAAGGGTCAATTAATAGAAACACGTATCGATTATTCTATTCGGTGCATACTGCAAGTTATTTTAAGCTCTTCATGTGCAGATTTTTGCGGGTGGTTCTATCCTGTTTTTTTTACACGTTAATGAACGACCATACGCGGCGTTGAAATTTTGCGTGGCTCTTCGCAAATGCGCAATGTGGTCAAGCGAAAAATATTTATCCTGTAACCTTTGTATTTTTTTTAATAATTTGGTCAAGCGAAAAATACTTATTTATCCTGTATTTTTGGACGAACTAAACAGAATGTCATTTTCTAATGTAGTCGTTATTCCTGCTATGTAATGTTTTAGGCGTAACAAAGATCAAATATTATTTACTAAAAATCTATTTAGTTTCATAAACAAATACTTATCGTTTAATATGAGTTTATTATAATGTAGGGTTGAAAGCATTGCCATGCTCACTCAAATATCGTGTAAAAGGCGCGTGTATTGAATTGTCCAGCAGAATGGGGTTTCAGCTGAATGGTGCTATTTGAAGGGGCATTGTCAGTCGAAATTACTATATAATTATTGCCATAGGTAATATTTCATGTATATTTCATCAATGGCCATTAAAATTCATGTTAACCGTGCCTACATAGTATATAGCCATTCAACTACAGCTTTACCTTGATCATTTGGTACCAATGTAATAATTTCTTTTTGAAATATTTTCTTGACTCGTACTTTGAGAGCACTTTTTGTAGTATTCGGGCATTTTGACAGACTTCAAAAGGAGGAGATCCTCAATTCCAGAATAAGAACTAAAAAACACCTAAGCTACTTATGAAAAAACAATAAAAAAATTGAGTATTGAATACTTAGTTGCAATTTTTTCTTCTATGTTGGATAATGATTTCCAAAGCATTTAACCAATAAAAACAATAATCGGCTTAAAAGCCTAAAATGCATTACCGACAGTGATAAACAGATTAAGCTCAAACTGCATTATTTTAATGAACGTTGGACAGTAAGTGGTAAATAATATTATGTACAGGTAAGCGCTGAAACCATTAGTAAGACCTTTTTAAATTAATTGCATGTGATATCGGAACGAACGATGCGCGATCGATTTGTTACGTAAACGAGCAACTATAATATTAATATTATAGTTTAGGTATCTAGTTAAAAAAAGTTAATAATCTTGACGTGTCTTTTTATCTATAAATTTTTCATTTTTTTATATAACTTTGATTTAATGCTTGTCCTACTGCAATTTTATTTTTCCTTCTTAGCGCTCCTGCACACGATGCCGCCACCGCGCCGTCGCCGCGCCGACGCCGCACAACTACACTGTACATACGAGTCGCGCGAAGACCGCCACCGCGCCGCCGCCGCGCCGCCACCGCGCGCGTTCCCAGTTATTTCATTATCCTGATTCATTCCATTGCCGGCCGCGTATGAACATGCGGCCGGTAATGGAATGAATCAAATAGATGCGCGGTGGCGAGACGAGGACCGCGCGCGGTGGCGGCGCGGCGGCGGCGCGGTGGCGGTCTTCGCGCGACTCGTATGTACAGTGTAGCTGTGCGGCGTCGGCGCGGCGACGGCGCGGTAGCGGCATCGTGTGCAGGAGCGCTTATATTATAATTCAAATGTGAAAGTTTGTATGTAAAGATGTTTGTTACTTTTTCATGCAAAGACTACAGAATCAATGAACAAATATCATTTATTTCAGGGTGGCACAATAAAATTATAGTTAAGTTGTTTGTAAAATAAAAATTAAAAATATGTTAGTAACGCTTTATCACGTTGCACTAAGTCCTTGTGCACGATGGTGGTACTTTTCCGCGGAAGTGTCGGAACACTACATTTCACTACAAAACCTTACATTACCAGAAGACAGTAAAAATGTACGCACCACAAACGCATTAAATTAAACATTGTAGAGTGACTTCAGTAGGTGCACTCAAAGACTCACATTCTCACTCAAAAACTACGGAATGATTTTGATGAAGCTTCATATTAAAACCGCTTATACAGACGCCTTCAAAGTCTAAAATCGAATGGCAGTTCTATTTAACAATAAATGTAACCGAATTTCTATTGTGTGACGGCTAATTGCAAGCACAAACCGAGCACTCAAAGAAGACAACAAATATTTTTATTGTGTTTTACGTTTCTTAAGTCAGTATACAGACTTACATACTTTAGTTCGCAGCGGTTTCCAATAACGTAGAGAAAATATTGACAATCACTACAATTACTAGGCCTGGCCAGGTTCGCTCAGTTAAGTTTGTATGCTCGGGGAAATCCAATATTTTTCTAAGCAACTAAATAGCTTGGATCAAAGTGCTGTGGACATTGAGTGCTGTGGTATAGACATTTTTATGTCTCTGTTTTTAAACATAAGATTTTTATTTTGTAAAATATTTATACAGAAAAGTAATCGTCGCATTTAAATTTTTTAAAACCTCAAAGAAAGTTTTGTAATTTGTTGGAGACAATGGAACGTCTTAAAATGTGCACAAAAAATATTTATTAAGAAAAAGAAACCATCAAAGATTTAAATTAGAAAATAATTAAAAAAAAACAGCCTACATAAGATAAAATCAGAAAAATAACTTAAAAATTATGATTAAATGTAGATAATTTTTGGAAGTCAGCGGTTTTTGTCCTGACATTCGAGTCCTGAAGTTATTTTTCAATCATATAGGTACCTACTTAAAACATTAAAAAACTAAAGAAGTTATTTGTGTTTTATCTCGACTGTTTTTTTCTGCGTTTCTCAATAATATGTATGTTGTTTTAGGGCAGTCGAGCGTGCACAATTTAAATAAGTCGACCCTTTCGCTCGACAAAATATTATTTCATTTACAAAAAAAGCAAAGAATGATAGTTCTGGTTTTTATCGTCTACTTTATGCTCATATTATTTCACTTAAGTAAAGTCAAGATAAGAAAAAAAAATATCATAAAGAAATTATATATTTTAGACAAGTGATTGATTGGTGTACGCCATGTCCTTCGACCGCACACGCTCATAAAAAATTCCAATATCAACAAAACAATGTCAAACTCGATCACATATTTCAGAATACTGCCCAATATAAGTCCCAATTAACCTGTTTATTAAAACGGTAAACTGACTGACTGATTAAGTGACTGTTTGTATATCAACGCACATCCCAAGCCACTAGAGACATGAACCACGCAAGGTGTGTTCTTTGTGAAGAGAATGTAACCACTAAGAAAAGATTGGCGAGCGATGGGTAGCTCGCCGCCCGGCTAGGACCAGGACCGCGTCGACGGCGCGTTAGTGTTCCACGCGCGCCTCAAAGAGGAGTCAGCACAGGAAGGGGCCCAACTGGGCCAACGCCTGCCGGGGTTGCGGAATGTTTATAATAGTTACCGTGACCCTGGAACATAAAGGGCAATCGAAGGAACATGAGTGGGTTTTAGTCAGTAAGAGTCTGACACGCCCTCCCGCCGCACCCAGGACGGGAGCAGCCATTGTATGATTTCCCACTCACCAAAAAAAAAATACCACTAAGAAAAGATTTTTGGAAATTCCAACCTTAAAGGGGTAAAATATGGGATATGGAGAATAGGGAAAGTTTTGACATCCATTAGGGCGAAAGTTAGTGCTTAAAATCGCCACTAATGTACTGTATGAAAACTGTGTGATCGGCAATAATAGGCCGTATAGAAGTGAGAATTAGGTCGTTCGTGCATCGTCAATGAACAATAGAACCTTCAACGGCTGCATCCGCACATTCTATTTACAGACAATATCTTTGTGTGTCAGTAACTGTCTCTTTTAAAATCGAATGTTACCTCTTTGTACTTTTTTTATGGATGGGAAATCATTAAATGACTTCTCCCGCCCTAGGCGGGGCGGAGGGAGTGTCAGACTTTTACTGACTAAAACCTACCCATGTTCCTTCTGTTGCCCTTTATGTTTCGGGGCCGCGGTAACTATTAGAACTATTCCGCAGCTCCTCTTTAGACATCATAATACATTATGAAACTAGCGAGATAAACAAGCATGTTAATACGCCAGAGGTGGGGTGGCAGCCCGCAGTGGAGCCAGAAAGTTCCTCTTAACATTCTAATAAAGAAAATATAAAAAATGTTACTAGTTATAGACAAAACTGTGTAAAAATAGAGTGCAGATATCTTAACTCGAACCCTGACGTAGTTCTTCTAAACCTGACTGGTATTTTTTTACAAAACATATACCTAATTACACTGAATAAAGTCACTTTACGAGCAAAAGTAAGGATTAAAAAACGTTATTTTAATAAATTCTTCGTAAGCTTTGTTATTTCACGATTATTACAAAGCAATATTTATACATTTACCGCTATTTATGTAAAGTAAGCCTGCCTACCCCTTTAAATACTTATTCTCCATGTCTGTATGCATTGTATTCAAGGGTCGCAGTAGCAAAAACGTATATGGAACCATTTGAACCAACAGTTGACAGGTCCCCATACAAGTGACCCTTAAATACTGGCAAACAATGGCCAGTGAGGTCGGACCTCTTGTGAAGATTGAAAATGTTCCAACATACAGTTGTGAGTTTTGCTTCGTGTGGTTAAAAGTTAAGTTATTAGCAAAAAGCAGTCCGGAATATTCTAACCTTTTTGCTAATCAGAGCTTTAGAAAGCGCGTTAGATTGGTAAGTTTATTTTGAACCGGCAAACTGTAATAATAGTATTAGAATAAGCATCGTGTTTTTTTGGTTTTAGTGTAGAAGTTTAGTGTAGTAGTGGTAAATCGAATTCAAAACATTTGATTCCCGTGTTTGAAAATAAAAGACGGTCAACATTTACACTAACGCGTGAAGCGTACTTGTTTCTAGAATATCTTTTGTTTTTTTTATCTTTTATTAATTAACATATTTTACAAACATACATAAACATACAAACCATCGCGGGTTTAACAGTGGTATGGTTAAACGTGACTATCACTCACACAGATACGCAAGGTCCGACAATTCGTCGTCTTTACGCAACACGCGATGACGCGACAGTGCCAACGATTTACCCACATACGCACATTAGCACTCACACCGGCAATTCGCATGCTTCAATCGTGATCACAAAATATTTCATACTCCTTTTTAGGTACGTGGTAGGATTATTCTAAAACCTAAAGCTTTCTAGAACAGACGAAACAACACATACAAAACAATAAAGTACAGTTTTGTGTGAAACTTAAATAGCCCTACAATTTTATTTGTTAAAGATGATTTTCACTCACACATATATTAGCACAAGAACCGACAATACGTATCGCGACAGAGCCAGTGACTCACCCACACACGCACAACACACTGGCAATTTGCATGCTTCGCTTATCATTAAAAGGGGTTTTTCTTTTTTTTATAGTAGAAAGCAGTTAGAAGAGTTTATAGTAGTTAGAACAGACTTACAGACCAAACTACACGTACAGTTTACAGTCTTAATCCAGACAAGTTCTATTCCCAAGTCGTGTTTTGTGTTTGGGTTGTAAGTTGAACTACTTTCTAAAAGAACGCAGTAAGTTGGATACTCTCGGGGAATTATCCTTTACAGCACTGTTGAATTTATGTCTCGATTTTATTCTTTTAACGGGCAATGTCTGCTTTGTATCGGTTACTTGCTACCCATCACATCGAGCATACATTTGTATCTCGGCAAAATGTGGCGCCATATTTGCAACGCGACACATTTATCTCCCCTGTTCGGGGGTACGCACACCAAGGACACATTTGTTGTGGACACATTTAAATACAATTGTAGCAAAAAATTGCAGAGCAATAATTGTGGCGAGGTAAATGTTCGATAGGTGTAACATGCGGCGCGGGTGTGCGCCCCTGGGGCACAAGTCTACGAATAAAATTCTATAATATGTGCTATTTCACTTGAGTCTCAGTCATTGACCGGATAATTGACAAATTTGACAGTTTTGTATGAGAAATGTGACGTTTCAAAAGTTAGACGTTACATAATAAAAACTCTACTATTGCAGTAACAGACTTAGGCCCTTGGTTTACTGTACACAAAAAGTACAATCACCCAAAATATTTCCAACAAACCGGTTAAGCACAACACAATAAAAACCCAATCGAAATCGCTTTTACGAAAGGATGAAACCAAACAAAATCCGTGTTCTATTTACTTTTAAAATCACTCCCGTGCAATTTCCTCGTATATACCTTTGATATACGTAAAGTCACGTACTACATGTTGCGGTAAGTATATAGAATTTGCGGGGCACTCGACCGAGCAGCTACTTTCTTCACAAAATATACGAACCAATAGCAAACCACGAACACTAATTGTGCTAGGACGCGTGTTTATTATGTTCTGTATAATATTTTAGCGTGTCCTAGTTTACTGTTTATTTAGATTATTCGGTGAGCTTGCTACGAAGCAAATTGTTAGCCATTTCATGAGAATTTCGTATGTTGTATGTTATTTAATGTAAATGTGTTGAAATTGGTGAACATTTTGAAAGTACGAAAGGTAAAAGTTTTAAGCAAACAACTTTGTTATTTAGACCTATTTTTAATCTTATTGATTTTGCGACCCTCTTACAGGTTGAGAAATTGTGCCTACCATCTTGTCAAACAAAGAATTTGTAATTTAAAAGGCTACGATAATTGCACTAGCGTTGATCACCACGCCTGCTCAAGCCGGAATGGCGATTTTGGAATTATATGTACTACAGATCCAGGTTTTTCCTCACGATGTTTTCCTTCACCGAAGTCTGTGATGTCTAAGATAATCTTTAGAAAGTACATATGAATTGAAAAAGTCACATTCGTACTTACCCGGATTCGAACCCACAACCTCTTGCATGAGAGACGGGCGCCTAAACCACTAGGCCATTACGATACACCTTTACCTATACTACTTTAAAATCAGTCAGGCATGCTAGTTTGCCCCTTAGTGACTCCACTAAATTAAGGGTAAAAACATAACAAGCAAACAGACATTCACATTCATAATATAAGATAGGTTTGCGAGTCCAGAGCTACTAAAAGCTAGTGCAGTCAGCCACAAATCGGATTAAATAGTTGCGAAGAGAAAGTGGCTCGACACAGCCACTAAAACTATTGGTCAAACCTCTATTGGATTATCAGCCCTAAAGTTTTTATCGTATTATTATGCTGTTTGAAGTGTATGCATATAAACATATTTGGTGGCTTTAAGCTGATGTAAATGTTTGAGCAATGAAAAATTTTAATACAATAAAATAACAAATTGATATTTATTTTTTAAGTTGGTTAAAATTATCATTTTTGCACGTTTACACATATAGTTTTATGCTTTTTATGTTTCGTGCAATTACAAACATCACCAATTAAGAAATGGACAGTTAGATATTTTTTGATTGGGCATAGTGCGCCCAAAGACTTTTATTTTAAGCGAACGATAGGAACGGTGTTTTCTGTGTGACTACTCTAAAAAGAAACATCCTAAACAAACTTAGAGGTCAAAGTCTCTTTTAAAGTGCATACAATTGTATTGGTAAAATGTAAGTGGTAAGGTGCTCTCCTGACGAAAGAAGCACATATTTAAGTGCCCTTGTCCAAGCTGTGCAAGTATTTATCAATAACTAGCTTTTGCCCGCGACTTCGTCCGCGTGGAATAAAAGTTCCCGTTCCCGGGAGATTTCCGGGATGAAAACTATCCTATGTCCTTTCTCCAGTCCCAGACTATATTATTTGTACCAAATTTCATTCAAATCGGTTCAGTGGTTTATACGTGAAGAAGAGACAGAAAACCAGACAGAGTTACTTTCGCATTTATAATATTTGTACGGATTTAGCTCAACTAGACACGAAACTACTTTGAAGCATTTTATACAATTATGGAAATGAGCCTCTTGTATCCTCATCTAGTATCTAAAAAAAGTCTCTTTGGCAATAACTTTAAAATAATATCACAAGATATTATTTTAAAGTTATTGCCAAAGAGACTTTTTTTTTAGAAAAAATATATTATTTGATTTTTTGTTTATAAGAGTAAAAATTAAAGCAATAGCTTCAAATGTTGTTCCTCTTCATATGTAATATTATTGTACATCAGTTGTGTTTGTAATAATATTTTGTTACAATCCATACTAATATTATAAATGCGAAAGAAACTCTGTCCATCTGTCGGTCTGTCTGTCTGTCTGTCTGTCTCTTCTTCACGCCTAAACCACTGAACCGATTTGAATGAAATTTGGTATAGGTATAGTCTAGGACCCGAGAAAGTACATAGGATAGTTTTCATCCCGGAAATCCCCCGAGAACGGGAACTATAATTCCTCGCGGACGAAATCCCGGGCAAAAGCTAGTGTTTAATAAAAAAATAAATTCTCTTCGCAGAACAACAACAAGTATTGTTGTAATAAATATATACAACTGAATAACTCAATCGTTAGTATGTAAGTATTGAACTTAAACGCATCTGTACCATTGGGAAATACCAATACCATTTAAGATACACATAAATAAATGGCTGGCTCTTTCCAAATACTAAATGTCTCACATATAAAATAATAGTCACCACGGGAATACTTTTTAATAAACCACTCGAAAACTCATTTCCATAATATCTCCCGAAGGTCTCCCGAAAATATATTTCTAGTTTCCAATTATGAAATGCCCCATTTGTATTCAATAGGTTGATATTTTTCGATCGTTGTATGTTAGCGAAGAGTAAAGGTGTGGCCACACGATTCTTTGTCGCTTCGTTATTCTAGACGCGTCGATAATATCAGAGGTTTGGGTATTATTACACTTGTGCTTGCAACTCGGTTCACGTAATTTTATAGCGCTCAAGTGTATTTATTTTTTATTTATATCAATACTATCCTACTACAAACAACAAAAAACTTTACTTCTTTTTAATGTAGAAGTGTAGAGATGTATACCAGGTCGGAATGTTACGTATTTTTTAAATATCGCTATCCTGGTTGCGTGTGCCAGTCGATGGGACTCTGTACTGCTCGCGCACTGGATAAACCGCTGGATTGTCTTAATACTTTTATTTTACTATTTTATAATAACACTAGGCTAAGAAGATTGTTACTAACAAATATCTATGTGCATCTTAGTCTAAAATAAACAAAAAATGTTGCATTGGATTGTAAACTCTTTTGTTGCCCTGAATATTATCGACCCGTCGATGAAAGACCACCTGTATGGCAAAGCCTTACGGCGGGTCCAAACACACGCAATGAATACTGTTCTGTATGTTGTAATGTAACTTGAGTCGAGTACTAAGTTCCTTTGTGTTCGTGCAAAAAGCGACATCCGATAGATTAGCGCAAACGTTTGTACGAGAGCTACTTCTAAGTATTGTACATTTGCACATTTTATTATAGCAATACTTTTTTTTTGTGAAAAACTTCTTGTGGTTATCCTTTGTTTAGGGAAAACGTAGGACTACTATTTGACTACTACTGACATTCTATAGTACACCTATATACCGAATGGCGTACGTAAGTGCCTCAAGCTTATAAATAAAAATTTCTTGCATTGTGACGAGACATACCTACATAAATAATGCCAAATTCAAATACAAAGCTCAATCGCATAACCAGAAGTGGTCAAAAAATGGCTCGCAAAATTTTAAGATTTGACACGGACTACTTACATACAAACATCGCAAGTTAAATGAAAGCTTGTAATACAAACAAATAAATTAATAAACAAAGAGTTCATATGTACACTGTACGGTACACTGCTCATAAATTACATTCACTCCTTTTTCCCTTACGCAATATACCTTTAACTTTGCAAATATCTTCAATATTTGTATGAAAACTTACTGTAAGCATTTTTCATTTCTCGGGTTACGTTCCTTTAGCGAAAACCAAACATAACAAATAATAAAGTCGTATCGAAGTCAGAACAGTACATTAAATATTTAAAAAACCTTTTTGAAAATTTACTAGATATTTCTACTATGTCAAAGGCAAAAATAATTATAGTGATTTGGTCTGTCTGTTTATTTATTTATACGTTGCACTTAAAACGTACGTTTACGGCTGCCTGCACTTAAAACGTACTGCATACTTAGTAACATTACATTAAAATTTTGCGTGAATATTATCAAGAGAATATTAAGTCTTCAATACCTGCGTTCTCCCTTGTATTACATATGGGTGTGAAACCTGGGCTCTTACGAAATATCACAGAAACATGCTGGAACACTGCCAAAGAGCTATGGAACGAAGTATGATAGGTATTAAGAAACAAGATAAGATACGAAACACCGTCATAAGAAATAAGACAAAAGTCACAGACGTACTTACTAGAATAGATAGTTTGAAGTGGAGATGGACTGGGCACATGCTGCGCGGTAAACAAGAGAAGTGGAGCAACATCATCACAGACTGGTACCCTAGAGATGGGAGAAGGAACAGAGGAAGACAAAGCAAAAGATGGGAAGATGAACTAAAACTGACAGCGGGCCCAAAATAGAGAAGAGTTGCTAGAGACAGAGTACAATGGAAATTGTTAGAGGAGGCCTTTGCCAAGAGGCACATTGAACTCAGAGATATTTTATAACTAAAGAGACAACCATACAAAGAAAGAAGAAAGCAGTTCAGGATAAGAGGCTTATTATTATTATTATATTAAGTATTGACTATTGTATTGACTATTGAGTCAAATCGTTTATTTTCATTAGACCAAAACAGGCACTTTGAAAAGTCATTTACAAAAGTGGTTCTAGTTGCCCATTCCAAAATGTTGTTTCGTATGGAGAAAAATGGGCAAGAAACTCCATACTTACTCTTTTAAAATAATCGTGTTACAAAAGCTTTTACCTTTGCGATATGAACAACTCTTAAATCTGTTTACCTAACTGTAATAGCATATCTACTATATATATCTCATCTACACAGATCATCTCATCTCCCTAGCCTTTTCCCAACCGTGTTGGGGTCGGCTGCCAGCCTAACCGGATTCAGCTGGATACCGGTGTTTCACGTGAAGCGACTGCCTATCTGACCTCCACAACCCAGTAACTGGGCGACACGATACCTCTTGGTTAGACTGGTCAGAGTTTCTGGCTAACCAGTAACGACTGACGATCTCATCTACACAGATAGATGAATAAAATCTATATAATATAACTTATATACTCGGAATCTTCATTTTGCGGAAAACTATTTCAGAGGTTTCCTGCATCACTATTTTCCAAGTAACTTTAATATAACTATGCGTTTGGAAGTTCGGTTTCCGAGACCTGACGACTGAAGTGGTCAAAGGATTAGCTACGTTTGGTTCCCTGAACTAAACACCACCAGGTTAAATGAGAAACTTAAGTGCTTTGAAATCGAACTGTCTTTGTAGTAGAAATTCCTGCAAGTATAGTGTGTTACAATCATTGAAGTTTCAATTTATGTGTAATTTTTCTGGTATGTATAATGAATTGACATAAGCTTTCGCTAAACAATTTGACATCGCCATACATTTGACAATCTATTCTACAATGCCACTAGACAGGGTTATCTTTTAAATATAAAATGGTCACCAAACTGACTCATTAACTGACTGTTGATATATCAACGCACAACCCAAACCACTGGTCCTAAAGATATAAAACATGAAGGGTGTGTTTTTTTGTGAAGAGTAGGTAACCACTAAGAAAAACCCTCAAGGGTAAAATTGGTGATAGAAGTTTCGACATGCACGCGAGCAAAGACGCGGGCGAAAGCTAATTATTTTTACATAATTATTAGCAAGCTGTTTCTTAAGGTTTCACCCGACCTTTGCTGTCATACATTCGTGCCCTATTTTGGCCCGTAAAGCTCGTTTTACGCCTTCATATTCCTCTTACTTGGTTACGTACATTGGTCGAGCGTACGGACGTTTGTCCATCGCCGTCAGCGCCACGAGATGACAGTGCTGAAGTGGCGATACATACATCTATAGCAGCGTGTCCACCGCACGTCACGTCACCTCGTACTAAACTCGGCTAGCCGTTATCACATTCTCGTTGACGTGACGGTGACGGCGGATGGACAAACGGCCTACGAATGTACTAAAGATAATGCAGCTGCGCTTCAATAATTTCAGCTATTCTCTTTATTCGTAGAAGGATTGACTTTCATGTGTACTTCTTCAAGTATATTATTATAATAGCTTAAATGTCAATATGAATTCCATCCCCTATTTACCCCTGTAGAGTTGGAATCTCCAAAAATCCTTTTTAGTTACAAAGAACACGCCCTGCAAGTTTCTAATTGTAGGACCAGCGGTTTGGGCTGTGCAAAGTGTTTAATTTATACAGTTAGTGTTCTATTCCAACGATTGCGCACGGACGTACCTCAACACTACGTCTCCCTACCCCTCTGCCCTTACGTAAATCTGGCGTTTTCACTGTGCACGCACACGACCTCTACATTAGCTGGTCCTTCGAGCCGGTATCAACAGTCAGGCAGTCAGTTAACCATTTTTTATGAAAAGATCATAAATATTGCGACAGCGAAAACTATGTAAATAGGTCAGATATTGCGAACATTTATATTTGTTCTTTAACTCAAATGGTTTTGTACTTTAATTATTACTTCAAAAGTCGACAGCCGTTTCTATAAAAAAAATCTTATATAATATGGTTAATCATATAAATAATAATAATTAATCATACCAAGACAATGAAGAATAATATAGACTTATTTATTTCTAAATAAGTTTAGTTTCTTGCCATATAGCTCAATACAAAAGATGCCACCGACTATTTGTCTGCATTTCAGATATATTGGAATTCAGATAAACTAACGATGTTACTGAAGATAGATAGTTCTAGTTAAACTTGTTAGATGATTTGTTTTGATGTGCAACAAATATATATTCCATTCTGTTTTTAGGAACTTGATTAAGGAAATTTGAATGGTTTTCTTTCTCATAATGTTGTCTTTTCAATAGACTTCAAAAAGGAGGAGGTTTTCAAAATGACTGTATGTTTTTTTTTTTAATTTAGTGTACAAGCTTTCTTCTCAAAAAAAAATATCGACACGCATACATTGACAATGTGTGTGTTCACAAGTTATACTTACATTTTTCTTTAATAAGATTACTTTGAAAGTTGCGCAGTCAGACATTGATTTTAAAAAAAAAAAAATTTTAGAAGTCCTTGGCAACACGAACCGACCGATAAAAGTGAAATCATTCATTTCAGTTTTTGAAAGCAGTTATTACTTTTCGGACAAAAGCTATTTTTAAGCACCATTGTGTGTTTTACAATGGTCCATAGAAGCCTTAATCCCACCATTAATTTCCTCCCTCTTTCCACACTCACATCGCAACATAGAAACAACTATAAAAATTTTCACACAGATCTAGTTAAATTGCGTCACTTTTAGCTCCGACTTGTAATATCCGGGAGCACGTCATTTCGATAGCTCCAAAGAACGTTTGATATCTCGTCCTGACGCCGATTGCACTTCATTGATCTTTTTAGTTTTAGCTCGAACCGAGGATTAGTTGAGCAAGTTAATGGATGGTAATAACCTCCGGTTTGGGAAGATTATAGATGCATGGTTTAGATTATTAGTCAGCTATAGCTTCTATTTTATGATAAGCCAGCCAGTCTCTAAAGGCTTCTTTACACAGTGCTGTGGGCAATGCCGCTGGTCAAGCCACTGTTTGAAGCACAACTGCAAAAAATCCATCTTTATGTCAGCGCACACCAAGAACAGAACAGAGGGCCTAGACAAGTGGCATTGTACGAATAGATTGTCAAATGCATGGAATTGACATAAGCTTTCGCTAGACAATTTGACATCTCCATACATTTGACAATCTATTCGTTTTTGCTATCTATTCTACAATGCCACTTGTCTAGGGGGGCAGAACAGAATTTATGAAATTAAAATATCTTGTAATTATTATCATATATCAGATCGAAAATGATTTATAACATCGAGATTCCGTAGCGGAGTCGACCAAAACGCCTGACGCATGTCAAAGTTCTTCTTTTACCTGACCAATGGTTTTACGATCGCAAAGATTACAAACATACAAACGTTACATAAGTTAATATTTATAATCATTATCATGAAATCTTTATTGACTATATCGAATATCATTAGCACTGGTAATAAATAGCACAATTTGATATTGATAAATGTGACTGCTGCCTTTTAGCTTAGCTAAAAGAGCTTATCATTTCCATCGAATGTGGCCAACCTCTTGGGCACTTTACCATTTGGCGGCGATGCGAAAGACTTTTTTTTTTTTTTTTTTTTTAGTTTTATTGTTATGTGCTTAACCTTACATTACAAGGTAAAAGTAAACAAACTCTCTTAACAACGAATACAAAGTTCAAAGGTAGTGCACTGCCGTGCAGACCCTAAAACGCAGTAATCGGATTTTTTACATTTTTTTGTTGAATATGGAACCTTATTGGACTCGCTATAAGGAACATGAAGATCTAATCAGGTTTTTGGTAGGATGCTTTAAACGGTTAAAAAATCAAATTTGTGAAAGCAGTAACTTAACTTTGCATGTCAAAATATATTACAATACCAACTAAAATACAGTTATAGCAGTTACGTCTTCCACGATCCGTCACTTTACCAAGTTAAACGCAGTAAATATCTATATTACCGTAAAAAATCTGTATTCCATACACAAAGAAAATATTGAGGGATATAAATTAAAACGCAGTAAGTAATTTTTGTACCAACAGTGTTAATACTGCATGGTTGATCACTAGTTTATTTCATATCAACTACAGATTAAAATGCAGCTAAATACTAAAATGTGGTACCTATTTTTATTTAGTCAGAACAAAAACTGGTGCCTGATAACTTATTTGATTGAAGTTATTAATAGTACCTAGTGATATATAGCCGCTTAAAAAAATGTATTGAAATATTTCGAGCCGGGACATACTTTTTAACCGACTTAAAAAAATGAGGTTTCTCAATTTGACTGCTTACACGCTTTTTTTTAATTTTTGCGAATAACTCCATCGTTTATAAACCGATTTTGATGATTCTTTTTTTGTTTGAAAAGTAATGATTTAGAGGTGGTCCCATGTAAATTTTATGGGGATTGGTTCAGTGCTTCTCGAAAAATTCATCAAAAACAAAAAAAAAAAAACGACGGATCGATAATAAAATGTTATGTGCGTTACTTCAAGTTTCTATTTTTACTCGACTACTGCAAAGCTAAAGGAGGATTATGTTTTTAACAGGCTTTGTTCATCTGTTACACCGTAGCTTCTAAACTACTTGTCAGAACTGAGCAAATGAAATATCGTTAGAAGCGTCTTGATAGTCCGCTGGTTATCACTTTATATTACTTTGCAAGATACTGTAATACACAGTCAGACATTAGGTCTCGACACTCGATACCAAATCATAGGTATTTTTTGATGAAAATATACCGAGCGATGAGCATTATGTTTTTTTAATACTTTTTTTTGTTCAATTATCTTTTGTTTTGGTGAAGACACCGATTTAATGATACTCGTATCATTAGTCTCATTACCCTATTTTTTTATTTTTATGCATGCCATACAGAGATATATCGAATGTTGAGCATTTGTTATTTTTGATTCATTTGATATTTTGATGTTTTTTTTTAGTTATATAATGTGCCATTTAATTGTAATCTCGTGTTTCTTGCGAAACCAGATAGATTCAATCGAAATGTCTTTATAACCGCTTGTGTTCAAAGAACCTTAACTTAATTACCTTATAATATTATATAATAGACGATTTTTTCTGTAAATTCCTACCTATAACACACTCGTAAGTTGAAAGAAATTGTTATATGCTACATGTGTAATTAGTTTAATACAATTTAAAATGCAGTAAAGAAAGTCTTATGCTGCATATTAGTCTGCAGAGTAGCAAAAAAAAACTAAGTTTTTGTAGTATCAAATGTTTTTACCGCATTTTAATCTGCATTTGCGTAACTTTTTGCATGCAGTAACAGCTATGATTTTAAAAAATCTGATTTAAATTAAAATCTAATAAAGTTAATTAATATTTGTTTTTGTAAATACCATCTTAATTGCCACATAGCCATCTTAGCGATAAAAATATGCACGATACACATTAATAATATTATAAAAAACAGTGTTAAAAAGTTTTTCGCGGTTTTCTCGAAACCGCTTTTTTCCTCATACTGCACTTTAGTGCAGTGAACAACATTACCTTTTTACTACATTTTTACATTCTATCGTAAAAGCGCGCAATAAAATGTAAATATAACAAAATGTAATGATGAAAGTTTTCTCTTACAAATGTTACCTATTATTTTATTGCCACACAAATGTCTTGGGATAAGCACCGCTTGAAACTTTCTCTGAGGTTTTATCATAAATATAATACATTATTTCTCTTAGACGACGTTGTTGTTAAATAATGGAGCTTTTAATACGAAGGTTAAGAGTTATTTGAGCACCTCACGTACTTACATATTATGGCCACAACAAGTACCAGGACACTAAAGTGTTTTCATAGTAGAAGTTGATGAGGAATCTGTCCCCCCATAAGTTCCTGTGAGCTAGAATACTTTGTGCCACAGTGAGCACAACCGAGGGTTTTAAAAATCGGTTCCTGGCCTTTGAATGTATAACAACACTATTGGGCTTACAACACGCGCAAGCTTCACCACAATCTTACCTGTGCAAGCTGGCTTGTGAAGGTAAGACGGAGCTTGTGGTTGGTAAAACTATACGCTTCCCAGACCCCACGGCGTGGCTTACGCATTTTTCTTACCTGCGCAAGCCAGTTTGCGTAGGTAAGACTGTTTAAACTTGCGCGTATGGTATGTCCTTAAGATCCTGATCGGTTAATCCAATGTCGGAAAGTTTTGCTGAGTTCTTTTTGAGTGATTCTGCCACAATGATATCCTTACTAAATCTTATCTCTTCAAGGAAATGTAGTTTTAATGGTCGAATTTTGTGATGATGTCGATTTCGATGATAGGATAAGAGATTAGATACCTGAGTAGTTCCAACTTTTTTACATTGTTTTTTCTAGGAGCTAAATAAACGTGATCAAATCTTGAAACAGTCAATGATAGTGATTCATTTGGCGTTCTCGAACAGTTGTCGCTTTTCAAGCAATATCCGCACATATTGCATGTGTCTTCAAAATGAAATGTTTTTCATTCAGCTGTGTGTCTGACTACTTACGAGTATACTCGTATACCCAGGCCGAAAGTGCATATTGACAATAGAGTGACGCAAAAGTGAAGTTCACATTATAGTAATGACTTTTTTTTAATATCTATCATTATCTTTCTATCCTTTAAATTTTGCCAACCATTTTAGGATTGGCTTTGGCATTGGTCAGCCTAATAAAATCCTATCCGATCCGACTGCCTATCAGGCCTAGTTACTAGGTAACATAATACTCTTTGGCTAGTTGAATTTCTGGCTTCTGACTCATAACGAAAGTCAGAGATTTACGTGCTTTACTTTCTTACTACGGAAAAGGATGTCAGTGATATCAAATATTTACGAGTGTATTCTAAAAAGCTCATATTAATGTTTAGAATAAACAAATAATTAAAAAAGTCACATCGATAGCTCTGCGGTTTTCTGCACGCTTGTGCATGACACAACTTAACCACTGGGCCATTTTAACCCAATATATCTATTATTTTTGAAGACCAAAATGGTTACTTATAATATAATGTTGTCATATCTAATAACGATCTTAATACTTTCTCAATATTAAACAAACTAAATTGAATGGAAATGGAACACTCAAATTGAGAGAACCATGAATATTACGACCTTCTGAACGGCCATAAAATAACCTTTTCAATCATAAAATTCAACAAACAACAACTGTTCCGTACAATTTCCGAAACTCCATTCGTTTTAGGCCTCAGTTCTCTGAAATAATGTCCAATTCGAGTGGTGACCACTTCTGTCTTTTCACACTTGGGCGTCGAACGCCCGGGTCCATTTGGTTAGGTAATCGAATTTTCGATGCACCACTGCTGATTCGGGATAACGTTGGAATTAATTGCTAAACCGTTTTGCCTCTTTTGTAGGGGTGTTAAGGTTTAGTGTATTGTTTGACTGGTTTTTGTTTTCGGTTTTAGTTTGGCAATTAATGTTCTGTATCTTATAATAGCCATGTCATATAATAGCCTAAGTGTAGGGCCTGAGTGCCCGCTTGAATCGACCCGTCCAGCGGTGCGGGGCGTGCGGCATCCATATCAAACAGACTATCAACTCGTAGGTGTCCTGAGTGGCGACCGAGCGGCGCGAGAAAAACTTGCACGCAACGCTGCACGCTCCGCTCAACGTTCCGCTGAACGCTCTACACTCAGTTTGTATACTAAGAGCTAGTGAAGCATCTCACTATCCCGTTTTCTACAAAGCTATAAAATTGTTGTTAAATGATGATTTTAAATAATTCGTATCAGAAAAAAATACACAAACCGGTTCACTCAATGGTAGATAGGTTACCTAAACGAAATTCTATCTTCAAAAACGGCACACTTACACACACATACATAACTGAATATCGCTAGTGTCAACGCGATACTCACATTATCATTTAGGTTAAATAGCTACATTTCAAAGTGCCACTTTTTGACTGCATGTAACATACCTACACTTTTTTACATTTATAATATCAATAGGTTCACCCTTTTATGAACAACCATACAGAGCACACACATAGCGGTCAGACTTCTAACACCCCCTTTTGTGCGTCAGGGATCAAAAACTTCAAACTTATCGACGTTCCGACACACAGATGACAGATGAGCTTCTGAAAAGGACAGGTGGAAAGCGGTTACCGTGTAATGGAACGGAAGACTCGCAATATCCGAGGCCATGCTGACGCGATTTCAGGTTGACTGCACTCTTAATGCATTTCCGATTTGTGTAATACTGTAATAGGGATGAATTTTCCGAACGCTACGCGCGCTGGTTGAGAGTAGTTAATTGGAATCAGATTGGTTGGTAAGATATTAATTTTAGTTGATGTTGTTAGTACCATTTTGAGATTGATTTTGCTTCGTAAGATGGGAACGTTAAGTTAGGATCAGTTTACTATTTCAATATAATTATTTTGGAAGTGATAAATAATAATTATGTTCATCGCTCGCGCGTTTGTAATTGCACATTACTTTATTTAAATTTGTTAACGCACAGCCCAAACCGCTGGTCCTAGAGACATGAATCTTGCAGGGTGTATTCTTTTTAAAGAGTAGGTAACCATTAAGAAAGGGCTTTTAAAAATTTTACACCTAAAGGGGGTAAAATAGTGGTTGAAATTTTGACGACAGCTGCTAGTCTTTTATATTATTATCCTGAAAAGCATTCACTTGATTTGGGCTTCAGTTGAAAACCAGCGTTAGGTAACGTAGTTGTCTGGCATTTATCCTTAACTGGAACTATTTATCGCATCCGCAAGTCATGCAGTGCTATTTTCCCTTATATTGGTTTTATTTTTTGTTTAACATGTGGTTTTCTGCTCTTTCTTTTTTTTTATAACAAAGAAATCTTTCCCCACTTCATCAAACTACGTCACAGTATTCAAGTTCAAACCGCTCGAGCCGATAAAGCGCTCTTCAAACGATAAGTCGCGTTCTCTCGAGCCCTCATACTAACCTTGACGGTTCCACTTCGCTCATCCATCATCATCAGTATGCAAATTAGGAGAGTGGCTCGTTAGATTGTCGTTTGTCTCTATGAGCTTTGGGTATATTGATGAGGTGTTAATAAATCCATAATTAATGTTATAAATGCGAAAGTAACTCTGTCTGTCTGTCTCGCTTTCACATCAAAACTACTAAACTGATCGAATGAAATTTGGTACAGAAATACTCCAGAGACTGAAAAAGGGTTTCTGGAGTATTTCTGTACCAAATAACATAGTATATACACGGAACTATGCGTCTTCGTCTACTAAATCATGTTTTTTATTGTCAGTGATTTTTGTGTGCAGCCTGCAAGAAATAGGTATCTTCCCAAGAGAAGGTTGGGAAGATACCTGTTTAAATAAAATATAATTGATCGCCATGCTTGCTCAAACAAACATAAAAAAACGGCTCAAAAATAACGTCAGCGAAATTGATCTCTTTAAGCTTGAATGACGTCACAATGTGAAAAATAAAATAAATGAAGACTGTAAAAAATATTTTATAAATAAAAGAGCTCTTTTTAAAATTCAGACTGCCCGCCAGGTGGCAGTAATCACGGTGCATATGAATGCTCCAGGCGCTCATGGGTGCAAATATAAAAAATAACGACTCTCATTTTTATATGCGCTCTTTGTTTAACTATCCAATAAAGTTTTTGTGTGCTTAATGTTGAAGTGGACGTTTTTCAGTAAATATGACATAACTAGCTTCTGCCTGCGACGTCGTCTGTGTAGATTTTATTCATCTGCACGTACAGGTGATATTGTGTCGGATTAAGGGGGGATTAGGATGGTTTTTTTTTAATTATTTTGGTGTGTATAAAACACATCAGTTGTACTTTATTAGATCGGTACACAGATTTGTATACACTTAAAGGTTTTATATCACTATATTATAATATATTCTTCGCACAAAAATTTGTTTTTACTTATTCGCATTACACAAAATTTACAATAAAGACTATTAAAACGAAGAACCCTAACCTTACGTGTTTCTGGGACGTGGATCCATGCGCGACACAATGCTTTTCTAATTGTGTCTGTAATTAGAGCATTCATAGGGTTAAGAGCTTACAAATATACCTCTTCTCATACAAACTACTTACATGGAATTAATGCGAATGGGACCACGTGCGAATGGGACCAAGTGCGAATGGGACCAAATGCGAATAAAACCAAGTGCGAATGGAACTAAGTACGAATGGGACCAAGTGCGAATGGGACCAAGTACGAATGGGACCAAGTGCGAATGGGATCAAGTACGAACGCGGTAAAAAGTACGAATGGGTCGAAGTGTGAAAAACCCTTGCAAATGCCTAAAGTTCTCGGTAACTGCTTAACACAGACGGGTCGTCAGATTGTTTGCTATTCAACAAAATAAAAAATACAGGATAATCAAAAATGTATAATTAAGTATTCGGTTATCGGCATTATATATTTATCGGGGGAAATCGTGGTTTTTTATGCAGAATAAATGAACACCGATTCGTTAAATGTATTCATGGATATTCCTTTCCTGTATTTATTGTTTATTTATAACCATCATAATACTCGATTTATAAAGAATAAAAAAGTAAAATTTTTGTTCTATTGTATAATATTGCAAATGGATATTTAAAACCATTATGAAAATAATAGCTAGACATAAGTTCTCAAATAATATGTACTTTTAACCCTGAAACCCAGTTGCAATTTTACTAGCTGACAATTGTAAATTAAAACCATAAATATCGCAACATCACTTAACAAAAGGCTTAACAGCTTCGAAACAGCTGAATCGATTTTGATGAACCATGTTTGAAAACCTTCGCTAAATAACCTACTTTCAAATTAAAACTGCATTCAAATCGGATCACCCGTTTTAGCGCTACGGTGCCACAGACAAACCGACACACACAACTTTTTTCGTCGGGGGCTAAAAAGTACTTAGATTATGATGGTTTTGAAATCATTAAACAGTGTGTAATGTCCCTCATCCTCGTCGATCGCTGCAAGTTTAAGAAAATAAATTATTGTATACTAGCTTTTTCCCGCGACTTCGTTCGCGTGGAACAGTTCCCGTTCCCGGCGGATTTGCGAGATGAAAACTATCCTTTGTCCTTCCTCGGGTCCCAGACTATATCTGTACCAAATTTCATTCAAATCGGTTCAGTGGTTTAGGCGTGAAGAAGAGACAGACAGACAGATAGACAGAGTTACTTTCGCATCCATACTAATATTATTATAAATGGGAAAGTGTGTCTGTCTGTCTGTATGTCTGTATGTTTGTCTTTCTTTCACGGCAAAACGGAGCGACAAATTGACTTGATTTTTTAAGTGGAGATAGTTAAAGGGATGGAGAGTAACATAGGCTACTTTTTGTCTCTTTCTAACGCGTGCGAAGCCGCGGGCAAAAGCTAGTTTATAATATTAGTACGGATTACTATTTTACCACTTCCCATTAACTGTGTTTATCATTAAAATATATACACTAGTTTTCTTACACCCGTTTTCTACTACTAAATCAACGAGTTCCATCGCATGTGGACCCCAACTCGACTATCCGACTTTCCCTAACTCCCGGCTTCTGACAGAATATTTAATCCGAATATGTAAATCTATCACCTTGACAACAGGGCGATGAAGGTACAGCGGTAATGTTTCAAAGGCATTTATTATGTATGAGTTTGTTGCGAAAGTTAGAATCGGTTAGTTTTGTGATAGTAGGACCTCGAGAATTTGTTTGCGTATTGTGTGGGAATGTTTTGTTGTTTCCTAGGGAATTTAATCAATGAACTATGTTTATTGGATGCTTGTCTGCGTTATTGGTATCGGAGGTTGCAAGTGCTTTATAATGTAACAATAAAATACTACTATGTTCAGCAACTTAAATTGAAACTGTAAGAGCATAATAAGCACTCAAGCATATTTTAAGTCAGTTAGTGACAGCGACAGTATGAGATTTATGATGCTCTGGTAAATTCCACTTTTCAAATAAATTGTACAAAATACATGCACATGGTATATTTATAAATTTTGTTTCTATTATTCTATTTGCTTGGCTAATTTGCTGATCCAGCTCCACAAAGTTCCCATTTAATTTTTATTTTGTAGTATTTTGTTAAAATTTAATAACTTGAATGTTGACGTGAGTAACTTACTTCGACATTTTTATTATTATTTTAAATAATTAGAATGTATGTACAATCGAAAAAATGGAATCATGGCCCACCATAAGCTTAATTTCCTACAGACATTCAAATATAAATAGGTCGACAATCGCGTAAACATGTATTTAAAATGTCTCACGTCTAATCTTATTATTTTGACAGCTTCAAACGATTTGTCGTCAAAATGGGTCATGATTCAATTTTGTCGATAGTACATACAACAAACCCTTACTTATTTAACTTAAAAGTATTACATGAATTTCGCAATTAAGTGTAAGTACAAAATGTATTTATTTCAGAATATAAAATCGGTAATTTCAGAATATAAAAAAAACATATTTGTAAGTTACGGTAAGTGTACGGGTAAGGGGGAAACTGGCCTCTGGTCCGCGGCCCAAATTACACGGAGAAAAACAGTAGTAGAAAAGTCGTCCGAACGAGCCGATTATTAAGTTACATGTTTGAAATGAACAAGACATTAACAATAATGACTTTTAGGTGACATGTTAGGAATACAGTCATGCTTCAATATCACGCTCATGGTGGCATCTTTTTAAGATCATTCGGTTCAACATAGTTGAGTTAAATGGTGCTGGCTAACAGGCGTGTTCGTGGACGGGTGCCGTCATATGAAATTGGCTTTGATTTGATTTGATTGGACTGGTGAGCCGTGATCCTGGGTTCAATTTGCCGAGTTGGGCAAAAAGTGTTTTTACCAATAAGGTTTTTTTTTGTATCAGTTTGTAGTTGGGGATGTGCCTCTAAAAAACAAGTGAAATCTTTACTCTTGATTGTCAGTCGTGTATCTATGATAGTCGTTTGTCGATGGGTATCGTACAGACTTACTTACACTGAGCCATAAATCATCATCTTTTTAATTATTCGTATAATGTACCTACAAATTATTGCTACAATATATACACAACATTTTTATCTGTATGTGTATAGCTTTTTTTTTGGGAGTGGAAAATCATCAAATGACTTCTCCCGTCCTGGGCGCGGCGGTAGGGCGTGTCAGACTTTTACTGACTAAAACCCTCTCATGTTCCTTCGGTTGCCCTTTATGTTGCGGGGTCACGGCAACTATTATAAACATTCCGCAACCCCATCTCTATAGGTTATCAATAGGATTTATTATACATATATTTATTCTATCCATACTAATATTATAAATGAGAAAGTGTGTCTGTCTGTCTGTCTGTCTATTTGTCTTTCTTTCACGGCAAAACGGAGCGACGGATTGACGTGATTTTTTAAGTGGAGATAGTTGAAGGGATGAAGAGTAACATAGGCTACTTTTTGTCTCTTTCTAACGCGAGCGAAGCCGCGGGCAGAAGCTAGTATAATATATACAATTTCGAACTAGCAGTAAGTTTGAAATTTAATCTCACACAATATCCACTCCATTCTTCTTTCAAGAGCTCTTTAAACGTGTCTCAAGTTCCTATTTATATTATTTATCACAAACTAGACAACCTAGTTTCAAGAGAGAGGGGATAATAGTGTTTTATCTAACGTCCATTAGAAAATAGAAATAAATATGTACTATATTTACCAGTGTTACCATACATTTTTGTAAATATTAAAGCAATAACAATGATATCATTATTTTTAATGCTGTGGTTTTTCTTAGCTCGTAGAATAGAATCAGACATTTACGGGGCAAGCCAAAGTAAATGTAGTATAAATAATGTATATTATATTATTTATCTCATTTATTTATTTTATACATCACCAGCTTTTTAGGCCCACGGCTTTTAGTGGCTACCCCTACTCTTTACAAAGAACACACAAACTCGCAGTTTCATGTGTCTGGGACCAGCGGTTTGGGATGTGCGGTGATATATCAACAGTCAGTCAATCAGTCAGTCAGTTAACCATTTTATATCTAGTACTAGCTTCTGCCCGCGGCTTCTCTCGCGTTAGAAAGAGTCAAAAAGTAGCCTATGTTACTCTCCACCTCTTCAACTATCTCCACTTAAAAAATCACGTCAATCCGTCGCTCCGTTTTGCCGTGAAAGAAAGACAAACATACAGACAGACAGACAGACAGACTTTCCCATTTATAA
This sequence comes from Athetis lepigone, assembly GCA_033675125.1. Taxonomy (NCBI): domain Eukaryota; kingdom Metazoa; phylum Arthropoda; class Insecta; order Lepidoptera; family Noctuidae; genus Athetis; species Athetis lepigone. The sequence continues at coordinate 12,328,397 of CM066224.1, forward strand.
TATTAGTATGGATACATCACATTATTATTAATATAAGTTTTAGACATTTCTTGAAAAAAGAGATGAGCACCTGACCCAAGGTTTCAACCCCAAACAGAAATCGAACGAAACTCAAATAAAACTCGTCCTGAATGAAAAAGAACGAAGTAATTCCAAAGATTTTGCACCTCAAACAGAGGAACGAATGAAAAAATCCAATGAAGTGAAGAGAGCAAAAGATTTAATCTTCTCTGTGTGCGTTTGTTTGCGTGCTATAAATATTTACGAGACGATAACACGAGTGATATTGAAAAATACTTTTTCGACTTGAAATAAAATCGTTTCCTGAAGGGTTACGTAGACTTGGAATTGAGGGCTTATGTAAAGGTTCTTTCTTTTTTTTTCATTTATAAATAACAATATATCAAGTATTCGACCATAAGGAAATTAATGTAGTTGCCCATTCCAAAATATTGTTTCGTATGGAGAAGGGTGGGCAAGAAACTCCATATTTTACTGTTTTAAAAATAATGTTCAGTCATTTGGTTTTGACGTCTGATAGACCTCATGTAAAAAACTGGTTGATAATGAGCTTTGTTTAGACTAGAATCCGATTCAAACATAGTTGGGAGGAGATGATGATACTATACTGTCAAATTTAGTTGACTTATAATATGCTTAAATAAGCGTTGATCCAATGAACAGAACATTAAGATTTACATATTATTATTAACACATTACATTATCATAATTGTAATTATTACATTTACATACTAACAGAGTTTAATCACATGGAGCAAGCTATCGATAATAGTATCTCAACCAACCACTATGTAACGTTTCTTTGACAATTTAATTAGGCTGTAAAATTACATGGAATATTATAATATACCTCTCGGGTACTGTATTCAGTTTGCGGTTCCCGTTAAAGATGTTAAAATAACACCCCGAGGTAAGTTATATTTCAATTACTTCAAGTAGCAGGCACCCTTATATGTTCCCGGAACATTTTCTTGCGCCTTTAAACATTATTCAATAAAGACATTTATAGGCCGTTCCGCTGGTAAAAATATTTCTCCTCATATTCCTTATAAAATACTCTCGTAGGAATAACTACAAAAGTAAAGTTTTTTTCATTAAAAAGCCAGTTAAGGAAAAAAGATGGCCAGCAATTGTGAAGACAATTGGCCGATTGTATAAACCCGTGGCCGTATTATTTCTTATTCTTTAATGTTAGTTTAGACTTTTGTGGGACGCAATTTCTATTATTTAGTTTTCTTTTATCTGCTCAATTGTTAGTTTTTGAATCATTTTGTATCTAAAGGAATAATATTGTCTAATCTGTCCACATTATTTTCTGAATTGTATTTTTGTAATCTTAAAATTGTAATCATTTACCATGTGTATCATTCAGTCATTATCTTTTTTTCTTCTTTCTGTCCTCATCGTATTTTATGTTAAGTCGGCGCAACACATTTTACTCTTTCATGACGTTCTATCAATTGTCATGCTACTCACGCCTTTCTTCTTCATTTAAGCCTTTACACAATCCAACCTTTCTTTCTTCAGCCTTTCTCTCCCCTTCTACATTTTTGCTCTTAATTTTGATTGCTTCATGCATTTCTTCACCTCTCTTTCTAAGCTCATACTAAGACAAACGATAGCCTACTGGTAACTGGTACTACTTTTAGTCTTGGACACTCCACACATCCACGTCAACAATCTCGGTTATGCTGCATGCAATCTTAATTCATCAATTTTCTCATATCTGTACTCGCATAATGCATGATAGATGTTGTGTGTTTACGTATTCATATTTAAAAACATAAATACCAAATTTTTACCTTTACAATATTTTTCTAGATATTTTACTGAATATTTCTCGTGAATAGTTTTGTTTGATATTATTACCAGACCTCTCTTGAAGTGAATTACAAATATTTAACTATCACCACTGTTTGTTGTGGTATGTTAGTAAATATTAGCTCGGTTGGTTGTCGGTAATTATCAAACACTTTACAATAATTAGTAGTCGGCCAAATTAATTGGATCTGTATTTGTATTACTGTTTGAACTGAAATTAGAAATAACGATACCCTCGTATCAGCCACAGGGGATAGAAAAGTAAACTGTTTAATTATTTTATATAGACAAATCAGTGAAGTTATATATAAAATTAAATATTGGTAAACTAATTTACTATTTCATCATTTTCGAAACTATGTCAGGGTTGGCTTCCGATCTAACAGGATTCAAGACTATTAGACTCCACAACTAAGTCACGGGGTAATTCAATACCCAAAGGTTAAACTGATTGTCTGAAGTTCTGCCTTTTAACTACCTGTGCACGCTACGTTTATTAAACGCGCGATTGACGCGCTGTTGACCCACGTTTTAGAAACGTCATTTAAACATTGATATGACAATGAACATTGATTGCGTTTAAACGCGTGTTTGAATTTATATGGGTGTGCAAAGATTTATAAGCTGCGTCAGACTATTGGAATCAATCGTAACAGCTCACATTTTAGGACCCTTTAATTTTTAACAGATTCTACTCCGTGGTGCTAGGCAATCTGGGCTTCTCCCAGTTGTAATCGCCCCTTTGTGCCTATTGGCCTAGTTCTGTTCTGTCTCCTGCTTGTGATGGAGGGAAGCGAAAAAAATATTTTTCTTACTCCTCCCTGTCCTTTTGTAATTAATTTCGTTGCGAGATCCAAGACAGTCAAAGATGTTTATTTTCTCAAAAGAATTACAAAATTCACTTACAAAAAGCTTTAGAGAAATTGTTTACTACTACTTACTTACTACTCAATTAGTTAGTTTAATTTAACAGGCGCACTTCACAGAATAATATCATACAAAAGATATTGCTTCAGGTGCAATTTCCCTGTTCGCCTTTATCTCAGGAAATTTCACGGAACTGACATAATAACAGCTCTACACATTTTGTCCAGATAAATGTCGTCGTAATAAATGGACTTAATCCGTGCTTGTGTTTTCTCTATTATGTATTGAAATTGGAGGGTGTGAATGGTGATAACTTATATGTAATGGTACACTGACTGAGAGGTTGACATATCAACGCATAGCCTAAACTGCTGGTCGTAGAAACATGAAACTATACTAATAAAATATATACTATTAGGGGGTGTGTTCTTTGTGAGCAATAGATAGCTACTAATAAGATTTTTTTTGGAAATTTAATCACTAAAGTAGGGTCATGGTGACCCCTAAGGATAAGACGCGCGTCTCTCGTGTAAGAAGTTATGGGTACGATTTCGGGCAAGTACCTAACAATGTGACTTTTTTAATTCATGTATTCTAAAGTTTATCTTTAAAAGGTTTGAAAGCTCGTAAAGCCGTTGGCCCTGGTTGCCTTTCGTAGAACTTTGACAGTCGTTACGATATTCAGAAGCCGACGGTAGTCAGAAAGTCTGACCAGCCTAACTAAGGGGTATTGTGTCGCTCAATTACTGGGTTGTGGAGGTCTGATAGGCAGTCGCTTCACGCAAAACACTGGTATCCAGCTGAATCCAATTAGGCCGAAAGCCAAACCCAATGTAGTTGGGAAAAAAGCTAGGGAGATGATGATAACTTAAGGGGTAAAATACTGAATGAAAGTTCGACATCCACGTGGGCGGAACCGCGGGTGTCAGCTAGTAAACCATATCCAAAATTCCCGAAAATAATAAAAGCGTTCTTTAATAAACGTTGAACGATATTATTAAATATAACAACTTGAATTCAGAGCTTCATAGCATTTTGAGCACACTTTGATGTCATTCTCTAAAACGGTTATCATTTTATGAACATTGATGCTCAATATAAAAATTGTATATCGAAAAGAGACGTGTCTTTGTTGAAAATACTGATTTTATTTTGATAATAAAATTGTATAGTTATTGTACCTGAATATAATACCTGCAATATTTTCATATTTGTTATAATATTTGGAAAAAGTGTCCTATTGACAGCGATGCGGATGAGTTCTTTGAAGTATTTTTGATACAACTAAGTTTTGCCCGCTGCTGCGCCAGTATGGAGGTGGACCTTCCAGCCCCTGTTTTAGCGGTGCAATTGCCAAAAATCCTTTACTGGTAGTTATTTACTTTTCACAAAGAGGGTTTTCTTTGTGAAAAGTAAATAACTAAGTAATAATCCAAGTTTCATAAGCAATACCTACTAGATTTATAAAAAAATGATTTAATATCATTAAAATGATTAGTTCTATCAACAAACTCATAAAAATATCAAAAATACAATTTGCTATAAACGTTTATGATAAATGCTACTTCTTATACTACAGCTGTTTTCTGATTGGACGATAAAAATCCAATTGTGTTGAGTTGAAGCGAAAGGTGTATTACTAAAACCATCACTTTTTATTGAACATCGTAAAAATGTCTCTACTTTTTATAGTACCACCAGATTTTGTTGCGGACTCGTTGTTCTAAGATACTTATTTGTATATTAAAATATTTATTTAAAAAATACATTGTGGACTGGAATTGCAATTATTGGGAACATTGTAATGTAATTAAAAATTAAATACAATTATTTTCTAGTTTTTACCCGACGTCTGTGTAGATGTAAAAAAACTTCAATAATCGTAAGTCCTTTCTCACGCCTTTTTTAAATCAATTCAGTAGTTTAGGCGTGAATAAGTAATAGATTGACAGAAACACCCATTTGCTTTTGCATTTACTCGTATAATATTAGTATGAATTACTACAGCAATAATACAAAAACTTAGTTTTAATTTCAACTTATTATCTATTTCATGAAATATAACCTACTAACCAAACATGGGAGGTTTATAAAAGACTAGGCATCCTGATGGAATCCTAAAAATCTTTAAATTCTTTTATGTCTGCTTTTAAAACATGAGGCGGTTTGTTTACGCTCCAATATGTTACAAATGTATGTTTGTACGTATGTGTATACTGTGAATTGAACAATAGAAATGTTTCAGGATAAAAACCTTTAACATAAAGTTTTTAAAATGAGTTTGCATATGGAAAGTTGCCTTCGTAGTTTCTTGTTTATATAATATATTCTTTTATTTTTGTTTTACCGATTTAAAATTCTGCTTGTTTAAACTATACTAAAATTATAAAGCTGAAGAGTTTGTGAAGTTATAAAGCTGTGTGTTTGTTTGGTTGGTCGCGCTAATTTCAGGAAGTAAAATAGATTGAATAAGTAATTGGGTAGTTTCCACCATTAACCAATAAATGTTAGACACAATTCCTATAAAACCTCTGTTAATTTCAGCCTAATAAATTCGGTTCATTTTCAATTTGCTATAAAATTTGATTTTTAGTTGTTTTGAAATCAATAAATAGATAGTCAACTGAGTTCTTATTTTAGTGACGTCATAAATCACCATTGCCATACAAAATCTATTGGAGAATGGCGTTTTGACAGCTCATAAAAAGTACGTCAATTGATAATGGTGGAAACTACCGTATTGAAAATTTTGATCGTATCTTGGACTCTAATCAAACGTCAGGTTATTTTAGGACGCTCTCTTTATTGTTGTTGCTGTCTTTATCACTCTAAAAACAGATAAAGTAGGGACAGCAACATATTTTAGAGCGTATTGAAATTAAGTAACGTTTAAGTATTCGGGGGTAAGTTCAACAGTCGCGCTTTTGATCCCGAAATCAACGGGACAATTTTCATTAAGTTTATAGTATGAAATAAAAGGAACACCGTAATACACGGTAGTGTACTTCAAGACATTTGACGTGACCTAAATTTTCAAGACCGTAAAATTAATATTTTTGCAAAATAAAATTTATTTTTCCAAGAAAAATAACGTGCAACGTAAAAACACCTTCTGGAATATTCTATGAATTATTTGATGAAACTTTTCAACTTGTAAAAGGCAACACATTTTGGTTAGAGTGGCTTCTTGTCTTATAGTTACTTTTTTAAACTTAATGCATTAAATGTAGAAAAAAAAAAAACACTGTAAAAAGGCGGACTTTAATGCCTTGGGCATTTTTTACCAGTCTACTTTATGGTGATGCAGTCACAAAACATTATAATGTAAAGATACGGAAAATTTACAAGAAAAAAATCCATACTAATATTATAAATGGGAAAGTGTGTCTGTCTGTCTGTCTGTCTGTTTGTCTTTCTCTCACGGCAAAACGGAGCGATGAATTGACGTGATTTTTTGAGTGGAGATAGTTGAAGGGATGGAGAGTAACATAGGCTACTTTTTGTCTCTTTCTAACGCGAGCGAAGCCGCGGGCAAAAGCTAGTATAGTAATAAATCAAAAACACGGTTGCGGAATGTTTATAATGGTTACCGTGACCCTGGAACATAAAGGGCAATCGAAGGAACATGAGTGGGTTTTAGTCAGTAAGAGTCTGACACGCCCTCCCGCCGCACCCAGGACGGGAGCAGTCATTGGATGATTGCCCACTCACCAAAAAAAAAATACATACAAAATAAACAATGTAGAAAGAATACGTAAATATAGATATACGTCAAATTAATTGAGGGACAAGTCTGTCAACTTCTTATATCAGAAGTTAGAATAGTATAGTCTAAAGTTGGCCATTGACGGTCATTTTTCGCGTCAGTCTAGTCCTAAAACTGTGGCGTCACTCTAAATGGTTTAGGTGACCAACTCGGGCTTGGCGATTTGACACTCACGATCAAGTTTTGGACGTACGTCAGTTCAACTTACGCACCAAAATGACCGTCAATGGTCACCTGTATAGGCGTAGATACAGCGAACGCTCAGCAATAAGACGGCTGCCACATCGCGCGTTTTGTAGGACAGACACAAGAAACGCATAAATTGAAAGAGCCCTAAGTTTAACCTTGCCTCAAGTTTTTCCACTCGCACGCACACTGTGCAAACGGTGGTGCTTGAAAAGTAATAAATCCATGCGCAAACATTTTCTATTACTTACTTCAGAGTGGATACTCAATGGACTGAAAGGAGGTTGTGTAGAGAAAGCGGATTATTGTCGACAGTACAGGTCTGAGTGAAATAGCTTTGATAAACACAGAATTTATAAAATTAAATAGGTATGAAACGCTAGTGCAGCTCTTGTTAAAAATAACGCATTCTGCAACATCGTCGAAATAAAGTAAGTATATTACAAAACGCACAGCCACCGTGTATATTATATTCATGTTGAATCCAAGGTAGATTATGAGTACGATACATGACAAGTCGCACAACTCAAATGATAGAACAATCGTTTTTAAATATTTTTAGGAGAGTTAAATTTTCTTTAAATCAAAAGAACTGCTATTAATTACCTACGGTTATTCTTTACGTGTGTTCCTTTTCAATTGAAGCAACCAGCGATAAAATCTACAACAGCTATATATAAATGGAAAGCAATAAAAATCGCGCCGTTTCTCGCCCAATGGACCGAAAACTTGTTTTGTAGAAAAAAAAATCGATCGAAACCGATCCAGATTTTCTCGGACTTTTAAATGGCGCAAACTATTCATATTTTCATGGTTTATTTTTCTCATTAGCAGGGAAATCGTTCACTTAATTGGCACCCTGCTTTTTAAGCCTGGAATTCGGTTTTATTCAAACCAATTTCTATAAGGTTATGGCAGCTGTCAGAAGCGTATTGTTTATACTTGCAGGTACAGATTAGACTTAATAAATGGCTATTTGATGTTTATTGCACTGATAGTCTAAAATGAAACACAGAGAATGAATTTAGATTGTTTTAGAATAGAAAAATGTGTCTTTATTGACGCGCCCGTCTGCATGATCGGATAAACCACATAATTAAAATATACGGATTTTCATGATATATTCACCAAAGTACAGAGTGATTCACGAGGACGATTTAACCCTCGGTCCGTCGCGTGGGGTCTTTGAAAGCCTAGGTGTTAGAATAATGTAAAATTAACACATTTAAAATTATCATAGAGCTATGGCACTTTGGGTACCCTCCGAAATAGTGTTGCAGTTCACGCACATCGCCGCTAACTGAAAATCTCGCGCAAGTGCAATGAGATATAAACGTGTTTTGTGCGCTCGGGCCTTGAAAGACCCCACGCGACGTACGACGTAGGTAAAAATTAATCAAAAATGTATGGTAGATTTAATTTATAATACGTGTTTTATTTATTTATTGTTGTTTTTTTTTATAAAAAAATAGTTATTATTGATTTCTAAAACATGTGAGTATATTGAGTTGGTAAGAAAATTACCCTGTTGATGTTTACGATGACGAGGACGAAAAGAAGAAGCCTCTATATACCTGGACACTATAAGTGAGCATAATACGGATTCTAACAAAAAAACGCTGTACTAATTGCTCAAGAAGAATAGATACAATATTTAAACCTATTTGCCAGTTTTGCAAGGGTAACATATGCCCTACACATACCAATGAGGTATGTATACTACCTACTACATACCAAAACAAAAAACTGTCGGATTTCATTTGATAAAAGTTATGTATTTTTTTTGCTTGAGGATTCCAAATTTTATGTCAAATTGTTAAACGGTCTAGTGTGAGCTCATATACGCATAATTTAAATTGAAGTTGATTGATTTAGCGACATTAAACAAAATTAACTGATGTGATCTCAAAGAGTGAACTTTATTGTTCGTAATTTAGTTTATAGGTTCAGATAGTAAACATATAATTATGCATGTTTTTTATTAATTTGTTAAACTTGTATACAAATTAATAATAAATACATAAGAAACTAATAAAATTGTTTGAAAATTACAAGTTTAAAAGGGTTTCCTAGGTGTTTTATTCTTGGGGTCTCGAGAGACACCGCGCGACGAACCGCGTAATTAAAAAGTGCGCGACGGACCGAGGGTTAAGTATAAAAACATACAATTTTAGCAGAGAAAACGTATAATTTCAAGGACATTCGTGTAAACTCAGGTGGGCGGGCCGCTAGTATAATATCCATACTAATATTATAAATGGGAAAGTGTGTCTGTCTGTCTGTCTGTTTGTCTTTCTTTCACGGCAAAACGGAGCGACGAATTGACGTGATTTTTTTTAAGTGGAGATAGTTGAAGGGATGGAAAGTAACATAGACTACTTTTTGTCTCTTTTTAACGCGAGCGAAGCCGCGAGCAAAAGCTAGTAAATAATAACTATGCTATGGACGAAATCTTAGGCTAGTAAATTGTATAAGCTATTGTTTGCGGCTTTGTCCGCGTGGATATCGAACTTCTACCTATATTTTACCCCTTTAAAAGTTGAATTTCTATAAATATTTTCTTACTGGATACTTACGCTTCACAAAGAATATACCTTCCAAGTATCATGTCTCTAGGACCTGCGATTTGAGCTATGCGTACGACATAATATATATCACAAAATCAGTCAGTAAGTTAATTTACCATTTCATTATAATAATAATTCCAGCCTATAATGGTCCCACTGCAGGGCAAAGACCTCTTCTCATACAGAGAAGGCCTGAGCATTGATCACCACACTAAGCTTGCTTGCACGATGTTTTCCTTCACTGATGTCATATGACGTCCAAGATAAACTTTAGAAAGTACATACGATTTGAAATAGTCACATTGGTGCTTGCCCGGATTCGAACCCATAACCTCGTACATGAGAGGCGCTTTAACCACTAGACCATCACGATATTTTATTATACAACTAGGTTCTGCCCGCGGCTTCGCTCGCGTTAGAAAGAGACAAAAAGTAGCCTATGATACTCTCCATCCCTTCAACTATCTCCACTTAAAAAATCACGTCAATCCGTCGCTCCGTTTTGCCGTGAAAGAAAGACAAACAGACAGACAGACAAACAGACACACTTTCCCATTTATAATATTAGTATGGATATTATTCATAACTCAATTTAACACTATGGTGGAACAGTCAGCATCCAATATCCACAACAATTGCCTTTCATTATCCCACGATTCAAATGTTAATCTACTAACGTAATAATGATAACTAGTGATCCATCGATGGTCGAAATTCGGCCGGATTTTATAATATTTTATTCGACCGGCTGGCTTATTACCTATGAAACAGCAATCAGCAATATTTGCGCAGTGATCGCGCGATCACCGCGCGATTAACCGCTTAACGTCAAAAAAAATCGTATTATGTATGAATCGATTGCTAATCGCTCGCTGATTGTTCTAATGCACTTATTGCTACGATGACGATAAAGTAGCAATCGCTGGAACTAATTAAATATCACCTTTCACAAAAAAAACTTAACTTTGCTCTTAAAAACCATACTAAATACGAAACCACCAAACGAAAAATTCATGTTTTAGTTAAGTTATTGCTCCACAGAGGCAGCACTATCGCTAGATTGCTATTTGACTTGACGTATTTTGAATTGACGTTTGAGAAGCAAATATTGCGCAATTACCGCGATCGCTCGGCTTCTGCAAGATACGTAATCCCAGTGCGGATTTCTCATTTTAGCATTTTGCCTGCTCCAAAATTAACTTATACTATGCTAGATCTCATTCTCCTCATTCGCTCAATGATAAAAAAGAGGTACAAAATTATCTCTTTACGTGTCTCTAAAGATATCTCTTCATGTATACATAAGTAAATGTTAATGATATTGCTCTTTGTTGAATTTCTGATTATTCTTAATGATAAACGTAAACGCTTTCTACGAAAAACTGTGGGAGTTTCAATCATTTATTTTTCAAGAATATTGAACACAATATTGATTTAATTGAATGTTCTATTGTAATTTTCTTCTTGGAAGTCGTCAAGAGAATTAAGGCCTATCTACATATAAAGTTACATGTATACACATAAAGTACAAAATATAATGATTTATCTGACTTTCAATTTATCAATGCATAGCCGTTGGGTTTTAAGTTGAAATTTTAGCAGTTAATTCCTTTAATTGTCGATACAAGTTAGAAAAAAGAAAATAAAAAAAAAAACAGTAAATATGAGTAGAATAAAATATGTATGGAACATCACAATAATTACTAGTTTTCGCCCGCAGCTTCGCCCGCGTGGAAGTTGAGAGTTCCATCCCCTATTTACCACATTATGGGGTGAATTTTCAAAACCCCTTCTTTGTGCTTCCCTACTTAATAAAAGGAACCGATGTAAATAATTTCAAGTTCACCCTTAATGTTTAGGCTTTCCGTTGATATGTTAGTTAACTGATCAACTCCTTCTATTTAATTAAAAACACTAAACTGACTGACTGTTTCTTTTTCCTGGGACATCTTACACACGGTCATCTGATCCCAAGCTAAGCAGAGCTTGTGTTATGGTAATCAGACAACTGCATATACTATAATATGTATGTATGTATTTATAAATTATATAAGTATGTATATCAGTTGTCTGGTTACCATAACACAAGCTCTAAGCAGAGCTTAACTTGGGAACAGGTGACCGTGTGTGAGTTGTCCCAGGATATTTATTTATTTATTGTTGGCTGCAACCGATTCTATTCATCGTTTAGTTTTAAAGTTTCTAATTCTTTGTTGTAGAATATTCTTACAAAACAAACAACTAAGAAAGTTGAGACTTAAGGACTTAAAGACGCGAGAGCCAGTTTAAAAGGAGTTTCCCATAATTTTATTTACTTCGTTCGTTTCCACTTCAAATAAATAAACTCTTCTGCAACATAAGTTACAATTTTGTAGCGTTCAAAATTACTTATAGTGGTTTTTAAAATCAAGAAAGAAGAAGCCTTCTCGGTATTAAAGGCTTGGCTTCTAAGCCCGTCCAACCGTGAGCACAGCAAAGTGCTCGGCAAGTCGAGAAATATAAAATGTCCAAAGCATAAAACGCAGTATTTTTCATATAAGTTATAATATGAAGAATTGTTTTTTTTTCCTTGATCGTTTCTCGATCAGCAATATTACTGGTGCTAGTGCTGTATTTATTGTTTATTGGTAGCTTATTTTATTTTATGTCCTACGGGTTTACTTGCTCATCTTATATACATTTAAAATGGAAAACTGACTAACTGACTGACTTAGTAATACACATAATTATTAATGCACAATCTAAATCGCTGGTCCTAGTGACATGAAACTTGATGGATGTGTATTTGTGAAGGGAATGCTCTATTAAGATAGGATTTTTAAATAAAGTGTTAAATCAGAGATTTCAATAGTATGAGGACCATAGCCCGCCCTCCCGTCCGTAGTCAGGGTCCAGGTCATTCATTGATATTTAAAACTCAAGTTGATCAAAAGGACCACATTTGACTGAAGGCGATTGTGTTCTCCCCTCCCCTAATTAAATGCCAAATCCTCGTCTTAAGTTATTTTATTAATATGTCAGAAAATACAGCAATTATCATAGTAATCGCCAACTTTTACGTATTCTTATAAATATGTATAACGTATTGCCTTCGTATGACCATCCAATAACCTTTTCATAGAAGTAAATTATGTTTGGTGAATATTGTAAAGGCGGCTCAAGACGGATCTTTTCAATATCGTCATAAAATATAATAATGTGCGGCTCGTATACAAGTTTTCGTATTGAGAAACATGATCCTAAGCAAATTTTTAGAATAACATGTCTTGGGTCCTGAATGAATTATGTTTTAGGACTTACCAACATAAAAATATGTTATTTATATTACGTTCTGCGTTCAAAATGGGAAAATATTGAGGAAACATTCCATCTTTAAAAATAGCGTGATAACCGTCGAGAATATTATGAAGTATGAGATTTCTTGGCTGTGTTGGTATGAGAGTGTACTTAGTTCTGGTTCGCTTTAAAGGCTTATTGCCATATCTGTTTTCTCCCTGTCTTAACCTTAGGGCACAAAATTATAGCTAATTAGTTTAATTGTATACTAATAAGTTTGAATTAAAAAACTATAATAACTGTTTTATATTTTCAATAATACTCTTCTTCTTCTTAGCATGTTTCCTTCCACTGCTGAACATATGCCTCTTGCATAGCTCTCTATGTTTCATTATACATAACATTTTCGTTTTACATTTTTCTATAAAAGTTCTTGTACACAGGAAATCGAGAAAAAACATTCCCTCTCCCCCCCAATGCACCCTCTTCCGGCCTCGTAACTCGGTTTGATTTTAAATTATTTTCCTGTTGAAAACTCTACATTTATTTTCTTTTCCAGTATTTTTCATTCTGCTATTATTTTTATGATGTTTTGCCATTTTTAATGCCAACTGCACTGATTTTTCACTTAATATAAGAAGTTCGATCTCAAGATGATAATAATATAGGGTATCAGTAGGCTACGAAATGGTCCAAAAAGAGATGGAGTGACGGAAATATACGATTTTTTTGTAGAATTGAAAGAAGGACGCACGAAATGGTGAAACATAAAAATAAAGAGGAGGCAAGCGTGGAAGGTTTCCCTAGCTTTGTGCCCTGGCCGGAGATCTGGAATAGCTCTTAGCACAAGCTGGATAGTCCAGTAAAGCAGTAAACGGCTTTAAAAGCTGAACCGCAAGATGCCACATTCAGTAAAAAAGCCTTTATGTAATACAAGTATTTTATTAGAAGCGGCTGCCTATCAGACCTTCTCTTATATCGATATTTGGGGGAGGCCTTTGTCCAGTAGATGATGATGAATGAGCTGATGATCAGACCTTCACAGCCTAGCTACTGGCTAACACGATCACCCTTGGTTAGAGACTGATTGCTAGACTGTTTAGCTTCTGACGACTGTCGAATACCTATGAATGACAACCGAAGTTCTAGATAAACTTAGAAAATACATACTTATACTTTGGAAAATCATGCAAGAGACGCGGGTGCCGTAACCACTGGGCCAACTCGATGTGCTTTTCTTTGAAGGGTTCTGTACCATTATCGAAAAAAATGGCAAATAAACTGCGTATCTTGTATGAGAGTCTCATACAACAAACGTGTATTTTTCTTAAATAATTTATTTTATTCTGTTTTTTAGTAGATGTTGTTATAATGGCAACAGAAATATACCATCTGTAAAAACTTTGACAGACGGACAGATGGATAGATTGGACAACGAAGTCTTAATAATAGGATCCCGATTTTTAGAAACCCTAAAAATGATTTTTAAGGAGAAAAAAGCTGCCAATTTCATGGCCCATGCTAAGGTCTATTATTCTTATCTACTCTCGACTACGCACATAAAACCATCACATAGTTCGCAGCGGTTTATGGTCTATCGATTTTCCAAAATGGCGATTACGAGCTGATAGTACTTCGGTACGAATCGTAACGACGCATGTTCGTAGAGATCTTGTAATAAAATCCTGAGCGCACATTAGGGAGCCAATCATGAATTATGTTGGGTTAGAGGAAATATGAAATGAAATTTATGGGGCACATATCTCATAGTAACCGTCCTCTAAATCTCTGATAGATACGACTGTCAATTTCAGGTGTTGTGATTGGTTAAGGATACCAACAGCCAATCAAACCATTGATCACTGCGTTGACAGTAAATTTTATTGGCGGATTTCGAAAACCGCTTTGTTATGCATTGTAATAGACTCTTAAGATGCGATTCCAATGTGTTGCACTGTGTGACATTGTTGCAAACAGTGTGCGGTACAAATATTTATTCTGGTCAATTCAGCTTTGTGCATTGTTGAAGTTTTGCACAAACTGTTGTGAACAAATCCTGCTTCACACTATTTTGGTGAAATCGTACCATTTAACAAGCTTGACCAAGCACTATTTCAGTCTCTTTCGTACAGTTGTCAAGCTACGAGTGTAAGATAAAGAGGGACAGCCAAAGTTTGTACTAAGTAATTAATTTTTCTCAGCTTTACACTGTCGATTGGTCTTTCGCAAACTTTTGGAACAAGATGTAGGCTTCAAGTGAACGACCAAAGCTCTTTAAACCCATAAATGACGTGTAAAATCCACCGTTTAAGAATACTTTTCATACCCCCAAAGATTATGAGCAACCGACTCCAAAAGACGTCCCACCAACTTGCGATCCATAAATCATAAGTACCAAACGGTAATTGATTTGGAAACTTTAAGGTACTTTTGGTACCAATAAACTAAAAGTGTCGTTCGAACCGCCATCTCAGTTTTAAACAGCTTTACTGTATACATTTAGAAGTTTGCTTTGAGAAGGGTGTCCCCGATCGTGTTTGAAGTGGGACTGTCTCGTATCTGTCATTCGTAACTTTTCTTTTATCGAGTTACTTTTTATTGATGCCTATACCAGTTCGAGTGAGATTTGTTTTCGCTTGTTATGTTGCAAAATTTATCCTTTACTGACGAGTTTGTGCGCATTTGCATGAGTGCTGAGTTTTTCTCTTGGTATGTAATGTGTGATTATGAATATTTTGTCAGTCAACCGTAGAATATTATGGTACCGTTGGCTGTTTCCACCTATTGGACAGGCTTTCATGGTTTAACTTTTTTTCGAGCTTGACCTTGGGAAGATGTACAAAAGATTAAAGACATGAGTCATCTTATATTTGCCTGACCAATAGTAATTTGATTATGTTTTAGCACTCTTTCTTCTTGTAAGTTTAGACCATGCCGTAATTTATTATTAAGATTTTACTTTTCCTACAATCCACCTCAGAGATCAGCACTGTACACGCAACACACACTGCTATTAAACTGAACGTAAGCAAGAGCCACATAGATTTTTTGTAGGTTATCTAATCTTGCCTCTCTTAAAATTATTAAAAATCGCCTATTAAGTCTCTTTCTGCCTTGTTCGTGTGATCGAACATATATCTTCTTGCTTCATTAACAATTTATTTTTAGTTGTTAAATATTTTTATTAAATATTTGGTGTTAAATATTTTTATTAAGTGTCGTGATGGCCCAGTGGATAAGGCGCCCGCCTCTCGTGTATGAGGTTGTGGGTTCGAATCCGGGCAAGTACCAATGTGACTTTTTCAATTCATATGTACACCCGTGCCTCGGAAAACACGTAAAGCCGTTGATCCCGGTTGTCATTCGTAGAACTTTGACAGTCGTTACTGGTTAGTTAGAAACTATGACCAGTCTAACCAAGAGGTATCGTGTCGCCCAGTTACTGGGTTGTGGAGGTCAGGTAGGCAGTCGCTCCACGTAAAACACCGGTATCCAGCTGAATCCGGTTAGGCTGGCAGCCGACCCTAACACGATTGGGAAAAAGGCTAGGGAGATGATGATGACATTAGTCCCTTTTTGTAAATTGTCTAAGTAATAAATAAGTTTACTCACGATATTTATAAAGTCAAACGTCAATTCTTTAACACTGATTGCCACTTGACTCACTGATTGACATCATCATCTCATCCATTCAAATATTTTCGGGAATTTTCAAAATATAATATTAACATGGCGTTCCTACATAATGATCACCGGCACACAGTCCTAATTAGTTGCTCAACTTCGCTAAAAGCTGAGCTAATTTTCACACTGACTAATTTATTATGAATATACATATTACAAATTGACCTTTATTGACAAAGTGAAATGATATTTAACTAAAGATGCGTTTTCGTGAGGAATAAATGATAAAAAAGTTTTTAAATGTGGATTGAGTAAACTTGTCATTTTCCAAAAAAGTACATTCTAATATCAGTATCTACTACTATTTCATTTTGCAGTTTCAGAAGGCGATTGAGGTTTTTGTTAAAAAGTATTTAACGTTCCTAGAAGATCTTATTTACTTTTTATATCAATTTATTGATTGATGATGTAAACATTAACTGTACTATGAATTACCTTACTTGTAAACATACTACACTTTATCACGATGCGTTTCGGGAAAGACATCATGACTGGACTAATATGGATATAAGTCCAAAATCTCCTACTAAAGTAAGCGTGGTAATCAAAGCACGTACCCTTTCTGTATGAGGAAGACATTTGCACTGCAGTTGGACAGTTATAAGTTGGTATTATTATAATGAAATATTGTTTAATTAACTTTATAATGGAAAATAATATGAAATTATATGTTGTCAAGGCAAAAATAAACATCTGCATAGGAAAAAGGCGCTATTTTGCACAGTAGCCCAATTCACGTAATCAAAACCGTAGCAATATCGTAGCGACTAAGTCGTTAAGACCATTTTCGTATTCACATCCGTCAATCGAGTTAGAACGACACCGATTTTAAAGTCGCTCGATTGAAATGTCGTTGATGCGTATTCAGCTAGTTAAATTGTCATTCAATCGTTGACGGATGTGAATACGAAAATGGTCTTAACGACTTATAGTCGCTACGATATCGCTACGGTTTTGATTACGTGAATTGGGCTACAGAGCATACATCCAACCAAAGATATTTTTAAGTCTTTACTTCTGAGAGGCTTCTACGTGTCATATACTCAAACACTAAACTAATTAGTCCCAAACTTCGGTAATTGCTCGATTAATGTCCTTATGTCGTCTGCATATGTCGTCTGCAGATGGCTGCACTTCAGTACAACTTATCCATACTAATATTATAAATGGGAAAGTGTGTCTGTCTGTCTGTCTGTCTGTCTGTTTGTCTTTCTTTCACGGCAATACGGAGCAACGGATTGACGTGATTTTTTAAGTGGAGATAGTTGAAGGGATGGAGATAGGCTACTTTTTGTCTCTTTCTAACACGAGCGAAGCCGCGGGCAGAAGCTAGTAAGTTATAGTGCTTACACCTTAAGTAAGGAGGTTCATTATAATTACGGCATTACTTGCATGTACACACTAGCTGTTTTCTGCGAATTTATCCGATTAATTTTGTTAAAAGTTTCTATTGAATAAAAAAATGCTTTTATAAGCCTTACTAGCTTTTGCCCGCGGCTTCGCTCGCGTTAAAAAGATAAAAAAGTATCCTATGTTACTCTCCATCCCTTCAACTATCTCCACTTAAAAAATCACGTCAATTCGTCGCTTCGTTTTGCCGTGAAAGAAAGACAAACATACAGATAGACACACTTTCCCATTTATAATATTAGTATGGATATGCCATCATATAAATACACTGTCGTGAAAATTTCATGACCGCCAAAAAAACCTGTATTTTTTTATTAATACACGTAACTTCTTAAAGCCATTATTGACAATAGTTAATACTATAAACATATATAAACGTACTATTTTGACAAGAATAATAATAAAAATAGGTTCTAGGGTTCCATACCTGAAGAGAATAGACTGTCTGTCTGTTATCAGTCTGTAACTCCAGAACGGTAACTAGACTAAGTATTTCTGTTGCCACTATAAGTACAAATACTAAAAACCAAATGTAATATTTATTTTATTTATTTCTTTATTCAGATGGAAAACCAACAGCTATACTTAAAATAATGAAAACAGCTGATTATGTAACATAAAGCCAATTACAGGTTTTCACGGTCAGAAAGCATGAAAACTAAAAATAATGCTTAATGTAGGCTCTTATACAACAAACTTATTTCTTTTTACAGGAGTTTTGCCTATAGTGGTCCGGAACCCTTAGTGTGCGAATTCGACTCGTACTTAATATTACAATTTATATTGTAACTAGCTTCTGCCCGTGGCTTCGCTCGCGTTAAAAAGAGACAAAAAGTAGCCTATGTTACTCTCCATCCCTTCAACTATCTCCACTTAAAAAATCACGTCACCTTGTCGCTCCGTTTTGCCGTTAAAGAAAGACAAACAGACAGACAGACAGACACACTTTCCCATTTATAATATTAGTATGGATTTCCTACTGAGACATTAATAACATAATGGGAAAATATACACTTCCTCAATTTTTTCTAAATAATTATTGCTTAATCTCGACGCCTTCAACAAAAATAAGTAGCTACCGGAAAATTTGCTACAAACAAGTTTTTGCTTTCAATACGTTTTCCTGAAAGCTTTTATTTTTCTGTAATATGAGTTAGAAAGTAAATAAAAAACAGTCAGGGAAACGGAAACTGTAATTTTCTTAGAAAAGTGGTTCTGACAAGCGATGGTATATAGGAAATGTACGTGGACATGTAATTTATTATTTTCTCAAGAAGTGTAAGTACTGAGAGTAGTACGTTAATATTATTTTTAACAGTAAAATACTTATAGACTTACTTTAGTACTAGTTGGTTTATGCGGCTTTGCATGATTTGACATAGCAATACGTTATGTCCGTTTGTAGAATATTGTTGCCGATTCTCTTATTTACAAACTGACGTAAATTTAAGTTGAGCTCATCTTTCTTTATTCATTGAATTTAAAAAAAGAACAAAAGATAAAATATTACCTAGTTAAGTCCTGTCAAATTTAGACACTCCATAGACAATTTAGACGCGATTTAAAAACATGGCGTCGAAATATACGTCAATTTTCTTCAGACGCTCGCTGTTTAATTTGACAGGATTAAACTAAAATGTATCTTCTGTCCTTTTCTTTAGGAAATGGAAAGAGAAAGATGCATTTAACTTAATTTTAGTGAAGTTTGTGAACAAGAGAATCAGCACTAATGACATAATATAATAAATAATAATAATGTTGTGTCCGTTCATGACATAACATCATGTCAGACAGTACATTTATTACATTTACCTCAGAGCATCAATCTTGATCTGACTTAAACCTTCGAACACACGTGATTGGAGACACAATAGAAAGACAATAGCAGCCCGACAGCCGGCTGTCGCTTGGTCGATAAAAGGTTAAAAATATGTGAGCTGTTTTAGTTATGTCAGACTTTATACTTACTGCCCATATATTTACCTTTACATAAAGAAAAACTGGTTTTAAAGTAATCAAAATTCCTTTAATCAAATTCCTAATTACGGGCAAAAGTTTGGTTTTCGTAAATCCCTCGGTTCATTTTCACAGGGGACCGTAACTCATGTGTTGGTCACTGATTACGCTTTGATATTAAGCTTTATATAATTTACGGTTATTATTTTTTGATTTAGTAACACCAATTAGCATGTAAAGTGGTGATAATATTAGTTGGAGCCTGATATTGTTTACACTTTTGTGTAAACAATGATAACCCCGCCAAATTGTTTTTGACTAGTTTTTGCCCACGGATTTGTTCGTGGTCATTGTTTAGACTACTAAATGCAATGATATTATAAGTAAAAAGGTTTTGATAGGTTATACATTTTTTACTCTTAATTCTTGAATCATGTCATTCTATTTTGACATCTAATTGTATGTACGACTTAAAATTTTCAAAAATAGCACAACAACGCACGTGTGCCATTTTTGAAAATTTACCTACTTGCACCTTTTTACTTATAATACCATTGACAAGATGCCGTGGTTTTTCTGTCTTTGGTTATTGCCCTCATATTTTGTGAATCATATCGTTATTTTATGTGATGTGACATTGGCGGGGTTTGTGTGCTGGAGATTAATTTATGCTCAACGGCAAAGCTTTACGACGGGCTTGTTGGTCTAGTGGTTAGTGACCCTGACTGCTAAGCCGCAGGTCGTGGGTTCGATTCCCACCCAGGACAAACTTTGTGTGATGAGCACAAATGTTTGTTCTGTGTCTGGGTGTGATTTATCTATATTATGTATGTATTTAAAAATATATTAGTATGTTTATCAGTTGTCTGGTTACCATAGTACAAGCTCTGCTTAGTTTGGGATCAGATGATCGTGTGTGAGTTGTCCGAGGATATTTATTATTTATTTATATTTAGTTATTTATTTACAAAGCTTTATTTATACAAGAAATGTACAAAATAGGTCACTGAATTACAGAATCTCAGGGGGTAAGTTACTAAGACTGATCACGTGGCACCCGTGGTATTAAGTTGGGGCCACTTAACTTGCTTGTCGGAGAGCCGGCGCAGAAAGAGGGCCGAGTCTTGGTCCGCCGCGGCTTAAATATAAGCACCCGAGGTCCGCGGTGCGGGGAGATTCTGGCGCTCGCGCTCGATGTGGTGGGCCGTTTGTGACAGTGACTTATGTTATTCTGATGTTTAAGAAGTATATTACTGTAAAATTACAACAAAATCCGGTCAGTATTATTCGTATAAAAGTTGACACTATTGTCTCTTGTGCAGTATTCATTTCCACGAAATAAACTACAAATTAAGTCATTTCAACCGAAAATTCTGTTCGCAGAAGCGAAACGCAGACAATTAAGTATTTTCAACGTTACCTTAAAAACGAAAATCCTATTTAACAATGACGCTGTAATAATACATTTTCTGTTCGTCTGTGTTAATTAAATTACTCATGTTTAAATTTGAAACATGTTTAAAGTTTTTTCATGAAATATTTTGATTTCGGAGCGGCTATGAACGAAGCGGCATAGTTCGGACACTTTGGAAATGTTTTAAATGTTCTGAGCAATATTAAGTAAGTAGTATTTTTAAAAACAAGTTTGTGTCATTATATTCAACGATTACAAATTACCGCTAGGTTTAGATCGGCTACAAGCCTAACCGGCACTGGGATTACGTATCTTGCAGAAGCCGAGCGATCGCAATAATTTAGCAATATAAATGTCAATTTAAAATACGTCAAGTCAAATAGCAATCTAGCAATAGTGCTGCCTTTGTGGAGCAATCAGTTAACTAAAATATGCATTTTTCGTTTGGTGGTTTCGTATTTAGTATGGTTTTTAAGAGCAAAGTTAAGTTTTTTTTGTTAAAGGTGATATTTAATTAGTTCCAGCGATTGCTACTTTATCGTCATCGTAGCAATAAGTGCATTAGAACAATCAGCGAGCGATTAGCAATCGGTTCATACATTATTCGATTTTTTTTTACGTTAAGCGATTAAACGCGATCCCTGCGCAAATATTGCTGATTGCTGTTTCATAGGTAATAACCCCGCCGATTTAGCTGGATACCATGAAGCATTTGCCTATCAGACCTTCACAGCACAGTTATTAGGCGACACGATACCCTTTGGTTTGACTTGTCAGACTTTTTGGCTTACGACTGACAAAGTTCTACGAATCACAACCAAAACTAACAACTTTAGTGCTTTCTGAGGCTCGGGATGTGATGTCCAAGATACTTTATAAAGTACTTAAGCGATTAAACGCGATCCCTGCGCAAATATTGCTGATTGCTGTTTCATAGGTAATAACCCCGCCGATTTAGCTGGATACCATGAAGCATTTGCCTATCAGACCTTCACAGCACAGTTATTAGGCGACACGATACCCTTTGGTTTGACTTGTCAGACTTTTTGGCTTACGACTGACAAAGTTCTACGAATCACAATCAGAACTAACAACTTTAGTGCTTTCTGAGGCTCGGGATGTGATGTCCAAGATACTTTATAAAGTACATATGAATTGAAAAAGTCGTATTATTACTTGTCCGGATTCGTACCCACAACACACCCATGAATAAATAAATAAATATCCTGGGACATCTTACACACGGCCATCTGATCCCAAGCTAAGCAGAGCTTGTGTTATGGTAATCAGACAACTGATATACATACTTATATAATTTTAAATACATACATATTATAGATAAATAACACCCAGACACAGAACAAACAATTATGCTAATCACACAAAGTTTGTCCTGGGTGGGAATCGAACCCACGACCTTTGGCTTAGCAGTCAGGGTCACTGAACACTAGACCAACAGGCCCGTCAAATGAGAAAAATGAATGAATGATCCAATACCATTGTTTAATTTGTCAATTGTTAAATTATCGCAGTTTGAGATATTCATAACTCAGGCTTCTGTGTCCCTTCATAGAAAATAACAGCATGGTTTGCAAATCTGGAACGTTCCATTTTACTTAAGGCAAATTTTTCACCTGGCAAAAGTTTTGGGCCCGAAATGAACGCGACTACGTAATAATAAATGAGATTGCGGGCGCCAGCTCATACATAATTTAGTACATAAAGCTCATATTGCGCTGTGTTCCATTTCACTTGTCCAGTCCAGAGGAAGACTGTGTTGTATTAATTAGACTAGGTTTTCCCGCGGATTTTCGCTCTTAAGTTTCGGTTATCACATCTAGCCGTCGGTCAGAAAGTAGTCTTAAGAGTTAGACTTACTTACACATTTCGCTAAAGTTAGAGCGACATAGCTATGAGTTCTGCCGGGGCTGCGGAATAACCGCAGCTCCGGAACATAAAGGGCAACCGAAAGAACATGGGTTGGTTTTAGTCAGTAAAAGTCTAACACTTCCTCCCGCTCCACCCGGGCGGCAGAAATCATTGATGATTTCCCATCCTTAAAAATACTTGGCTAAGAGTAACAGACAGTTACATAGATTGATACAAAGTTTCCATCGCTTTTATGATGAAACTAGCTACCAACAACATTGCTGTCCACGGCTAATGGTCAATCCTTCACTCCCATAGGTGGATCTGTGATGTTATTCTGTTTTAATTATCAATGAAAGTACAGATCTTATCGGGGAGAGATCAGGCACAGAACCAACAGCTACGTGCTTTTCGAAGCATGTCAGCCACACCACCTTTTTCCAACCAGCTGGTTACTACTGTGAAATCTATTGAAAAGCCCAACAGTTATTCGATCCACGTTGAACTTTAGAACCAATGATATCATAATTAAAAAGGTGTTGGTGCACATTATAATGTAGGCATTTGACCAAATTATAATATTGTCGCAAATTGTATTCGTCTCCTTTTCACTTGCAATAATTTTAACCAAGCCATCCTACTTTGGCGTCTAATTGTATGTGTGCGTTAGTGTGTCGTGTTTGAAGATGAATGTCGTAACCTATTTACACCTTTACACTTATAATATTATTGTTTAAAACCCGGTTTGCGACCACGAGTTCAACCAAGAAACAAGAAAAAAAACCTACATTCATCTGTATGAAACAGAAAATTGTTCTTTCCGTTTCTCACGCTCATTGCATGCTCCGTCATCTAACAGATCACAAACGCCAAACCACTACTAATAATATCACTGGACCAGTATTGCAGAAGCTGTTTGAACTGCGCCATCAATCATGGAGGTTGCCATTCATGGGACACCCTGTGCTATCCATCATTGTGACAGCTCGAATTGTACTAGGTATTGCGCATTTCAGTTTTAGGTCACGTTCGGCAAAATACTGGTTTTAATTTTGTTTTTAGGGGTTGTTAATTTAAAAATGGCGGTGGAAAACGTTTTTAGCTCACTATCGTATTGTTACTGTTATAAGGCTTTAATTTAGCAAATTATTTGCTATTTCAGTTAGGGTTTTAATTATTTTGCGTTTAAGTTAATTTTAAATAGACAAAATTGATGATTTAGTTCCTCAAAAGAGATATGGTGCCGGCTATATAAGGTACGGGCACGATAAATACACGTAAAAGTATTAGCACTAATTTTGGCTAAACCATGTTTTGTTTTTACCTTTCAACCGTAGTATGAGTACGCTGTTTCAGCCCTAAGAAATCAAAAATAAATGAATGACACTATCTTTATTTCACTATGAATAATGAAGGATTGAAAACTTCAAAAACTAGAAAATACGTCCACTCCGTTTCCTATTTCTACTCCCATTAGCATATATTATGCGAGAATTAGTTCATGCCAAGGTAAATAGATTAGGCTGTCAGCAACGTACTAGAGGCAACTGTCCGGGCTAAGAGTAATTAACTATCGTCACTTGCGAAGCCTTCTAAAGGTTTTTTAATAGGTATGTAGTTAGACTCCTCTCCTGTGATTAGCTCTCCTGCATTTTTTGTTATTTTTCCCATAAACGGTTTCTATAAAGGTGTTCTTGATAGCTTTACTGCAGCGGTTAGTGGTCCTGACTGCTAAGCAGGAGGTCGTGGGTTTGAACCAAAACAAATCTTTGAGTGATGAGCATAACGGTTGGTTATGTGTCTGAGTGTAATTTTTAAATAGCAATTAAAAGCTGCAATGTTAGTTAATTTAGATAATAATCATCAAATGTCTGATACAATAGTGACCTGAAAGTTCTTTTAGGTATTAATTAACCTTCATGGTATTTTTTTCCAAGTCGTCGAGTGTCGTGATGGCCCAGTGGATAAGGCGCCCGCCTCTCGTGTAAGAGGTTGTGGGCTCGAATCCGGGCAAGTACCAATGTGACTTTTTCAATTCATATGTACTTTCTAAAGTTTATCTTAGGCATCACTGATATCCCGTGCCTCGGAAAGCACGTAAAGCCGTGGGTCCCGGTTGTCATTCCTAGAACTTTGACAGCCGTTACTGGTTAGCCAGAAACTATGACCAGTCTAACCAAGAGGTATCGTGTCGCCCAGTTACTGGGTTGTGGAGGTCAGGTAGGCAGTCGCTCCACGTAATACACCGGTATCCAGCTGAATCCGGTTAGGCTGGCAGCCGACCCCAACACGGTTGGGAAAAAGGCTAGGGAGATGATGATGGTTTTTTTTTCCAATTTTTTACAATTGTACTGTAGGTTATTATTAACCGTTGTATTGTAAACAAGATTCTAGAAGGAACATAGAAAGGCAGAGAGTAAAAATCCGCCCAGAGCGAAAAGAGTCGTTGCGTGATTTCCCATCCATAAAGAAAACAAAGTTCAATAACCAATTTTACCAGTGCGCATTATTTTAAACCAAAACTGTATTCAATCAAAGACCATCAATCTCAATTCAAACAATAAAATACTATTTATTAAAGACGTTCGTTCAGTTTTTCGATTTTCTGGATCACGTTTCATAGCAGCTGAGTTTCAATTCTCCGCTATATTGTTTAGCCAAGGAGATTGAATGAATGTATGGCTTGGACCAGAAAGACGTGCTTGGTCCGAGTTATGAGAGAAAAGACATTGTGTTTCATAAAATGGTGCATTGTTTTAGTGTTTTTGCTCCATGTGTGTTCTTGTTAACATACTTGTTAGTAAAGAGTTAGATGACGGGTTGTTTTGGGTTATTTTTAACAGTGTCACTGAAAAAAAGTCTAAGTTATGTTTTTACCTCGATATTATCTTAAATTAGTTGAACGAAATGACCTACAAAAAATCCATTGCAGAATCATGTGCGTAAAGAATATCAATACATTAAGTAAAACTTCACTATATTTTCTTTTAGTTTTCTCATTCATTATATGAATATAAAAGTTATTTATTATTTAGAAACGCAACACTACATTATCTTATACGTAACTAAGGCTTATAAAAGTGTTTACGGGTGATATAGATAAAACAAATGTGCCTGGTTTTAAGCAGCAATGGCAACTTTATTAGACTATAACAAGTATCCAGCAAGCTTTCGAGCATTAAGTTATCACGGATTAAGTGGTGTGCCTTGGTAGAGACTTAATTCACATGTGATCTACGGATGCCCCTCAATCTAATGGGGAAAATATACAAGTCCGTGATAAGACCTGTTGTCCTGTATGGATCAAATGTTGGGCCTTGAAGAAAATGGATGACAAAAGACTGCATGTAACAATTTGATGTGTGGAGTGACCAGAATGTATAAAGTGAGAAATGAGTATATTACCTTCCCCCAATGATGTTATAAGTAAAAAAGTGTAGATAGGTTATACGCAGTCAAAAGTGGCACATTAAAAGTTTGCCAATTGACAAACATGATACTGACTATCGCGTTGATATTTTGACGTTTATCTCTTTTTCACTCGCACTACTTCAATCATGTCATCCTACTTTGACGTGTAATGTATGTGTGCGTTAGTGTGCTGTTTTTGAAGATAGAATTTCGTTTGGGTAACCTATCTACCTACACCTTTTTACTTATAATATCATTGGCTTCCCCAGCTTGAAAGTAGCACCAGTCACAGGTAAGTTTGACAGGAATCCGTTTGTCGTGGTATGGGCATGTGACGAGGAGGGATGAGACGCATTTGATTAGAACAGTCATGAGTATGAATGTAGAGGGTTAAAAGGGGAGAAGAAGACCGAAGTAAAAACGGATGGATTGTGTAAAGAATGATATAAAGGAGAAAGGAGTAAGTGATAGCCTGACAGGTGACAGGTTGGTATAGAAGAAAAAAAAACATGTTGCGCCGACCCCAAGTACAAAGGGGTAAGGGCAGAAAGAAGAAGAAGAAATTTTCAGGACTAACGCAGAATTGATGGTGATGATGTTGGCATATCATTGAAAAGCCATCCTTGTTAATTTTTTTTTTGGGGGAGTGGGAAATCATCAAATGACTGCTCACGTCCCTCGTACCAGACTTTTACTGACTAAAACGCACTCATGTTCCTTCGGTTGCCCTTTATGTTCCAGGGTCACGGTAACTATTATAAACATTCCGCAACCCCGGCAGGCGTTGGCCCTGTTGGGCCCCTTCCCGTGCTGACTTCTCTTTGTGGCGCGCGTGGAACACTAACGCGCCGTCGATGCGGGCCTGGTCCTAGCCGGGTGGCGAGCTACCCATCGCTCGCCATCCGCAGAACCGCGCCTACGGTGGCCGGTAGTCGTCTTGCGACTCTCGACGTCTTCGCCTGGGTCTTAGCCCGGGGCGAGAGGCTCGTCGTTGCCCCTCGCGCGCCGCCGCTTCCTTCATTAGCATAACTGCTTCGCAGAAGGAGGTGACGGCATCCCATTCCGTCTCGCCCCGAAGCATGGCCTGGACCAGCGCCGGGCGCGAGAGGTCACTGCCGCCGATCGCCTCTACGAGGACACGTCGATGGTCCGCCCATGCGTAGCACAACTCCACCGTGTGCTCGACCGTGTTGTTTAGAGGACCGTTGCTGCAGTGGTGACCCCCAGACGTCGCTTCCGCCTGAATCCGACACAGGAACCTTCCGAACTAACCATGTCCGGTGAGGACCTGTGTCAAGCGAAAATCCTTGTTAAATATTAAAATACTCAATTGTAATTGTATTTTTATAACATTTCCATTCATATACTTTTTTAGGCGGTAAAGATTCGATAGATCAATCCGCCTTGGTCAAGCGTGTTGTCAATACTCGTGCCTTCTCTATAAAAGAAGAGGCTTCGCCCTGCAGTGGGACAGTAATAGGCTGGTATTATAAAGACACGAGCTAACTTAAAAGTCCATCGTCTTTATGACCTACAAACTTAAAAACACACCCTTAAACATTGATTTTCTCCACCAGTCTATCTTTAGACAAGCAATATAGCCAATCGAAGCATCCATAACGATCGTCTGTAATTGCCAAGCTAAGTTCGTGCGCTGTATCGTCCATCACGGTTGATCTAGACAGATTCCCTCTCATAGACTTATAACTTGATCTATGGTACGTCATGATACATGTCTTAGGACGAGGAGAAGAGGGGCCTGTGGAAATCGATTGGTAAGTGGCTGTTTATGTTAATGGTTATGGTTTTCTTTAAAAAAAGATATTAAGGAACTTGGGTCGAATTAAATCTATTCTTTGAGTTACTTTATTTTAGTAACTATGATTTAGTTAATACTATGTTTATTTTATTATTTTAAAATTTTTTAAAATACTTCTATTGTATTTGAAAAAAAAATACTATTTAAACTTTATTGCTTAATTTGAGACATTTGTATCGTATGTTATCAAATACTAGCTTTTGCCCGCGACTTCGTTTGCGTGAAATAGTTCCCGTTCCCGGGGGATTTTCGGGATGAAAACTATCCTAAGTCCTTTCTCGGGTCCCAGACTATATCTGTACCAAATTTCATTCAAATCAGTTCAGTGGTTCAGGCGTGAAGAGGAGACAGACAGACAGGCAGAGTTACTTTCGCATTTATAATATTAGTACGGAATACAGATTCATCATTTAATTTGGTTGAAGAGTAGGGCATTTTACACTCCAAGATACTACAGCACAGCGCAAAACGACAAGTTAAGTAAAATATTTTTAAACATTAAAAAGTTATAAAAGAGTAAGTATGAAGTTTTTTGCTTATTCTTCATAGAATAAAAACATTTTGGACTGTACGTCTAGAATTCTCTATACTTCAAAATATCATTCCAAAGTGCCTTTCTAATGGTCTAATGGAAAAACAGTTTCGAGTTCAAACTTGAACAAAGTATAAACAATGAATTCTATATCGATGACACGCTGAAAACATGTTACTTAAAAGCATTTTATTGTATGTGCACTCTCAGACAAAATGTCAGTCGCTTCTCTTTCGAACAACGTTTACGCTTAAAACAGTAAATAATAAATAACTTGGGACAACTTTACACATTGCTATTTGATCCCAAAATAAGTTGAGCTTATACTATGGTGACGGGACAACTCATATTAACATAACTCATATTAACTTATATAACATTTTTTTTTGGTGAGTGGGAAATCATCCAATGACTGCTCCCGTCTTGGGTGCGGCGGGAGGGCGTGTCAGACTCTTACTGACTAAAACCCACTCATGTTCCTTCGATTGCCAGGATTGCCATGTTCCAGGGTCACGGTAACTATTATAAACATTCCGCAACCCGGGCAGGCATTGGCCTTGTTGGGCTGTGCTGACTCCTTTTCTTTGAGGCGCGCGTGGAACACTGACGCGCCGTCGACGCGGTCCTGGTCCTAGCCGGGCGGCGAGCTACCCATCGCTCGACATCCGCAGAAGCGCGCCTACGGTGGCCGGTAGTCGTCCCGCGACTCTCGACGTCTTCGCCTGGGTCTTAGTCCGGGGCGAGAGACTCGTCGTTGCCTCTCGCGCGCAACTTATATAACATGACAGAACAAACTGTCATGTTCATTACACAAAGTAATATGTCCTTGATAGGAATCGAACCCACCCTCCGGCTTAGCAGTCCGGGTCACTTACCACTAGATCAACCTAAAGGCCCGTCAAACAGTTGACAATGCTTATGCCAATACCATACTTTTAACAATCTATTCTATTGTACCATCTATTCTACAATGTTAAGTCTCTAGCAAAATCTATTCTATTGTACCATCTATTCTACAATGTTAAGTCTCTAGCAAAATCTATTCTATTGTACCATCTATTCTACAATGTTAAGTCTCTAGCAAAATCTATTCTATTGTACCATCTATTCTACAATGTTAAGTCTCTAGCAAAATCTATTCTATTGTACCATCTATTCTACAATGTTAAGTCTCTAGCAAAATCTATTCTATTATACCATCTATTCTACAATGTTAAGTCTCTAGCAAAATCTATTCTATTGTACCATCTATTCTACAATGTTAAGTCTCTAGCAAAGCCGGT
Source organism: Athetis lepigone (assembly GCA_033675125.1). Lineage (NCBI taxonomy): Eukaryota > Metazoa > Arthropoda > Insecta > Lepidoptera > Noctuidae > Athetis > Athetis lepigone. The sequence continues at coordinate 12,358,279 of CM066224.1, forward strand.
AGGTAGTTGAACTCTCCCTAAAAAGAGGTGAATGTACCACCGTTCATTAATTTTGCAGTTTTTAAAGTAGAATTAGCTTAAAATACACCCATTATAGCAGTACTGACCTTTGTATTAACCGCTTCATTTAAATTTTAAAAGTTAATCGCGTTTTCTTTACACAAAGTTATAAATGTACCTAGTTATTTTAACATAATTGCATAGTTTTAATGAAAATGCTGTAATGAAGCTACGCTAATTGTTTTTGTTGAGCCTTGTTTTTTGTTTGTGTTTTAGAAATATACATTAATTCGTTAAGGTTAATTATTTCAGTATTCGTTTGTTTGTTGGTGAAGGTGGCTGTTTTAATGAGAAATAACTTTGTAAATATGCTTGAAAAATTGTCAATTATTTTTAAAACACCTTTGTCTTAAAAAGTTGACGTCGTAGCACCATCTACAAGTAGGTGAGCAGCGATCGATAAAGTAAGAAGAAAAATCCAAAATAGGGATAACGACTACTTACAAGAATGGCATTCGGTTGAGTCCGTCTGTTAAATCGTCTAAAAATACTGGACCCAATATATTTTCCGCTTAATCAAATTTAAAAAATAAAACTAAGAGTTCCGGAGTGGGGGGTTGTGATGTCACTGGTCAGTGAAAATTGTACAATCAACAAAATGGAATTATGACCCATCATAAGCTTATTTTCCTACAGACATTCAAATACAATTAGGTCGACAATCGCGTAAACATGTATTAAAAATGTCACACGTCTTGTCTTATTATTCTGACAGCTTCAAACGATTTGTCGTCAAAATGGGTCATGATTCAATTTTGTCGATAGTACATAAGCGTGAAGTTACTCGAAACTTCAACGCACTGACTATATCGTAGTCATTTCGAAAAAGAGAAAATACGTGTCAAAAATGTTTTATTACAATATATATAATTTAATTTTATATAATATAAAATTAATTCTTTTTTTGTCGTCTCGCCATAATTTTTTGTATTGGCCAGCACCTTACAATTAATTGAAAAATCATGACTAAAAACTGGAACGAATTTTTAAAGTCTAAATAAATATGGCAATCAAAATTCATCAAATTTTATTTTTTATTAGTACTTTTTTTTATTTGCTAGAAAGTAAAACGTTTATTTGAACCTCACACTACCGTACTCAGTACACAAACATGATACAAAAAAAAAACAAAAAAAAAACACTGCGCGATGCCGAAAAATAGGAGCCTTTTTGGCCTTTTAATTTATTGGCATCATTTGAGAAAACTACTGTTGAATAGGTATAAGATTTGACTGGCAGCTAAGCATTTAGAAACGAAGGTGAATTAACATCTAATATATTATTCAACTCATGTTATCGAATAAAATAACTTTTTCCGTTTTATTCAAACGCGCCATTGTAGTTATCAAAGAGCGCAAAATTCACCAAACCGAAAAACCAACACGGCTTTAAAAGAAAACACCGACACAATATATAAGAACACACTGCATTGCCTCGCTCTGCCCATTTTCCGCAGACGTACAAGCAGAAACAGGTTCAACACGACAATAATAATTGTACGTTAAACTAAAAAAATAAAACGATAAATTGCCAGTCTGATTCGCGCGCTGAGGGGTCCTTACATGTAGGGATTGCAATCCGGTCCGGCGGATCCGGTATTCCGGCGGATCCGGTATGTTTTTGTTGCCTACCGGATCCGGCATTATCCCCGGATCCGGTGGCCGGATCCGGTAATTAAGAAAAACGCAATTTCTCATAAATCATAAATCATTTATTCATTGCAATTCTCTCATCAAAATCGTGCAAAAGTACAAAAAAACACGGCGTATGCAAAATCGTACAGTATCCATAAGCTATGATTTAGAAAATTTTTATTTGGATTATAGAAGAATATATGATGTTGATTTAATTTAGTTTTTATGAACGGGTTAAACTTAATTTAAACCATAAATAATTCACTGTTGTTTGTAATCTTTAAGACTGATTATCATATTATGTAGGGTGTCTCAGTAAGAGTGCACTTTTCATTTCAAAGTAGAAACAAGTATTTTAGAATTGTGATATTTTTAATGTATTGTAAAGAAGACATGTTCCGATTAATTACGGATTAAAATATCCGGTAAATGACCCTCACGGCTCCAATGATAAGCCATTACTCTTTTCATGAAATTTTCTATGACTTTTGCACAGAGATGTAGCTGTATCTCACTTATGACGCGTTGGATTTCTGGTTTGAGCTCAGGAATTGTTTCGGATTTTTTCGCATACACCCAGAGATTTCACAAAACCCCAAAGAAAACGCACGGCGTTAAATCGCACAATCTTGGCGACCAGTTGACATCAGAATTTCGTGAGATTATGTGTTTCGGAAATCGTTGCTGCAATAAATCGATTATTTAATGCGCGGTGAGGTTGCGCCGTCCTGCTGAAACCATATATTGTCAGTTTTTTCAAAATTGTTGACAAATCTTCGAATGGTTGGCTGAAAATTTGGCAAACTTTGCGAGCGGTTTCATTTTTGTAATGAGTTTTTACAATTATAACGCGTTGTTCTTTCGATAAACCCTCCATTTTAATAATCGGAATAAACAGAGGTGACAACAGTCAAATTTCAGAGTTGCAACATGCATGAGAAAAAAAATATTCCAATTTTAAAAAGTGCACTCTTATTGAGACACCCTTTATAATAACTGACGGAAAATAATCCATACTAATATTATAAATGTGAAAGTAACTTTGTCTGTCTGTCTCTTCTTCATGCCTAAACCACTAAACCGATTTGAATGAAATTTGGCACAGATTTAGTCTGGGACCTAAGAAAGGAGATCGGATAGTTTTTATCCCGGAAATTTTGCGGGATTGGGAACTATTATTCCACGCTGACGAAATCGCGGGCAAAAGCTAGTTATAAATAAAGAAGAGTTGGTTTTCGTACAAATTCGTTTCTATTTTTTTCCGTAGATTATTTCACATATTATGCCACGAAGTTAGAAATATGCGCTATGTTGAACACCCAAAATACCAATCCGGCCGGATCCGACCGGATCCGGCGGAATTCTCGTGAATCCGGCCGGATCCGGCCGGATTCAAAGTTGTACCGGATTGCAATCCCTACTTACATGCTTGTAGGTAAAGAAATCTTGTTACAGTATTTTTTTTCGATCCCTTCAAATTTTCGAATTTAAGATTTTTACATTTTACTAATGCTATATGATATTGGTTTGTCCCAAATTTCATAATTCCAAGTTCTAGATAAACGGCAAGTACCTTATGAATTGAATCCCTTGAGAGTGCTGAAATATATATATTTGAGTGTTTACTTTTTTTTTTGCGACATAAACAGCCCTAGTTTTTATTCGTTTATTTAGAACGTTGATTTTACACAGTTTTAAGAGATTGCAGATAGTATAATGGTTTTAATTTCAACTCCACGCGTTTTCGAGATAATTTGTTTTGACGTACAGACAGACAGTCAAGAAAGTGATCCTATAAGGAATCCAATCTTTACTTTTAAGGACCGGAACCTAAAAACCTAATTTATATCCAATAACAAAAGGACTTTCCTAAAACTGTATTTTCACAATAAACTCCTACAAAACAGAAGTAAATAAGTCTAGTAAAAGTTTGAAATATTGGCGTAACAGAGAGCCTTTTACATGAGTTTTCACGCTTTACTTTCAAAGTCTTTTTTCAGTCGGCACTTTCTTTCAAAGGCTGAGATCCGTGCCCAATAGCTGTGCCATGACAATGAGATCGCAAGTTTCGGATAGGGCACTTCAACTTGAGAGCACTTGAGGGATCGGTTCAAAATGGATGGATGGATAAAGATTTTATCAGATTGTGTATAAATTTATCGGCGACGGCTCTGAAGGCGAGTAGTTGTGGTGTATGAAATTCATGTGTTAGCGTGTGTTAAGACACTAATACACATCATTTGGGTGGCACGCAAGCTGACTGACTGGCCGTCTGATGTTAAATGATCATCGCAGCCCATAGATATTAGACGTCATAAATACCAGAGATTCCCCTCTCCTTCCCCGCAGATGCGTTCTCATTGCGGAGACAAAGCTGTGACGTTTCAGGTGCCTTTCAAGTGTACGTAAAGGGTGTCCAGCGGAAATTTTTCAACTTTAAACTGCAATTATCGAAATAATAGCGGGGTGAGGTGAGCGGGAGGGGTGTCATTGAAAGCGCGGTACTTGCGGATTTGTTAGTAGCCATGAGTCACTGGACAGGAGCGCACTGCTCGTTCGCGGTTGAGCAATATCTAAAGAATGGTGAATCGTTGGTTCGCGTTTTGTACTCATTTTAATATTCGGCGTTTAAGTGATGGGCCAAGCACGCAACTTATTTGGTCGTGGGTACAAAGGTTTAGGCAAGAAGGGACAATGCTCAACAGAACTCCTCCAGGGCCATCAACGTCAGCAGCAACGCCCGAACGTGTGTCTGAAGTTCGAAATGAAATCATTAGGAATCCACGCAAGTCGATTAGGAAAATTGCAGCCTCCACAGGAATCAAAAAGTCAACAGTGCATGTTATTTTGCAAAAGAAATTAAGGCTCCATCCATACAAAATGCAAATTGTTCAGGGTCTAAAGGAAAGCGACTATCCGAACAAGCGAACTTGTTTGCTTCCCTATTTGCGAGCAACTCTCGTCTTGATGCAGGCCTCCATCAACCACCTACTATACCTCATTGCGATTCCTCAATGAAGGATATTGCTGTTCACCAAAAAGAGGTACGGAAGGTTCTGCTGAATTTAGACGTGAATAAAGCCAGTGGACCAGATGGAATACCTGCGCGAGTACTTAAACAATGTGCGCCTGAGTTGTCGCCTGTATTGACACGTCTATACCGGCTCTCTCTCCAAACTAGAACGGTGCCAAAATCCTGGAAGCTTGCTAATGTGCAGCCAGTGCCCAAAAAGGGCAGCCGTGCCGATCCCTGTAACTATCGACCAATCGCCATCACCTCCATGCTCTGTAAAGTCATGGAAAGAGTACTAAATAGCAAATTGTTGGCATACCTAGAAGACAACAACCTACTCAATGACCAGCAATATGGCTTTCGCCGTGGTCGGTCTACTGGGGACCTTCTAGTGTATGTTACACATTGCTGTGGTGAAGCCATTGAGAAAAACGGCGAAGCCCTTGCCGTTTCACTCGACATCTCAAAGGCCTTTGACAGGGTTTGGCACGCAAGTCTCCTTAGCAAGCTTCCTGCTTATGGCATACCGGCTGACTTTTGTAGCTGGGTATCGGACTTTTTGACGGAAAGGTCGATCAGAGTGGTCGTCGACGGCTGCTCTTCGGACCTAATGGCCATTGATGCCGGTGTTCCTCAAGGGTCTGTTCTCTCTGCAACTCTATTCCTGCTCCATATAAACGATATGCTAAATCCTAGCATAGTCGGTTACGCAGATGACAGTACTGTTGTAGAGAGATATTTGGCCAGCGCAAAAGACAGTAGGGACGATATTCGTTCACAGAGAGAGACCATGGTAGAGCGAGCGAACTTTGCCTTGAGTCGTGTGTCCCAATGGGGCGATGACAATCTAGTGCAGTTCAATGCCGCCAAAACGCAAGCGTGTCTGTTCTCCGCCAAACGGAGCCCATTTGACCTGGCTCCTACTTTCCGAGGTGCATCTGTAAAAGTAACCGGCTGCCTTGAACTCCTTGGCATGGAGTTGAGTTCTGACCTCAACTTCGGCACTTTCATCGAGTCCAAAGCACAGACTGCGGCGAAAAAACTGGGCATCCTTAACAAGGTTAAGCGATACTTCACGCCGGGACAGCTTCTAACACTTTATAAAGCTCAAGTCCGATCGTGTATGGAGTATTGCAGTCACCTATGGGATGGCTCAGCCAAATACCAACTGGCCGCATTGGATTCGGTGGATCGCAGGGCCAGAAGGTTGATTGGCGACAAGAAGCTGGTGGCTCAACTTCAACCACTAGCACATCGGCGAAAAGTTGCCTGTCTGGCGGTATTTTACAGATTGCACTTCGGTGAGTGTGCTAATGGGCTACACGAGCTCATTCCCTCATCCCCATTTTACCACCGGACATCCAGACGTACGGCGGGATACCACCCTTTCTTGGTTGATATTCCTCACATCCGCACGCAACGCTTCTCAAAATCGTTCATAATGCGTACCGCAAAGGAATGGAATCCCCTGCCGGCGTCTGTGTTTCCAAATTCATATAACCCGGAAGTATTTAAGAATAGAGTGCATAGGCATCTACTGGGTAAGCTCGCTCCATCGTAGGCTCCGTCTATGCCCTCGGGCTAGTCTGGGACCAAGAGCAAGCCCATTGTAATAAAAAAAAAAAAAAAAAAAATCCTTTGCGAGAAACCTTCGCAAGAACAATGCTGGAACGCTTTCGAACACCTACCACGTTGCGAAACATTTTGTTTAGTGATGAAGCACATTTCCACATTGATGGATATGTAAATAAACAGAATATGAGATACTGGTGCCCAAACAACCCAAGAGAACGCCACCAGAAACGTTTACATTGCTTGAAAACCACAGTTTGGTGTGCCATTTCGTCTAGCGGTGTAATTGGGCCCTATTTTTTTAACCAAGAAGAAACAGTCACTGCTCCGGTGTATTGCCGTATGATTGACAAATTTCTGCTACCGCAATTGCAGCTGTATTCAGGTTACAACAATAGGACACAATTTCAGCAAGAAGGTGCCACTCCGCATACAGCTGGAAAATTTAAGAACAATTTTTTCAATTCAACAATTTCTTCGATGGAAAATTTAAGAACAATTTTTCCAAATAAACTGATCAGCAAGTACGGAGACATCTCATGGCCACCCAGGTCGCCCGACCTCACGCCCTGCGACTTTTTTCTATGGGGTTACCTTAAATTGAAAGTTTATGAGAACAATCCCCGGACAATTCAAGCCCTGCAGGCCAATATTCGCCATAAAACTCAAAGCATTACTCCAGAGCTTTGCCGTCGCGTAATTGCAAATGTAAGGGTTCGACTACAGGAGTGCGTACAAAAAAACGGTCATCATTTAGATGATATAGTGTTAAAAAAATTAAATCCGCATTAATGTAGTACATTTAGTTTTAATAAAAATAAATAAAATCCACGTAGTTTTTTTATGTGAAATTTCAAAGTTGAAAATTTTCCACTGGACACCCTTTACTTTTTATGAGCTGTTAAAACGCAATTCTCCCATAGATTTTGTATAGCAATGTCACCCTGTGACGTCACAAATTTTACAACTCCGTCCGCAAATAAAAATCAAATATTAAAGTGAAAATGAACCGCACTTTTAGTGCTGAAATTAAGAAAGGTTTTATAGAAATTGTGTCTTACATTTATTGGTTAATGATGTAAAAGAAATGTAAAGCATTTCTCATACAAGCAATATCAATGTGTAGTATAATATCATGAATAACATCAGTGTTTTTTTTTCTCTATCCTTTTTTTTCGTGTATAAAATTCACCACTACAAATTCGAATCAAATGGCGCATCCGTTGTTCTTCTATGATCCTTGGAAGGACGACCCGTAGCCGCGGGCTGTAAAACAAGAGTCCTTTGCAGAGGTTCTTTTAGAACATATGTACTGCAACCGTGGCTTTTTACTTTCTTTTTTATTTACAGTTGAATGAACCCTTGTGCCTATTGTGTTGTTTTTTCTGACGTCATGTAAAATTTGAGTAAAAGGAGCAATGTTTAGGTACTTTTAGTCGTTCATGGATGAGTGGTTGAAAGGGTTACCTAAAACCTTTAAGGGTGCCAGTCCTTTTCTTTCTGGAACCTTACCTGTAACAAATTAAATATATTTTATTAAACGTGTATTTTGTAGGAAAAATACAGTATGAACATATCTACGATTGACCAATACTCAAAATCCAGTAAAATATCCGCACAAATTACAATCTTTTTACAATAATATTACTGTTGCGACAATAAAGACTTTACAAAAAAACTCTAGGAAACCTGGAGTACAAACTAATCCTAAATGTGTGTTTTAGAACTAGAAGTTCATCAAGTATAGTTTGTTATTATGGAGTATCTCCTCGAGTAGATTTCACAGAATCTTTTCACCATCCACTGTATACAGATAGATCAACAAAGCTAGATACCAGAATCAATATTTATAAGAACCTTAATGTATCTTCAATTCCTAACAATTTTAACGCAACAACTGCTACTCAGAACGAAAACCAAGCCACACAGTAATCACAGTATACAAAGCAAGAAACGGCAACGTTAAAAGTAAATAGTCGAAGAAATCTCAGTAATACACTTTCAAAGGTTGCAACAAACTTACACACCATCTGGTTTCGTGATCCCCTATAATATTGTTACGGCATGGCAGTATGCCAAGGCGATTTCGTTGGACGACTCGCTGTAGAAGTGCAAGCTATAACAGACGTCCCCTGAGAACACTGAGATGAAAATGCATAGGGTTGTGCATCTTGCAAGAATTGTGAAGAGAAAAATGATAGGGAGAGAATTGATAGATAGAGTAGGTAATGAATAATGGCTGGTAGACAATTGATGGATAGTAGATATTGAATAACAAATAGTAAAGACTTGATAGATATAGTAGATATGAAAGAGAAAGAATGAGTGAATTATAGCATGACAATTGACTAGACGATATGAAAGACCAAAACATTTTGTGCCGACCGCAAATAAAATTCACATTTTACTTTTTCCTGCCCTTATTACGAGTACTAAAAGAAAGAAAATAAATAGTAAAATCAATGATGATTCGAGTATTTCTACAGATAAAAAAGCTTCACATGAATTCATGTAAGCTGTTTTGTTACTAGACAATGGCCTATTTACTATAATGCCCAAAATGTCCTGCACTTTAGTAGACCCTAACACCACTAACTCTACCATAAACATGCCCACCATGACTTAAATAGTTTCAAAGAACAAATAAGTAACCACAAATTAAACAGTAAGAAGTTATTCTGTAAATGAAGTAGAAGCGCAAGCTATAAAAGATGTCCTTTGGGAACCCTGCGATGTAAAGTAGGGTTATGCGTTATACAAGAGTTGCTTGAACGAATAATTGTAAGATTTACTTGGGTGTGAACATTTTGATGGTGGGAATGGGGTGCGATTTTGTGAAATAATAAATGTTGAGAATGATTATAAATATTACAGGGATGTTGGATACAGCAGGTGTCCTTTGGGAACTTGAAGATGTATTGTATGAATCTTTGTAAGAATTGTTTACGAAGAAAATGAGAGGTGATTTGGCAAGGTAGCAAATGTGAGAATGGTGGTAGTACATTTGCGGGCTATAGTCATACTTTAATGAATGGCCTGTCGGTTTAATGGTTTATGACTTTGACTGCTAAGTAAGAGGTTGTCGGCACAACTCTAACTTACGACAAATATTTAAGGAATTAGCTTGTTCATTCTGTGCCTGTATTTATAAATTCTTAGGTTATTATTCCTAGTCTTATTTTTTGTGTATGAGTATTAATATGTTTGCAAACATATCCACAGTACAGGACATATGTCTAGTGTACAGCAACAATATATTTGGAAGACAGAAATAAAATAAATAATAAGTATTAACATAGTTACGCGTCCTTTTTTTATAGAAGCCTGTTCTTTGTCATGTAAGTAGAGAGCATTCTACATAAAAATGGCTTAATGTCAACACATTAATTGGCTTTATTCTTCTCCGAATTACTCGCAGACTTGGCGACACTCTCTTCATTATTTCCTTTCTCTTTACTCGAATAGCACTCATTAGTTTGGTCGCGATAGCAAAAATTACTTTTCTAAGATAATATCAAAGGAAAAATCTAGAAGTCATAGGTTATAAATATTCATCAAGACTCCTTACTCAATGAAACCTATAAGGAAGTACTTGTTGAAGTAAAAACTTGCAAAAATCAAACAAATGTAAGCTAAATTGAGTTAGATCCATTGTTATACAACTTTCTTTCTTTTATCTTGTTAAGGATTGAATTTCCTTAAGTTATTAAAAAATAAATTATTTTGCTAATGTAGCTTTAGTGGTTTCAGCTGTACGTATGGTCAATCAATAAATCGGTCTGTCAGAATCATAGAAATATAAATATATCTATTGTCAGAATATCGTTTTTTAAATAGATAAAGTTGTTTGTTTGTAAGGACTTTAGGAAGTACTGATTCGATTACAAAACAATATACACCGTGTTAAGTTAAACGAAGAACATATTGAAGGAGGCTATTTCAGTATTCAGTAAAAGCACCAAAAAGAAAATGTAACCAAGATTTTGTAAAAAATGTTTTTTTTTAAAAGAGTGTCCGTGGAGTTTCTTGCCTGTTCTTCTCCATAGAGATCTACGTTTTGGAACAGGCAATTAGCGTCACTTTTCTTTTCTGACTGACCGACCGACTCTTTGACAATTCATAAGTACCTGTAAATATGTAAAAAGCAATACTTTATTTTTTTACCAAATGTCTCATAAGAATAATAAATTATTGACACGTGCGCTAGTTACCTACTTTACTCTCTTATCATAGGTTAGTGACCCGAAGCAACTGCGAGCACTAGGGTGTCTTTTTTTATAACCTCGAGGGCCTCATTGCGATAATTGAACTACGGTTATCTTTGCAATTTTATATTGTTTTATTATTATTTACATGTTTATTAGTCATATGTGAGCATTTATATTATTGAGTCCTTAAATATATCCCTCGATTCACCTAACATGGTGTATAATATAAAAAGCTACACAATTGTCAAGTGCCATAAGATATGCTGTATGGTATCTTGGCTTACGTGAGTCGCGTCGCGAAGCCAGTGGGTAATGAAATATCAAAGAGAAAACTCAACACGTGTATATCCTAAATCCGATTTAGTATGTTTCAGACGAGGTCTCTATAAAGCATCACTCCCCTGTATCAGCAAGCGGATTATACGCTAGGGCAACACGTGCTTGCGTAGCGTAGGTATATAGTCTCTCGAGCGGACACGTGTAACGATCAGAGAACTCTTTATTCTCTCTCCTGGTGCATTTAAATGTTAAATTTTCCACAGAGTATGAACTTTATGCACTGGAAACAAAATATTCAAATGACATTGTAAGGGGACAAAAAAAATTCAAAGAACTTTTAGTCCAGGTATTTTAGATTTTTCAGCGCTTTACTTCCATAAATTAATTTTACAGAAAAATGCAAAAGCGGTTTTAAAAGATAATTTCACGACAAACAATTTTGTAATTAGCTTTTATGACCTTCGACAAAGGTCACCAGATATATATGTGAAAAACTTTTTCACATATATCTCGTGATTTTTGTGACCTTCTAGTGACCTTATAACTTTTTTGTCGGCACGATATCAATGTTAATTTTTCACATCTTCATTATAATGCCGTAATATGGTGTATACAAAAATTCAGGCACTAGGATTTTTTCCATTGATTTGGGTTTAAAATGCCTAACTGACTAATTGTAAAATGAAAGCGACACTTATTTGTAGCAGCATTAAGCACACTTCAATTGTTTTCCCAGTAGCTGAGATTCGACAAATAAACTCTTTAAAAAATAATTTTTTTATTCATAAATTATACTTGCAAAGGGAAGGGACTATATCAACATTTCCGTTTACAAATAACTAAACAATTTTTTGTTTCTTTACAGATTTCAACGAGTCGGATAAAATTCAAAGTAACAAAATTGTTTTTAACATTTTCATCAACTTTTAATTTTGAAGGGAAACAGAATAATTTAACAAAAATATTAGCAGAATAACACAGCTACCTAAGCTTAAACAAGTTAGGTATGATAATATTAACAGAAAACCCAAAATTTCTAAACACAACAAAGGGACAGACCCTACTCTTAGAAAATTATAATCTCAAATGGTTAACAAAAGAATGCCTTATTACGCTTTTAAAAAGAAAAGCTCAAAATGTAGGCAACGAGGAAAGGTCACAAAACGTGAAATGTGAATAAGCAGACGCTAGGCATGACTTAATTTAACACAATAGAATTTTAGAGCATAAAATACCTAGAAAGGCTTGAATTTAATTTCTGTGTGACGTTTTTCACAAGCATTGTATTATCAATGTCAAAAGCTTGACATTGAAAGGCACAGAATAAACACGTTTCGTTATCCGTACTAATATTATAATTGCGAAAGTAACTCTGTCTGTCTCTTCGTCACGCCTAAACCACTGAACCGATTTGAATGAAATTTGGTACAGATATAGTCTGGGACCCGAGAAAGGACATAGGATAGTTTTCATCCCGGAAATCCTCCGGGAACTGGAACAATTAATCACGGACGAAGTCGCGGGTAAAAGCTAGTCTATACTAATATCTATACTAATATTATAAAGAGGTAAAATTTGTAAGTTTGTAAGTTTGTAGGTTTGTAACTTTGTATGTAGGGGGTAATATCTGGAACTACTGGTCCGATTTGAAAAATTCTTTCAGTGTTAGCTAGCCCATTTATCGAGAAATGCTATAGGCTATATACAATCATGCTACGACCCACGGGAGCGGAGTAGTAACGAAAACTGCGGGTGAAACCGCAGGGGACAGCTAGTTTAAAATAAAGGAGAGTCACCTAAAGCCGTTTGTCCACCGCTGCCGTCACCGTACATTACATTTACTACAGGTGCGTGTCCACCGGTGGACAGACGGCCCAAATATTTAAAATATTCAACTTTTTTTTTTGACATTTCATTCTAACACTTCACACTGCGATAAGTTGCTGAACCAACGTCTTTACGAGCTTTGCGTAAAAAAATGTAAAGCTGATGAATATTTTGCATCAAAAAGTGTTACATTTCCATCAAAGGTTAGGTATAAAACTAATGAGATGTTATATTGGGTCGACCCTGAATGTGTAATGAACTGGACAGTCACAAATATCGGTGAATAATATTCCGCTCTGCTACTCTTAAAAAAGAAAGTAACTAACAATATTATTTCAAAACCCCTGGTGTTGAGTACTTCGGACCGCAGGGACGTATGGAAGGGTAAGGAGTTACATGGAAGGTTTTTTCGGGCTCTTACGGGGCCTGATATAGACCCGATTGCCTCCGTGGCCTGGCTACGTTTCGGTAACCTTTTTGGGGAAACCGAAGGTTTTGTCTTTGCAATTATGGACGAGGTTATCAAGACGAGAAACTACCAGAGACATATAATCAAAGACGGTACCGTGGATATTTGCCGTGCTTGTCACCTTCCCGGTGAGTCAATAAGACATATTGTCTCTGGTTGTTCCCGTCTTGCTAACGGCGAGTACTTGCATAGACATAACCTCGTAGCCAGGATCATCCACCAACAACTTGCCCTTAAATATGCCCTTGTGGAAACCGAGGTACCGTATTATCAATACCAACCGGAACCAGTTCTCGACAATGGTCAGATCACGCTCTACTGGGATAGATCAATTATTACTGATAGGTTTATTCCTGCTAATAAACCTGATATAGTGATAATTGATCGATCGATGCGTCGCGCAATAATTGTTGATGTCACTATTCCCCATGATGAAAACCTCATTAAAGCTGAGAAAGAGAAAATGATAAAATATCTTGACCTCGCTCATGAGGTTGCCAGCATGTGGAATATGGACACCGCAATTATTGTACCGATAGTCGTGTCAGTCAATGGTCTAATAGCGAAAAGTTTTGACCAACACATCCAAAAGCTATCGCTCAACAGCTGGCTCAGGAATCAGATTCAAAAGGCAGTTGTTTTGGATACGGCACGCATTGTGAGGAGGTTCCTCACTCTGGAACCCTAACCATCGTTAGCTTGGGTTTCAATACCTAGCGACGGTGGAGCACTATTTTTATACTTATTTTTATAAAAAATGTTTTTTATTATGAAATTTCTTTTTTTTTAAAAATATGTATAATAAAGAATGCTGAGTTACAAATTATTTCACAAAGAAAAATGTAAACCCGAAAGCCAAATAATAATCGCGAAAAAAGTCTTTGAGTGTAATGTCTTGTAAATCTTGATACCTTTATTTTAACAACTTGAATATGATATTGATATTTTGTTAAATACAATTTATCTATGCAAATATTTGTATATTTCTGTTTTATGCGTTTCAAAACCATTGACCAGGTGATATTAAAATTTTCTAAACTTTGGTATTTCAGCACCTACAGACAAATGGCATTATGGAATACATAACAGAATAGAATAGATTGTTAAAAGCATCTGAGGGCAAGTGGCATTGTAGAATAGATAACGAAAACGAATAGATTGCAGGGGTTGCGGAATGTTTGTAATAGTTACCGTGACCCTGGAACATAAAGGGCAATTGAAGGAACATGAGTGGGTTTTACACCCGCCGCACCCAGGACGGGAGCAGTCATTTAATGATTTCCCACTCACCAAAAAAAAAGAATAGATTGTCAAATGTATGGAATTGACATAAGCTTTCGTTAAACAATTTGACATCTCCATACATTTGACAATCTATTCGTTTTCGCTATCTATTCTACAATGCCACTTGTCTAGGGAGGCTGATTGTCTTAAGCTTGTACTATACGGTAAATAATTTGACATCTCGTATCCAACTCTATTGCACCATTTATTCTACAAAGTCACTTGTCTAGAGGTGCTGATACAGATATCTATAGAATGATGTCGTGGATTACTTAAAATTTTTATTTAACATGGCATTGCAAAGAATACTCGGCACAGTTAGTCAAGTTTTAAGTCGAGGGGTTCGTATTCATGCGTCACTTATGATGGACCCTCAAAACGATCTCTATTTAAACATTATCCTTATATTCTCATCATATTTTCATATGATCATCATCCCTAAAAGAACATCAGCCAAGCCATGAAATTCAATGCGAAATAATGAAGAAAGTGGCATCACATGTTATATAGTGGAAAAGATAAATATATACGGTCGCAATTTATGAAGGGATAAGACTAGTGTCCGAGTGATGGGCGATTTCTTTTGGCCGAAGCCGATAAATAGGTCACCGTCAAAACCTTCGGCCGACATCAAAACAGGAAATTTAAAAGGCTTAAGAAAGTTGCAATAGGAATAGAAGAAACTTTTAGATAGTTATTTTGGGTTAGAAGCATTATGACTACCTCACGATAAGACTATAGTGATTATTTATGGTCTTAATCGTATCACCATAGATTCGTTTATAAACGGTTATGGCAAGTGCATTGATTGCCACGTCTACTTAAAGCAGATAACCAATTTTTGACTTGCAAGCCAGGTTTCCTTACAATATTATTCCTATATTAGAGATGTCCAAGATTAAACTTTAGAAAGTGTCATACTAATTGAAATGGAACGTTGGTTTAACAGATTCAAACCCTTGACCCATTTACTCTTATTTTAAATCGCAATAATCGTAATAGATTGCAAAATTTTGTTAAACCTTAAGTTTTGGATAAAATATTCGGCTTCGACCAAATTAGGCCGAAATTTTGACCAAGTTGAGGGTTCGGGCCATCACTAGGCAAGACACAGAAAAATGGACAATCCGAGTGATGAGCCCCATGAATCATGGACAAAGTATCTACGGTCGCCAATCCTGAATTTTTATGAAGAAAAATACCCGCACTTTAGTGTTGAGTGTGCGATATTGTTTTGGGATGAAGGGATTTGGAAAGGTTGAAAAACAAAATATTGTGGTTATTTTGATGACCTGGCGGTTTAGTATTTGAGAAAAATAGGTGTGAAATAAATGTAGCGCTAATTGGTATAAAGTTATAAATAAGCCGAAAAATTTACCTAATTTTAATACAGTTTATGTAAATATGTCGTGCTTCTCCGTTCAATAATTATGACTTAAAATTTTAGAAGGAAATTGCAATGTACCTACCTAGTATAGTTTTCTGGATGTAGTTGTATAAACATTTTAAATCTTCGAACACACGTGATTTGAGACACAATAGAAAGGCATTAGCAGCCCGACAGCCGGCTGTCGCTTGGTCGTTGAAAGGTTAAAGGTTTTAAAGATAATGGGCAAAAACCTGAATAAAACGGACGGACGTATCCTCGGGGACATTTTTCAGTATTCCTCAAGGCATAACATTACAAGTTTTTCTGAATTCAGATGCCAAAGTAACTTTAGTAGTTAATAAAATATGTAGAGCTATGCTATAAATTATTTATTGTACAATTTCAATAAAATCCAAATAGGAGTTTATGTGTAAAAGAATGGGAAGACAAGGATGTGTGAATGTATGTTTATTACACATAAAATCATTAAAAATCATTAAAATCATATTTATTTTGTAAATAGGTTATAAACATAACACTTTTACACGTCAATATTTTTTTTTTAAATTAAGCGATCGATGGGTCCGGTGTTTCGTAGCTGGACTGCTCTGAGAAGAAACATCCGAAACAAACTCAGAGGTCAAAGTCTGTTTTAAAGTCCATGCAATCGTATTGGTCAAAAATGTGCGAGATACATACATTCACCCATCCTTGTAAACTTTCACATTTATAATATTAATAGGTTTTATTATTCTGACCTAAATGTTAATAATTGCTGTACCATTTTCCTATCCCGATATGTTACCCGAGAGGGTAATTTAATATTTTACATCAAAGCGAAATAACACAGTGTTTGCCTACACTATATTAATTTTCATTCTGGCTATTATTGTTTTTATTACTTTCGCGTAGAACTCTATAGAGAAAACGTTTAGATCATAATTTGATCTAAAAGGTTCTATACAAAAACTAAATTACAAATATTACAACCAATAAAATCAAAGTGCCCTGTGAGAAAAGTATTTTTTTACGAACTGGATTGCTTATTTTACGGTTTACGGTTTAAGACATTTATTTCTCAAAAAGAATACAATTCACTTAACATGAGAAATACAGGTTATCATAGTACTATACTAATACATTGAAGAACGGTGGGTACTAATAGATTAATAAGTAACAATAATATAATTAAGGACTAATTTTACAATGTTGCGGGTGTAAAGAAAAAGTTGGTGTTTTGTTTGTGTGTATTACATATCGTTCCTTGATAGCAAGTCGATAGCAATTACTAACTATTTTAGGGGACGATAATATTGCTATTATCAACAAATTCTTAAGATTGAAAGCCATTTTTTTTTTATGAAGAAAAGCAACGCGCTCTTTATTAATAGTATGTTACTTTTAAAGATTTGTTTGTTTAGTTGAAGTAACGTTTTGAAGAAACTTGGGACGTTGGAGTAAAGATTAATATTTTCAAGTATTAGAGGTGATATTTCAATTAAAAACTTTATTTCTTTTGTACAAGAAATAAAGCAATAAATAAGTGCAGCTTAACTTAACTTAATAAAACAAAATTTACTATAACGTAAACTTATATTATCACAAATGGCAATGTTACCTATTACGTAGTAGATAAGTGTTGGCTTAGCATAAACTATGACGTCACTCCAAGTGCGCCAAAATGGCAGGCGTTTGAAGGGTTTGTTCCCATTAGTTCTACTAAACTCTTCCACGGTAAAAGTAGTGAGTTTTGTTTAGATGAGCATTGTTTTAACTTCTTTTTAAAATACTTTAAATTACTTTATTAGTATTAAATGTAAGAGAAGAAGTCAGCACTGGAAGGGGCCCAACAGAGCCACGCCTGCCGGGGTTGCGGAATGTTTATAATAGTTACCGTGACCCTGGAACATAACGGGCAATCGAAGGAACATGGGTGGGTTTTAGTCAGTAAAAGTCTGACATGCCCTCCCGCCGCACCCTCCTGGGTGCGGGAGCAGTCATTTGATGATTTCCCACTCACCAAAAAAAAAAAAAAGTTTTATTTTATTTCATAGAGATGTTAACGATCGAACATAAATATAAAAAAAATATATAAGCATATTCCCTAACCTTATCAAAATAAAGCCTGTAAACAGCAGGACGAAATCAAAAGTACTAAAGGATCCGGGGTTGCGGAATGTTTATCCGGGGTTGCGGAGTGATTATAATAGTTACCGTGACCCTGGAACATAAAGGGCAATCGAAGGAACATGAGTGGGTTTTAGTCAGTAAGAGTCTGACACGCCCTCCCGCCGCACCCAGGACGGGAGCAGTCATTGGATGATTTCCCACTCACCAAAAAAATAAGTACTGAAGGACGTCTAAAGGAACAATAAGAAGATTACCTTAACGAAAGGATAAGTAGAATCCAAATACCTTCAACTTAAGCCAAGTATTTATTTCTCGTTATAATTTCAAAGCGGTTTTAATGTTCAAGATGTAAATGTGCTTTATCGAAAAGATTATCTTTAGCTTTTTGAGACTGATCAAGTCTCCGATCGGTTCTCTGGTTTTAGGTATTTAGTATTGACCTAAAAGGCTGGTTTGGGTTAACAAAAAGAATTGAGGATAAATCTTGAATTAAATTATGTTTTTTTGTACCTTTTTGAGTTTCTTGGTACATTATTGTAAGATATTGGTATTGTGGGACTGTGAGCTCAGAGTAAAACAGCTTGTATAATTAAAACTAAATAATTTATAAAAAAAATGTGTCTATAAAAAACTTTCTCTATATGAAATCTTTAATCCGTAATCTCACTTCCTCACTCCTGATATACTTATATATAACTTTTTTGTTGGATAGCCTATTTATGGAGGGTAAAACTATAGGCTTGATAACATCACGCTACTATCTACTGGAGCTGAGTGGTAACCAAAAACGCGGGTAAATCCGCGGGGGACAGCAAGTTTTGTATACGTGGTATTTTTCTCTTGGCTAATAACAATCACGTTGTGATGACCTAATGGTTAACGTCCTCATGTAAGATTGATTGAGATTGAGGTGTGTTGACCAATGTGACTTTTTGAAGTCATATGTATTTCTTAAAGTTTTTTTACGACATCGATGTTATCGGCGAAGGAAAATAATGTGAGGATAGCTGGAGTTATAATGAATAAGTCCAAAATCCCTAGAGCATGAATGGTGATCACTGCTTGTGGCTTCTCAGTATGTAAACAGGCACATAAGCTTGGACATGGACATAGCTAAATAGAGCTGTATCGCTGCGGTGGGGACGCTCATTTATTCTGCTCTATTCAACTTATGCACATAGAAAACTAAGATTTTTGACAAAAGCCTGAACCGATGCGGCCGCGTTTTCATACAAAATCGTTTTTTTTTCTATGGTCATGGCCAAATAGAGCTGAATAAATGTGCTGAGTACCTTAAGCTTAATGGCTTTTCTAATTTTAACAACGCTGGAGGCGGTTGATAGATGTAGAAATGTACAAGTGCTCAAACCCATCAGCGAAACGTGTGTAAATATGTGAGCGTAGTCCCTAACAGTAATATACACTAAACCTTCGAACACACGTGATTTGAGACACAAAAGAAAAACAATAGCTGCGCGACAGCCGGCTGTCGCTTGATCGTCGAAAGGTTAAGCAAGCATTTGATTATCAATTCCTGCACTTAAATTTGCCGTAAACCGTTAGTTTAAGGGTTGCAAAAATTTTATATTTCGTGATATTTTCTCATAGCTAACACGGAGCGTCCCATTGTCAATGTACAGTCAGCTCCAAAAGTCGCTGAACACATTTAGATTTTCAAAATCACTGTACACTATTTAATCTATAAATGACAAAATGGTGTTGAGCTAATTTTGAACTTTAATGATGTTCATTCAATACTGGCGCCTATCTTGTTGAGCGATTTATTTAATCTATAAATGACAAAATGGTGTTCAGCTGATTTTGAACTTTAATGATTTTCATTCAATACTGGCGCCTATCTTGTTGAGCGATTTATAGATTATATAGTGTACAGTGATTTTGAAAATCTAAATGTGTTCAGCGACTTTTGGAGCTGACTGTACCATATTTGCTATTCATGGAGCGTTCATGTTTACTGTCGTTCCCAATTGGGGTCACAGCTATGACAATAGCTTAAATGGACGGTGCAGGCTACCTACACAATCTGTCCTTGTTGCTTGTATTTTGTTTTACATGGCTATTAAATCTTTTTAAATCTTTTTGATTCGAGACACAATAGGTCCCTTGGTCGTCGAATGATTAAAGATAGAGTTTGTTTGATTATTTTTAATTCATTATGCATTTATAGACAGTATTGGCGAATTAGGTGTATTATTTTTTATTTAGTGAGCAATTTTATAATTCTGAATTTTAGAAATTAGTTCATTGATGTCAGCTATACCAAAAAGCTGTTGACAGTAAACCATTGATTGATGTAGTCATAATATCTATTATGAATGAAAGATTTTATTATGTTTGCGAAAAGTCATCGGAAGGTACAAAGAATAGTCTAAAAACTATACTTTGCGAAGATGATAATCATGTCTATCACTGGTTTCCTCAAATATGATGGTGTTTTGTTAGTAACTAAGAATTTTGCCATGCCAACAACAGCATTACCTTTCGGATCCTATTGTATTTTCAAATCCTTAAAAATAATTCGTTGGAACATACACACAAAATGTCATTAAAAACAATCCGGCCGTTTAGAAGGAATTAGATGATAAACACACGTACAGAAGAATTATTTAAGATAATGCCATAAATAAAAACTTGACACTACATTACCACACAAATATAAAAAAATATTTCCTGTTGTGGGTTGTTTACAAACATTTAAAACTACAGACACTATATAGTTCATATTTCTCACTTATGTTTGTAAGTTGTAACTTAACCTAAATGTGAAAAATAGCCACCTTTACCCAAAATATCCGCTGTCCAATTTATTGTATAAGCCTTTTCGTCCGGTTTGTTTACAATATATTTACCAGAAGCCTTATTGCCGTAGTATATTGAACGTTGAAACTGATTGATTCGTTGACTTGGCTTAATGTTCTGTGTCTTATCTCTCTTATTAGGGCAATAAATCAAGTGGTTGACGCGATTATTTATCACCCAAATATCGGTTGGTTCAAGTTGATATTGCTTAAGTTGTTTCTGCTAAACTTGATGATTATATAAGAAGCAGCTATCCTGGTGGTTTAACCGAAAGTAAGTATCAAAAAGTGTGAATAAAAATTTAAAAATCTATCGCCCCCGAATTTCATGAAGTCGCTACTGCAGCTAATAAACTGATGATGATTCTTGAGTTTGCTTCGGCAAACAGTCGAGTCAGTCAGTCAGTCAACGGCCTTGAATAAATATGGCGTGTAAAAGTGATTTAATATCCTATGAACTATCGCTACATATTATACTTTTAAATACAAAAACCCGCATCACCCGTTTAAAACCTACTGACAGCACTACAGTGACAGACAAACAGATAGACTCACAAATAGCGGCCTAACTTATTTATTTATTTATTTAGAGCCTGGAAAACCTACAGCTAAATACATCTAGAATAACAATCAAATATAACCCCGGTCTTTTTGCTTCGGGTGTTAAAAACATTCAAGAGATAAATTCGTTTATTTTAATTCAATTATTACGTCAGAATGATTAACAGTAATTCAGGGATTAAGCAAAATACCACCTGACCTGAAAAGTTAAAATTGTTTCAATAAATTGGCCTTTGAGCGAAAATTTCAAAATGAGAAACAGTCTTTTCTCAAATAATGTCCCTTTTATTTTTATTAGCAGAGTTCAGAAGGTTATGCGGCCCTTCCATATTTACTTTGTCCATCTGAATATTAAAATGCTAATACTAAAAGGTACGTACTTTATTTTTATTGGCGCCCTACAAAATCTCGACTTGCAGAAAGTTTTGCAGCCCCTGTTTACCCGACAACTAACGACACTCGTGTTCCCAGTTATACCTTATCATTTCAACTTTGCTGTAGGACAGTTTTTGTTTGCAAAGTCTTAGGCAGATGAGGCAGTAGCCAAGCTAAATTGAATGTTATTCTGTAAACACTAGAGTCTACTTTTATGTTATTGTTTACTTGAATCTTTCAGTAGTAAATGCTATCGGAAAATAGTCTGAAGTTGTTACGTGATGGGTTGTCTAAGAGAGTATTTGTCTTCGATTGATGGGTTTGTGTCTCAATTTTTATAGAACATTAGATTGTGATCTCTTAATTAAATAAATTATATTTTTTTTTATTTCTGCTTGCTGTTTCCTACGATTTTACTCACGTCTTTAGTGGCAGTTCCGTTTTTGTGTTTTGAAGCGTAAATAAATAAAAAACTTTTTACAAAAAAAAATAACCGACTTCAAAAAGTAAAAACTTAAAAATAACTTAAATTTCGGAAGTCGGTGTCTTTTCTTCTGCCAGTCAATTTGTGTTGCCACCGACTTCCGAAATTTAAGTTATTTTTAAGTTTTTACTTTTTGAAGTCGGTTATTTTTTTTTTGTAAAAAGTTTTTTATTTTTTACTTTTTAGTGTCGAGCTAATGTTAGTCCTGTTTAAAATGAGCCCAAACACGACTACTGTGCTGTAATTTCAAGGTTTGTACTTTTTCTGATGCTCCTGGCTTCAGCATCAGGTCTCTATGTACTTCGGTGTTCCTCATTAACAGTACGTTTATCCACACATCGAGCCCTTTTCAATGAGCCTAAACACGATATATCTGCTGTTATTTGTCGAGGAGTTAGGTACTCTGCAGACTATCCTGACTGCAGCATCAGGTCATGACTTGATGATCATGAGCCCAAATGTGGCAAATGCCCTATCAAACATCAAAACAATTTACTAAAACAGTCCTTGCCTGTTCGAGTAACTTCTTACTGTTAAGGAGTTGTACCTTCCATCATCAGCTCAGCTAACTGAGATGGTGACAACCATACGCAAATACACAAGATACTTCATAAAATATGCGAAAAACAATAAGTGAGCCTATAAAATTTGAGGGTTGCCTTCGATTTCTCTAAGATCCCATCATCAGATCCTAACTTGGTGACAATGGGACCACCTCAGAACTATCTGCTTTCGAACAAAAAAAGAATTTTGAAAATCCGTTGACAATTGACGGAGTAATCGATGAAACATACAAAAAAAAACATACAAACAGCCGAACATAGTACCTCCTCCTTTTTGTGAAGTCGGTAAAAAGTAGTAGGCTTTCTGACTTTTTGTTTATTAGGCTGGTTTTTTTCCAATTCAATTAGTATTTCTATAACGCGTTAAAAAACTAAAAAACTTAAACTTAAGAATTATCGTATCACCTGAAATGATGGCTTTGCCACATAGCATATATCACTAAATTAATGTATGTAATGACAAGATGAAGAAATATGTGTGCATACATTTTCCCCTCTTTTTGTGGAAGGTAGATATGTGAAAGTAGATATTTACATTACTGCAGTGGCCCAGAAAAACAGTGATTTATTGACGATGTTAAAATATGGACCGAGGTACAGCTGAAATTCAATTCGTGAGTCTATAAATGCCAGCCAAAGTTTAAAAAAATGTTTTTCACTTTTCTTTTGTTTTATATATTTCTTCATCATTGCTAAATAGCACATGTACATCAAACACTAAAAGAGAAGCTAGAAAAGGATGTTCTAATCAGCTTCATTTTGAAAGCGCCTTTTTCCGCCTGTCTTTCCCGAAAGTCGTACGTCTTTTAACCGTACGACTTTCAGACGTAATGAAAGACCGTGGATGTCGTTCGCACAGAATGGTCCCAGAATTTAGGATCTATAGAAATGTAAATACTTCAAAACTTCGAAGGTGTCATTCCATTCCAAACTTTAGCATTGAAATACGAAGGAATGCTTTAAAAAGTTCTTAAGTGCTTTCGGGATTTAACGCTTCGAATGTGCTATTATCTCCTCTACCTTTATTATTTTAAGCAGTAGCATTCTGTACTTATTTAAAAGTTAATGTTTTTTTTGGGACAATTGTGTGCTTTTTCTTTGAGCTAGACCTGAAGGCCCATCCTCTAAGGGGCCTATTTCATTAGCACACCATAATGGTGTCACAATTGTTGCTCCACCATGGTCGAACCACCAACTAATTGTATACGTCATCATCAGCCGAAAGACCTCCCATAGATTTCCGCATCCAATGGGACTCGGCGACCTTGACGAGATTGCCGCAGCGTTGGCAGGCCACCCACAAGGTAACCTTTGCGGGTGGCCTACCACCGCTGCATTTTCTGGAACGCATAGGTACGGAGTACGTATACCTACTACGGTAATATACTTTGGGAGTTATTTTACCTGGTGTCAACTTGATGTCAAAATCGTTTTGCAAAATAGTCAATATTTGTCAAATTGAGACAGTCTGTCCCAGTCAAAGTTTAAAAAAAAATATATTTATATATATTTTCTGTATAAGAAAAATACGAATTTATAACAAATTGAAAAAAAAAACTTTTAACACCAGCCCCAAAATCGCTAAATAAAACCTTGTCTAACTCGAACCTTTTTTTTTTCTATTTCTCGTGTCTCTAATTTTTATTATTCGTGTCTGCCATTTGTATGATGAACTATAATGCTCTGTTATATATTTAATAAAACTGTTTTTTTGGTGAAGTCGCCTGTAAATATTTTTAAGCCAGGCTCGACCCTAATCACTCCTACCATTCTATTCTATGGACCCAAAATTCTCTATCAAAGGACAAAGAACGCATGTCTGCTTTCAATTATATGGGCAGACATAGACATTCCTGCTGAACCACGGTATAAAAGCACCGTCACTAAAGCCATCAATAAAGATATTATCAATAAAGCCATCTCACACATGTCGTCACAAAATTGAAATAAATTTTCGCCAAAGGTTTACCACACACTGAGCCATATTAAATTCTACGAAACAATGTGGTATTAATGAATATGCAAAACAGTTTTCTAAGGCGTTTGTTTACACAATTTTGTTAAATATTAATTGGTTTAGATTTTGCTTGCTTGTTTGATGGGGTTTGTTCTGGTATCATGTGGAATATTATTCTGATAACTTTCCGCTTGTTTATTTGTGTAACGATCGTGTGTTACGCCATCATGTTTTGTATGGGTGTGACCTACATGTGGCAAAAAATACCTATAAGACAAAAGGAATTGTCAAAAACAAACAACACGACCTGGCATAGCATTGCCATCCAATCTGGCAAGGCCAATATCTTGGGTTTCCAACTGCCAAAGATATGAAAATTTATTTAATGCCATTTTTTGATATGGTATATTTAGTATGCAAGTAATTGTGTATAATTAAAATACAAAAACAAAATTGTAAAAATTTTTCATAAATATATCAAAATATAAGATGAAATTAACTTAATTTCTACATAAACAAGCCTAAACTGTTAAATAAATAGAGAGGCATACTAACATGTTCTAAATTCTGAATGTTTTAATTGTGGGGGTATTATTATACATTTTATTATTTACATTGTTTCACGTGCAGCGACTGTCTATCAGAAGTTTACAACAGTTGCCTGGTCAGACTTTCTAGCTTTCGACTACCCGTAACGATTGTCATAGTTCTACGAACGACAATCGGGACTAACGACTTTACGTGCTTTACGTGGCACGAGATGTCAGTGATGTCCATGATAAACTTTACAAAGTTTATCATGGACATGACTGCCCGTTTCGAATCACAACTTCTCACATGAGAGACGCCTTAACCACTAGGCAATCACGACAATCCCATTTATTATTTATTATTCTATCTTATTAGTAGCTAAAAGCATATCGCCTACATAGCAACAACATCCTTGAATCCCAAAACACTTACAACTAAGAGAGCAAATAAACCTACCAACTAATTTTATTCACAAACAGAATATTTCAATAGAGATGAGGATGTTTATTGAATGCCAGATGCGACATCCAGTTGAAAACTAACTGGATTACACCCAAGACTGGATTAGGAAAGTTTTCTGTGTTAATTTATGGAGTTTAAGATTAACGGATTTAGATTTATAGCCTAGTTGGTTAGTTGGTATAAATTTGGTCACTAATCTATTAAACGCAGGAAGGAATGTTATTGATTTTAATTAACTTTGTTAGAACTTTATTTTGGAATGGTCAGTCAATTAGAAAGCATCAAAAAACACGGATCTAAAATAATTTTATCAAAAATTTAATATCTTACTAGATGACCCGGTGAACTTCGTATCACTTACCTATTAATGAAAACAAAATTTATTTAAACCATATCACCTTTATTCATAAAAGATTTGTATCGATTTCCCCACATTATCACAATCTAGATTCACGTGTGTAGGAGTGGCCTAATAGTTGTTTAGTAATCTGGCAATACTGTCATTGTCACTGTCACCTAACTTTTGAAGAAAATATTGTTGAAAGGACATGTTATGAAATGGGCTTTTAGTTTTAAAAAAAAGTCCAGAATGGCCATACAAAAACAAAAAAAAAATTAAAAGCACCATTATTTAATCAATACATCAATACATATAATAAAATCAATATACATACTAATATTATAAATGGGAAAGTGTGTCTGTCTGTCTGTCTGTTTGTCTTTCTTTCACGGCAAAACGGAGCGACGGATTGACGTGATTTTTTAAGTGGAGATAGTTGAAGGGATGGAGAGTAACATAGGCTACATTTTGTCCCTTTCTAACGCGAGCGAAGCCGCGGGCAGAAGCTAGTTATATAATAAAATTGTAAAAGGTCGGTGTCTGTACATGAAAGATAAATAAGAAAAACTTAATTAGGGGAACTTTATATACGCAATAGAACCCAAAACAATGTTTTTTAGAATTTTTGCCTGTTTGTCTATACGTTTGTTCGGGCTACTCTTAAAAACGGCTTAACCTAATTGAATGCGGTTTCACTAATTCGTTGCGGTTTGCTGGGGTCTTTGTTTTGTTTCAAAGTGAAAATAATGATCATCCCAGGCAGCTTTCCTTCGTGCAGGTTCTATCCCTGTTGTAAAATGTGTTTGGTTGTCGATGCGTTCGTGATAAATATTGGGTCGTTTAGTCAAAAACAAAAAGTAATCAATTAATTCAGTAAATTTAACAATTGTTTGGTTCTATCCCTGATTCGATTTGTATGTGGGGTGTCGTTTCGTATGCTTATGAGAGTGCGTCGTGAAGCAAAATTAAATACCCGGTCTCAGTCTTCTATTGTATGTGGGTGGAGACATTGGAGAGATACATTCATCATTGTTTGAGGAGTGGCTGGAGAGGCGCCACAGCGCTCTCACGTATCGCCGGACACAGCCTAGGTCCTCACCGGACACGGAGATTTCAGGAGGTTCCTGTGTCAGATTTCGGGCGGAAGCGCTGCCTAGGTGTCACCACTGCGACAACGGTCGCCTGGAGGACTTGGTGGAGCATACGGTGAAGGTATGTTGTGCTTGGGCGGGCTACCGCCGTGTCCTTGCGGACGGCGAGCGATAAGTAGCTCACCGGCGGATAAGGAGCAGGCCCGTGTTGTCGGCGCGTTTGTTCCACTCGTGCCTCACAGAGCAGTCAGCACGTGACCGAGCCCTCTAGGGCCTGCCTGAGTTGCGGATCATAAAAGTCAGTAAAAGTCTGACACTGAGGCCGAGAGAAGTCATTTGATATATGTATATAATAGTAAACTCACTGACTGATATCAACGTGTTTGTTAATATATAACAATAGCTAACTAAATACATTAAACTTGGAGGGTTTATTCTTTGTGAAGAATATAAAAAATAGCCCTAAAGGGTTAAAATAGTAGGTAGAAGTTCGACATCCACGCGTGCGAAGCCGCGGGCGAAAGCTAGTAATTATTTTAAATCTAGATATTTTTTATCGTAATATTATTTTTGTACGTTGGAAATAAGAAAAGCTGTTACCGTATTATTTTTTATAGCATATTACACGCCTTTCTGTTATTTCAAACCGTATTAAATGGCTTTAAAATAAAACCAACTAATTATTTGCATGATTTGGATTTATGAAAATGATTCCAATCGTATTTTGAAAACAATTAAACATTATTTATTTGTGTCAGGTTGACGGGTTGTAACCTCTATGCTTGTAACTGTAACACTTGAATTTGACACTTGATTGATGAACAACGACATCCAACAGAACATGGACAACTTTTATATGGGAAAATGGAATTGTTGTTTTACTCTATCTTTCTCGCATTTTTTTCTTATTTGCTCACCGTTTAGACCTACCCTGGACTACGACAAACATTTTAAACCCAAAATCAGCTCAATCGGCCCAGCCGTTCTCGAGTTTTAATCAGACTAACGAACATCAATTCATTTTTATTTATATAGATATCTATCTAGATATCTTTCTTTCGAATATAAAAATCACCAAAATATTATAAACGAAATCAATTGCTACGCTACTTAATTAAACAAATTCCTTGATAAGCACGGCAGAATTTCAATAAAGAAACAAAAACCTGACGTTCTAGGAAACTCAGCTTCCTTCTTCACGACGAGACGAACATTGCTTAAGCTAAAAACGCACTAAAAGCGAAAGCACTCAGCTTCTAAAGAATTTCTAAGATTCAGATGTAAGCACAGCCAACGCTCGCTCAAAGAAAAAAGCAATTTATCAATCGGAATTTGAACGTGGCAGGAACCGTTTTATTTCATGCGAGACGTCCACGATACGATGTTCTGACTGAAATGTTTTTGTTTGTGAGCCGTTTGCGCTTACAATAGAAAAATAGTTTTTACAAGATGTATTTTTGAAACTGCAAAAACTTTCGGGAAGTTGTTATAAAACTTGCAAAAAATCATGTAAAAATATAACACCTGGTCAACAACCAATAAAACTTGTTATATTATTCGTTTTAATTTTGACTGTTTTTCAGAATAACTGTCATAAAAAACCTAGTATGCTTTGGATCCCTGGAATTATTGTTTGCGTTGGTTTGTGTGTGTGGCGGCGCGTTCATAGGATGGTTACATACCTTACGCGTTTTAGGTAGTTTCACACTTACCGATATGCGTAAATAAGAATAAATATTGAAAAACCAATTTGAATCGGGTTGAGAATTACTAACATAATTGTCTCCTGCATGGTTTTACAGGTAAAATAAACACATTGTATAATAGTGAGGTTGTTATAGCGATTTGTTCTTGTGTGAGCGTAACGAGTTTCAGTTTCGTGTGTACATTTTTATTTGTTGATACTCAAATGCTACCAGTTTTCGGCGCGCTTTTCTTTAAGTGCATACAATGCTCTCTGCGAACATAAATTTTCCGGCACGTGACAGCTCATTTTTTAAGGATGTGCACTTTTCCATTCAACTATGTCTCCTGTAGCCACTAATATTATTTAAAACACGAGCTACCTATCCGTCGCTATCCGCGGAACCGCGCCTACGGTGGACAGGTAGTCGTCTTGCGACTCTCGACGCCTACGCTTGGGTCCCTGTCTGGGGCGTGAGGCATGACGCTTCCTCACGCGCGCCGCTGCCTCCTTCTCCAACATGGCGGTTCTGCAGTAGGAGATGGAGTCGGTTTAGCGCCAAAATTCAAATCACAAAAGATTCTAGCACCACCCGGCCACAAAGTACAATTTTATAGGTTTCATTTTAATGGTTAGACATACATGTATAATAGACATACGCATTATAAATAAACAAACAAAAAACCTCCTCATTTACTTCTGCTTTAATATACTCTCTTTTTTTTAAAGATCGTCACATTCCCGTGTCGTTTAAAAAGTTTCAACAATAGCTGTACATAGTTAACTAAATCCCTTCCACTGTCTACACTCAGACTTCTTACATTAAGCCGATATTGTCGCATTCTGAATTTAACAAAGCTATTTAGAAATGTTAAATAAGATAATGTGTTTATTCGCAATGCTTTTGTTTAAATCGGAGATTACTTAAATGTTGTTAGTAATTGTTTTGTGTCATCCATCTATCATGTTAGTGAACGGGCGCTTGGATGAGACTGTGTTGCAATAAGCTAAGTTAAACACAATATTTGCCTTAAATAAAGGTAAATATTGGTTACACTTACAACAACAGGCTGCAGAACTTACGCAGTGTGTCCATGTGTACACCCACTATCGGACATATTATTGACGTCTTGTTCAATCTGCAATGGAGCATACCGTCATTAGCATTCTGTCAGTCAATGGACTGAATATAACGGACAGATATCTACAATATATTGAAACCAACACAACGTCTGGCTCCGCTAGTATTGCCAATCGACTTAATGGAGGATTATGCGATGTTATTTGAAAAGATACACTCCAAGTATTTCAGTATATAATTTGTTATTTAGCATAGATCTTCGGAAAACAACAATGTAACACTTGAAAAACATTTGTGATAGAAAAAAAAGTATTTAAAAAACTGGGACTTCATCATTGAAGGAGGTTCTTTTGATAAAAAGTGTATGATTGACCACGCTCCGAAGGAATCTTGAACATATGCCAAGGCAAGCCCTAGACTAGAACCCTCAAGGATAGCGAAAACGTGGTCGCTCTAAGCAGACCTAGCGATGAACGAAGCGAAGGATATAGAAAAAACCTGGAGTCAAATTGAACACGTAGCTCAAGACCGAACGGGATGGTGACGCACTGTGGACGCCCTCTGCTTCATCTAGGGGACACAGAACCTTAATGGATAATGTACGGTTTGACCTTACGATTTCCCATCAGACTTTAAGACAGTGTATTTTGTTGTTGTGTTTGTTGGCTGAAACAAGTTTGCGTTGTCCCATGTACTATAATTTCTTTGAACTATAATATAAAGCTAGCTGTCTCCCACTTTTTCACCCGCATCATTGGTTACTATTTTGCTCCACTAAATAAATTATATTAATGAAGATTTTATTAAGTACTGTCATAAAGTACTGATTCTAACAAAAGTTTCATTTTTGTTCAGAGATTTGCAATAAGTTAAGAAGTTTTACATATTTTTAAATATTTATTCACGGTCGCAACGAATGGACATGAATTGCTTCATGAAGTATTTAAATAAAGGAGAAAAAAAATAACACCTCAGCGAGTATTAAAAAAGGAAAAGTTAAGAAA
The DNA here is from genome assembly GCA_033675125.1 of Athetis lepigone. Taxonomy (NCBI): domain Eukaryota; kingdom Metazoa; phylum Arthropoda; class Insecta; order Lepidoptera; family Noctuidae; genus Athetis; species Athetis lepigone. Next base: position 12,389,076 of record CM066224.1, read on the forward strand.
GCAGTTGTTTAAATTACTTTAAATCTTTAAAAGAAGCTCTTCTTTAATTCATAAATTTTATGACATAAATAAAAATATTTCAACTACATAATATTTCAAGGTGAATTAAATATCAAAGCAAAAAATCCAATAAAATCAGTTACAGATAATATTGAACTGTGTTCAAGAAGTCAGAACGTCAATTGAAATGTCCATTAAAAAACGTAGGTAAATAAAAATAAATCAAACCAGTATTTTTTTTTCGTTCTGAGAATTATGCAGACTAATGTGAGTCTTAGGGACTACGCACACTTATTTCAGTCAATTCGCGTTTTGATAAACCATTTTGTATAGACGCATACGTGTCCGTTCAGATTTCCCCGTCTGTTCAGCTTTTGTATTACTTTTCTGACTTTTGAGTAAGTATTTATTAAATGAACAGAGCTGATCTGCGTAGGTTGACGGGTTTTCTCATTCTTACGACGCTGAACGCGACTGATAGACGTTGAACTGCATGTAATGTGATCAAAATCGTAAACGCAAATAGAGCTGAAGTAGTTAGTGTAGTCCCTAAAACGCCTTCGAATTGCCACTCAAGGAATTGAGTAGGACATTCGTTTGTCACATGATACACGACCTCCATTTAGTGTTGGACGGCCATCAGCACTCCACCACTGTAGTGTGTGTCACCGCCGACAGTATAGAGAGACGCAGAAAATATGCACGACGCCATCACAATCCTGTATCTGGTCGAGTGTCGAACTGTCTAAAGTTCGATACTAGAGATGCCCGGTTACCCTTTGGATGTTTTTATAGTACCAACACAAAACCTATGTAGGTACCATCATTATTATCATCAGCCTATTAGCGTTCACTGCTGGACATAGACCTCACCTAACTTTTTCCAGCGCATGATTCTGTGCCGCCTGCATCCAACGGTTCCCTGCAAACTTCACAAGGTCATTCGTTCCTCTGACGGGAGGCCGTTGTAAACTGCGCTTCCCAATACACGGCCGCCATTCGAGAACCTTATTCCCCCACCGTCCATCGGTTCTCTCTTCAATGTATGTATATAACAATTTACCGCATATAAATTTATTTTTGATGATGAATCTTCTTCAACTTAAACTAAAACCAAAAACAAAAGCATTTCAGTGATAGTATTATACCTGGCATATGCTGAGCTGGACTCCCATTTGGTGCAATCATGAGACACACACCGCCCAGTAGTAATCGACCGACATAAATGTTAAGCAGTCTATGGTAAATTTTTTTTAAAGCCAGAACCACATCACCGACACGTTAAGCAATAAAATTTCGTGTTGTCGCGTCCGGTGGCGTCGAATTTGAATAGTGTGGTTCTAGCTTGTATCGTTTTATAATTACGTTTATTTTTTCCTTCTCCTTTTTAATTATGTTTTTGTTCATTGCCTGTATTGTGTCTTGTGTTGCGCTTAATAAACGTTTTATTTATCTATCTATCTATAAGTGAAGATTGAAAAGAGACCACAATATCTGCCAACACAATCTTGGTAAAGGAATAAACCTTGAAAGTAAACAGTTGCTTTGTTTGGACGCGTCCCCAAGTTTATATGTTCAATATAGCTGAAGGAAAATGCTTTACTATAAATATATGTGACATTATATGCAGCGGATATTGCAGGATTTGTGGTAGCGGGGTTTATTTGCGGATTATATTTTTCATAACTTGGGACATTGTTTTGTATGCTGCCTCCTAGCAACCGTCGCGTCTTTGATATGACAATATGGTTCGTTTATCTTTTTGCTCACTTTTTGTCCTTTACTTTTGCGTGATATTAGAATGTGAGGATGCTAAAATAAATAAAAAAACAGTTCGCCGGTAAGAGTCGGTACTGATGGTACAAGGCCAACTAGCGTATAGAAAAAGATCGGTACAGTTTAAACTTGTCACTTTAAAAGTGTCGTATGACAACAAGAAATTAATGCTACATACCTAATAATTTAACAACCCGCACAAATTTGCCTATACCAGAAACCTGCTGTTTTTATTTAGGCACCTTCAAATAAATAAAGAAGTTGTCAGAAATCTAACACTTATAAAACATTTTGGTCTCACATCTTCCACTTCTTTCTTCTCATTTGGTATACCTTCTATCATTTTCAAATCTTGAAAACACATATTTTATGTCAACTCAAGCCTGTATCATAATTTTCCATTTCATACTCATTTTTTCCACTTCCCACCGAACTTTTGAAAAAAAAAAAACAGCTATGTCACAAAAATATTAATGTTTTCTTAATAAGAGGCAACCCGTTAACATACCCAGAGCAATGAGCAACCGATTTAACGGCACCCCTAAAAGCAGGGCTGACAACATAGTAGATATAATCATTAATTAAACATCTTATGTACCTACTTTGTCCGTTATGTACTGTTTTAATTAAGCTTACCCTCTTACATAAAGGCCTTTAAGGGACATAATTACCGAATAATTTATTGAATGCTACTAAAGTCCTTGGGTAAGATATTTTGTTTGTGTTTTCTTTAACAAATTGGAATATAAAGAAAACGACCTAATTAATACAAGCTTTCAAGAGTTTTGAAGTAATAATCTACTTTTTTATGTTCCATATAAAACCGTATAATTATTTGTATAAGTATTTTTTCTTCAGAATTATGAAAAATTATTCACACAAACTCGCACATATATTGTTTCATATCATTTCCCTAGTGTTTTTTGGTGGAAAATTCTCATTCTCATCTGCTACATAGAGGTCTTGACAGCTAGCAGCGTTGTCAGTCCATCCTGCGACAGCGCGCTTCTTACTGCGCTTGCCTTAAAGCCTAATAGATGTGGGCCCAGTTAACCACTACCAATACACGTACATTATGGTCCTATCATCAAGAGGACTAAGTGCGGAAACCAAACCCCCCAGAGGGACGTCCATGAAGAAGAAGAAGACCACTACCATATTATTATGAGGCAACTGGTACTGGGCACCTTTGTATATTGGGCAAAAAATCCCATTTTAATTAGAGGTGGGAACTCCTCACGTCCTCTACGCCCTGGGTAGGAGAGGATTTCTCAGACTCTTATCAACTAAAAACTACTCAGGTGTTCCTTCTAAGCCAAAACTATACTTCTTGATTGTACCGGCCACCGTAGGCACGGTTGTGCGGATGGCGAGCGATGGGTAGCTCGCCGCCCGGCTAGGATCAGGACCGCGTCGACGGCGCGTTAGTGCCACGCGCGCCTCAAAGAGAAGAAGTCAGCACTGGAAAGGGCCCAATAGGGCCACGCCTGCCGGGGTTGCGGAATGTTTATAATAGTTACCGTGACCCTGGAACATAAAGGGCAATCGAAGGAACATGAGTGGGTTTTAGTCAGTAAAATTCTGACACGCCCTTCCGCCGCACCCAGGACGGGAGCAGTCATTTGATGATTTCCCACTCACCAAAAAAAAAATACTCCTTGATTGAACTATATGTCATACTTTCACACAGAAATGAACTCTGAGCAAACAAATAGTTTTAAATGAGTCTCAGTAACTTATTTCATTTAAAAGGCTCTCAGCAATTAGTTCCCATAAATTCTATTCAGCAAAGCTCTGATAATCCATTTAAACCTTTTGAAACAATTAATGGGTGCAAGACATTTCAATTTAAAAGTTAATTACGCGCGACCAATGACTTTGAAAGTTAATTGCGAAAAACGTGTCAACTTTATTATGAAAATTGAATTTGCTTTGTGGTTTAAAGTTTCATAAACATGTCTTTAAGTTTTTTTTTTTTTGTATTTATTGTATTTGGAATAAGGTACCCGAAACTCTAAAATTTTCACAAACAACTTTCAACCATAAGCTTTAGCGATAAAATTGAAGACAAAAATTAAATATCGTAACTTGATTTTGTGGTCTCTGTGTTAAACGTGCATGATAATAGAATTACTAGCTTTTGCCTGCGACTTCGCTCTCGTGGATGTTGAAAATATCCATCATATCGTATTATAGATCCCCTTTAAGGATGGAATTCCTTAAAATTAGGGATGTTAAAAAATAATCGATGTTTATTTTAATCGATTATTATTTTCAAATAATCGATTTTTATTATCGATTTATATTTATAATATTAATCGATTTTTAATAAATCGATTTTATAAATTACGAGTTTAAATCGATTTTTTTAGAGATAGCTTATCTATTCAACAGAAGAAAATGATGATTTTATTATTTTTATTTATTTGTAATACTGTTTTGCTTACGAGATTGTCTATTAGAAATCCCAGAATGATCTATAAAATATCAATATTTCGATGTAAGTACTAAAATAACTCTACATAATTCCAACCCCTGATAATTATACGAATAAGATACGCATGTACTTTTAAATTATACAAAAAAAAAAAGATTTTTTCGCAGAAACCGATTATTTTTTATTAAAATCGATTTTTGACGATTAATTTTGAATTAAGAAAAAACGATTTTTATTTAATCGATTATTTTCTATTAAACTCACATCCCTGCTTAAAATCCTATCTTAGTGCAAAGTTACTCTTTAAAAAGATCATACCCTCTAAGTTGCGTGTCTCTAGGACCAGCGGTTTGGGCTGTGCCTGTACGTTGGCATAACACCCAGCCCGCCAGTCAGTCAGTGTACAATTAATATGCAGAATAAACAAAATTCAGAATAACATAAACCTTTTGTAATTATTCCAAAAGCTAAATAAAAACACATTGGTGCCGATTCTCTTGTGCACAAACTAACGTAAATTTAAGTTAAGTGCGTCTTTCTCTTTCCATTTCTTATAGAAAAGGACAGAAGACACGTTTTAGTTTAATCCTTTCAAATTAGACAGCGCCTGATGAAAATTGACGTATATTTAGACGCCATGTTTTTAAATTGCGTCTAAATTATCTATGGAGTGTCTTAATTTGACAGGTCTTAACTAATATTTGATCTTCTGTCCTTTTCTTAATTAAAAGGAAGGAGAAAGATGCACTTATCTTAAATTTACGTTAGTTTGTGCACAAGAGAATCGGCACCATTGTGTTTTTTGTGTCTACTTAGGTAGTAACTAAAATTAATTGTCCATCGACTCTATTGCTATCTGTACAGCCCCGAGCATAAACCTGTATACACTACGCAAACATTAATTAAAATTTTCTCTTAAATTACCCATAACTTTCAATTAAAATACACTTTATATTAATTACTACTATCAAATGTTACTATAGTTATTCTAAGAGAAGTTTTTAAGTTTGCGGAGTGTATGCATGTTTATGTTAGTGACTGAACATAATTATAAATAATTTAAATGCCACAAATCTCTAAGCCAATCGTTGAGTAAACTTGCAATTTGTGACAAAGCTGTAGACCACCAACAATTAGTTTTATTTTATGTGAATGTGTCGTTTTGAGAATGCGTCTTTTTGCGAATTTATCTAAGAAATCCTTATGAGAATAGTCCACTATTTCGTGTTTATTCAGATACTAACTAAAGTTAACACTACTCATCTGTCCATCGGACTTTAATGCTGACTATATAACTAACCTAACCATGCCACAAGCCTCTAAGCCGACTGCTGAGTAAACTTGCATTTCGTGACAAGGCGAGGCCACCAACAATTGACTCCTTGATTGTAATACACACGACAATGCAGCCTCCGAATTACGTTGCATAATGGCTGAAACTGAATTCAAGCAGAATACTTGTTACTAACAGCGAAACTGTTGATTCTGAAATCTGGTTAGCTAGCCTTTGTCAAGTTTAATGTAGTTGGGGTTCAAACACAAACTGAAATGGTTATTTATTATTCTTTATGCATGAGGGCAAAGGTGGACTTATTGCTTTAGCATTCTGTACCAGTGTACCAACGACGGTAAAGTATTTTATTTAAAATAAGAAGTAAAAAAAACAAATTAACAAAATCACCGCATAAGTTAACCACCGTATAAAGCAAAGTTTCTCCCATGTATGCCTAGATCTTTAAAACTACTCAACGAATTCTAATGCATTTTGTTTTAAATAGATAAAGTGATTCAAAACTACGGTTTTATTATGTTTAATACGTGCATATTAGTAGAGAAAAGTCGGGACAACGATTTGTAGCACCCGTGCCGACCTAGTAGTCTAGCGATTCCAAACTTCTTATGGTTCTTGTGTTATTTGAAATAATTATTTACCTACATTACCGTCAATAGTTTGATACACAAGTCTGCTAAAACTTCACAGCGAATTTAGGCAATTAATATGGCAACTCAAGCTCCTTGGTAACAGCACGACGAGAAAAAAATAATTCCTTCTCTCACAAACACCCATCCATCACGATCGTGGTAAACAAAATCATCACTTATCTCAAGACAGTTATCTGCCAGGTCGCCATCAACAATGAGCGTGAACATACGAAGCGTACCTCCATTGTGACGTCATTCATACGATATTTGAATATTACGAGCGTGTTTTGTTATTTCAAGTCAAATTCTTGGTATTTTGCTTGGCATATAATGCTGGTATACCGTTGCCTGGTCACTGGAGCGAAAGGCGGCAACGAAACGAAGTAGCGGAGCGGTTAGCAAGTTGAGAATTCGCCAATAGGATTACATAAAATCTTCTCTCGCTTTAGCAGACACGGATTAATCTGCCTGACCATGAAAGCGGAGAGAAGCAGCGGAAAAGTGAGCTAGTCAAAAATCCTCCAATAGAATTTCGCGAAAACTTTAAGCTATTCTATTTTTAACTCGTTCACCACCCCTCTGCCTCGCTTCGCTCCTGTAAACAGGCAGCTTAATACTTTCAAAATTAGATATTAGAAAGCAGGGCGGTAAAACGGCAAACCAGCCGCGCTGCCTGCTAAAATCACTCGTAGCGTGAGATTTGTTTAGCTCCGCTAAGTCTGCGAATCCGTTCCGCACTACCTCGCTCCGCAAGCAATAAACAAAAACAGTCGGCAACTACTCCACTCCACTTTAGAGCCGGGCTCCACCAAAGAGGTGAGGATAGGAGGTGTCAGACAACCAATCAGCTTTCGTCATTCACAGCACAGCGCTTAGCTTCAGCACAATATAATTTCCTATTGGTTAATGGTCGGACAAACTGCGGGCTCAAGTAGCACAAAGCTGGAGCCCTGAGATGGGAAGGCGGGGTCATCCAATGACTGCTCCCGTCCTGGGTGCGGCGGGAGGGCGTGTCAGACTCTTACTGACTAAAACCCACTCATGTTCCTTCGGTTGCCCTTTATGTTCCAGGGTCACGGTAACTATTATAAACATTCCGCAACCCCGGCAGGCGTAGTGACGCTACTTAGCTCTCTTAGTTTTAAGGTTTTTATTATAGAAGTTTTATTTTGTAGCTCACTATGCGTGAATAAACTGTTTTTCTTTCTTTCAAGCTAAGAAAAAAAAATGTTAATTACGATACATCTCCTCTAGTCTCCGCTTAATTGGACGTGACTCCGCTCCGCTCTTTCGCTCTTTCGTTCCACATCAACAGGCAGCCTTAATACAGAATACGTACTCTGCATGTTTTTTGAACTGTTCATGTTCTGAATTGTAAGCGTTCAGTGTATTATTTAATGCGCTGACACGTATGAAAACCTGAAAACCTTGCGTGTAGCAAAATACAAATTCGGAATTTTATTTTTATTGAAAAACATACATATATTTGTTGTTTTTAGGGTTCCGTACCTCAAAAGGTAAAAACGGAACCCTTATAGGATCACTTTGTTGTCCGTCTGTCCGTCCGTCCGTCCGGCTGTCAAGACCCTTTTTCTCAGAAACGCGTCGAGATATCAAGCTGAAATTAATATCACATACTCGGGTCTGCTATCTCTTAAAGCAGTGAAAAAATCAAGTTTTTAAATCAACGCAATAAAAAGATACGGTGGTTTATATTGCAAATTTGGATATTTTCAAGAGAATCAAAACTCAAAACCTATAGGGTACTTCCCATTGACCTAGAATTGTGAAATTTGGCAAAAGGCAAGGTCATGTAGCACAAGTCAAGGGAAAACTCCGAAAACCGTAAATTTGTAGTTAGTTGACATCAGGCGTCCGTCTGTCCGTCTGTCTGTCAAGAACCTTTTTCTCAGGAACGCGTCGAGATATCAAGCTGAAATTAATATCACATACTCAGGTCTGCTATTTCTCAAAGCAGTGAAAAAATCAAGTTTCTAAATCAACGCAATAAAAAGATACGGCGGTTTATATTGCATATTTAGACATTTTCAAGGGAATCAAAACTCAAAACCTATAGGGTACTTCCCATTGACCTAGAATTGTGAAATTTGGCAAGAAGCAAGGTTATGTAGCACAAGTATAGGGAAAACTCTGAAAACCGTAAATTTGTAGTTAGTTCACATCAGGCGTCTGTCTGTCCGTCTGTGTGTCAAGAACCTTTTTCTCAGGAACGCGTCGAGATATCAAACTGAAATTAATATCACATAACTACTCAAGTCTGCTATCTCCCAAAGCAGTGAAAAAATCAAGTTTCTCAATCAACGCAATAAAAAGATACGGCGGTTTATATTGCATATTTAGACATTTTCAAGGGAATCAAAACTCAAAACCTATAGGGTACTTCCCATTGACCTAGAATTGTGAAATTTGGCAAGAAGCAAGGTTATGTAGCACAAGTATAGGGAAAACTCTGAAAACCGTAAATTTGTAGTTAGTTCACATCAGGCGTCTGTCTGTCCGTCTGTGTGTCAAGAACCTTTTTCTCAGGAACGCGTCGAGATATCAAACTGAAATTAATATCACATACTCAAGTCTGCTATCTCCCAAAGCAGTGAAAAAATCAAGTTTCTCAATCAACGCAATAAAAAGATACGGCGGTTTATATTGCATATTTAGACATTTTCAAGGGAATCAAAACTCAAAACCTATAGGGTACTTCCCATTGACCTAGAATCGTGAAATTTGGCAAGAAGCAAGGTCATGTAGCACAAGTAAAGAGAAAACTCCGAAAACCGTAAATTTGTAGTTATTTCACTAAAAAACAAATTAACGGAACCCTCGTTGCGCGAGTAGAACTCGCACTTGACCGGTTTTTTGATAATGTCAATAATTTCGAAAATAATCGCTCCAAAAGGAAAAATCAAAGCGTCCCCCCCCTCTAACTTTTGACACGTACGTACGTTTTGACGGGAAACTACGGAACCCTACATTGAGCGTGGCCCGACACGCTCTTGGCCGGTTTTTTTTGTATTGTTTGGCGTAGCTACTTTAAACGTATATAAAATGACTGATATATAATTTAGGGACCAACACATACTTCCATGTTTACATTCGAGATAACTATAGGTCGGAATAAGTTTGAGTTATTTATATGCTTGCACTGATTTTATGAAACTTATACCTACCTATTCGCGTGACATATACTGCAATAAATCAATTTCACTAAACCCAGTATCCAATCAAACACATCCCTAATAAAAAGGATAGAAAAAACCAATCGTAACAAGAACCAATGTAATTAACGTAGAAACACATGATACATACATAATTATACACATATATAAGTCGAATGACAGAGAAAAACTATTTGCAGGAAATAGTCGAAGAAGATTTATACAAAGAACGTGATGCGAAAAAACATCGACTAATTACTGTGGGAACTGATTTCCGTGATGATACGCGTAAATTGTGCGTGTAAGCATGACTAGACTAGGAAAAATCACTGAGATGTATGGGAATACTGCCCCCTTAGACAAGTGGCTTTGTAGAATAGATAGCGAAATGAAAACGATTGTCAAATGTATGGAGATGGCAAATTTAGCGAAAGCTTATGTCAATTCCGTACATTTGACAATCTATTCGTTTTCTATTCTACAACGCCACTTGGCTAGGCCCTCTGGGTAATACTCTAGGTAGGTTAACAAACTTCTAAAAAAAAAAGTTAATAATAATTGTCTCGTTTTTCTTTTTTAGGATTGTGACGTCCACTGTCACTGGGGTAAGTGTTAGGGTGGTTTTAATTGAAACAACACTCAGTAATTTAGTGGTCGTGATCGCACGTCCGCACGGCACGGCTGACAGCTAGCAAGTGCCATCCCCACCCCGTGCGTCCGGCGTTCACGACTATATCTTTATTTGTCTAATACGTCACACCTTTCCCTTTTTTTCAAATCACAATTCTTTATATAAGCATAAATCTATGATTTCAAACAAAATTATAATCAACACCAAACTATGGCATAATAATCATTATATAGTTATTATACCTACTACTTAGTAGTTGCAGTAATCAGACTTCCTTTAACAACATGATACCTAATTAATTAGAATAGCAAAATCAAAATGATTATTCAGACACAATTTATAAAGAGAACGAGACGGTATATCATATCCAGTTTGGTACTTGATTTATGTATAACGCCTCCTGTAAATAATTATGTCACTATTAATTTAATTACATCGTATTAGTTATTTTAAATTCAGTCGATACTATCACTAATAACTAAATTGGTTCTATTTTCTGAACATACTTTCCACTGGCCTTCTACTCTTTTAAGACGGATAATGTTTCTTTTTAGCTCCTACCCAGTATTATCATTTCTTATGTTATATTCTGGCCCCTTACTATTTATGCCAGTATGAGGCGTTGGGTCAAAGTTTGTTACAAGATTGTTTTCCTTGGTCATATTTTTTATGTTCACCTTTTCACCAATACCTATATCCATATCCTCCGCTTTCCTTTTCCTATCCTCATATCCCTTCCCCTTTTCTTTCATTATTTTGTCTTTATCCTTTACCTCTGATGTAAAAGGATTTTCTATATTTATAATAGATGCTATTTTGTCCCTAAACTGTCTAACGAAAAATAAGTTTGCCACAGTTTTGCCTGTGGTCGAGTGAGGGGTACTATTGTACCATCGACCCAATGGAATCATGACCCACCATAAGCTTATTATCCTACAGACATTGAAATATAATTATGTCGACAATAAATTAGGTCGACAATAGCGTAAACATGTATTAAAAATGTCACACGTCTAGTCTTATTATTTTGACAGCTTCAAACGATTTGTCGTCGAAATGGGTCATGATTCAATTTTGTCGATAGTACATGGATAAATACAACAATAAGTCTTCTTGCCAATTTGACTTTGGCTTGTGCGAAGACGTTTTAGAATGTCCCTGTTCTGCCGCTTAACTTCTCCGTTTTGTTGAGGGGCGTATGGAATTGTAAAATGTATTTTTATACCAAGTTCGAGACAAAATGACCTAAAATCTGCGCTGACAAATTGTTTCCCGTTGTCAGCGGTTATACTAGATGGTGTTTCTAATCAAGAAAAACTCTTTTAATATTTTCATAGTTTCAGCAGATGTTATTGTTTTCATAACCTTAATCTCTTTGTATCTACTGAAGTAATCAACTATTACAAATAAATAATGCCCACTCGGTAGCGGACCTCGAAAATCAATTGCACCGTCAATCCAGGCACAAGGAATTCAAATTTCAACATGTATGTTGTACCATGTAGTTGTGGTAAAGGCCTTTAAGCAACTGATAATCAAGGCTACTAAAGATCTATGGGGCATGTCTACTAATGTGTGTAAATCGGTTATTGAGAAAATAGCCCCATGCTTAGCTTATTTTTTCATTTGTGTATAAATCAAGGAGTTTTCCCGGATCAAATGAAGCACATCAAAGTAATCCCACTATTTAAATCCGGAGGTAGCAAAGACGCTAATAATTATAGGCTCGTGTCTGTTTTGCCGGTTTTCAGTAAAGTATTTGAAAAAATCATGTTTAACCAGATGCTTAGTAATTTTAACTGCAATCATATCTTATATGATGAACAGTATGGTTTCACCAGAGGACGTTGTACTACTGACACTGGTGTCACTTTAATTAAACACATTTTTACAGCATGGGAAGAGTCGCAAGACGGCATTTTCTGCGACCTCTCTAAGGCTTTCGATTTCGTGAGTCATGAAACACTTCTTTTAAAACTTGAGCATTACGGGCTCAGGAAATTAGCGCTTAGTTCAGTAAAATCCTATCTGAATGATCGACTGTAGCAGTTTCAAATAATGGTGTAAATTCACTGGGCTTAAACTTAAAAATCGGAGCAACGCAAGGATCAATATTGGGTCCTTTCTTTTTTTTTTTCAATCTATATAATGATTTACCAAGTTTGCTGAAAAACCAACCTCAAATGGTGTTATTTGCTGATGACACTGATTTTTAAAGTGAAAAGATGTGCACAACACCACGATGACGTAAATAACGCTATGCTTAGGGTTCATAACTGGTTTACTGTAAATAATTTAGTACGAAATGAAAAAACGAAATGCATAAGATTTACTTTACGGAATGTTAGAAGTACTGAACGTAATGTTGTATTGAATAAGGATGTACTAGATTTCGTTGAATAAACGGTTTTCTTGGGGATAACGCTCGACTCAAAGCTGCAGTAAGGCCCTCGCATAACATCTCTTACAGTGCGGTTAAGTTCAGCTGCTTTCGCTGTCAAAAAAATCCAGCAATTAACCGACGTAGATACCGCGGTCAAGTCTCTTTTAGCTATTTTCATAGCGTGATGTCTTGCGTTTATTATTATTATTATTATTTTATAGGTAATTCAAGTTAACCCATTTATTTTTATTTTCAGTACCAAACTTTGGTTTGTGTAATTTTAGAAGCAAATTTGAAAACCAAGCAGTTATTTATTACGATAGTTTACTGCATACACAAATAGACATGGTGGTTAGGAGCATTGTCATGCTCGCTCAAGAAGTCTCGCTGATGGTGGCGAGTGCGTTGGATCAATCGGTTCCCTTCAAAATGGTTGAGCTAAATGGTGCTGATGCCAGGCATCATGCGCGTGAACGGGCGCTGTCAGTTGAGATCGGTCATCTCTTAACTGCCATGACTTTTTTTTTTTTGTTTATCCTGTTACATACTTACATTGTTTTCACATGTAAAAGCAACAAAAAAAATGTAACCAAGATTCTGTGAAACTTTTTTTTTAGGTCCGTGGACTTTCTTGCTTGTCCTTCTCCATAGAGATCTACGTTTTGATACAGGCATTAGCGTCACTTTTCTTTTCTGACTAACCGACCGACGCTTTGACAATTCATAAGTGCCTGTAAATGGTCTAAGTGAAATAAATGCTTTGAATTTTTAATATTGAATTTTGAATTTTGTTTGGATGTTAGTTTGTGTTTGGAATTGGGGGTTTTCTCTTGCTTGCCCATGTTTTACATTTATTCCTGAAATGCCCGACAAACCTGCACTTCAAACATTGTTTGACTTTAGCTGGGCAAACATTACTCTACTCAGAATGTTGTGTGCTACCACATAATGAACATACTGTATTCTCTAAGGCCTTGGTTTTTGCTCGATTCTACTAATATTGGCATTTTGGATTCTTGATTATAGTTAGTAAGTTTGCGGTCCACTGCCTCTATATAGCACTAGCTACCACTAGCTTATATAAATAAAATAAATAAATAAGTAAGGTAGCCTTTTTCTTTTCAGAATCGGTAGTATCTGACGCAAACAGGAAAATGTCTAGCCCTTGCTTCCACTTTTCCCAGCGCAAAACCACAGAAACAGGGTCGCCTTTGCATTCGAAGGTCTCGAGAGGTGGTATCTGGGACTTTTTGGGGCGACCTGCGACAGAGGTTTATCGTTAGTACCACTGACATCATCAGTTACTACTAGTTTTAAAATTGTCTTTAGTACCACTGACATCATCAGTTACTACTAGTTTTAAAATTGTCTTTAGTACCACTGACATCATCAGTTACTACTAGTTTTAAAATTGTCTTTAGTACCACTGACATCATCAGTTACTACTAGTTTTAAAATTGTCTTTAGTACCACTGACATCATCAGTTACTACTAGTTTCAAAATTGTCTTTAGTACCACTGACATCATCAGTTACTACTAGTTTCAAAATTGTCTTTAGTACCACTGACATCATCAGTTACTACTAGTTTCAAAATTGTCTTTAGTACCACTGACATCGTCAGTTACTACTAGTTTCAAAATTGTCTTTAGTACCACTGCATCATCAGTTACTACTAGTTTCAAAATTGTCTTTAGCACCACTGCATCATCAGTCACTAGTGTCTAATCATTACTTCGTTAACACCAACTGACCCAGTCAGTTTACTGTTGAGTATGTAGATGCACCTACTCATCAGCGAATTGCAATAATTTTAATATTCTTGATATTTAATCTTTGCCTTAATTGTAATACGGCCATTAAAACAGACCGTGTTTTATTTTATTCTTTGTGACAACATACAGTTATAGTACATACTATACCTACATAGGTATTATTTATTGCACAAAGAGAATTTACAGTAATAAGTTACTGTGCCTTACAGTGCCATAAATGGAAAATAACACATAAAACAATAAACTCTAATTGTTATTATTATATTTTTTTAATAATAAATTCTTACATAAATGTCGCATTTCTCAAAATATACATAAAAGTTATTGTTTAGTTTTCTTGCAAAATGGGAACTATTCCTGGCATCAATCAGTTCACGGATAAGTCGATAACTTCAACTTTTATAATTGTTATGGCAATCCACCGAATTTTCGGTGATTTCTGCTAATGTCCAGTTTGAAAATAATATTTCAGTTTAAATGACAATTGTACGGTTATTAAATTATAGTATGGAGATCATACACGTGTTCTTATAACCAAGAACACGAGATGACTCCAAGTCGGTAACATCACAACCTCAATAATTCTCGTTAGTACCAATTGACATTGTCAATTTACTACTTGTAAATAAATGCATATTTAAGCCTTGTCTTTCTTTGATATACATAATAGTAATAACTGTTATTATTATTTCACTTGTTTTGGCTCATCGAAAATCACGACTGTAAATATATTGTTTGTATTATTGTTTGCTTAGTACCAGTCTTTTAGACTTACTACTCGGCGAAGAGAGAACCCGCCCAGTGCAATAACTAGTATCAAAATATCACTAGATGAAGCATTCACGTGCCTACCGGTCTATTGCTGTGCATAGTATGTGCGTTGGTACCTACCCACACCGTGATATGTTATTGACGTGGGATAATAAGGTTATACAAAAAGTGTGAAACGAGTTCCAATTATAATATTAAGGGAAACATATTCCTTACAGTTTGTTTCTTAGTTATAATTTAGAATATCAGGTAGTGATCAATAAAATTTACCACTTACAAGTTTTGTAATGGAAGAAATCGATAGGCTACGTTTGAAAACATTAAGTTATGAACTTCAAACCTCAAATCTCTTTATTCATGTAAACCACTTTCAGGTACTTATGAATAGTCTCACTCTAGTTAGTTGCACATAAATTCTTTATATATAGGAATAAAGTATTCACTTACTTTAAAAACATACCTACATAAGATAATTATTTAGTATCGGTTTAATGCACGCACGTAGACCCGAAAATTGATGTAGGTAATAACGTGTATAACGTGACCGATTTTAACATGTACCTAATTACTTCAACGGATTATTAGATATAGGTTATTTGTAGCTTGCACACATTGTTTCTATCACAACAAACCGGTACCACGAAACACCACACACAGCGAAGCAACCATAGGCACTTATCAATTATTATTTGCAATATCTAGGTACACAGACTGCACTG
Source organism: Athetis lepigone (assembly GCA_033675125.1). Lineage (NCBI taxonomy): Eukaryota > Metazoa > Arthropoda > Insecta > Lepidoptera > Noctuidae > Athetis > Athetis lepigone. Next base: position 12,404,663 of record CM066224.1, read on the forward strand.
AACTGTTCCGTCTCTCTTTTCCCTTTTTGTAAAAAAACACTCACCCAAAGACTCGTCGCCACGTGTGACGTCCACTGTCACTGGGGTAAGTGTTAGGGTGGTTTTAATTGAAACAACACTCAGTAATTTAGTGGTCGTGATCGCACGTCCGCACGGCACGGCTGACAGCTAGCAAGTGCCATCCCCACCCCGTGCGTCCGGCGTTCACGACTATATCTTTATTTGTCTAATAGGTCACAAGGATTCCGTACCAAATGGTACAAAAGACACCCTTTTAGTTTCGTCGTGTCCCCCGCCCGTCTTCGGCTTACCGCCCGAACGGTTAATGCTAGAAAGCTAAAACTTTGCATAGATGATGATTTGATAGATGTGTATTTACCACGTCGACAGAGTGCTAAAATAAAATCATCAAGAGGGTTACATGCAATGTGGGAAAGTATTTTTTTTTTCACAAACCCATCCCATGGTGTGGGGTATTCTTAGAAAAGTTTCTTAAAAACATTGAGACACTTACCATTTTTTGCCCCACAAATGTAGTAATATAATCACACTACCTTCATCGCGTTAAGCAAAAAATGGTGTGTTCACTTTCAACGTATACTACACTAGCGAACCGGAAAACAAACTCAGATCGCAATGTTATGCAAATACGGCATTAAATTTAAAAAGATTTTTTTTATTTAATTTTCAAGTATTTCCCAAAGGTTTAACAGTCATTTTGCTATTCTGTACTGAGAAAAATTCAACATAATTATCTAAGATCATAAAAAGCTGTTAAAAATGGTATGGGATAAATGAATAAATATTTTTAATGGACAAATTGCTCTTTAACTACATTTTTACCTGTAGGCAAGCAAGACTTATGAATCAAAACTCAGTTACATTTTATCGCCGTCAATGTTCACAACATACTCGTGTAGCACCTCGCCGATTGATTGAAAGATGTGGGTGGTAAACCAAATATAAAGCTGGTATCTCATTCGCCACGTTTGAAACAGGCGCGTAAAAACAAGATAAACCTAAAGATGTGCTGGCATTTATGGTACGTTTACACCCTAAAATCTTTGAGTTTTAAGGCTCGCAACGGGTATATAAAATATCGATAAATACCTATTTCAAAACGATTTTTTTGACTTTACGAAATAGCAACAGTTTGACTTTGACTTTTTAACGTCGGTAACTACCTATGACATGTCTGCCGCATGTCGAACAATAAAAGCCGGTTCATTAGCGGGCCATCCACTAACGTTCATTCCTTCAGGCTTGTCCCGTCGTTCAATCCGTACAGAAATGCGACGGGATAAAATAAAACCGTTGAAGCCACTAACTAAACCACAATCCTTCGTTCTTTCCCCTGGCTTTATCACGACACGCCAGTCCGGCAGGAAAAACAATCCTTCAGTGACCATCCACACGTTTGTGTACATTCCTGTCACTTTGCATCTTGTCAGCCATACCGAGGGATTGCGCGTGTGTGGATGGTGACAATCCTCCTATTTTATGAAGATTGTTGTCATTTGAAAGGAATGCTCGTCATTTTGAATAATCTTTATGGATTATTTTCATTTTGCAACAATTATGTTTATATTTATCTTTATGTTTATGTGAGTGTACCTATATGTATTTATATATATACTACTATATTATGTAAATATATATATATTTAATTTTGGTATTATTTTTGTACCTTTGCATTTTGCATCTACCATGATTTGTCTCTGCATCACCCTGCATCAAAATGCCTTAGTGTACGAACTGAGTGAAGAGCGTTCAGCGGAGCGTTGAGCGGAGCGTGCAGCGTTGCGTGCAAGTTGTTTTCGCGCCACTAGGTCGCCACTCAGGACACCTACGTGTAAATGCATCTGTTTGATATGGACGCCGCACGCCCCGCCCTGCTAGACGCTCGATTTGAGCGGGCACTCAGGCCCTACACTTAGGCAGAACATATTTATATTTATAAACAGACACTAACTTGATCACAGCGCGCGTCGCGCCAGTAGCGACAGGACTGGTAGCGAGGTTTTATACCGTCGTTCTTTCTTGCTCTTGCAAATCCACTGGTGTTCATTCCGTAAGGATTGTCGCGACGTTACGGGTGGCGGGATTTTAATACCGTCATTCTTTCTTGCTCTTGCAAATCCACTGGTTTTCATTCCGTAAGGATTGTCGCGACGGGATGGATGGTGGGATTTTAATACCGTCATTCTTTCTCGTTGTTGCAAATCCACTGGCGTTCAGCGGGCCATCCACTAACGTTCATTCCTGCCGGAATGTACAATCCTTACAGAATGAACGCCAGTGGATTTGCAACAACGAGAAAGAATGACGGTATTAAAATCCCACCATCCATCCCGTCGCGACAATCCTTACGGAATGAAAACCAGTGGATTTGCAAGAGCAAGAAAGAATGACGGTATTAAAATCCCGCCACCCGTACCGTCGCGACAATCCTTACGGAATGAACACCAGTGGATTTGCAAGAGCAAGAAAGAACGACGGTATAAAACCTCGCTACCAGTCCTGTCGCTACTGGCGCGACGCGCGCTGTGATCAAGTTAGTGTCTGTTTATAAATATGAATATGTTCTGCCTAAGTGTAGGGCCTGAGTGCCCGCTCAAATCGAGCGTCTAGCAGGGCGGGGCGTGCGGCGTCCATATCAAACAGATGCATTTACACGTAGGTGTCCTAAGTGGCGACCTAGTGGCGCGAGAACATCTTGCACGCAACGCTGCACGCTCCGCTCAACGCTCCGCTGAACGCTCTTCACTCAGTTCGTACACTAAGGCATTTTGATGCAGGGTGATGCAGAGACAAATCATGGTAGATGCAAAATGCAAAGGTACAAAAATAATACCAAAATTAAATATATATATTTACATAATATAGTAGTATATATATAAATACATATAGGTACACTCACATAAACATAAAGATAAATATAAACATAATTGTTGCAAAATGAAAATAATCCATAAAGATTATTCAAAATGACGAGCATTCCTTTCAAATGACAACAATCTTCATAAAATAGGAGGATTGTCACCATCCACACACGCGCAATCCCTCGGTATGGCTGACAAGATGCAAAGTGACAGGAATGTACACAAACGTGTGGATGGTCACTGAAGGATTGTTTTTCCTGCCGGACTGGCGTGTCGTGATAAAGCCAGGGGAAAGAACGAAGGATTGTGGTTTAGTTAGTGGCTTCAACGGTTTTATTTTATCCCGTCGCATTTCTGTACGGATTGAACGACGGGACAAGCCTGAAGGAATGAACGTTAGTGGATGGCCCGCTGATTGTACATTCCGGCAGGAATGATCGTTAGTGGATGGCCTGCTATTAAAGAAGGAATCTTAAATGGCGGCATGTACTTGCGTTGACAGATAGTACAATCTGCATATATTTTAAAGTTGTTTTTTTTTTTTCAAATCAAAAATATTATTAAGAATTTTTATTGTTTTCATCGGAAACAGTGCCTACTTTTACCACAATAACAAACAAGTAACAACGGAAAAATAACAGAAAACTATAACAAGATATTAGTAAAAAGAAGCACTGAGCGCGTCAGCGTTGAAGCAAATCAACACAATTTTCATTATGTTGATGGTACTCGCGCGAGTGAGTATAGACGGCACTAGTGTGCGAGCGAGAGAACATGATAAGCGCCGCCATTTTAGATTCCTTTATTTAATGAACCAGGTTATGAATGGGCCCGTAGAGGCCAAGATTGGTGCCTAGAAATGGCGAAATGTAGACACGGCAGACCACGAAAGAGATGGCGGGACGACTTGGTCGACTTTCTTGAGGACTGGGAAGACGTAGCGCAAAGTCGTGACAGATGAAAGGGATGGAGGGAGGCCTTTGCCCAGCAGTGCGATAGTACAGGCTAGTTATTAATATTAATTAATAATAACTACCAATGCAAAATAATATGACAAGGTCAGGATAATCTCTATACAAAATACCTTTTAACTGTAAGTAAATTCACCATCAATTTTTTAAGTATTCTACTCTGAAGACTTAACTAAAAAGAAGACTTAACTTAAAACTTAACCGGTTATTATGACACAAGTAACGGTATCTTGTGTCATCATAACCGGCTTTTATTGATCTAAACCGCTTAATACGAAATGTATTTATGTAAAAATTCTTCCGGTACAAAAGCTCTGTTTAATTGAGTGAAGCCAAAACTAAAAGGTCTTTCCGTCATAAAAATAACAACGCTTTGAAAATATAACTGTTTTCTTGCTCAGTTTTATACATTTAAGGAACATTACACTCTTTTTCTTTAGGCTGTGGACATGAAGAAATCGGGCGCGGCAGCGGCGAGGCAGATATAATGATTAATAATTCATTTGTTTTTAACTAAATGATCTAATCTTGACATTTCCTTTTATCTATAAAAATCGTCTAAAAGAAATTCCTAGATTATTTATATTTATTCATTAATTACCTAATATCGATTGCTATTTGTAATTATCGATACTACGTAATAAATGAGAAAGTGGGTCTATTTGTTTGTCCGTCTTTCGCGACATAAAAGAATCAGAAATCATTTATTTGCATAATGTATGTATACAGATATGATAGTAGGTTTTTGGTGATTAGTATCATTCAATACATTTTGCCTTGAGGCGTGCAAAATAACGGAGTGACTAAATGACGTCATTTTTAATTGGAGATAGTTGAAAGGATGGAATGACATAGGCTGTTTTTTCTCCTCCAAACGCGAGCAAAGCCGCGGGCAAAACCTAGTTTTAAATACAATTTTTTTGACAACTTTAGGATAAAAGGACATTCAAGATTGTTTATCCATACTAATATTATAAATGGGTACTTGGGTACTTAATATTATAAATGGGAAAGTGTGTCTGTCTGTCTGTCTGTCTGTATGTTTGTCTTTCTTTCACGGCAAAACGGAGCGACGAATTGACGTGATTTTTAAGTGGAGATAATTGAAGGGATGGAGAGTAACATAGGCTACTTTTTGTCTCTTTCTAACGCGAGCGAAGCCGCGGGCAAAAGCTAGTAGTAAATATATATAAGTAAATACAAAGTAAAGGTAGAGTAAAAGTAGACTCTTACTCCGACGCTGTCTTCGTGGCCAGTTCCATATAAATCGATGCATTAAAACGCGCCGCTTCTCGCGACTTCGTACTCTCAGCATACAACGTGAGAGGACATTCAAACGATTGCTTCCGTGTCGCGAAGTCACGTACGCTTTAAATAAGTTAGCTGCTGTATCCACGTGTTTTGGTATGATTATGATTGTTATCAACTTATGTATCTATGTTGAATTTATTATAAAGGTGGAATGGACTTAAAGTGAATTGTCATTCAACTTTGACAGCTGTTACGGGAGTCAGAAGCCAGAAAGTCTGACCAGTCTTACCAAGGTGAGAGTGTAACCCAGTAACTGGGTTATGGAGGTTGATAGGCAGTTGCTTTATGTTAAGCATTCAGTGTCCAGCTGAATTCAGTTAGGCTAGGATGACGATGAGAACTTAGATAAGTAGTTGTAATTTGATTGAATACTTAATTTTTACTTCAGACAAAAAGTTTAAATTTTCTGACTAATAGTGAAAAAATAAAGAACTTTATAGCAACTAAATGTTAACAACACTGTAGAGAAGATTTGCGAGTTCACACAGGGACCGTCAAAGTAATATTTTTTAATTTCCGATATCAATATTATACCACATCAAAGATGAGTGGATGACAAAAAAACTTCTACGCGAGAGACATGGAAAACAAGAATTCACAACAGTGTGATATTATTGAAAAGCATAGGGGAGGCCAAAGCATGCAAAATTGAGTAGACAAACGGCAGGAAACAGTATACTTATTATAGATAATTTAAAATATAAAGTATTGCAAAAAAAACACACTTTTTAATGGCTAAAGCACCAGCCAACTACACAACTTTTCAATTTAAAAAAAATGCAAACTAAAAACCAATTTCAGAGCATAAAAAGTTAAACAGGACCAAAACTAAACATCATTATTACCCTGTAACAGTGTTGGCAGAGAATACGTCATCTTGTCAGAAAAATAGCTCAATCGACGACGAGATTCCACGTTGGGTAAATAGCAATTCTGAAGACAATTTATCTTCGGAGCAATCACGTCGTATGCTTATTGTTGAACGTCGTCCTTTAATTGGTTTGGCTTTTACCATAAATTCGCTCGTTGGTTTTGATTTTGATATGTAAGAAAGTTGTGTGGGTTGGAAAATTGATCAGTATTCAGTGTGAGAGAAAGGGTTCATTACTTAAAGCCAATGATGTTATAAGCAAAATAGCTAGCTAGATAATAGATAGCTTACATGCAGTCAAAAAGTGGCACATTAAAAGTTTGCCAATTGGCAAACATGATACTGAGTATCGCATTGACATTTTGACGTTTATCTCTTTTTCAACGCACTACTACAATCATGTCATCCTACTTTGACGTGTAATGTATGTGTGCGTTAGTGTGCCGTTTTTGAAGATAGAATTTCGTTTGGGTAACCTATTTACAATTTTTTACTTATAACATCATTGACTATAACGGAGATTTTATCTAATTTCTGTGTTGATAAAACTCACTGATGGCGACATAGGTATTAATTTTTGTTATTATTTTATATTATTGATTTTAGGAAAACTTACAGCTAAGTATTACATACATAAATAAATATTTTGACTACAATCCCTGTGCCCTTTGTGTGTAAGCCCGTGAACTAACACGGGAGTGATAGTTCATGGGCTGGATATGTGTCACGTTACAGTTGTGGCGCGCCACATTAACGCAGATAAAAATATATATGCGTCGCCTGTTTTAGTTATTGATACTTAATACACACATAATTGTTGCCAGTGTTTGATTCGGTTGCCTGCAAAAATTTGCTTGACTCATCAAGTTAATACTAAAATATTCTTCCTACAACGCGACCGATGGCATCGATATGTTGTGGTTTTAATAAAATGGGGCTCTTAGTCAAAGCGGTCTTACGGAAATACACAAGCAAGTGTACTTCCATCCCTCAATCTCATAATTCGAAGTGGTGGCAATCCGACCGGAAAAATCATGCTAATATTTATCAACAAAGTTAAATGTTTCGCTAAAAGAAAACTTCTTTATACAATATTTTAACGAGTACCGTCAAAAAGTATCTCCATTCCATTAATTTCATTATTCGTTCTCACAGTCCATTAAAAGTTAAAAGTCTTACTTCAAAAATAACTTAAATAAACTGAGTTCGCTTTTCAAAACAAAATAATAATAATCAATGATTCTGTATTAACATCTTCAATAATAAATTATTCTTATATAAAAATCTCGTTACTTGTTACCACGGAAAACTTTTTCCATTGCGGAATTTCTCTACCGATCAAAAGTGATAAAAGTTTGTGGAGTAATTAAAAGACAAACAACAAAACTCAGGAAGTTTGTTAATTTATTAAACGGGCCCTTAGTTCGTGGTACAAAGATTTTGTAAAGGAAATCATTGGTTACTTACCAGTTCAAAACAGACCACAGATCGGACAAACATTTGCATCTCGGCAAATGTGGCGTCACATTTGCAACGCGAAACATTTATCACTCCGTATATTTTTTCGCGGGACCACACACTACGGACACATTTGCAATACATTCGTAGGAAATAGTTGCGGCGCAACAATTGTGGCAAAGCAAATGTTTGATGCGTGTTGCATCAAACACTTAGCCTGGTCCTGGTTTAGTCAGTAGGTAATAATTTCTACTGTTTGCGTTTATAATGCTACATGTGTATACTTCCCGCACAACTTAACTGTGCAAGTGTGCACCCCACGCTGTGATGTAAGATTGACGAATGCTATCGCTACTAAACCAACGAGGTAACACGGGCGTCGCGCGGGGAATCGAGCGAGGGGTATTATTTCAGTGAGGTGCACAGCTAAGTCGCACGGCTTGTTTGGATGTCTCCGATCAGTTATATGGTTACCACAGGATTTGCCTCGTTTTCGTTTATTTTTTTAAGAATTTATTAAACTTTAAATTTAATACAGAGGTGTAACTTAATTCTAAACTCGTCAAACTTTTACGTTTGATGACGAGATACGCTCCCTAACTTAACAGTGATCCACCTTTGTACATACTAATTACTATCACTACTTATACAAAATAAACAGTATTTATTCATCTACTTACAGAGATTACCAAGCAATAAACATAACACCTTTTTTTTACACAACACACGAAATATGCAAAAATTGTAAATACTAAATAGGCTTTTCTGCAATTTGCAAATGTACGGCAAAAATAAAATTAATAGTAGAATTGTCAGAGGAACGAGTATACCGTTTTGAACCTTGTGTGTGCCGACATATAATTTTAAATGGTTTAGCAAGATCCTCTGCCAGACGATATGTCGTTCACGAATGGGCAAAAAATGACGAATAGACAGAGATTTATATTATAGGACAGAGAATGGGTAGACCTATTTCGGTTTTCAGGAGACCCGGATCGTTAGTAACAATTAGGTTTATTCCACATGAATAACAATAAATAGTTTTTGTTTTCTTATACAATGTTAAAAAATTGGTTCTTATGTGAGAAATATAATGAAATAGTGGGATTTAAACAATATCGTCATCTCCCTAGCTTTTTCTCAATTACCTTGGGGGTTGGCTTCTAGCCTAACCCGATTCAGCTGGACACCAGGTAGTGTTTTTAACCGACTTCAAAAAGGAGGAGGTTCTCAATTCCTCTGTATGTTTTTTTTTTGTATGTTTGTTACGCGATATCTCCGTCAAATGTAAACGGATTTTGATGGTTCTTTTTTGTTTGATAAGTCATGATTCAGGGGTAGTCCCATATAAATTTTGTGGCGATCGGTTCAGTGCTTCTCTAAAAATTCACCAAGAACAAAAAAAATGACGAAATATTCATAGACGATGTGTGCTTTTTCTTCAAGTTTATATTTTCGTTTTATAAACTATATTTTGTACTTCGGCATCGGTTGTCAGAGTCGACACTAAAAAGTAATAAATAAAAACTTTTTTCAAAAAAATAATAACCGTCTTCAAAAACTAAAAACCCAAAAATAACTAAAATTTCGGAAGTCGGTGGCTTCTCTTCTACCAATTAATTTGTGTCGCCACAGACTTCCGAAATTTTAGTTATTTTTGGATTTTTAGTTTTTGAAGGCGGTTATTATTATTTGAAAAAAGTTTTTTCGTGAAGCAATTGCCTTTCAGACCTCCACAACCCAGACACTAGGCGTCATGGTACCTATCTAATATTTAGGCTGGTTAGTCTTACTGTGGTATTCAGCTGAATCCGATTAGGCTGGAAGCCGACCCCAACATAGTTGAGAAAGATGACTATGAGACTTACTGGCTTCTGACTTCCCGTACCGTCTGTCAAAATTCAACGAATGACAACAAATGCCAAAGACTTTACGTGTCTGGATTTGAACCCACAAATAAGGAATATATTCATAAATACTGTCCGATTGCGTGTCGAACCAAGAACAGTAAGAAAATATTTTTTTTATGATCTTATTCTACAGAATTATCCCTTTTACACACTACTATTGTTTCTACCAGTCTTCGCCATGGTTTTTTTTTTTGATGAGTGGGAAATCATCCAATGACTGCTCCCGTCCTGGGTGCAGCGGGAGGGCGTGTCAGACTCTTACTGACTAAAACCGACTCATGTTCCTTCGATTGCCCTTTATGTTCCAGGGTCACGGTAACTATTATAAACATTCCGCAACCCCAGTCTTCGCCATGGTTTCAATTGGACTGGCCCTAAATAATAGAATGAAGCGAAATGAAAATAGGGATGCCTTTGCCCAGAATTAAATCAAATTAATAGCTTTCGTTATTTAAGACAGGTTTTAATTAAGCAGGTCCTTATTCACAGCAAAAATAATCTAGTTACTTTGTTTCAATTTGCTTTTGTTCTTGTTTGGAAATTCGCGCTTTCATTATTGAAAAGAAAAGGAAAAATGTAATAATATTTTTTTACCTTTATTATCTGGGGATCTTAGCAGCTATTAGTACTTCAAGGTCTGTATAAAGGTTAAAATATTGCAAAGAATCATAGACTTATTATTAGTATAGTTCTGAAGTCTCCCATGCGCGTTTGGCAAGCGTAGTAGTTATGTTTGTGCCTTCCCTATATGAGTAGGGGCGTTTGCATCCAGTGAGACAATAAGCTTGTAATATTGTCATTATTTTCTATTCATGTACTTAAACCGTTCGATTTTTGTAAAATCTTATTTTCATAATCTAAATCTTTAAAGTCGAAGACAATTTAACCTAACCACAATCCTCAATCAAGAGGCCCCATTTTCAAAGCTTTGTCATTTTTATCCTTTTTCTTACCCTAGTACCCTCTATAAACTTAATTTATTTCATTACAAAAAAGTCAATTTGTTATCAAAAAATTACGTGGATCTTGTGAAATTTATAGCTATGACCATGAAAAATCCAATTTGGGTTAGGGGTAGAACCTTAAACTTATTCAAAAAATTTGATTGTATGAGCTGTTTATCATCCTGCAAAATTGCGAGTGTCAACTTGGGCAAAATGAATTCGCCAAAGATAGGTACGGAATTTTTGATTTAACACGACGCGCAGCTTTAGAATTAGAATTATGACGCACACCTTTAGAATTAGTGTAACTTGAGCAATTAGGAATTTTAAGGAATTGATTATTATTCACAGAATAATAATTTAAAATCGCGTATTGCATAAGCCAACTTTTTGTTATTTTCTACAAAAATCTAAATATGAGCTACAAAGTATAAAACAAGGCACATTTTCATCGCAGTCGGAACCGAAAATTCCCAGAAGTTTGAATCAAATTGAAAAAGGGCGTAGGCAAATACCACACACATTCTAAATATCGGTGCAATGTTCTACATTTCAGTTATTATGACCAAGTAGTCAATGTAAATGAAAATAAATATCTAAATATAGAGATACTAGCTTCTGCCTGCGGCTTCGCTCGCGTTAGAAAGAGACAAAAAGTAGCCTATGTTACTTTCCATCCCTTCAACTATCTCCACTTAAAAAATCACGTCAATTCGTCGCTACGTTTTGCCGTGAAAGAAAGACAAGCGTACAGACAGACAGACAGACGGACAGACACACTTTCCCGTTTATAATATTAGTATGGATAATAGGTTGATATAGAGAGCGGCAGTATCTATCCTCCTTTTTTTAATGTTTGTTTAATTTAAGAGCTTTATAAAGAAAAAAACAAACCGCCTATACCACGGGCTCAAACCTACACACGGCCAGTAAGTAATAAATAAAAACAATTATTTTCCACTGATTAAACAAAAGCTCTAAGAAATAACCTAAAAATAATTACAAGACCCAGTTTAAAAGCCATTAAAACAAGGTGGTGCCATATCTTACGACGTTAATAAACTACCATCATTTTATTCTCATTTTAGGCCTAAGATTTATGTTAAATTATAATTAGAAAACGGAGATTACATCTATCTTCATGCTTTTAGTACTTTATGGGTGTAAAAAGGCTTATAATGGAATAGATAACATTTTTGCAGCTGCTGCCTAAAAGCTATAAAAGAATAAACAGTTTAATATAATCTAGATTTGTTAGTACTTTTAAGGTGTCCGGAGATGGCTCTATAAATTTTAAAATGTACGACAAAGTCCGTTTATTTGGGTTTTAAGTTAATGATAAGTTAAGGCCATTTTCTCGTCTGGTTTATTTTTATATTATCTTCAAGTTTTTAATTAATGTGCTTATATTTATCATTGCAAAAGCTATTTAATTAAAATATTGAACCAAGCCCACTCTTCTCTTTATTTAAACGGTTAGACTAAATTTTAATTACTTCGTCTGTGACATGAACTCAATTTTCCAATAACATAATATTTCACTATTCAGAACTCAACACCATTTTATTATCACCGCAATTCCGGAAATAAAAGTCAGCAAGCTAATAAATATTTATTAAATATTGAAAACACACCACTGACATTGCAGTACCGCCTGAATAAGCATACAACGATAACAAAACATAATTATTAAATAACCCAACTATATCAGGAATGGTTGGTGGGTTTGTTTCTGTTTCATGTAATTGCCACCAAATTTCGAAATTGCAGTTGAGTTCCTTTATTCTTTATTGCACAAGAAAAACGATACACATAAAAAAAAAAAGGTTTTTTGATTATTAATTGTTAGGTTTAAAGATTCTTCATCCTTACTAATATTATAAATGGGAAAGTGTGTCTGTCTGTCTGTCTGTCTGTATGTTTGTCTTTCTTTCACGGCAAAACGGAGCGACGAATTGACGTGATTTTTTAAGTGGAGATAGTTGAAAGGATGGAGAATAACATAGGCTACTTTTTGTCTCTTTTTAACGCGAGCGAAGCCGCGGGCAAAAACCCTAGTTCTCAATAAAAACAAAAGTCACTTACTTGAGAACATTAACAATAACTTAAAGTAAGTATAGTTACAAGTTCATTATTTAACTCATTTTGTATATTATATAAAACTATAGGCAGGTACTGATCTAATGTATTCATTAGCCCGAGGACAACTGAGTCGAGTATATATTGAGCTAATCGAGTTTTGAATACATTAAACGAGGGTATAATTATTATAATTGTTGTTTTTATTTTTAGTTTTTTTTAAAATTATTATAACCTTATGTCACTTCCACAACTAAGATGTATTCAATGACACCTCATAATGTCAACATCCGTTTAACGGTTTAGGCTGTAGAGCGTGCCATAGAATATGACATACACATACATCGCTCGAAAAACATAACTCTCCTTTTGGCAGTCAGGTAATTAATAAATAAACGGAATAAGTCAACAATATTCCCTAAGTTGAAACAAAAAATTAATTAGTAATGAACGAACAGCAAACCGAATTAAAAATTCTGTTTGTAATTTAGATGGCAACTTCGTCTATGCCCTAAGGGGTACGCTACATAAAACCTGCCAAGTGCGAGAAACTCACAAAGTTCCGCATATAAAATTTAACAATATTCACCTTCTGGATTTGTGGAGCAAATATTTCCAGAATGGCAAATGGGGAGAGTTGCCGAGTACCTATTGAGATTAATTGCGTGCAATTTACTATATTTTTGTTGGTCAAAAACGCTGACAGCTCATCTGATGCTAAATGATTACAAAGGAAATCGTAGATGTGTGTTGTCATTCTAGAGATAATGATGATTATGACTCACGTGCCTGTAGTTACACCCGGCCAGTACATTAGGTAAGTAAAATCAAAGCATCGCTGTTTTGTCGCAGAAATCGGCATGGTAATGTGTATAGTATTTCCCCGTTTGAGTTTCCTATGTGCAGCAGTGGGCAAATCAGTAGCATTAATGATTTTGAATTGGAATTGAGTCAAGTAGTTATAAGCCGATGATAAAGATATAAACAATATGATAAAAATAATTATATACCTAGAGAAAAAAAAACAAACACGTTTCTTGACTGAAAAAAAGTTAAAAGGAGGTGTTTCTTTTTCCCTACAACTATAGCCCAGGCGTGTACCTAAAAAAAAATTATCAAATTACGTGAAAAATATCGTAGAATCTGAAAAAAATATATATTGGATTTATTTGCGCATTTGTACCACCTGAAATAATGTCGATCGAAGATGTTAAACACTTGTAACCCAAGAATTTCAGTCTGGCAATGTCATGATTTACTCCTTCGATAATGCGTTTAGTTGCTTCATTGTATTAACCTAAAAATGTATTATTAAGGATTTTTTCTGTGTTACAGATAGTATTTTTTTTTCTAGTTACATTTGTCGTGAATTATTATAGAAAAAAGTATTTCCAAAAATATTTTATTTCACAATTCATATATTTTTTTGCGTTTGGTTATCTACCGGACAAAAAGACAGGGCTCCAAATCAGGGCCGATAGTTTTATTCTGCTGTCAGTTGTCATTCAAACAAACAAAAAACAACAGATTAACAGCTGTCAACGCTCTCATGAACGTTTCTTTTTACGCAGTAACGACGCGAGGCAGCTTTTTTTCATATTCTTTTATTTCTAAATCTACGTGATATTAAAGGATTTTAAATACTGCTAAAAACACAAATTATTGGGAGGAATTGTATTAGTAATTTGTACTTCGGTACAGGTTTGGGCCAAAAAAAAAACACCTCCTTTAAAGTGGATCTCTCTTTAACTTTTACTAGATTTTTATAGGTATATTTTTCACTAGAAAATTGAGCGGGTCATCCTTTGATTTATAAGTAGAAAAATATACCCTCTTTAACTTTTAACTTTCTATCATTTCGTCGTATCCTACGAATAGTGCCCTAACGAACATAGGGCCTTTTTTCTTTTATTGCATAATTCAATTCTGCTCATCATACTACATCATACCAGTTCGACAAAACAATTAAAAACAGTACAGGTTATATTTTAATTAGGTTTTCTAAAAAGCCACAATTTTAAGCACGAGGTTTTCAACGAAGAATAAAGTCACAACCGCCGACGCGCCTTCGTTTTTCGCGAGTAGTGGAGGTGTGCGGGCGCGGGGAGTGGGTGTTAGCGCCGTTCGGCTACTATTCGGCGGAACGCGGAGAGTGTTTGTTACGGCGAGCGTAATCTGATTTTTTAATACATAACCTATTAGCTTGTATTTTAATTACTTGCTCGATATCAATATAGGGTACATAGAAAAACACCCTCATGGTGATTGTGACCTTTTTCTATGGAATGACTAAATTGCGTATGTATAGAAGAGACGAAGCCCTAATTACGTTTGTGTCTTTCTTCTACGTTCAAATAATGTTTTTGTCTTTTATTATTATTTTGGCGCGTTTGAAATGTTCACATTGCTATTTAAACTACAATATATTTTACGCTGTCATGATTTTAACCCTTTTTAGGGTTCCGTACCTCAAAAGGTAAAAACGGAACCCTTATAGGATCACTTTGTTGTCCGTCTGTCCGTCCGTCCGTCCGGCTGTCAAGACCCTTTTTCTCAGAAACGCGTCGAGATATCAAGCTGAAATTAATATCACATACTCGGGTCTGCTATCTCTTAAAGCAGTGAAAAAATCAAGTTTTTAAAACAACGCAATAAAAAGATACGTCGGTTTATATTGCAAATTTGGACATTTGCAAGAAAATCAAAACCTATAGGGTACTTCCCATTGACCTAGAATCATGAAATTTGGCAAGAAGCAAGGTCATGTAGCACAAGTAAAGGGAAAACTCCGAAAACCGTAAATTTGTAGTTAGTTCACACCAGGCGTCCGTCTGTCCGTCTGTCTGTCAATAACCTTTTTCTCATAAACGCGTCAAGATATCAAGCTGAAATTAATATCACATACTTAGGTCTGCTATCTCTCACAGCAATGAAAAAATCAAGTTTCTAAATCAACGCAATAAAAAGATACGGCGGTTTATATTGCATATTTAGACATTTTCAAGGGAATCAAAACTCAAAACCTATAGGGTACTTCCCATTGACCTAGAATCATGAAATTTGGCAAAAGGCAAGGTCATGTAGCACAAGTAAAGGGAAAACTCCGAAAACCGTAAATTTGTAGTTAGTTGACATCAGGCGTCCGTCTGTCCGTCTGTCTGTCAAGAACCTTTTTCTCAGAAACGCGTCGAGATATCAAGCTGAAATTAATATCACATACTCAGGTCTGCTATCTCTCAAAGCAGTGAAAAAATCAAGTTTCTAAATCAACGCAATAAAAAGATACGGCGGTTTATATTGCATATTTAGACATTTTCAAGGGAATCAAAACTCAAAACCTATAGGGTACTTCCCATTGACCTAGAATTGTGAAATTTGGCAAGAAGCAATGTCATGTAGCACAAGTAAAGGGAAAACTCTGAAAACCGTAAATTTGTAGTTAGTTCACATCAGGCGTCCGTCTGTCCGTCTGTCTGTCAAGAACCTTTTTCTCAGAAACGCGTCGAGATATCAAACTGAAATTAATATCACATACTCAAGTCTGCTATCTCCCAAAGCAGTGAAAAAATCAAGTTTCTAAATCAACGCAATAAAAAGATACGGCGGTTTATATTGCATATTTAGACATTTTCAAGGGAATCAAAACTCAAAACCTATAGGGTACTTCCTATTGACCTAGAATCGTGAAATTTGGCAAGAAGCAAGGTCATGTAGCACAAGTAAAGAGAAAACTCCGAAAACCGTAAATTTGTAGTTATTTCACTAAAAAACAAATTAACGGAACCCTCGTTGCGCGAGTAGAACTCGCACTTGACCGGTTTTTTATTTATAAATTCAAACACTGAGTTCACAATTACATGCTTTTTCTGATTTGGGACTTAAGTACACTTAGGTCTTTTTTCTATTGCTTGAAAATTGATATAAAAGCATTTGTGGCCGCATTATTAGCATTCTGCAAGAAAATTACCATTACGCTTTTTTAGTTATATTAGGTTTTTTGTCAAAATTTTAGAAAAATGAATTTTATCTGTTACGGGTAACGGTTATTGATGTTATTTTAAATTATATATTATACGATTTTATATTATACACAAATCAAAAAAGTTAGAGATCACTAGCACAAAGTGGAATATTTTTAAAAATTTTGTTTTTAAAAGAATGTTCCTTACGCATATATTTTTTTAAAAAGATTCCTACTAAAACTAAAAATATAACTTACTTTTTATTAACAAAAACCAAGTCCTAATCTAATTTCGACTAACAAATAATTGAAAGCAAAGGAGGTTTAACTAAATATTGTCAACATTAATTATAAAATTGTTTTAATTTAATATAAGATAATTCCTCTCCTTTTTTATTAATGGGAAACCATCAAATGAGTTCTTCCGCCTTTAGGGTCAGAAATTTACTGACTAAAACCCTCCCTTGTTCCTTTGGTGGCTCTTTATGTTGTGGGGTCGGGATAACTACACACATCAACAGGGTCTAGGGCTATTTCAATTAACCCTAAATAACTAATATTCTATTAACTTTTTGTTAAGACACCAACAGATTAAAATAAACATTGTTTAATAGCCTACCTAATCTGTCATGAAACTTTTTGATAAAGTTAAATAAAAAAAAAACACTTTTTAGTGGCATTGATTGTAGAGCCTCGGGCAGTCAGCAATCTGATGTTGCGCTTCTGAGCAACAGTTGGCCGACCACTGCGAGGTTGATCAGCAAAGTTATCTACGCCGTGATACCTCCGTAACGGGTACACGACACAGGGTATGGATACAGCCATTCTACGTGATATTCCTCTCGTAGAATGTCCTTCTTCCTCAAAAGTAACAATTCTTGCTCGCAAAACTTCTAATAATCCCCTCGGCATCTTTGTGAATGAACTCCTTCTTCGAAAATTCAGATAAAACGCTTCAAGTTGGTTAGATTTCAGAATAAATGTAAACAAGGATTCATCATCATCTCTTTTTATAGAGAAAAACACCGTTAACAACAATCCCGTTAAATCTAATCTTTTAAAAACAACGTTATTAAAAGATTGGAGATTTACTTAAATGGGAAATTTTAGAAAAAAAAACGTTTTATTCTAACGTAACAAATAAAACCGTAGCATCAAAGTGATTTCAAACTTTTTTGATGTGTGTAAGTGCTTACGGGATTCCGGCAGTTTTCTTTGACAACAATTTTAAATTTAATTTTGTTTTCAGCCAAAACTACACATTCTTTAGTACATTGCCTCATGAGCTGGTAATGCCAATATTTCTGGCAGTTTCCACGAAGAAGACGAATTCGAATTTCCCTGATTTCGGTTTCGTTTTATTTGATTAAGTTACGATTTTGATAACGTGCAATTTGATTTCAAACACTGATTTTAATACTACATTATTGGGTTTCACAATGTGCAACTTTATTTTAAGAACTGATTTTCATGATTTATTTTTTATTTTGGTATTAATTTAAGGAGGGTCCGATTGTGATTCTATAAGTACTGTTTTACATATAAAATCATATATATAAATTAAATTACACATTACGGTTATTACAATAACCGAACTATTATAAAAAATATATTTTTTACCGAAGCAAATAATTATGTTAACAAAATTCATATTTTATTTCGAATGATTTTTTATGATTCTATCATTTTCTTTTATTACATTCACGTGTTACTATTTATTTTAAAATAGTTATTATACACAAATTTCTATGAAAACCAAAGAAAACCTGCATCAGATAAATATAAATAGGGCATAAAGGCAATTGTGGCCTCGACATTTCCGCAGATAAAAGGCATAATGTAACTTATTGCTCAAATTTAGTCAACCTAAGCCTTAACACAACGGAGAATAAAGAATTAAGGGACAAAATACGTATAAAATGGAAAGAAAATTTATTGAAAATAATGCTAACACAACCATAAAATATTAATACACATTATCTAAAACCACTAATACATATTTGTTCACATTTAATTTAATTAAACACAAAAAAGTGTCTCCTGAAAAGTAGCTGTTTTGCAGTTACGCCCCTATTCGTAGGATACGACGATTTATGTGTGTCTTTCAAATATCTATCTACCTTTAACAGTAATTCTTCACTTCAATAGCCGTAGCGAGAGACAGACTGGGTAACAGAGTTCCGTGTTTTACGTTTTTGGCACGGATCCCTAAAATTTCTCTAATAAAAACGCTTCGCATCAGCAAGGGAGCTGGTGTGTCCACAGCTTACATGGAACGGAAAACGGCGATCCAATTTTATGAAACGTCAGCTACATGAGACCGAGCGTGATGTCGATTTTAGATTGTCGACAAAGCTGCGGTTGGCAGATTGTGTGTTATGACCTTGTTTCACGGTTATGTATGGAAAATCATAGTTATATTATGAATTTTTCTAAGGGTACTTTTTCACGCAAAAATGCTAAATTGATTATGCTGCCGGTTTTCAGTTAATATTTTAAAAATCAGTGTAAATAATAGGCTACAAAAAATCACGCTACCTACCGCGCGGGGTCAGCGAGTAGAAAGTATGTTGTTGTTTTTTTAAACTTATCTATTTGTGTTCCAGTATTGATCACCGCCACCCTAGCCTTCTCCCAATTAATTTAATAGGATCGACTTCCAGTGTAACCGGATACATCTGAATACCAGTGTTTTACGTGGAGCGACTGCCTAATTGACTGTCAGATCTCCATACCCAGTTTCTGGGCAACATCTGGCTTCTAACTCTCCGTAACGGCTGTCAAGAATCGACAAATGTCAACTGGGCCCGGCTTTACGTGCTGTCCGAGGCAAAGGGTGTGTGTGATTGTAAAAGTCAATAGTTTGAGAAGGGGCTGCTTTAACCACTGGGCCATTACGATATACTTATAATTTGCGGAACCCTTTGATGGCTTTTTTAATAAAACCAAAACAAAAAAGACAAAAATGGGACAAAAGTCACTTTTTTGCGCTTGACCAAACGGGTAAAAAAATCTAAGCATTTAAACTACAAACGAATTCTCCACCATTGCATCCGAACAATATCGCTATTAGAGGCAACTTTCGTTAAAACAACTGTAACTTTTGATAACAGACGGTAACTTCATGCACCTGGTCTGTTATCAGCTCCCAAGTGGCTGGAGTTTAGTCCGCAGTTTTGAAACTTTACTTGAAATAAAAGGGTGAGGATGAAATTGCTACATACAAGTTTGTTGCATTACCGTCCAGTATCCTCTAGTCTGTTTCCCATTAATGTTGGAGTCGGCTTCTAGCCAGATATTTACTTTCTTTCTTTTGACTACCCGTAACAATTGTCAAAGGCTTGGTCGGGGTTTTGGCTGCTGATGTTAGCCCGGTCCGGTTGAAACGGGAATTTAATTATTATTGATATTTTTGAGGAGTGTTTCGGAAGATAAATTTTAAGCTAAATTGGTACGGACAGAATGAAAAACCTTTTTGCTATCACCTTACAAAACCTATTTGTATACTTTATTTTGTACTGTTAGAACGAAAAGGTTATCCAATCTGACCGTACAAAATGAGTTTTTTTTTTTATTATTATAATGGCCTTGCTCTTGGTCCCAGACTAGCCCGAAGGCATAGACGGAGCCTACGATGGAGCGAGCTTACCCAATAGATGCCTATGCACTCGTTTCTTAAATACTTCCGGGTTATATGAATTTGGAAACACAGACGCCGGCAGGGAGTTCCATACCTTTGCGGTGCGCATTATGAACGATTTTGAGAAGCGCTGCGTACGGATATGAGGAATATCAACCAAGAAAGGGTGGTAACCCGCCGTACGTCTGGATGTCCGGTGGTAAAATGGGGATGAGGGAATGAGCTCGTGTAGCTCATGAGCACACTCACCGAAGTGCAATCTGTAAAATACCGCCAGACAGGCAACTTTTCGCCGATGTGCTAGTGGTTGAAGTTGAGCTACCAGCTTCTTGTCGCCAATCAACCTTCAGGCCCTGCGATCCACCGAATCCAATGCGGCCAGTTGGTATTTGGCTGAGCCATCCCATAGGTGACTGCAATACTCCATACACGATCGGACTTGAGCTTTATAAAGTGTTAGAAGCTGTCCCGGCGTGAAGTATCGCTTAACCTTGTTAAGGATGCCCAGTTTTTTCGCCGTAGTCTGTGCTTTGGACTCGATGAAAGTGCCGAAGTTGAGGTCAGAACTCAACTCCATGCCAAGGAGTTCAAGGCAGCCGGTTACTTTTACAGATGCACCTCGGAAAGTAGGAGCCAGGTCAAATGGGCTCCGTTTGGCGGAGAACAGACACGCTTGCGTTTTGGCGGCATTGAACTGCACTAGATTGTCATCGCCCCATTGGGACACACGACTCAAGGCAAAGTTCACTCGCTCTACCATGGTCTCTCTCTGTGAACGAATATCGTCCCTACTGTCTTTTGCGCTGGCCAAATATCTCTCTACAACAGTACTGTCATCTGCGTAACCGACTATGCTAGGATTTAGCATATCGTTTATATGGAGCAGGAATAGAGTTGCAGAGAGAACAGACCCTTGAGGAACACCGGCATCAATGGCCATTAGGTCCGAAGAGCAGCCGTCGACGACCACTCTGATCGACCTTTCCGTCAAAAAGTCCGATACCCAGCTACAAAAGTCAGCCGGTATGCCATAAGCTGGAAGCTTGCTAAGGAGACTTGCGTGCCAAACCCTGTCAAAGGCTTTTGAGATGTCGAGTGAAACGGCAAGGGCTTCGCCGTTTTTCTCAATGGCTTCACCACAGCAATGTGTTACATACACTAGAAGGTCCCCAGTAGACCGTAGTTTTTGTAAAAGTACGCTCCTCACACAGCCGTGAGACTTATAACACCCCTCTTTTTGAGTCTGGGGTTAAAAACTAAGACCAATATCATTATTAAACATTCAATTAAGAAGATTACCTCAAAACCCTCTTAAATATAACTTTACATCTGGAGAACATCAACCCTTCATCAAACATATTATTCGCATTATTGAACAATTTTGAATACTGTCAGTCTTCTTCATATAATCCTTTAGTTTCTGCTAACACCTACACATGAACAGGTATTCTATTGTTACCAGGAAATCTATATATAGACGGACCTACGTAACATATTATGATATTATTAGACAATAGAACCGAACTATTACGGCAAACAATAGGCTGGGTACTCGCTATCTACAATATTAGCAACTGTTTCATACATTCTGAAAATTATTACTCTAGTTTTGTAATAAATCTTGATATTAGATTTAGATTGGGTTCTTTCTTTTGCGAGACATTATTTGATTTGACAAATTAAATAATCTCAAAAAATGTAATGGTGCGGACTGCATTTGGCGTATTTGGAAAAATACTTGCGTTACTTGGGTAATACGTATGGAGTTTCTTGCCCATTCTTATCCATATAAAACAATCTTTTGGAATGGGCAACTAGAATCAACTATTTTGAATGTGATTGATGTTCCAAGGTGCCTCCATGGTCTAATGGAAATAAACAATTTGACTTTGACTTTGAATTCGGAAGAACAAGGTCCATAATTATGCGTTTTTATGAATATATGTAAGTATGCGCAAATGTTTTGGCAATTACGCCAAGTGAAGAAACACCAATACTGGTTGGTGCCAGTTTTCGTTCGCAGATCTTTGACTGCCGTTACAGGTAATCAGTCCAAACAAGGGATATGGCTAGACCCAATGAGTCGGTAGTCGAGGTTTGAGAAGCAGTTGCCCCATAAAATAGGTATTCAGCTAGATCCAGTAAGACTGGGAGCCAATTCTAACATAGTTGGGTAAAGGCTAGGACGATAATCAAGATGTTTCAATTAGGCAAATTAGACTTGGAATTTTTTTTCGTAAAAGTGACCGTTCTTAAATAAAATGGTTTAATAGGTTAGTTAATACGTTCTTAACAAATATACAGTATCACTTTCAGACGTTCCATAAATGTAGTCAGAAAGATTAATTCGTTTTTCTGCTGTTTAAAAAAAGTTCGAAAGAAATTAGTTTAACAGTAACTGTGCCTAATTTAGGAGGATCTGATACCGAAGAGGGTCTCCAAACAGGAAAAAAGGCCGAAAGACAATAAAAAGTCAAATTAAAAACGTATTAGAATTCCAGCGGACCCCATTTCAATAAATAACGTTGTCGCCGAACACTCAAACCACGTTAAATTCTCATTAGATTGATCAATTCACTTAAATTGCTCCCAATGCCTTGTAAGTGAAATCCTAACATTTTAATCACACAGGGTCACACATTTAATTAGTGTTTCGATTTTCCCTTCGTTTCTCCCATAAACGGTCGCGGTTTTAAGGGGCCACCTATTTTCGTAGATTAATTAATCGAAATATCAATTTATTTACAAGCAAACATATGTATTTGGGGTCGTGTTGAGCTGTTGTGACGTTGAAGTAATTATGTGTTAACTCGAGCAAACTCGGTATTCGGGTATGTTCGGAATTTGTCGTTTTCACGTACCAAAGTTAGTGAACGTGATGATTCGTAATTCAAATTCTAATGTGACTAAACTGGTTGTTGATGCGTTTATAACGGTTAAGTGCATTTTGTAATTAAACACTTTGGAGTGTTAAAGTTGGTGGTGCGATTCTCCCGTGCCTCGTTAAGCGTACGCAAAGCCGTTTGTCCTATACTTGATCTTGCTTCGGTCGAGTTCTTGTCTCATAGGACTAAGAGTAAGGGACGATAGAGTGCATCTGTTTTTGCTACATTATCTCTTTCGTATTTGGCTAGTTTTTAATTTAATTTGCATATGTATATAAGTTTATTTAAGACATTACTTGCCACGGAAAACACGCAAATCCGTTGGTCCCGGATATCATTTGTAGATCTTTTTAGTAGTCAAAAGAGAAGTTTGAGACTCAGCACAGGGGACCTGTATTGTGAAGGTAAAGCAACACTCAGCAGGATCCAGTTAGACTAGAAGGTAAATCTTCATGACTTTAAGACATTTTTCATATTGTTGAATGATGAACAAGCAGACGGCTTTACTGCGGCTCAAGTTTGCTATTGAGAATTTAACTAGTGATATGTGTCAAAAGTTGCCCAACAGGGCCAACGCCTGCCGGGGTTGCGCAATGTTTATAATAGTGACCGTGACCCCGGAACATAAAGGACAACCGAAGAAACATGAATGGGTTTTAGTCAGTAAAAGTCTGACACGCCCTCCCGCCGCACCCAGGACGGGAGCAGTCATTTGATGATTTCCAACTCCCAAAAAAAATATGCGTCAAAAGTTTGACGTTTCACATTGAAGTTCGATCATTGGACCACAGTTGCAATAGCAGGGCTTGAGCCCTAGATATGATGTGATGTTATGTGTGATGATGACGTACAGAAGTCAGTGCTCAGATATATAATCTCCAATAATCTTCTTTTACTTTGCCCTTCTCATACTTCGGATTTAGTTCATTCTTCCTTTCGGATTCAATCCATTCTTCTCTGGAATGCGCTTCCTCTCGATATCAGGACGGCCACTAGCCGTTATGGATTCAAGCGGAAATTGAGGATTCATTTTCAAAACATATGAGCAGAGTTAATTGACCATCCACAACATCTTTGTTATATATGTATGTATGTATTTATTTATGTATTGTATATATATAGTGTATACTTCAATATATATACAATTAGGTAATTATGTCTACTCTTTTTTTAATTTAAAATGTGTTCTTCTTTTCGATTTCTTATTTCTTTTTATTATTGCACCTGCCATGTAATCTCTGGACCACCCTGGGTAGACTGGTAGAGAATGCCTAAGGCATTAAGTCCGCCATTGTAAATATGTGCATAAAGTTTAAATAAATAAATATATTTTTAAGCGCCTTTTAAAGCTTTCCTAAAAACAATCAGAACTAAAATCCCTGATATCCCATCAAAAACTATCCAACTTACAACGGCTTAGTCCAACTTAACTTTGAAAATCAAGTAGCCATTTTCAACGTGAAATCAGTTTACCGAGCACCGCCATTTTGATCTCTTACTCCGATTGCTTTTAATTGAAAAAGTTCCTCAAGGGTCCTCAATTGCAAAGGCGAAGTTTAGAAACGCAACTAGATTCCTTTGGCAGTGAAAGACGTATTTGAATGAATGAAACCCGGGCTTTACATAATCGGGAAAGGTGAATGAAAGATCTTGTATTTTTGTAAGTTGTAAATAGAGAGTATTTTGTGGGGCTTATTTTATTGCTCGTCTTAGTAATATTATATTTTTTGGGAATATGGGTAAGGTTCGGGTATGCATGAATTTGGAAAACTGTCATGGCGGCCACCTTGATGGATTTTGTGTTTATAAGGTAACAAAACTAAAGTTTTAATGAAGATGTCTGTTTGTTTGAAAAAATAGTGTCTTTTTTAACTTCCAAAGCCACGCGAGGGGCAGTTAGTTACAAAAAAAATAGTATGCATGAATTTGGAAAACTGTCATGGCGGCCACCTTGATGGATTTTGTGTTTATAAGGTAACAAAACTAAAGTTTTAATGAAGATGTCTGTTTGTTTGAAAAAATAGTGTCTTTTTTAACTTCCAAAGCCACGCGAGGGGCAGTTAGTTACAAAAAAAAACACCGTCTGTTAGTTCTCACGGCTGACTATCAAGTTCATATTGCTCAGTTCTGGGAATACCGTATTCCATCACGTATTACGGTGAAATACCAACCATAAGCCGTTAATATAAGGTTGAATATGCATAAACCAGTACAAGAACTTCTATTTAATCCAAACACGAACTAATACTTCACAAAATACTATATACAATACCGGTAACTAGGTTTACCATCGTCTTAGTACATACAAACTTTAAATTAGGGGTTTATAGTCTATTCAGTGTGTTTAGTTAATTTAAGTTACATGTTGCGAAGTTACAGTTACACGTTACAAAGTATTAGGGATGTGAATGTATGGATTATTTGGTTCACTTGATTTACTTTAAATTGGATAAGTTGGTGTTAAGTTGTTTAGTTGAAATATGAGTTTTGACTTAAATTTTAACTGGCTTTTGCCCATGGTTTGGCCCCCGATGAAAATTAAAAGTCGTCTTAATTTGAACCTGACCACGTCTGACGCTTTCTGCTTAATTCCATAGCTACTAGATATCGAGATTTTGTGTTAAATGTAAGAGGTTATCTAGATAAGTAATAAGTGTGTAAGTAATTATTTATGTGTATGTTTTTATTCTGTGAATTTTTTTTTATTATGTTTTTATTGTACTATTTTAATTTCTTTTGAAATGCACCTGCCGTATTATCTTTACACGTCCTTTGGCTCACTGGGAGAGAATGCCTAAGGCAATAAGCCCGCCAATGTACATTTGTGTATAAAAAATAAATGGTTTTATTTATTTATTTAAACTTTATGCACAAGCGTACAAGAGCGGACTTAATGCCTTAGGTATTCTCTACCAGTCAACCCAGAGTTGATGAGATATAAACATGGCAAAGCTACAATGCAATGTATGGCAAGTTAAAGCTACAATCATGTTATAAAGAAGAAAGATTTGTTCATTTGTTAACAAAATCTACTGAACCACAAAAGATATCTCCAGCTTGACTAATATAGTAGCAAGGATATGAAATGCTATGAGCTCTTTAATTAAATGTAATCACCATGTCAGTAAAATCAGCGAACATTAGCTCATTATTTGGTTACTGTCACCATGCTTCTGTATTACCAAAGGCCGCGCAGATGTCATCGCATGTGTCATATGGCAGGCCGCACATCGCATTTACATTTGCATCGCATCTAACATTCATTGCCTCCCGTATATTTGTTTGCGGGTCCGCACACTAGGACACATTTGTCGCGGGCGTATACAATGCATTTGTAGCAAGCAACCAATTGCGGCGCAACAATTGTGACGAAGTAAATTTTCGATGCATGTTGCATGTTGCGCCGGTGTGCGGCCTAATTTAGAGGCAAAGATGATATAATAAAAAAGTCATATCAGTATTACCTCATAATTCACAGTTTCACAAAACTTTAAATAACTAAAAATCTGGAGATTTCATTTCTGAGCCTTTTTTACACGGCATACGTAATAGGTTTTTACTCGGCTTGGAGCTTATTAAAGAATTCCTTTTGAATATAGTTCATAATGTCATTTTCCTTTGCAGCTTACTGAAAATTTACGATGTAATTAAACAAGGTAGACGGTTCATTTAAATTAAGTTTGTTTATAACTAGCTTTCGCCCGCGGCTTGGTCCGCGTGGGTGTCGAAACATCCATTCCATATTTTATCCATTCTTAGTGGATACTGGATACTACTCTTCACATATTTGCGGTTTGGGCTGTGCGTTCATATACCACACATCAGTCGATTTCCCATTTATTATACAGGGTGGAGAGTTTTAATGGGCCTTGGAAGAAAAGTATTTCAAATCGTTAATATATATTATTTTTACTTTTTGAGTGAAAGAGTAACAAACATCATATACATCCAACTTTTCCATTAAAAATATTTGTAAGAATAAACGACCTCTATTCTTATTAATAAGCACACTTACTTATATTCTAGTTGAGGGTTCAAAACAACAGAGAGTGTTTACTTCTGAATACTATTTAAACGTAAGTACTTCGAAACCCTCGCTACGCTTTCTACTTCAGAATAGTTCTGTGCTACTTGGGTAAACAAGGTACTATTTACATTTTCCAAAGTGCCCAGAATAAAAAAAAACTCAATAAAAAGTAAAAAAAAAACAATCTTTTTAGGGTTCCGTAGTCAACTAGGAACCCTTATAGTTTCGCCATGTCTGTCCGTCCGTCCTCGCTTAATCTCTGTAACCGTTAGCACTAGAAAGCTGAAATTTGGTACCAATATGTATATCAATCACGCCGACAAAGTGCGAAAAAAAATTGGAAAAAAACGTTTTATTAGGGTAGCCCCCCTATATGTAAATAGGGAAGTGGTTTTTTTTTTAATTACAACCCTGACGTGTGATATATTGTTGGATAGGTATTTCAAAATGAATAGGGGTTTACTAAAATCATTTTTTGATAATGTCAATAATTTCGGAAATAATCGCTCCAAAAGGAAAAATCAAAGCGTCCCCCTCCCTCTAACTTTTGACCCGTAGGTTTAAAAAATATGAAAAAAATCTGGAAAGTTGAACTTTATAAGGACTTTCTAGGAAAATTATTTTGAACTTGATAGAAAGAACAGTTTTTGTACAAAAAAGACAAAAAGGTTATACAAAATAATTTTTGCGTACTTAGTATGTCAACGTAACAAATAGCTTTTTTTTTAACTTATAAGTAGGTACACTTATTGTGACGGACGGGAAACTACGGAACCCTACGTTGAGCGTGGCCCGACACGCTCTTGGCCGGTTTTTATCTTTTATTTGTTTTATAGCAAATAAAATAATAAGGTGTTTTTTCTATTATTTGTTTTCCAGCAAATAAATAAAGCTTTTTTTTCAGTCGTAAAGACAAATAAAATGTAAGAATTTTATTAAACCCCCACAAAAGGTTTCATCTTTGATTTCCAATTTGCAGCGAAACAAGTATTTACTCAGGCGTGAGTGTCTGTTTGGACATTGGCTGGAATGTTTAAGGAGTAAACAAGCAAATAAAAAGGAGAAATAATCAAAAGAAAACTGTGAAAAAAGAACCGGGGTAACACGAGCTAGACTCGTATATAAATGGTTCCATTATTCTATTATTATACTAGTTACTATTATTACACTTTATAATATTCAGATCGGGTAGAAACTATAAAATTGTGAATCGATTTATATTCTGACTTTAAAAATACTAACACCAGCCTATATATCTGTCCCACTTGCGGGGCAAATGCTTCTCATATAGAGAAGATAAGAACATTAAGCACCACGCCATAATAATTTTTATGATCGATTTTAAAAAGTTCATTGTAAATTAAAAAAGTCACATTGCTACTTGCCCGGATTCGAATCTACAACCCATTACATAAGGTGGGTGCTTTAACTACAAGGCCATCACGACTCATTTCTGTTCTTTATCTGACTTTATCTTTTGTCTGTCAAAGTAAAAATTAAAGCTTCATGAGATAAAAAGCTAGCCCAATAACTGATCGATGGGCAGCAAAGAAGACCGAGTATATGGTCTTGTTAGCACTCTTTTAATAAGTAAATAACAAAACCAATTTACCGCATTAACAAATCTTACATTTTATCCTTTAGAGCATACAACCCTTGACTACTTTTGATTACAAAAACAAAGCTAAATTTACATTCCACAGAATCCAAAAGATAAAAAAAAAACACGACAAATATCATCATAAAATTTTGGATCCGTTGTTGTTATTTCCACTTAATTTCCATTCCTTTGTAAGCAGAACTCGCTTAGAAATACCAAATAAATCTACATTTAAAAAACCCGGATCAGTGCAAAAAAACGTAAAAAGGAAAATAATTGTCAGAATTCCGACCTTCACATTTATCCCTAAAAATATGAATAAGCTAGTATTGAGCGTTAATGGTCCATAAGAGGAAATACGACCATTATCGTTTAACACAATAAAAGGTTTACCTATAAAACGTAAACCTTAATTACTCAGGTTACGGGTTTGCGTTTTTTAGCTTTTCTAATGGAGTCGAACTTATTAATTGTTCGAATTTCGACAAAGGGTTGTGGGCGGGTATTGAGGCAGAAAGAATTTTGTTGCCCGTGGGTGTTAACGGGTCTATTCATAAAAAACCGACAGGCGACAGATGAAAAGAAACAATTGGAAAATATAACAAGATTCTTTTTTAGATCCTCTCCTTTACTAAGCAGCCGTGTCGTAAAAATGTTTTACTTTTGTTTTTTTTTTGCCAATTATGTCGCATTACCAGTTAATGATCATCCTAACTTTCTTACTAATATTATTAACGCGACAGTTGTATGAATGGATGTTTGTCAATATGGTTGTTTGTTACTCTATCACGCAAAAATACTTATCAGAATAACACACAGGCAATATAATATCACGCTATGACCTACAGGAGCGAAGAATAATTAAAGACATAACGTGGGGGACAGCAGTAAAAAATAACATCAGAATAATTATGTCAGACGTCAGATAGCATAATTGTTTACAAAACTTAATGCCTATGCATTTCATTGGACTTCACATGGCAAAGTATACATAAAAAAGAAAGAGGGAGAGCCGGCAAAGAGAATAACACATGAATCCGATTTTGAAGCTCTGAAACGACAGGAAAAATGACTAAATATAATTATCAGCACCATAAAACGCAACTTTCCTAAAACATCGTTGCTACGTCTGAAAATTGCATGTCATGTTAACTTTTCTATAATTAACATAGTTTTAAGATTTTTTCTTTTGTTTTTAATATTATTTTATGTGCTTATCATTACCAACACACTCAAACCTAATTACATAAAATCCCTTTTTACACTATTCAATCAACCACTACACACAAAAACCATCAATAAACACAAAACATACACAGCTATCTCTCCGTATTTTCTACATCACATTCACATATTCATCACTAGCTTCTACCCGTGTCTTTGCCCACGTGAAACCGAGATAAATGGAAGCCCACATGTTGCCCCTGGTTGTAAGCTGTATCTGTGCCAAGTTTCTTTTAAATCCGTTCAGCCTTTTTTGTGTGACAGAGTAACTACTATCCATTCATTCGTTCATTCACTCATTCTCACAAGCTTTCTCACTTATACCATCAAAAATATTTCTAACCGGGACCATATTATATGCTTGTTTACGTTCTATTTGCTTAAACTTGTTATCGATATCGGAGACCTACTACATACAGAATACCTTATGACGCCCCAGTCTGGTACCCCTACAAAAAATCATTTTAACAGTGGATAACGTCACAGAAATTATTAGCAATATAGATCAGCTCTCAGTCTCTACCACACTTAAATGTGACCCTGAAGAATGTGCTAACTATGTCAATAACCCTTCAGAGCAATTAAAAATAATTACTCAGAACATTCGCTCCATTCATGCAAACTTTGACTCCTTCTTAACCCTCCTCCACAGAATAAACCTTGACTGCGACATACTAGTACTGACTGAGTGCTGGCTTAAACGTTATGATGACTCGATCCCAATTATCGATAATTACTGTTATTATCAAACAAAAAAGCACCTTAACCAAAATGATGGTGTAGTCCTCTATGTAAAAAATGTAGAAAACTGCACAGTCGAGGAGCCTGACCTCTCAGATGCTAGCTGTCTGGTGCTAAAAATTAGCACCGATAAGGCTATAATATGTATATATAGATCTCCGTCTTTTAGAGATGTAAGTAACTTCCTACAGTCCCTAAATGTTCTTTTAACAAGCCTGATTACATACAAAAACATAGTTATAGTTGGTGACATCAACCTTGACATTGCATGTGGTGTATCTTCAAACCAAACCTCGGAATATCTTGATCTCATAGCTTCCCATGGCCTTCTACCTGCTCACTCATTTCCCACTCGAGAGAATGCTTGTCTCGACCACATTATGCTTAAATCCAACTTGACTGCACTCACCATAGTATTGCACGCCTCCGTCACCGACCATAACCCTGTAATGCTATGCCTTGATCTGAAACGATGTGTCAACTCACGCTCATCCAACATTTTGAAGACTAATTACGAAGCTCTTGATGAGGAGATGAAGACGACTAATTTCCAAGTGGTTTACGAACATACCGATGCTAATGAAGCAACAAAAAGTTTAGTTACCACTCTAGCTAGACTCATAAATACGCACACTTGTATAATCAAAATCCCAAACAAAAACCGATTGCTTAAACCGTGGATGACCGTTGGTATGCTCCGCTGTATGCGTAATAAAGATGCAATGCACAAAAAACTTAAACTATCTCCAAACAATATTACATTAAGTATAACATATAAAAGATATAGAAACTACTGCACAAAAATCATAAAGAAGCTTAAAAGAGATTTTGATAGGAGAGAATTGGGTGAGGCTAGAGGAGATAATAAAAAGATTTGGAAGGTGATAAAGAGAGTTACTAATACAGACAAGCCAAATATACCCAATACTGATCTACTGGCTTCTTCCACCTCACCTCAGCTCTCAGTGGACAAAGTGAATAATTTCTTTGCCAACATCGGAAAGGAACTTGCTGATAACTTTTCCTGTCCTCCTGGTAGTCATAAAGTCCCACCTGACAATACTTTCGCCTTTACACCACTACAGTCATTCGTCATGTTAGACACGGATGAGGCGGAGGTTGGGGAAGTGCTAATGTCGCTTAAATCAGATTCTGCTATAGGCTGGGACAATATTCCAACAAAGTTTTTAAAACGTTATTCATTAACACTAGTCCCCATACTTACTTATATTTTTAACCTCTGTTTTCATACCGGCACTTTCCCCACTTACTTCAAGAAGGCCATCATTCACCCAATTCACAAAGGTGGAAGTAAAAAACTTGTAACTAATTATCGACCTATTGCAGTACTTCCTTCCATTTCTAAAGTTCTCGAACGCCTAATCAACAAAAGACTTGTGACTTATATGGAGGACAAAAAGCTCTTTTCACCCAACCAATACGGCTTTAGACGCAATAAATCAACTAGCAGTGCAGTAATTGACCTAATTAACTACGTTACTGAAAATATTGACAAAAATAAGAAAGTTTTATCAATTTTTCTGGACTTAAAAAAGGCATTTGATACGGTTTCGATTTCTGACCTATTGATAAAGCTAGAGGACCTCGGGATTCGGGACAAATCACTTGACATCTTTGGGGACTACCTTCAAAACCGAACACAGTGTGTAAAAATTCAACATTTCCTTAGCAGAGAGGAACCGGTGACATTCGGCGTTCCCCAAGGCAGTGTGATTGGCCCTACCCTATTTTTAATTTACGTTAACCAGCTATGTAACCTAAATCTGGAAAATGGTAAAATCGTGGCGTTTGCCGATGACACCGTCCTTACCTTCTCTGGCGACACTTGGGATGATACCTTTGACTCCGCACAAAAAGGACTAAATTGTGTTCTGAAATGGCTCGAAAGACACATCCTTACAATAAATACCGACAAAACTAAAATTCTTACGTTCAGTTTACGATCTTCCACTCAACCTCCAAATTCCTACGGTTTAATAGCGCACTCATGTTTACTGCCTGGCACTTCGACATGTACATGTCCTGAACTAGAACGTTGTCGAACCATTAAGTATCTCGGTGTGACTCTAGACGATGGCCTGAGCTTTACACCTCACATAGAGTTACTGACAAAAAGAATCAGGAAGCTGATTTTTGTCTTCGCTAGTCTTCGGCACATCGCAGAATCTCAAATTGTTAGGTGTACATATTTTGCTCTCTGTCAGTCTCTCTTATCGTACTGTATATGCGCATGGGGTGGTGCGCCTAAAACGGTACTCTTGAAGTTAGAACGGGCTCAGAGAGCCGTGCTAAAAGTAAGTACTTTTCGGTCCATCCTTTTCCCAACTGAAGAACTGTATGAGAGCTGTAAGGTCCTTACAGTCAGACAACTATTTGTATTTCACATACTTCTATACCAGCATCGAAGAACTCCCTACGAAATAATCACCACAAGACGCAAAGACAAGGTCTGTCAACCCTTTCGCTGTAAATACTCTTTTACAAGAAGGTTTCCCTGTTTCCAAGGTCCTCATCTCTACAATAGCCTTAACAAAATACTCCACTTTTACTCACTCCCATTATTGTCATTTAAAAAGAAATTAAATAATTGGCTTCAAACACTAAATTACAATAACACAGAGCGCTTGCTGTTGTCGCAATATAGATCCCATTAATCCCATTCAATTAAGTTTGCACACCGCTGCTGCCACTACTCACAAATATAGGAAAACACACACACACACACACACACACATACACGCACTCACACATACACACACAAACACTCACATGCACACCAGCAACTCACCAACTACACTACTCCACTCATATTTTTTAATTTTTCGCTTAGTTCTATTACCTTTTCTAATAGTTTATTTGTACGTACACAATATATTGAATGTGTTTTATAATTTCAAAATGGCATGTATGTACCTATAATGTAAATAACAAACATCCAACAAAGGGTAGGGCCCAGCATCTTTAACACAAGTTGTCTCGGCAACTTAGCAAGGGTGCTGGTGTCGCCACACTATTGTAACTTCTCTAAACTGTATTGTACTACCATGGCATGTATTAATGTAAGTGTAAAACTTGATGCAAATAAATTATTATTATTATTATTATTATTATTATTGTTTGTATCAAACATCGCTATTTTCTTTCGACAAAAATAGGATCGAGATTGTTTTCGAATCAATAGCTTTCTTTTTTCTTAAAGTATTTGGGCTCAGTAGGTGGCCACGTTTTTAGCATCATCTACCTACCTATACCTATTTTACAAAAAAATCCTAAAACATTTTTCTAAACGTACATATTCTTGTTTTTGTTCGTGACTATTCAATTAGGAGCATAAACATCATACTCTACGCAAACATTAAAATCAATTTTCTTTTAAATTAGCCATAACATTCAATTAAAACACAATAATAAAACATATGACGGGCCTGTTGGTCTAGTGGTCAGTAACCCTGACTGCTAAGCCAGAGGTCGTGGGTTCGATTCCCACCCAGGACAAACTTTGTGTGATGAGCATAATTGTTTGTTCTGTGTCTGGGTGTTATTTATCTATAATATGTATGTATTTAAAATTATATAAGTATGTATATCAGTTGTCTGATTACCATAACACAAGCTCTGCTTAGCTTGGGATCAGATGGCCGTGTGTTAGATGTCCCAGGATATTTATTTATTTTATTTATATTATTTTATATTATAGTAATAATATCATGCTACTAAATTGAATGTTACCATAGTTTAGTAGTGTGTATTGTTTTTGCTCGTGACTGTACACTGTATAGTAACTCCAACTGGAGATTTATAGTGCAGAAGTATGTTCGGTAAATACCAAAGCATTCCTTTTTGCTCTTATTGTTCGATGGGATGGCAATCCGATACGACCTGGGATAGGCGCCGTTCGAACAAAATCTATTAAATACACTAGCTTTTGTCCGCAGCTTTGCCCTCGAAAGTGTGGAAACTTCTATCCCCTATTTTAACCCTTTTTTTTTTGGAGAGTGGGAAATCATCAAATGACTTCTCCCGTTCTGAGCGGGGCGGAAGGGCGTGTCAGACTTTTACTGACTAAAACCCACTCATGTTTCTTCGGTTGTCCTTTATTTTCCGGGGTCACGGTAACTATTATAAGCATTCCACAACCCCGGCAGGCGTTGGCCCTGTTGGGCCCCTTCTTGTGCTGACTTCTCTAGATCTCATACTATAAAAGTTAAACTAACTTTAAAACTTTTACAGGTTACTATTAAAATGCTTACTAAAAAAGGCAAAAGATTTCATGTATGTTTTTCTTTCACGTCAAAACTACTGATTGTATTTTGAAAAAACTTTATAGTAATATAGCTTATTTATCAAAATAGCACACCCATACTAATATTATAAATGGGAAAGTGTCTGTCTGTCTGTCTGTATGTTTGTCTTTCTTTCACGGCAAAACGGAGCGACGAATTGACGCGATTTTTTAAGTGGAGATAGTTGAAGGGATGGGGAGTAACATGGGCTACTTTTTGTCTCTTTCTAACGCGAGCGAAGCTGCGGGCAAAAGCTAGTAGGCTATATAACAAAATTCTATGACGTAAGCTTAGCAGTAACCAAAGACCTATCATCACGCAGTTAAAATCTCGGAAGACAGCCTGTAAAACATAAATATGAAAATATGTAAGACTCGTTCCTTCTGAAATAGGACCTAGGATTTGAATCAATGTAAGTGCTTCTATAAAGGACCCTGCAATAGTCAGAACTAACACAGTAGACAAGAATAAAGTACTATCGGTTTCACACTCTGTATTTGCAATATGGCCGCCCATAAGTTACAGGGATTTGTTTTAGCTGTGTTCGTTCTCTCCAACATAGCTAGACTACAAATAGTTTGCTAGCACGAGTATGTCTATGTCATAACGACACACAGCCAGATTCATTGACTTGCAAAAGTTTCAAACTTTTCTGGTTTTGACACTTGGATAGGCAGTTGCTGTATTAATAGAGCTTTCCACTACTTTGTGCTAACTTGTATTATTAACTGACAGTTGTTTGAAAGCGTCAGCTTGTATTGTTAACTGACAGTTGCTTGAAAGCGTCAGCTAACTGGTCTTTAATTTAACTATTGGCTATGATTAATCGAGCGAAATCATAAAGATTGTGATAATTAATAAATTAAGATTGCAATTTCAGCAAACAAAAAATTTGATAACTTAGAAATGTCTAAACCGATTTTGACGAAGCATATCTAAAAACCATCACTAGATAACCTACTCTCAAACAAACAAACCGCCTCCAATTCGGATCACCCGTTTAAGAGCCACAGCCAATCCTTTCAACGACCAAGCGACAGCCGGTTGTCGGGCTGCTATTGTCTTTCTATTGTGTCTCAAATCACGTGTGTTCGAAGGATTAAGGTGCCATAGACAAACAGACACACACAGCGGTCAAACTTATAACACTACTCTTTTTGCGTCGGGTGTTAAAAACAGCCAAACGGACAAACTGAAATGTTTGCTTAATAAAAACTGGGTACTGAAATTTTGCCAAGTTCTCTGAACGGCCTGACTGGTAATTTGTAACAAATAAATTTCTTATTCACCTGCAGCGTCTGTATACTGTGTATGAGAATGTATGAGATTTACACAAAAACTACGTTGGCCCAATGCCAGGTATACTAGATGCTTAAAGCTCGACTGCAATGGGGTGAACAACTTATGAGAAAGGATTTTTTTCTAAGCTTATACAGTTATTTTTACACACTCCTTACGCACTCCTTACACACTCCTAACAAATCCCTTACACATCCTTCACACATCCCTTACACATCCCTCACACATCCATATACACAATACATACAACGTACTTAAATATGTTGTAACATACACATGCACGCACAACTCCAATCATTCATCTACACTTCGCTTAACCTTTTATGTAACCCATTATAGTTATAAGTTATTTTAGTTTTCTCGTAAAAAAGGAAAAGGAATTTAATCTATATATCTATATATATAAAACAAAGTCGGGTTTGTTACAACACTTATAACTCGAGATCGGCTAGACCAATTTTCATGGTTTTTGGTTCGTTGGATTTGTCCCCGCCCCGAATAGCAGAATACATCTTAAAAATAATGGAAAATCGACGAGAACATAATTATAAAAGATGAATCATTTTCCCCTATAGTTAATTCTAAATTCAATTAAAGATTGAAAACTTAAGAGAACAGTAGTACTAGGAGCGCAGTAATGTGAAGTGATAATGTGAGAAAATTTAAAATACTGATGGCCAAATACTCAAACGCCACTTAACTTTGAGACGCTCTCAAATCTATTGCGGTCCTTACTTTATCCCTTTAGAGTGACAAAGACAGCAATAGAATTGAGAGCATCTCAAAGTTAAGTCGCGTTTGAGTATTCGGCTCTGAGATACTTAGTACTTAAATCAATCAAAAGTACTAAGCGCGCAGTTGTGTGAAGTGGTTAATAGAAAATGTGAGCGCAATTTTAAGAAAATATATGTTTATGAACTTAAATAATATCCATCCATACTAATATTATAAATGGGAAAGTGTGTCTGTCTGTCTGTCTGTTTGTCTTTCTTTCACGGCAAAACGGAGCGACGAATTGACGTGATTTTTTAAGTGGAGATAGTTGAAGGGATGGAGAGTAGCATAGGCTACTTTTTGTCTCTTTTTAACGCGAGCGAAGCCGCGGGCAAAAGCTAGTAGATAATAAACACTAATAATGTATGGAAGAGCGGAGTCTCCTTATACAGGCTTTATACGCTTACAAGGACGCTTCAATCACTACTGATGTAAAAAGAACTTGTAAATTCTAATAAAACCTTTTTCATTTTCATTTCATTTTCACAGTTATGGGCTATATTAATATTTCATTTTTAAACACCATTGATGGGCAAAACACTCCTCCAAGTTCTTTCTCACTCTGTACTCTCACTCTTGGTATGTTATCTTGCCATCTTCGATGATTCCAGATGTTTTTATCCATACTAATATAAAAAAAAGCTTTTAAAAAAAAAAGATAACCGACTTCAAAAACTAAAATAACTATTTCGGAAGTCGGTGGCAACACAAATCGACTGGCAGAAGAGAATTAAGCCACCGACTTCCGAAATAGTTATTTTAGTTTTTGAAGTCGGTTATCTTTTTTTTTGAAAAAGCTTTTTACTTTTTTACTTTTTAGTTAGTCTCAGTGTCTGACTACGCTTTAGAGTAGCTCTCAAAATAAACTTATATAATCTTATAAACTGAAAACGGCTCTATGCGCGCAACGTCACAGGATATCCGTTAGTGTTATATAGTAAAACCTTCCACAAAATGTAATAAAGACTTTTCTGAAAACCGCATCAAAATTGGTATAGCTAAACGCGAGATAATCGCGGTCAAACATACAATCGTCTTTGAAAATCTACAATTCAAGAAAGCACAACGCGATCTATGCGGGCAACGTCACGGGATATCCACTAGTGTTATATACTAAAACCTTCCCCAGAATGTAACAGATACTTTGCTGAAAACCGCATCAAAATCGGTTTAGCCAAACGCGAGATAATCGCGGACAAACATACATACATACATACATACATACAGGTCGAACTGAGAACCTACTTTTAATAATTAATAATTAAAATAACTCTATCTGTCTGTCTTGCTTTCACGCTATAAGTACAGCTAACCCGATTATAATGTTAACAGAAATAGTCCATTGTCTAAGAAAGGATCTAATATATTTTATCGAAGATCAGAAATATTCGTCCAACCGTATACATATACTTTGATTTTGTATAGATATTTTATTACGCTACGCAAAAAAATATGCATTGTTTAACATGGAGGGTTCAAATATGTTTTATCATAAAACGGGTATTGGAAAGCGATTGTTTAAACTGAAGTTTAAATAAAGGGTCTAAAAATAAACCAAATAGCTTTAGA
This sequence comes from Athetis lepigone, assembly GCA_033675125.1. Taxonomy (NCBI): domain Eukaryota; kingdom Metazoa; phylum Arthropoda; class Insecta; order Lepidoptera; family Noctuidae; genus Athetis; species Athetis lepigone. The sequence continues at coordinate 12,443,113 of CM066224.1, forward strand.
ACTCCAGGTAGCTTACAAGAACAGTACGCTAGCCTTATGTTCTCGACGCAAATGCAATTTCCCTGCTGTCAGTCAATTACACTGCTGGCCATATAAAGTTGGTGCACGTTTTAAAAAATTCAGTGCCGGACTATTTGCTATCGAAAACAGAAAATGCAGCATTGTATTTGTATAGAATTTTCCGTGGCTTTGAAACCAATAATTGGTTTCTAAAAACTTTATTTAAGGAAACAAAACGAACAAAAATACATTATTTCTTTTTTATTTAATCCTTCAAACACACGTGATTTGAGACAGAATAGAAAGACAATAGCAGCGCGACAGCCGGCTATCGGTTGGTCACAAAAGGTTAAATAAAATGTAAGTACTTATTATGTAATGCTTGCTCTTTTTAAAAACCTAGAGATATGTAAATAAAAATAAGTTAAATAAGTAAATTATATTAATTATCAATGTTCGACGACTTCGTCCGCGCGTAATTTAATTTCAAATCATTTGCTAACTGACATTTATTTATACTGGCCTTAAATTCTTTGACATAAAGGTTTAGCAAATATTATCGCTGTCTCATTGAATTTTGTACGTAGATACTTTCACGCATATGAAATAACAGCCGAAGCTAGTGACACTTAACAAAACTGTATAAAATTAGGTCACTTTATTTTAATTTTCTCAGCCGAAAACTACACAATGAAAACTAATGAAGGTCACTGAAGAAATAACTAGGCCCATTAGTTAGCGTTAAAACCAGCCCGCCCTAAATCCGATGATTAACAATGCGATACAGAAAACAAAATAAATTATTCAAAAGGATAATGTAATAAATACTCTCAACAACTCTATAATTATGATCGTAAAAGAAGAGTTAGAAACAGCCTCCAATATTCTTCTGTTTATTCAAATTATAACCAAGACATTAATTTTCCTATTTTCTTGTCGTCATTTCAGCGTACTAAGAAAATCTCCATTTTCATAAGATCAGTAATAAATATTTATTGACTTACGAAAATATTGTTTTGACATTTACTTATTTATCACGAAGGAAACTTGATAATTTGGGATAAAAAGCAATTTGTATACAGATTTTTATTTGGTTGTACTACAATAATTCTGTTTTAGCTTTTAATAAAACTTTAATCTATGAGCTGAGGAAAATGTAACTTTTGGTAAGAGAAATACAGCTGAAATGTAGATCATGGTAAACTCTTAGCTGCCACAGTTATTTTAAAATTTGTATTGTTTATTTCTTAAATTTACAATATCTCTTACATTATGACTTGTTACGTTGTTCTCACATAGTACTTTAAATTCTACAATGAATGATGTAACCAAATTTTTGTAATCTATTGATTTTAAAAGAGTGTCCATGGAGTTTCTTGCTTGCTCTTCTCCGTGAGACCTACTCCTCGGAACGAGCAACTAGCTTCATTTTTCTGACAGACTGACACCTTGACGATTCAAAAGTACCTGTAAATGGTTTGTTTGAATAAAATAGGTTTGAGTTTGATCGTAATTTTAAGCGGTCATTTTACGTACACTGCAATTTAATTTAAAGGTAGATTTTTAGACTTGTCAATACAACTCACTTAATACAATAAAATTCTTTTACCGATCTATAATCATTATTCTTACCAGTTGAGTACCACTTTTAAAAAAGCTTTTTAAAAAAAAGATAACCGACTTCAAAAACTAAAAGCTCAAAAATAACTATTTCCGAAGTCGGTGGCAACACAAATCGACCGGCAGAAGAGAAGCCACCGACTTCGGAAATAGTTATTTTTGAGCTTTTAGTTTTTGAAGTCGGTTATCTTTTTTTTAAAAAGCTTTTTATTTTGTTTACTTTTTAGTTAGAGTCCAACATACAATCGTCTTTAAAAATCAACAACCCAAGAAAACAAAACAGGATCTATGCAGGCAACGTCACGGGATACCCATTAGTGTTATATACTAAAACCTTTCCCAGAATGTAACGAACACTTTTCTGAAAACCGCATTAAAAGCGGTTCAGCCAAACGCAAGATATTCGCGGACAAACATACATACATACATACAGGTCAAACAGAGAACCTACTTTTTTTGAAGTCGGTTAATAAAACAGTTCAAGTATTGAACAGGCAAATAAAATAAAAAATAAACGGATCACAACTAAAATGCTGCTTTTTTCAGACCACTTAAACTTGTTTATCAGAAACGGATAAACTTTTTAGATAGCAAAACTTTGACACCGACGATATATGACCCGACTTGGGCCATATTTGGATCATAGTTCACCGCTTTTCTCATAAAGTAAGCCTATTAAACTGGTTAGGAATAGTGTCCTGGACATAATTTGTTGACTCTAGAGTGCCAACGTATAAAGGAACGTGCCAAATTACCATAATTTGAGGTCAGGTAAATTGCAATAGTGTAGGCAAATAGCCCATTTACTATGTCCACAAGTGTAATAAAGAACTTGAAGGGAGAAAGAAAATGGCTTCCGATAAGCCGTGTTAATAGAATTTGCTCTGTATTTCATACGCTGTTCGTAACATTAATTTCAGTGGGATTTGATATCTAAAATTAATTACGTTTCTTTCCAGTTTTGCGAAAAGGAAACTTATTAACATACAAAATTTTAATAGTCTACAACGCCCAAATAAATTTTTTTGCTATTCGAAAAGCCTTTGCTATTCGAAATATTTACAAAATATTCTGAAAAAGAATAAAAATACAAATTTGAAAAACCCAGATTTAAATACAAAGAGCTGCAATTACTTCCTCTCATAAAAACCGGATTAATTTGTAAACGGTGCCTTATTTTTTACCCGTTTTGCTGGCATTCCAGGACTCAAAATAATTAAAAAGCTCTTGTAAATGGCTTGTATGCTATAATTCATTCCTGGAAACGGTATCAAAGAATGCAACAATATAAAAATTGCAGAATGGTCTCATTTTATGGCGATATCGTAAATTAAGGAAGTACCTACTTAAATTCGTATTTGTTCCTAGCAGTTTCTCGCGGTTTCACTCGCATGATATTAGGTTTTAGGTTAATTTTCTACACCCACTTTTCATCTAAAAAAACCGGTCAAGTGCGAGTTCTACTCGCGCAACGAGGGTTCCGTTAATTTGTTTTTTAGTGAAATAACTACAAATTTACGGTTTTCAGAGTTTTCCTTTTACTTGTGCTACATGACCTTGCGTCTTGCCAAATTTCACAATTCTAGGTCAATGGGAAGTACCCTATAGGTTTTGAGTTTTGATTCCCTTGAAAATGTCTAAATATGCAATATAAACCGCCGTATCTTTTTATTGCGTTGATTTAGAAACTTGATTTATTCACTGCTTTGAGAGATAGCAGTCCTGAGTATGTGATATTAATTTCAGCTTGATATCTCGACGCGTTTCTGAGAAAAAGGTTCTTGACAGACAGACGGACAGACGGACGCCTGATGTCAACTAACTACAAATTTACGGTTTTCGGAGTTTTCCCTTTACGTGTGCTACATGACCTTGCCTTTTGCCAAATTTCATGATTCTAGGTCAATGGGAAGTACCCTATAGGTTTTGAGTTTTGATTCTCTTGAAAATATCTAAATATGCAATATAAACCGCCGTATTTTTTTATTGCATTGATTTAGAAACTTGATTTTTTCACTGCTGTGAGAGATAGCAGACCTAAGTATGTGATATTAATTTCAGCTTGATATCTCGACGCGTTTATGAGAAAAAGGTTCTTGACAGACAGACGGACAGACGGACGCCTGGTGTGAACTAACTACAAATTTACGGTTTTCGGAGTTTTCCCTTTACTTGTGCTACATGACCTTGCTTTTTGCCAAATTTCATGATTCTAGGTCAATGGGAAGTACCCTATAGGTTTTGATTTCCTGACTATAAGTATGTTTATCAGTTGTCTGGTTACCGTAGTACAAGCTCTGCTTAGTTTGGGATCAGATGACCGTGGGTGAGTTGTCCAAAGATATTTATTTATTAATGGATATTTAAAAGACAGATTAAGGCTCAGTTAGGCCTTATAAAGGCCAGGTGTTTATAAGTCCAGTGTGTCTCAAGTCTATTCATGTCCGTTCTCTGGTATGTAGTTGAAGTTTATGAGCACAAAGAGCCTTAGATGAAATTCCTATTGGGGCTCAATGTCTTGTAAAGATAATGGCGTGATCGCGTAATAGCTTTCTTGAAGTTTAATACCTATTTTTATTTTGTTGAATAAAATCATTAGATATTAGGTAGGTTAGGCAGGTAAAAATTCAAAAGTGTTAAATAAAATTTAAAAATAAGAAGATGGATTTTCAGAAAGTTTACCAAGAATGGTTTTTCTTTTGACTATGATTTAAAAATGATAAAATGTATGTGGTTATATAATTAGTTGCTACAAGTTACAAAAGTAAAATAGCTAGAGCAATAGGTTCTTTTTAAAAGACATAGTAAATTAATATATTATCACAATTATTTCACTATAATTTTTTTTTTTTGGAAATTACTATGTAATGTTTTTTACCAATACTATTGCTTGATTGTACTTTTTTTCCTTTTTCCTTCATTGAATTTCTGACTGAGTATTTTTAAAGTTTGGTTTAATTTCATAAATAAAATTATCACTGCGACCACAAAATAAAATGCATATTATGATCACTGCGACCCTCTGATTCTGATTTGTTATTAATGGTATATGATATATTGGTGATCTAGATATGCCAAATATTTACGCGCAATTTTTTTTTGTTATTTAATTCATCAATCATTTGTAATTATAAAAAATTTTGTAAAAAAATTTTTCCTTGGGCTTTTTTTACCTCCAAAATAAAATATAAATAATACTAAAACATATAATAGAGTGAGCATCATTACTGAAATAAAACATTTTTAATAAGTTGTGGTTTTTATATTCGTTTCGATTCTAATAGTACCAAATAAAATCTTTTACAGAAACAGTTCACAATAAAGCTTTATTAACTTACCTTGGTGGTTATTGAGGTTATTCCCAGGCGAATGATAGTTTAAGTACACTAGAAAGTTTATTTAAACACTCCAAAGTTAGTCCAATAAACATTAAAATATTCTACCGAAAACACGAACAGCTTACTCTACAGAAAGTTTTTGAATATTCAACACCATATCAAATCTACGAAACACCAATTATTTACATAAGTTAATTTTCGAAAAAATATTAACAGTACCCTAAAAAATTTAAGCACACTTTACATATTCTATACTATGATAATTAACGGTTATTTTCAAATCACTGTTCCATTTTTGAAATATGGAATCCGTTGGACTCGTGTTCTGATTTCAAATGATCCGGGGACGACGCGTCGGTGCCGCGGACGCCGAACGACTAACGTTGTCATACCGACAATGGCCGAGAACTGCCTACTGTTGCACTATACATACACACGCTGCAACTGAAAACGGGAAACTGGGTTGCTTCAAATTAGTGAGAATTGTGAAAGAAAAAACCGTTTCCTTTGGAAAGAAAATTGCTATTCATAAACTGAGCCTTATCTAGTTGAAATCGGGTTAGGGCCATTTGAATTTCTTTCCACATGCCTTCGTAAAACGTTTTCTTTATACCCGTTACATTTGAAATTGTTTTGGTAATAACAACTTATGTTTTTTTTGTATGAATACATTTATTTTAATATAAATAATAAAAGATTAATTATAATTGAAAAGTTAGCAGGTTTTTTCATGTTTTGTAACTGGGCTGTTGGCCTAGTATTTAGTGATCCTGTCTGCTAAACCGGAAGTCGTGTGTTTGATACTCACCTAGAATAAATTTTGGTTAAATGATTGTTAATTATTGCCACAAACAAAAAAAAAACAAAATTGATATCTGAAATTGTAAGTACAGTTTAGTCAGATATTTATTGGTGAGTTATTTTCTTCTCTCATATTGAAAAAAAATCGGCCTTTGAACAAATCCTCGCTAAAATAAAATAAACTTAGTATTTAGAAAAATTTCCATACATATTTGAATTTACTTACTTATCAAATATTGATTCGATACAACGGATTAGTCTTTCATTGTATTTATGGACATCTTTCAGGACAATGAACGGGCACCGGGAACAAAATGATCAACGAGTTCCTCAAACAAAGGACTGCAATTTTAGAATAGCCCCTTTTCATTCTGCGTTGCGACGTAGAATAATGCTACTAGAGATCAGGGGTGTTATGGCGCCCCTTAAACGTAACTTTCGGATATTTGTATTAAAAATATTCGATATTTAACCGAATCCGATATAAACATTGTGATTTTCTATATTCATTTTTATCTTCACAAGCTATCCCTGAGAACCTATTTATTTGTAAATTCTCTCTGTCAAAACTAAAGGTTTTGATCTTTTTTTATTGCCCAACCTTAATTACCTTAGTTACCTATCATTATTTGTAAACAAACTTAAATAAATAAAGTTTCGGATATAAATGGAGTGTAAATGATACATGTTGTTGATAAGTTGTTGTTTCTTTGTGTACTAGTCACACACGCTATTGTTTGTTGGCATTTACCAATGATAGGAACTGAAAATACTTCAAAAAATCTAATAATCAAAACCGAAACTTACGGATAATCCTAACACAATTTCCCTTAACCGAATCCGAATGAAATATAATATCATTTCTACGTTTGCCTAGTTTGTTTTAAATCAGAATGCAGTGTGTGAGTTGTCCCGAAACATATTTTATGTATTTATTTATATTCATTTCGTCTCAGTATCCGAAATTTTATAATATCTGAACATCCCTAGTGACTTTAATGACTTAAATGGGCATTGTTTTTGAGGGGTTCATCGAATGACGCCATTTGTAACACAAGTGATTAATCACCTTGAATAAATCTGGAGAGTGATGAATTGCAAGTATTTAAAACTCTCGTCTAATTGTTATTCGTTGTTAAATTAATGCGGCTTATCTTGCAATGATTATTGTTTTGGATAGATCTTTTTATTGTTATTTGCTATATTATATTTTTGTTGTTTTTTTAGGTTTTGCTCTTCAAAATGAGGAAAGAATGCTTATAGTTTTAATTCGTTGTAGTCTATCCGTCTGTCAAGACCCGTTTTCACAGGACGCGAGGATGTATTAAATTGGAATTAATGCACTTGGGTCTTGTCATCATGCTATAACACTCGAGAGCGTAGTGGTTACCAATAACCTTACATAACGCGGGTAACACTGCGAAAGATAGCCAGTATATATAATACTAGTTGTTCCTCGCGGTTTCACCCGCGTTACGTTAGGTTTTTGATTGCTGCTTCGTTCCCGTGGGACATAGCGTTATATAAAAAATGAGATATTTAAAAAAAAGCGCAAAAATCCAATTTTTGAGACCTTTGACCTTGAAATTTTATAGTTGCGTACACCTTACCGTATGTAGGTTTTGAGACAACGTTTAGGGTGTCAATACACAAGTATTTACAGACTTTCAGCTGGGTATCTTGAATTCCGAGATTCTTACCTAATTTAAGCTTAAATGACTGGACTAATAGGTAGATAGAGATGTGGGCAAATTATATGTGATCGTATTTTGTTCTGGGTGAAATCAGTTCTTTGCTATAATTTTCCATATTACGGTAGTTTATATCTTTATCAATTGACGTACTTTTTATGAGCTGTCAAAACGCAATTCTCCTTTGTATGGCAATGGCAACTTATGACGTCACTAAAATAACCATTCAGTTGACTATCTATTTATTGATTTCAAAGCAACTAAAAATCAAATTTTATAGCAAATAGAAAATGAACCGAATTTATTGGGCTAAATTAAAAGAGGTTTTATAGAAATTTTGTCTAACATTTATTGGTTAGTGGTGGAAACTACCCAATACTTATATGCAGCAAGGAGTATTGTGTCCCCCAGTACTGGGTTTTGAGGTCTGATAGAGTACCTTTGTAACTTTATCAAGACAAATGTACTTTCTAAGTTTATTTCAAGCAGCACTGACATCCCACGCATCAGAAAGCACTTATAGCTTTAGGCCTTTGACAATCGATTCGAGTCGAGGTCTGATAAGCAATCGCTCCAAGTAAAACATTGGTTTCCAGAAAGATCCGATTAGATTTAAGCTGATCCTAATATAATGGGATGATAATGATTTACTGAAACTTAAATTCTAAGTTTCCATAACTATGATCAATAAATGAACAGCATTGACAAATTATTTACTCCATCAAGAAACACAAGAAGTTAATTAAAAACAAAAAAGAACCCCGCCTCCGAAACCGATTTTAATAAAACACATAACATAAGAACCACGGATAACCGTTTTCTTTTTAATTTCCATTAAAAATATTGCATCCAACTCGGTTCACCCATTTGAGAGCTACTATGAGACAGACAAACGGATAAATAAACAAACTGTTTTCGTCGGGGGCTAACAAAATAGTGATTTAACGTGGGAAAAAGACAAGTTGTCTTTAAAGGTTATTTATTTTCAACAAAGTAGGTGGCGCCACCTACACATTTACAAAGCTTCGAACATCGTGAGGATTTTCTCACAATAATATATTTTTCTTTACTATTTGACGCTGCGGATAAATTGAGTACATATGTCAGGAAATGTTCGAGCACGCTTCAGATTTGACTCAATATAACACTAGCAGAAAATACATAAATAACGTAAGTCTATAGTTTGCAGCCTTGCATATTCTTGTTGAACTTTCGACTATTTGAATAAGTGGAGAGAATTCGTTCATCAAATTGCTGTATCAACACAATTCTATAGGGTATTTTTATATGGCCTTCTATGGCCAAGAACAACTTGGTGTGTAAATTACGACATAAAGAAATGAAGTAACATGGAAAAGAATACGAAAAATGCATGTTTTTTTTATTGCAAGTATTTATTTAATATAAGATGACCTTGGCGCGTACCACAAGGGCTTGTTTGGGGAAGGCTTTTGCCCTTTTGCCTTTAAAAATTCCCAGTCATATAGGTAGCCATTAGCGGTAATGATGGCCATACAGCTCGTAAAAGACCGGCCATCCAGACGTACGGCAGGATACCACCCTTTCTTGGTCAATATTCCTCGTATCCGCACGCAGCGTTTCTCGAAATCCTTTATTATGCGCACCGCAAAAGAATGGAATTCCCTGCCGGCGTATGTGTTTCCAAATGCATATAACCCGGATGTATTCAAGAGGCGAGTGCATAGGCATCTTTTGGGTGAGCTCGCTCCATCGTAGGCTCCGTCTATGCCCTCGGGCTAGTCTAGGACCAAGAGCAAGCCCATAAGTAATAAAATAAAAGAAGCTCTGATAACCTGGAGCGCCTTATAGTCACGGGCAAAGTGGAAAACAAAAGACTTCGTGGACGGAGCCCTGAACGCTGGGCTGATAAAATATCACCAGGCCTCGAAATAACTTTGAAAGAAGTTTGACAGAGGAGAAGGAAAATGTCCAGACCAATCCACTGAAGTAATAAACTTGTCTCACTTGTATTATAGTGCAGTACTCTCAATATATTTGCTAAACCTAGGCTTTATCGATAAAAGAGAATATTTTAACAAACATATTATCAGACATATCCCAGATCCCTAAAGTAACCACGCGTATAACTAGACCCGACTCTCGTTTGATAAACCACCCGTTATGATCTAAACTTTAACGCACCTATAAGCAATGTGGAACTGCAACCGCGAGTTCTATGAACATATCTATAGTAATATCAAGTTTTAATGATGTTGCTACATCAAAGGCTAAAATGGTATTTATTTTCCAGTGGATATTTCGATATTTTGTCCAGTACATAGACTAATAAGGTATTTCCCTTCATCCAACTAATACTAAATGTCCCATCACCGTGTCCTCGCAGTGGCGATCGGCGGCGGTGACCTCTAGCGCCCGGCGCTGGTCCAGGCCATGCTCCGGAGCGAGACTGAATGGGAAGCTGTCGCCTCCTTCTGCGAAGCAGCTATGCTGGTGAAGGAAGCGGCGGCGCGCGTAAGGCAGCGACGGGCCTCGCGCCCCGGACAGGGCGTAGACGTCGAGAGTCGCAAGACGACTACCGGCCACCGTTAGGCGCGTGTCTGTGGACGGCGAGCGATAGTTAGCTTGCCGACCGGCTAGGACCAGGCCCGCGTCGGCGGCGCGTTAGTGTTCCACACGCGCCTCAAAGAACAGTTAGCACGAGAAAGGGCCCAACAGGGCCAACGCCTGCCGGGGTTGCGGAATGGTTATAATAGTTACCGTGACCCCGGAACATAAAGGGCAACCGAAGGAACATGAGTGGGTTTTAGTCAGTAAAAGTCTGACACGAAGGCAAAACTGTAACAAAACGCGGGTGAAACCGCGGGGGACAGCTAGTTAATAAATAATTCCGAGACACAATTTATCTAAAAATTATTTTCTTTTAGTTCTGAAAAGCTAATTAATTTCCAATTAATTAAAAATTTCACTTTTGTTTGCTTCGAAATCAATTAATAGTTAGTCAATAGAGTTGGTAAATCAGAACATTACAGGTTGATATTGCTAAACAAAATTTTCATAGGAATCGCATTTCAATTGGCAGCGTCAAATTCCCTATTAAGTTACTTAACTTCATTTTAATTATTTCGCTTAGTTTCGAATTCTATCAATTAATATTTTAAATAGAACGTGAAACTACGTGTATATTCTGCAGTGGAGACCACGATTAGCAAAGAGTGTTAGGACTTAGGAGACACCTCCTGACTTGATGTAGCAGGAGGGCTACCATCATCTACTGACTTAGTACTCATACTTGATTTCCTCCACCGCTATGAATACATACAGTACAGCGTACGAATATACACAGTGGTCTATGGAAGACCACACAGCAACGCTGACGTATATATTGTGGCAAGCGATTACTTGCCTGTGTGCACACGACTGACGTCAGTGTAAGAGGATTTCAAACCTTAGGCAGACATGTGTGCCGGAGGGCACAGTGGAACACACCGTAGAGGTCTGCCCCACTAGGCCGTGTCGACGGCGCGTTCGTGTTTCACGCGCGCCTTCAACACGGGCAAGGGCCGGTGCCTGCCGGTGCTGCGGGTAGTTCGAAAGAGGTACCGCGGTCCTACACAAAAGGTTAAAAAGGAACGGGATGGGTTATAAGGTGCTCCCACACAGCAGATATATAACGTTATACAACATTATGTAACACGATAACATTTGTAAATAGCGTGTACTTAATTTCCGCTTTTCACGAAAAACCATCTTTTTCTAAATTCTTTTGTCAAAATTTTATATCTCGAAACACGCTATTACAAAAATTATCGTGTTACATAATGTTGTATAACGTTATATAACTGCTGTGTGGGAGCACCTTTAGGCAGAAGAAATCTGACGCTCTTTTCCGCTGCGCCCAGAGCGGGAGGCGTCATTTGATGATTCCTATCCCGAAGCCAAAGTTTACGTCAAACTATAACCGACGTAACAAAACGTTTGTATCTCGGCCTAAGATTTAATTAAAATAGTACCGTAATTTGAGGTTATCTTTCCAACATTGCACAAATATTAAGCTGCCAACTTCCACAAAATTTCTGCATCAAAATGAATACTCCTTTCTTAATTATAAGTACGTTCCAAGTAGGCACGGCCCGATTCAAGCTAAAATTTCAAAAGGTTGAGAGACTCGAGTTACTTGTATGGAAAAATATATCAGAATTTTGCTGAAAGTAACGGAGTGTGGTTTCCGCATATTTCCAGATACCATTGCTTTAATATGAGTAGGGGTTACCTAAGGAATACATGAATGTGTAATTAGTTAAAACCGAAGCTACATGTCGGTGAATTTTGAAGTTTCAACTATTTTGTGCGGTCGTGTGGTTTTGAGAGTGGTGTATGGATGTCGAAGTTTTGCTGTGAATAAGTTGGATGTTAACAAGTTTCGTGTATGGTTATGAGGACTCGAGGTATGGCGACATGTTGTGAATATTTAAGAGGTTTTAATAAAATTATTTTAAAATAAAATTTTGCATTTGTTTTTACAACGGCGTCAACGTTTACAGCTTGTAAAAGTAGTAAGCGACGTAACAACTTGCGGAACGACACTTTTAACGTCCGATGGCGTTCCTAGGGACGTTGCAGAAAAGTCTTAAGGACTACGCACACTTTCAGCTCTTTTTTTTTTTTTTTGGTGAGTGGGAAATCGTCCAATGACTGCTCCCGTCCTGGGTGCGACGGGAGGGCGTGTCAGACTCTTACTGACTAAAACCCACTCATGTTCCTTCGATTGCCCTTTATGTTCCAGGGTCACGGTGACTACTATACACATTCCGCAACCCCGGCAGGCGTTCGCCCTGTTAGGCCCCTTCCTGTGCTGACTCCTTCTCTTTGAGGCGCGCGTGGAACACTAACGCGCCGTCGACGCGGTCCTGGTCCTAGCCGGGCGGCGAGCTACCCATCGCTCGCCATCCGCAGAACCGCGCCTACGGTGGCCGGTAGTCGTCTTGCGACTCTCGACGTCTTCGCCTGGGTCTTTGTCCGGGGCGAGAGGCTCGTCGTTGCCTCTCGCGCGCCGCCGCTTCCTTCACTAGCATAACTGCTTCGCAGAAGGAGGCGACGGCATCCCATTCCGTCTCGCCCCGCAGCATGGCCTGAACCAGCGCTGGGCGCGAGAGGTCACCGCCGCCGATCGCCTCTACGAGGACACGTCTATGGTCCGCCCATGCGCGGCACACCTCCACCGTGTGCTCGACCGTGTCCTCCAGGCGACCGTTACACTTTCAGCTCTGCTTAAATGTCTATAGAAACCAATAAAAAAAATTCGCATAAAGACGCGTGCTCGTGTGTCTGGCAATTTTTTTAAAGATTTCGGACAAAATCATTGTTTTCTATGGACATATTAAGCTGAATAGAGCTGAATAAATGTGCGTAGTCTAAATAAATGTCCCATAAGCAACGACAAAATATTTATTTTGATTGAACCGTCTATGGGCCGTTTTTTTTTTCACTCAGTTTTATTTAGTAAAACTATGTCACTGCCTTCCACTGCGCTCAGAACTTGATGATTTCCCTTCCTCGAAAAAAACACAAATAAGAGGGATATCCAGTTAGAATATTTTATATCCAGTTAGAATATACAAGAATTCAAATTCAAATGCCACGTTTGATTTCGCACGTCAGATTTGTGTTACACGCACACTGACGTAGACTAACGGGGGAAAAGTAAATCGGATTAACTCTTCAAAAAACTTTATAAATCCGATTGTGACGGAACTAACTAAATCCTAACTTGTTTTTTTTTTTTCATTTTTTAGGGATCCGTCTAAGGAGAATGTTGTCTGGTATGGCTTCACGCGCTTAATCTCGTAAAAACTTGTAACCTTGTAATAGGGCATTTCACCTCTCTCGAAAATACAACTTATTTCCAAAAAATATTTTTTAATCTCTACGTTACAAAATTAAACTACTCTGTAATTTTATTATTTCTTGCTGCAGTACTTTCAGCCGTGGGTTGATTACCTACCAAAAAGCCCGTCGTTTTCCAAATAATGAAAATAAAAGGATTTGGCATCCATCCACATTGTATCAAAAATAAATGAAGTTGAAACGCAAATCCGTCTAAGGAGAATGTTGTCTGGTATGGCTTCACGCGCTTAATCTCGTAAAAACTTGTAACCTTGTAATAGGGCATTTCACCTCTCTCGAAAATACAACTTATTTCCAAAAAATATTTTTTAATCTCTACGTTACAAAATTAAACTACTCTGTAATTTTATTATTTCTTGCTGCAGTACTTTCAGCCGTGGGTTGATTACCTACCAAAAAGCCCGTCGTTTTCCAAATAATGAAAATAAAAGGATTTGGCATCCATCCACATTGTATCAAAAATAAATGAAGTTGAAACGCAAATAAAATACTATCCGGAAATAAATGTTGCATTGGTTCAATGAATGAAATATGGACCAAATAATATATTTAATTTTATACGTACAATATACAAATAAATATGGCTAACTTAAAACTAACTAAAAAAAACTAATTAATATCTAAAACTAAAATAAAACTAAAAATTAAAATATAAATAAAAAGGGGTTATCCGTCGGCGTCGTAAAACTCGTCATCACTGTCGACGGGCAGCGTGCCCAGAAGGCTGGCAGCATTGCCACGCTGAGTTGCGATGCTTAATCTTTGGGCAAAGTAGATGCCAGCCTTCTGATCACGTGAAGTGTCGACTAAACGTTTTGCAATCTCTTTGTAAAGAGAACGGGCACTCGGGCCCCATGGTCTCAAAGTTTCAACCCCAAACGGCTCAAAAATATAATTACCAACTAGGTTGTTATATTTCCGCCGCTTGAGGTTTTCTGCTTCGGCAGCAGCAGTGCCCGCACACATTCCAGAACTAGGAAGATGCGATGGCGCAAGGGTGTCGACGCACGTAGCGTCCCACACCAAAGGCCTACCCAACTTCCAAGGCAATAATGACATTCCGTCTGGTCTCTTCCCATCGTCCCGTACCAGCCCAATGGGTTCTAAGATGGCTGGAACGCCGGCGGTAACAAGAGCTCTGCGGATAATGTCATTAATATTTGCATGACGTGGAATGCGACCTGCACTCCTGCTGCAAGAGAGGCCATGGTGACCGAGGCTGTCGACAGCTTCACCACATCGGCAGCGATGAGGAGTACAACATGGTGTACCTAAACGCAAACTTGTGGCGATACGGAAAGTATTGTCATCCAACTTAGTGCCTATGTTGGATGACGGTAACGCACGCAACCACAGTCCCGATTCCCATTCAGCAACAGCCAGTAGGCGAGCTCACTCCGCAATGTTGGTACACGTCTCAAGAAGGTTATTCCGTGCCAACATACAGAGCGGCTCGTCCCACAGTCTCTGTGATGAGCGGGTACCGGGAGGATCTTTGCCTGGGCAAGCCATTTTCCAAGCATTTATGGCTTCAGTCAAGCAAGGTACTTCGGAGCTAACCAAAGAAGAGGAAAGTATATTCCTGGTCAGCTCCTCAGTGCTAAAGACTGAAGACAGAAATGCAGGGAGACTAATACTGGAAATTTTGCGGACGCCTAGGCCACCTAAACGAATAGGAAGAGTGGCCTGTAGCCACGCCCGATCGTCCAAATCAATGTTCAAAATTGCTGTTAAAGAATTTCGTATAATTTGGTCGATTTTGTCTAAAAGTGTAGGGTGTCTCCATAACGGGGAGGAACGAGCAAAATAAATGAAATTAGGGCCGAAACAACAAAACCGAACCAGAGTTAAAGCGGAGTGAGTGCTAATTTTTAGGAGTCTTTCCGACATATCGTTGAATTTTTGAATTTTTTCCTCGACAAATTTGGGAAAGACTCCTCTAGAATTGGAGACCCTAGGAGGTAAAGTGAACTTTTATCAACAATTTTGATGTTTGGTGCTATTGAAGAGAATTTGGAAATTGTGGTCTGTCTGTCTGTATTGTCTAAAATGTGCAGTTCGCATTTGGAAAAATTTAGTTCGAGGCCAATGGCAGAAAAACTAGTTTTTAAAAACTCGAAATCCGATAATACAGTATTAACATCACCTCCGAGGGTCCCATCATCCAGATACCAAACGTTAAATTCAGAATTTAGCTGTCGAATAATAGGTTGAATGGCTAAACTAAAAATGGCAGGCCCAAGAGGGTCGCCTTGTTGACACCCAACGGCGGATTTCAAAAGGTGGTCTTTGTATAATAATTTTGAGGGTAACGATAACATTGCCAAAGGAATTTATAGATTTCGGGAATTTCTTTTTTTATTTGTTCCAACAAGGCGTCCCTATTAACTGAGTTGAAGGCGTTCTTGATGTCCACCTTCAAAATGACCTCACCTTTGCCACAATTTAGATAAGTTGAAACGGCATGTACGGCAGCCTCACAGCCCCCTCTTGACCCAAAACCAAGCTGAAGGGGCTGGAATTTTTTAGATAAATTGTCACTAAAAATTCTACAGCAAATTTTGGCTGCCGTACGCCTGAAGGTGGAACCAACGGCAATGGGACGAATACCACCATCCTTCTTGCGCAGGGCGCAGAGATTCGCCCCGTACAAGACATCGATGATGGCTTCGTCCACATTGCCGGACAACATAAGGTTGATAAGAGCCGTTAGCTCCCTCAAAAGGGCCTCACCAGCTTCCCCCGGCGCTTGCGCTTATTAGATCTTTTAAATGTTGAGGCGTCAAGCCGTCGAGGCCGCCGGCGGAACCACTCTTGAAGGAACCAACGGCCGCCATCACATGCTGGGCTGTAATGATGAGAGAATCAGATGATGAGTTCAAATCCGGTGGGTCGGGAAAAGTGAGGTCATCTGCTGGGACGGGGTGCTTACTCTCAAGAGCTGCAAGAGTCTCTGGAGAGAAAGGAGCAACCACATCGCTGCTAAAAAGAATCCTGGCGGCGCCCCTGATATCACCATCGCTTAATTTAGCCTCTACATGGTGGTATATGTCTTTATGACAAATTCTCGACGTCGGAAATTTTGAATCCAAAAATGAAACCGAATTGTTACAATTGTCTTTAATTTGAGAAGTAAGAGATTTTTTTGGTGCCAAATTTTTTTGTACGTGTAGGACTTTATAAGCGAAAGTGAGCAATTGCTCCCATGCGGCCAGCGAGTTCTCTCGGACGACAGCGCGGACACATCGTGCCAAGTGGCTGGCCACGGTAGGCCTGGCGCCTCGAGGAACTCGCTTCAATATAGGGGTCGAATTTTTTAATTTGGATAGTGTTTTCCAAAAGGGAATTTTGTTGCTGTTAGATTGTAAAGCCGCTGAGGCCGAGAGAGAAACAGGGCCCGTTAGGTTTTTGTGAACCTTACCACAATGTATTTTAAGGCCTCGTTTCCCTCTAAAATACCTCGTTGGGGAGCAATGGGGGCAGCTCACCAGAGATTGCAGCGATGTGGGAAGGTGGACATCATTACTTTCCGTATCACTTTGATTAGCGACGGACATTTATTTACACAAACTAAAATAAAAAATTGACACTTACGTTATCGACTTACTTATTAAAACACACGTAATACAAAAAATTAATAATATATAAATAAAAAAAGTGACTGAAAGAAGATGATTGACAGCTGGGAAAATGACATCGGGCTGAATTGGAGTCAGTGCGCAGGTCGTCGGCCAGGCAACGCGCAGAGCGTCGCCTGGCAACAGCTTAGGCGTGACAAGCGTCTGTTATTTTGGTAGTTGACACTTTTAAGTAATATCTTTCAATAATAAATATATACACTCGGCGCCGCAGCGCCACCCGGGTACCACACGCCTTGGTTCAATCAATTCTATGAGAGTTGTGTGGGCGGTCTTTAGTGGCAAAAATGCCTGGCAACAGCTTTGGCGTGACAAGCGTCTATTATTTTGGCAGTTGACACTTTTAACAAAAATTTTTCAATAGCAAATAATATTCTATCCAATATTATGTATTAAAATACGGAGAATTTTCATTTAAATCTTCTACAATATTTGTAACTGGTAATTAACAAAAGCTCATATTATTTATTATTGTTGTGGGTATGATATTGTATAACATTGAGAATGAATCTTTCAATTTGCCAAAAGTTCGCCATAAGACAAATAAGAGATCTGGGAAAGGATCTTTTCTCCTTTGATACCAATACTGTAGAAATTGTTGAAAGTTGCAAATTGTGTTTTAGTTACTCATGATTGCACTGGTAGGATATTATTACGAACAACACAACTGTATGTTTATTGCAAAACACAATTAAAGGCTACCTCTCATGCATATTGTTTCATATGCAACTCTTTCTCTACCGAGAAAGTAGAAATCAAAGAAGGCTGAATTGAAACAGACACGTGGGAGTCAATAATCAGTATTATCGAAGGGTATACTGTAATACAAAAACTGGATTGTGAAGGTCTAATGCAATCACCATGTCTCTGATATTCAGATAAATCTCATAGATTTTTAAAACAAACTTAACATATCTTCCCAGCTTTTCCCAACAATATTTAGGACCGGTTTTCAGTCTAACCTGATCCAGCTGAATATCAGAGAGCTCTATTAGCCAGACTAAGTAATACGGTGCCCCTTGGTTAGAATGATTGTCAAACATTCCGAAGTGGTGATCAAACAAGGATACTTTTTCAACAACCAACGTCAGATGCTAATGTAGACAGATTCATGTCGAAAACTAAACCTAATCTTTTGACACAAGAGCTCAGAACACGGACTATTATTGCGTTACCACTGCTTATAATACCAGGCTAAAACATTAACTCAATACACGGAGCTGACGTAACCGCCCAACTTTTAATGATGAGGGTCGAACTGAGAATAATTTCGAGACATGCTTCGTTGTTGATTCGGCCTTTGGTGAAAGATAAGAACTTTCGGCAGTGGATGCTAATGTAGAAAGGACTTGTGGAAGTTTAAACAGGATGGTTTTCTGTGAAATCAGTGCCCCGTGTTGGTTTGTTGGTTTTTGGCAGCCATTTAAGTAATAAACAGGTTTGTGGCATTAAAAAATATGGGTTAATTAAAGTAAGATTTACATTGCAAGGCCGTTATAAGCTAGCTTTATTACCCATATAAAATGAATAACCATCTTATTACAATGGAAAAACAGAGACTGAGAACAGCTAAGCAAAAGTTTGTGCTAAGTATCGTTTAATTATCTCGGCCTACATTTTGAAATTATTGCCGAGATTAATCATTCCTTTTTCTTCAAATTATTGAGTGGAATCGAAAAAAAAAACACTGGACGGGACAGAGTCAGTTGGCACTGCTAAACCTAAATAATGAATGACCCAGAATCAGATGTGTTTTTGGTTCTTCCTGCAAAACTTGACGTTCAGTTTCGTATTCGCCTTTTTCCTTTGTTTTGCACCAAACGTAATTTATTAACAAAATTATGATGAATATCTAAAACAATTTGTTCAGTCACGAATTTACCAAAAACTTTTGCTTCTGTATTCATACTCCTATATTCAATTGGATTCGCGTATATAAAAAAGAATTTAACACTCTTTTTACTAGCAATCTCCCGCGGTTTCACCCTTGTTTTTGGTTATTGCTCTTCTCCCGTATGTCGTAGCGTGATATAATATAGCCCGCCTTCTTGATTGATGATGATTGGGCTACTCAACACTAAATCAATTTTCCAATTCGGTTCAGTTTCTGAAATGAGCGTGTTCAACCAAACAAACTCTTCAGCTTTATTAGTATAGATT
The DNA here is from genome assembly GCA_033675125.1 of Athetis lepigone. Lineage (NCBI taxonomy): Eukaryota > Metazoa > Arthropoda > Insecta > Lepidoptera > Noctuidae > Athetis > Athetis lepigone. The sequence continues at coordinate 12,462,247 of CM066224.1, forward strand.
GACTTGTTAATTTTCTCTTTAGTTAATTAATTTGATTGCTTTGCATAAGGTTTTTGGATTTGATACTTAAATCAGTTGACAGATTCTTTCAATTTTAGAACTTCGGAAAATCTTGAAAATTAATTGAGTACATGTATTTGTGTGATCATGATTATCTCAGATTTTAGGATTTCTTTTTTATCTAACCACAATTTCACTTTGTAGTTATTAATACCGTTTCCTTTTTTCGTGTACCTTGTTACCAGTTACAGGAGAAATCTCTCTTTCATAACGATACAAGTGATTGTTCATGTCCACCTAATAAACATGGTGTGCTCGTTAGAACATCCAATTTCATACTTGCTTGGGGCATTTACAATAATTATATCTCGTTATTATCAAAGGTAAGTTACATGCAGGCCCTTAAACCTGTTAAATTTTGATGTCAAGATAGGAGGTCATCTAAAATTGTTCAATTTTTATGTCAAATGGTTTGCTTGGTTGTTGTAATTGGGCTTCGGACAACCTAAGTTGACTTGTCTTGTGTTTACAACAGATTATTAGAAACATCGTTTAATAGGGGCATGGCAAGGCTGCCCAAGTGCCCAGATTTTCATGGTCTCCAAGCCTAACAAACGAAGTATGCTCTTATAGTCCTGTTTTTAAATTGTCATCATCATCATCAGCCTGTGCTATGGACAACGGTGGTGGATGACCAACTATGTTTCAAATTGTCAATTAGTTTCATAAGCTCACATTAATTGAATCTATGAGTAAAGTCTTTTTAACTAGAACTATGGTTGTGTAGGCTCTTTGATTGATTTATTGGAAAAACTGTTTCTAAAAATAATAGGCGGATTTATGGGTAAGGGTATTTTACCGGTATTTAGGACAGTAGAAAGTTCCTCATCCATTAAAAAAGACCGATCCTTCGACCAGAGGTTGTCGTGTCTAGGAGGCTACTGGCCGACAGTACTGGACGGAATTTTGTATAAATAATAATGTCGCATCAAACTCTCTTATACCGCGAAGTAGGATGTCAGTTGTAGTTCATACGCTGGACGATAGATGTCGCCACACTATAGGCTAACATCACGCTCAAACCTGTCGGAGTAGAGTAGTAACTAAACATGCGGGTAAAATTGCGGGAGGCAGATTAAATGTATACTACCCGTACAACTCAATTGTGCATCTCGCGCTGTGACGTAACGATGTCGGTATGCTATCGGTACAAAACGAACGAGACGAACACGGGGCGCCGCGCGGGGAAGTGGGAGAGGGATTGGTGCACAGATAAGTCGAAGGAGTTTTTTAATTAAATTAACTACTACGTCATCACGGTCTATGTAACTTACAGGCTTGTAATGGGTCAAAATTATCAAGATTTCTTCTTTCTGAACAGTTCAATAAATGCCATTAGAGACTCCATCTGGCTCTTTGCAAATCTAATAATAAATATTTTATTCATCTGTCTGAATTGACGATCGATACATCTAAACGTTCTACGATAGATTACAAACGCAATGTAATTTACGTCTAGCGTGATAGATGAGAACCATTTCCCTTGTAAAAGCGATATACCCACCTACCCTGCAGATATTTTGTAGGTATCATCAATTTGTAATTTTGTAAATGTGTTTTAGGTAAAAAACTAGGCACTATAAATCTAAGTGTCCGTAGTCCTATAAATCAGTCTGCTGGTAATTCACATTCTGTATACCAACTGAAAATAAAAAAAAATCCTGTCCCCGAAATTATTACAATTATTACCAAGATCGTTATTGCAGCTAATAAAAGAGTTGGTGACCCAATAAAAAAACCTGTCAAGTGCAAGTCGGACTCGCGCAACGAGGGTTCCGTTAATTTTTTTTTTGTGAAATAACTACAAATTTACGGTTTTCGGAGTTTTTCCTTTACTTGTGCTACATGACATTGCTTCTTGCCAAATTTCATGATTCTAGGTCAATAAAAAGTACCCTATAGGTTTTGATTCCCTTGCAAATGTTTTAATATGCAATATAAACAGCCGTATCTTTTTATTGCATTGATTTAGAAATTTGATTTTTCAACTGCTTTGAGATAGCAGACCTGAGTATGTGATATTAATTTCAGCTTGATATCTCGACGCGTTTCTGTGAAAAATGGTCTTGACAGACGGACGGACGGACAACAAAGTGATCCTATAAGGGTTTCATTTTTTTTATTCGTCGTAACCCTAAAAGCGCATTTCTATCGGTCCAACCGTTTAAAAGCTACGGTTCCACAGACAGACACACACACATAGCGGTAAAACTTATTACACCCCTCTTTTTGAGTCGGGGGATAAAAATAAAGGACATTGAGCAATAATTATTGCTTTAGAAACCACTTATACTTTGACGGTTTCTTATTCAACAAGAAACTATAAAAATATGTCGCAATACCCGTCTGTCTCTCTGTACGCAGCTTAGTTCAGCTTTGTTCCATTTCTCAAGAGGTTCCTCTCCACAAAGAAGACATGTCTCATGTATGTAATTGCAGCCGTACCTTTTAAACCAAGCCGACCACCGGCGCAACATGCAACACGCAACGAACATTTTCCTCGCCATTATTATTGCAACGGAATAGTTTACACCCGCCACAAATGTGTGCGGCATCGCGAACAGATATACGGTGGCGATAAATGTGCAAATGTGGCGCCACATTTAGCGAGATGCAAAAGTATGCCTGATGTATGGTCTACTTAACACATCAATGGCCCTTTACGGCAGGAATAAGAATTAGTAGTTCTTCCTCAGACTAACTACTACTCCTAAAATGATATTATATTTATTACGTATACGCTATTCAGACTTACATATATATAATACAGTTTATGAAAAAAAAATTTACAGAATTGAAACAAAGAAATTACTTTTTTTCTACTTTTCCTCCTTTTGATATTTTAATAGAATAATCGTAAAATTCGTCGTCGGCGAAATTCTCATTTTTTATCAGACTTGCGTCCGAACTTGAAAGTCGCTCTCATTCTCCGAATAAGTAACAAAGTTTCTTTAAAACTTCGCAATGTTCATCATGATAATGCAGTATTATTATCAGATACATTTTTTCTCGAAGTTTCGATTGTCAATTAAAGTTTGGGAGAACCATCAAGATTGGAACCAGGAAATCAACTTACGTAGGCCATACATTTCTCCCAGTATCAAGTTTGTTTTAGGACCGGCGCACTATATTTAACTTTCAAACTATTATATACTTTATCCTCAATGAAATAATATCTATAACCAATTAACGTAATAGTGCACAGTGAGCGCATACTCGTGCATTCGCAGGTGGTCATTCTCCTAATATGTCACGCGTTTAGAAAACTTCGCCTTAAACTAAAGCGAGCGAGCGAGCTAACTGGGAGCGTTGCGAAACGGAACTAATATACTCTAAGCGCCTTACTAATAATCTCTGCCTAAAGTTATTACAGGTTTATACGTCAAAAAATGTATGGTTACACAGGCTTTATTTATGACATAACTTTACACAGTGATTATTAGTAAGGGCATAACGGTTGAGGTAATAACACATTACTATACGACATTAATTTTACAAAATTTGTAGATAAATTGACATTTAAGATTGTGAATATTAAAGATTACCTAAACCGATGGAGTATAGTCTACTCAAAATTTTACATGTCTCAAAATGCCTACTTACAGCTATAGACCATTTCATTACGTAACTATATTAGAAGTTAGAAAAAGGTAAGGAATATAAATATAACATGACATTTATTCAGATGAAAACCTCGTAATTTTCATCTGAACCAACTCAAAGTAACCAAGCATTTTATAAATTAAAACCAGTTTTCATTAAAATTAAATTATAGTGAAGCTAAACGGTTGGAGTAGCGTTTTCCGTTAATTCATACTTTTCTTTTCTAATCTAATAATTACTTACTTCTTGTAAGCGGCTTTGCCAACTTCTTAAGGAAGTTGGATTTTATTCATTCATCATTCCACGTTTTCGTATCAAGGCGACTTATTTAACTTTTTCTTTTGACGGCCAAATTTTTTGGACGTTTACTTTTCTATCATCGTCACGGGTTTTATTGAAAAAAACACTATTTTGTTGTATCGCATTAAGCCTACTGTTTAATGCGATACAACAAAAAAGCCGCTTACAAGAAGTAAGTAAGTAGCCGTTCGATGACCTTTATCTGTAAATTGTTAAAAACGATTTGCATTAAAAACTATATATGTATATATGAAATGGTAAACTGTCTGTCTGACTGATTTTATCAACCCACAGCTTAAGAATCTAGTTCTAGAAACTTGGAGGGTGTGTTGTTTGTTGAGAGTAGGAATCCAAAAGAAAAAATAAATAAATAAATAAACAAAAGATAAATGATTCTTATTCTTAAAGAGTTTTTAGAAATTCGACCTCTAAACGGATAAAATAGCTGATGAAACTTTACATCCAACCGGGTGAAGCTGAGAGTGAAAGCTAGATTGCTGTATAGTTAAATCAAATGAATTGATTGCTAATCCTAAATTAGTTCAGATCTATAGACTAATGCCTTTACTAATAATCACTGTGTAAAGTTATGCAATGAATAAAGCCTGTGTAACCATACATTTTTAACGTATAAACCTGTCATAACTTTATGCAGCGTTTATTAGTAAGGCGCTAAGAAGTCAGATATTGCGCTAAATCTTTCCTATTCATAGTCGAATCACAATGTAAGAAGTGTTTTCAGTAAACAGGTAATAGATTGAATTTCATCTTTTTTCTTTGAAAAATTCTTAACAAACATTTTTTTAAGTAACCAAAAGAAAAATGGCAATATCAAGTTATATCCATTCTGAAATTCGTTTGAACAAAATATCTTTCTAAACATAATCGAACTTTCCCATTGATCATTTTATTAAAAACTTCGGGAAGGGGCGAAAATAGAAATCATTTTCATAAGTTTTATTGGTTTTTGAGGCGAGAAAGTAAACTGGAAAGGTAACTTATACTGTTAGCCTGAATCAATGTTTTTCGATCAAGTTAGAAACTTTTAATAAATATATTACCAAAATAGGAACTCATTATGAGGTGGAAATTGAAGGCGTTTCCTTGTACCTCGAAAGATTTTGATATCTAGATAAAAAGATAAAAACCGGTCAAATGCCAGGTTCCGTTGATTCTTTTTTTTTACCTCAAAAACGAAAAAAGGGGTCTTATCAGTTCATCGCTTAGTATGTGTCTGTCTGTCTGTCTGCGGTACCTCAACTCTTATGTTAGCCGAAGTTATCTTAATGAATTCGGGGGAAGGGGTTTTTAAATTTTTAATCAGTACTATTAGACACAACTCTTTTTTTTTTGGTGAGTGGGAAATCATCCAATGACTGCTCCCGTCCTGGGTGCGGCGGGAGTACGTGTCAGACTCTTACTGACTAAAACCCACTCATGTTCCTTCGATTGCCCTTTATGTTCCAGGGTCACGGTAACTATTATAAATATTCCGCAACCCCGGCAGGCGTTGGCCCTGTTAGGCCCCTTCCTGTGCTGACTCCTTCTCTTTGAGGCGCGCGTGGAACACTAACGCGCCGTCGACGCGGTCCTGGTCCTAGCCGGAGACACAACCCTTAACAAACTGACATCAGAGACTAGTCTTTAAGTCCAGTTTTTCTACTTTTTGAGAACAGATCTTTAAAACGCTGTGATGTCAATACCTCGATACAAGATTCTTTTTTTGGATATTCTTGTCAGATCGGTAATGGTTGATCTTGATGGATAGGTCATTTTTTTTTTTTTTTTTGGTGAGTGGGAAATCATCCAATGACTGCTCCCGTCCTGGGTGCGACGGGAGGGCGTGTCAGACTCTTACTGACTAAAACCCACTCATGTTCCTTCGATTGCCCTTTATGTTCCAGGGTCACGGTGACTACTATACACATTCCGCAACCCCGGCAGGCGTTGGCCCTGTTAGGCCCCTTCCTGTGCTGACTCCTTCTCTTTGAGGCGCGCGTGGAACACTAACGCGCCGTCGACGCGGTCCTGGTCCTAGCCGGGCGGCGAGCTACCCATCGCTCGCCATCCGCAGAACCGCGCCTACGGTGGCCGGTAGTCGTCTTGCGACTCTCGACGTCTTCGCCTGGGTCTTTGTCCGGGGCGAGAGGCTCGTCGTTGCCTCTCGCGCGCCGCCGCGTCCTTCACTAGCATAACTGCTTCGCAGAAGGAATGGATAGGTCATTTAAGATTGTTATTTTTGGATGGTGATTGCTAGTAATGTATGTCCTTCTGCCGTAATGACCAGAAGCCTGAAAGCCTGGCAAAGTCAATGAAAGACCCAGTGTGTGTGTGTGACCCAGTTACTGGGTTGTGGAGGCCTGATAAGCAGGCTTTATGTAAGGTTGAACGAGTCAAAAATCCACCAATAGAATCTCGCGAGCAGGGATTTTATGCAATTCTATTGGTCGCTATACTGACACGCTCCTGTGTAGGAGCGTTAATCTCAAATTTTCGGCCCCTGGACTGACCTGCTAGATTAGTAGTGTTTACTTTACAGGAAGTCGTGGCCAATTGCCACCCAGCACAAACTTTGTGTGATGAGTACAATTGTTTGGTCTGTCTGGGTGTAGTATATCTATAATATGTATATATTTTCAAATCTCTGCGTAGTTTAGGATTTAGCTGTGTGTAAGTCGTCTCAAAAATATTTATGGATATTCAGACGCCATCTTAGAAACATCATTGCTAAAGTCCCCTTAAACTGAGGAGCCGTATTGACCTTCGCTCATGCATAAGGTTACAATGTGGGACGTAAATAATATTCATGTAACATAATCCCAAGTGCCTGAAGCCTTTCATGCCTCCGGCGAGTTTTCAAATTTACACACATCGAGGGTTTCGCAGGGAGGTTAATGCGTAAATATCATTTTTTTCGCCAACCTAAGTCAAGATCATCGGATATTATACCAGGTGTATTTTTGGTCTTGCACAACCCGCTAGGAGATAATTCTACTCATAAAAACAAACAAGTTTTTATTATGGCACCAACTCTGAAATCATTATTTCATATGTTTCATACATTATAGTCGAGAGGCATTGAACTTTTGTTAGAAACAGCTGATATTTATTTCGCGATTTCAGAGTTGGTTCCATGATAAATATTGTTTGTTTTCATGGGTAGAATTATCTTCTAGCGGGTTGTGTAAGATCAATACTACACCTAGTAAACTAGCTGTCCCCCACGGTTTGACTCACATATTTCGTTGCTAATCCGTTACCTTAGATCGTTACGTGATGTTGCATAGCCTATAATCTCGATAAATAGTCTATCCTCTATAAAGTTTTTTTTTAATTGAGACCAGCACTTTCTGAGTTTAGTGCATTTTATCAAACAAACTCTTTAGCTTAATATTATTAGTACAGAATATAAGTAAGTGGTTAAGGTTTTCCTTCCATTTCGAGTTCAAATCCGGGCAGTATGTACATTGACTGTCATCCCGTGCCTCAGAAAGCACGTAAATTCGTTGGCCCCAGTTGTCTACCTTTATCTCAATGTCTAGCTTTCTCCTAACTATATTATGCTCGGCTTTTAGTCTGAATTCAGCTGAATACCAGTGTGTCACATATCTACAACCCAGTAACTATGTAACACGTTACCTTGCAACCCAGTAACTATGTAACGCGTAGCGACTGTCAAACAAATAACAACCGGGACACGAACAGTGCTTTATGTGCTTTCCGAAGCACGGGTCACAAGATTGCAACGTAACCAATAAAAAACTAACCACCGATACGGAATCCAAACCCGTACGGTAACAATCGTATCAAATTTATTGTAGATACGTAATCGCCTCAGTTCCATCTGTCAGACAACCGCGATGTAAGAAAAATCCTGGGTATGTAGGTCAACCAGCATATGAGGAACGAACCCGAGATAAAACCTTGTACAGATACCAGATATTGCGACAAAAACCTCGGATTTTAAGGGTGCTCTACTAACAGAGGGCACTGTAAAAAATTGGAGAGAAAAATAACCAAAATAAGCATTTTTTTAACTTTGTTGTTTTCTTTGTCTTTGTTTTTGTTGTTATTATCTTGTCTAAATATCGTTATTGGTTAACTTAGCTTACTTAGGCTACTCTTTAGTTTGAAGTTTTGTCTACATTCACAATAATCAACTATTACACGGAAGATAGGTATAAGTGTTTGGTGCCATAATAGCAATTATAAGCACACGATACATGTGTTCCTGATGTCCCTATTGACGCTTTCCTTTCTTTTTACGGGGACAAGCGAAACTTAATAAACTTACTTTGACGTAACTGTAATTTTCAACTAAGTATCTGTGATGACAGCATATCTGCAAGGCCTTTGGTATTATAGGTATTTTAGCCAACAGTGACTTCTTGACAAGCAGGAGACAGAACAGAATTAGGCCAATAGGCACAAAAGAACGATTACAACTAGGAAAAGCCCAGATTACCTAGCACCATGGACCTATAATTGCCCCACTGCAGAGCAAAGCCTCTTCTATACAGAGAAGGAACGAGCATTAATCACCACTTACATTCAATGCAAGTCCAGGTTTCCTCGCGATATTTTCCTTCACCGATGTTTGTAATGGCCAAGAACGAGCCCACAACCTCTTTTATAAGAGGTGGGGCCTTAATCGCTAGGCCAACACGACATCGACCACGGAGTAAAATTAATTCAAATTACTGAGTCCTAAAAATGTGGGCTGTTACGATTGATTTCAATAGGTAATGGGTATTGGCAAAGCGCTTGGTGACTACCTACTTGAAATCAGATAAACCATCACCTTGTTTACCATTCAATGATATAAAAGAAAAAATCGCAAGCAAAACCCGGTCTTATCCATAAACACAATCCAACATGGCTACCCTACAACTACAAGGAGACGTCGTATGACAATTCTCATCACGTTCAAACTATAGAATATAAATTGTTTTGCTTCGCAACAATATCAGTGTTGGACCGAGAGAATTTCAGCGTCTGTGTATTAGTCGCTTTCTGGTCTCCAAGATTGGGTTAGCGTTAGACAAACCTTGAAACATGTATAGTGGTATTGTGGTATATGTGTGTGTTACCTGTGTATATGCATGTTATGTTTTAGAAGGAGTCGGTGTACGTCTTGCTCGCTTTTATTAACCCCCCACGCGGAAAAATGGGAGTTATAGATTTGATCGCAATGTGTCTGTTTGACTAACTGTAGCACCGTAGCTCCTTAAAGTGGTGGTCAATTTTGATGCGGTTATTTGAAAGTAAGTTATCCAGATATGGTTTTAAAACATATTTTATCAAAATCATTTGCCGTTTTAACGGTAAATTCTTTTGTTTTAGCGAGTTTAACAAAATCGAGGGCGGTTTCTTTTTTTTAATTTACACGCGCTTAATTAAAGATCGTGTTTTCGCATTACAAGGCAAAAGTTAGATCTCAATTATTTTCTTTTAATCAATCCTTCATTCAGCCAGTTGAAATTGTCCCGTCGCGAAAAAGAAAACGACAGCCCGACAGCCAGTAAGTACACGTCATAATTATATTTTAAATGTAAGTTGCTAAATGTTTCTTTTTTGTGTAAAGTTTAATAAATTAATGAAAAAAATAACACTTAATTGGCAAATATTACGCTACGCTTACGCTAAAAGCGGTACCGCCTACCCGAACCGGATGCCCTAGAGCACTATGGAACCATACGGACGACCGATTATCCCAGCCTAAATAAACAAACGCAATTTTAAACATATAAATTGTCAAGCTAATCTTACAGTTCACTAACTCCACCAATAAGGATTAAAGGTCGTAATGGCAACTTTGAACAGTTGCCAGCTTTACGGTTTTAAACTAACAATAATGTAATTTAAGGCAGTTTGGACCCGATTGCTCGAATCAAGGTTATCTTTTAATTGGAAGTTAGTGGTGACGGGCTCATTATTAAGATACCTCATGTTGGGAACTACTTTTTCTCTACAAAGTATAAAACAAAGTCGCGTTCCGTTGCGTCAACCTTTTTATACTTAGATCTTTAAACCTCCGAACACACATGATTCGAGACACAATAGAAAGACCTTAGCGGCGCGACAGCCGTCTGTCGCTTGGTCGTTCAAATGTTAATACTACGCACCGGATTTTTATGCTTTTTGTTAAGTTAAAGTTATTCAACAGGAAGACAAACACACATAGAGATCAAAAACTTATACCACTCCTGTTTTCAGTCAGGGCTTAAAAAGATAAACATCCTATCGAAACAGCAATAGTTTTAGCCCAAATTGCGACAACAGTACACAGAAAGCAGCCCTCTAAAAGTGTACCAAATACTCCACTTTCCTTATTCCTAAAAGGTTTCTATATTAACAAACACATGTGCAACTTTGAGGCACGTTCGCAAGCAATCGGGCCAAAAGGTCAAGAATAAATTACCAGTTCTTTTTTCTTTAGTTTTTCTTTACCAGGAAACGAAGTAATTTTCTTGAAGTTTTTTTCTTATCTCATTAAATGAAGAAATGTTTACAATGATAATGACGTCTTGATAATGTCACTATCAGTGCTAGGTGGCACTACTTTTCATACTTTAACCCTCACAAATCTAAGTACTAAGTGGACACAGCATAAGTCGGTTTTTTTGGCCAAATGTTGCCTGTTATTTGAAAATTCACTGTCTCGTTCTGTTTCAAATCTTTATTTTTTCTTGTAATTTTACTTCCATATTTTTGTTGTGTGCCCACACCGGTACAACGCCTTTGATGATTTGATTTGATGATTTTTTGTTTTAAAAATCAAAGTTTTATTCTAAGTCCCTGGCGTGACATTTTGCGAAAAAGACATTCTGAGAAAGAGACATTCTGCGAAAGAGACATTTTACGAAAGAGACATTCTGCGAAAGAGACGTTTTACGACCAGGGGACATTTTGCGAAAGAGACGTTTTGCGCCTGAGCCCTTGAGAATTGTTTCATCGATTTCTTTTTAAACTTTTTTAGATTATAACTTTGACCGCTATGTGTATGTGCTTGTCGGTCTAACTGTAGCACCATTACTCTTAACGGAAGTAAGTTCTCAAGAGATGGTTATTTGGTGTTTCATCAAAATCGATTCAGCTGTTCTGAAGATGCTTGGATTGCTAGCTGAAGTCGTGATCTTAATTACGAGGGTGGGAGTTTTTTTAAATTTCTAATTTTTAGAATTTCTAAGCTTCCCTTTACAGTCAAACCTCTTACAAGGTTAACTATTTTATTCCTTCGAACACACGTGATTTGAGACACAATAGAAAGACAATAGCAGCCCGACAGCCGGCTGTCGGTTGGTTGTTAAAAGGTTAAATGAGAATAGGTAACGAATCTTGATTGTGCAAATGCAGTTGAGAGTAAGCAGAGACGACACGGCACAGATAGTGTTTTCTCTCAAAGGACGGAGTCTTTTTAAAACATTTTCTAGTACAACTTAAGAGAATCGTGATGTAACTAATTTTCCTGTTGAGGAGAGCAATTTGCCTTTTTGTTACAGTTGCTATTTTTTTGCTTCTTCGACTTTTTACAACTTTCGTGGTTACCTCATCTGGTGACGTACTAGCGAACTTTTAGTACTAAGAAATAGACTGTTTTATATACACACATCAAAAGTGTCTAGGGATATTTCAATTAAACCTAAAAAACTAAAATTCTATTAACTTTTTGTTAAGACACCTACACATTAAAATAAACCTTGTTTAATAGCCTATCTAATCTGATTATAAACTTTTAGATAGGGTTAAATTTAAAAAAAACTTAGAAGAAGAGTAAAACCTCAGACAAAATTACAATTTAAACTTTATTTTTGAAACATCAAAACTTAAACAAAACAACTATTTCTTTTTATAAAAATTTTTGAAAACTTAAAATTAATAATCTGTGGATCCACCTAAGACTCTCCTGACACATCTGCAGCGGTTCTGTATACTCAAAACAAGGGTGTCAATATCCTGTTGTGGAATACTGTCCCAAATTGCGGTTTCTGAAGCCATGAGGACCAGTCAGAGCGTTATATCCAGGCCTTGGTCACGTTATCGTGTCACGGGGGAAGTGGTGGAACGGCACCGAGGACCTCAACGCATTAAAACACATGTACAGGACCGATTCATAGTAAATGCTGCACGAAGTCATTCAAATGTAACGGCAATGCAATTGGAACAAATCAAACAGAGAGAGTAAGGTTTGATGGTACTCGGTCAAACTTTGAGAAGACGACTGCATGAAGTCAACCTACGTACTAGTAGGCCACTTCGGGTACCAGCGCTAAGGAGAAGCAATCGATAAAGAAGATTACAATGGGCTATTGCACACGAAAACTGGAACCATTCTCAATGGTCACTTGTGCTTTTCACTGATGAATCCAGGTTTGGATTTCATCCTGATTCGCGAAGAGTACGCGATTGGAGAGAACCTGGACGTTGGAATCGACTGCAGCACCTACAACAAGTTCATGCATATCAAGGTGGCAAGATTATGGTTTGGGCAGGAATTCGTCTCGGCGGTAGAACGGGCCTCGTTTGGATACAAGGCAATATGACTGCTCTAAAATACCGAGATGAGGTGCTAGAGCCTGTAATCTTGCCTCTCAGACAACAAATGGGACAAAATTTTCAGCTAATACACGACAATGCCCGTCCACATACGGCGCGTATCGTCACAAGTTGGTTACAACAGCATGATATCCAAGCTTTAGACTGGCCTGCACAATCCCCTGACTTAAATCCTATTGAGAATGTATAGGATATGCTTCTGAGAAGAGCTCTTAGGAATTTCCCTGAAGATATTGTGGATGAACACCAGCTTTTCTTGCATCTAAAAGGACTTGGGACAGTATTCCACAACAGGATATTGACACCTTGTTTTGAGTATATAGAACCACTGCAGTGTGTCAGGAGAGTCGTAGGTGGATCCACGGATTATTAATTGTATGTTTTCGATAATTTTTGTAAAGAAAAATAGTTTTTTTGTTAAGGTTTTAATGTTTCAAAAATAAAGTTTTAATTGAAATTTTGTCTGAGTTTTTCCTCTTCTTCTAAGTTTTTTTTTAAATTTAACTTTATCTAAAAGTTTATTATCAGATTAGATAGGCTATTAAACAAGGTTTATTTTAATGTGTAGGTGTCTTAACAAAAAGTTAATAGAATTTTAGTTGTTTAGGTTTAATTGAAATATCCCTAGACACTTTTGATGTGTGTAGTTCTTGGGATTATCGTAATCATCATATATGTGATTCAAATGAGAGTCTATTTTTTGTCTGTTTACAATATTAACATTATTATTAATATTACTGAAAATGAATAGTTACAAGTTTCTCTGCTGATTTTCGTTTCTGTGTCTTCCAAATATTGCGTGTTTTACCTGAAACAAATAAATTCAGTTTAAAATTTTGTATAATTATTTATATACTTTAACACAAAAAAAAACAACTCAAAACAAGGTTAAGTTTGATTTACACACCGAAGCGCTATGACTATATAAATAGTCTATTTATTTAAATATTATGTAGGCTAGAGATAATTATTTCATAAAAAAATTACAAATTCACGTACAGAGAATACTTCATTCAAAGTTGTAAGAAGATTGATTATTTACACGTTACACGTGCTTAAAAAAATACTGACAAAATACGCATACAACGTATGAAGTATACAAGTATATACAATTTCCTAATAATTATATAACATGTTAAATATCTAACAATCCACTGTCATTACGTACCGTGCGTTAGCCAGTGATTCACGCACACATAAACCAAGCATACACGCATATAAACCAATCACACACACTGCCCATTAGCATGCTTCACTCGTGATTTGAAAAGGTTTCGTTTCATCTTTTTTCTGCTCTGTGGTTATTTACTCAAATTACGTGACTTAATTAATAATTTTGGGTTACCAATAAAAAAAAATCAAAGGTACTTATAGAAATTAAACATTGGGATTTCGAGCGACGTGGGTAGGATGAACAAAAGATAATGTGTGTATTGAAGCCTGCATTACACGTTACTGACAGTGTATAACAAAAGCGGGTAAATAATATTTTTATAATAATGTTTTTGACCATCGAATTAGATTCAAAAAATATTTTCTTTTGAAGCATAGCTTATTGAACGTTTTTTATTTAATATTTTAAAATTTGTATAGCTATAAGAATTAAAAAAAAACATACAATCGAATTGAGAACCTCCACTTTTTGAAGTCGGTTGAAAACTCATTTTTAAAAAGAGCTCGTTTAGACTAGTGTTATGAACCCTGAACAGCACTCATTTTTAACACTTATTTTTGGTTACATTTCATTTTTGGTGGTATTTCTCAGTTGCATAAAATCTATCTTTTATCGCAAAATGTGTCAAAATTTACACAAAAGCCGTCAAGGAAACAAAACTTCACAAAATCGTCCATGTTACAAAAACGACTTCCATTGTACGATATGAAAAGAATCTTCAATATCATAGAGCATAGTATGTCACAAACTGAGTTCAAGCTTCACAGTTGACCCAGTGAACGTGTGAAATCGTTAAACCGCCCTAGATATGGCAGAAGCTACTCAGGGCAGCCAATTCGGAAACCGGGCGAGTGGTTCCTTAAATCCCAGCGGATATGTAGATCTAAAACAGTTATTTTTTCACTTTTTCTTTATAATTCTTTGGTTTTAGGCTGTTTTTGTGCGATATTTAAAATAGCGTTTTTTTATTTACTAGCCGTCCCACGCTGTTTTGCCCACGTCTTTCGTTACTGCTCTGTTCCCGTAGGTCGTAACGTGATGTTATATTTTCAAATCTCATATATATCTATCTATCATTATCTTCATATATATCATATATATTTAATATATATATTTTAATTTTAATATATATATTCTCATATATATATCTATCAATCTATCATTTCAAACCAGTAGTTCCTGAGGTTATTGCTTTTAACCAAACAAGCTCGTCAGCTTTATGATATTACTATTGATTTAGTAATTATTGACAACCGACAAAGTGATTTTTTTTAATTCAAATTTTCAGCGTGCATTTTTATTGCTGCTATAACAACAAAGAGATCTGAACTCTTTAAGCAGGGGTCCTTCTCGCACAGTAAGGGGATTGATTCCATGTAAAAAATAAAAACACGTAACGTCAGTACCTGCCCTCCTAGACAAGTGGCATTGTAGAATAGATAGCGATAGACGAAAACGATTGTCAAATGTATGAAGATGTCAAATTGTTTAGCGAAAGCTTATGTCAATTCCATACATTTGACAATCTATTCGTTTACGTTTTCTATTCTACAATGCCACTTGGCTAGGCTAGGTCTCTTTTACTAGGGCATCAGTTGCAATATTTGTTATTGTCTTTAAGTTATATTTTTGTGTAAACAACAGTCTTCACGTCTAGAAAAAAATAACACTATAAGACAAAACCAATGGGATTAGCCCCGCCAGCAAACATTTAGACAGCTTATCAATAACGTCAACATGTAAATTTCCAGCTGATAACACATATAATACCACTATTTCGCGTTTACTAACAATTTCCCCGGTACATGCAGGGGTACGACAGGGGTGCCTTCTCTCCCCTCTCCTCTTTCTTGTTGTTCTGGATGGCATCATGAGCAATGTGATAAACAACAAGCGCCGCGGCATAGAGTGGGGACTATCCAGTCTCTTGGAAGATCTGGATTACGCCGATGACCTATGTCTGCTGAGCCACACACGCGCTGATATGCAAGCCAAGCTAGACGACCTACGACGAGAGGCAAAAGAAACGGGACTGAACATCAACACTAAAAAGACCCAAGAAATGGGATGCAGGGCAACAAGCTCTTTGCCGTTGCTCATTGGCACAGAGGCTGTGGAAAGGGTCCACAAGTTTACTTACCTCGGTAGTGTCGTGTCAGAAACTGGAGGAACCGAAGAGGACATCGCTTCAAGGATCGCCAAGGCAAGAGCAACCTTCGCACAACTCCGTCCCGTGTGGCAATCGCGGAAATTGACCAGAAGAGTCAAACTTAAAATATTCCGGTCCAACGTCAAAACCGTATTGCTGTATGGGTGTGAGACGTGGAAGGTCTCAAAAGACATCTCGCATAAACTCCAGGTCGTTATCAACCGCTGTCTTCGTCATATCCTCGGTATTTACTGGCCCGAGAAGGTCTCAGATGTAGATCTGTGGAGACTCTGCGGTGAAACCTCGATCGAAAACCGATTGTACTTTTACTCCTTGTAAAATTTCTCTTAGGGCAAAAAATAGACTTAAGTAAAAATTTATTCCTAAAATCCACCTGAAATTGTTCTGCTTAGTTTGTCCCTGAAGGGTGAATAATATCAATATTTTAGCCGTGGTGGAACTTTTTATATGTTGAATACAATTATAGTTTTAAAAGTGTCTGTCTTTTTAATACTGGATTCAGAAAGCAGTAATGGACACGACGTGTATTGTCCAGAGATTCCTCTCTGAAAAAAGAAACATTATTCGAATGGTTGAAAGTCTGACGGGCTGTCAAGCATTTCATCTAAAATCAGTGTTTCAACAAAATTAGACATGTTTTCCCGCGTAATACTGAAATTGTAAATATGTAATCCTATTATTAAAATTCATCACAAACCTCTCTTTTGTAACGCTCACGTCAAAATTAAATACTTGTGGGAAACACGATTGAAAAGATTCGATAATATAATTGGCCATTGAAATACGAACAAAAAGAACAAGGATAAAAGTCGCAAATCATTATCATTATTTACCTGCGTGATGTTTTAATTAAATGTCAATTATAATGGACTTATCTCACTCAACTTTATACTCAACTTTTATATCAACTGATTGAGCGAACGGTCTAAAGCGATTCGTTATTAATTATTACGATTCTTTGAATATGTGTAAATACATTTTCGTTCTCAGACTTATTTGATCATATTGTTGAGAAACAAATAGTAAAAACAAATAAATATTAAAAATCTGTTTAGCAACTAAATTCTGCTGCTATTGACTCAATACTTATTGATAAATAAACAGTGACATAAATTTATCTTCTTTTTGATAGTAGAAACCATCTTTCAAAGTATTGGAAATATTTTTTTTATATAAAGAGATTATTTATTTATTCATGGAATACCAAACAGTAATACATTAGACCTAATACGCTAACATAAAAAAACTTTTTACAAAAAAATATTAACCACCTTCAAAACTAAAAACATAAAAATAACTAAAATTTCGGAAGTCGGTGGCTTATCTTTTCTGCCCGTCAATTTGTATTGCCACCGACTTCCGAAATTTTAGTTATTTTTATGTTTTTAATTTTGAAGGCGGTTAATATTTTTTTGTAAAAAGTTTTTTATTTTTTACTTTTTAGTGTCGATTCCCAATGTCTAACTAAAGTATCCAGGCTGCCAATGTCCATACCAAGTTTCATACCAATAGTTTCATCCAAGCGTAAAAAAGCATCAAACGTTTAACAACGCAGACAATATACAATGAAACTTCTTCTTCTGAATGTGCTCCATTTAATAAATCATCGATTTGAAACGACAAATCATAACCAATTTCAGTTTTAAGTTCACTTCAGTGAAGCTGGAACACGAGGTAGCTGCTACGAACCATTTAGGATATCCTTAAAGTGTATTTTGTCTGAAGTATAATCAATCTCGGTGTAAATTACTCATCAATACAAAAAAAATAAGCCCAAACACTATGTAGCTGCTATCAACCATTAAGGAGTTCCCTAAACTGTACTGCACCTGCATCACGGAGCTTGCAGTGGCAGTCATAACCCATCTCGGTGTAAAGATCTTGTCATCACGAATAAAATAAGCCCAAAGACGATGTAGCTAAGATGTACCGTTGAGGAGTTCCCTTGATTCTCTGTTATCTCCATCATCAGATCTGCCCTAAACCTCCATCGTATTGTAGTCTCATCAGATATACACATTAATATTAAGTTTTTACCCGATGCTCGCCTACAATTTTCTAGAGATGCCCTCAATTTCTCAGGGTTTCCACCATCAGATCCTGACCTGATGACAATGGGACCAAATGACAAACATACCCTTTCGATTAAAAAAAGAATTTTTGAAATCGGTCCAGGCGTCTTCGAGAAATCGAGTAACAAACATAAAAAAAAATACAGTCGAATTGAGAACCTCCTCCTTTTTTTGAAGTCGGTTAAAAAACTAATA
Source organism: Athetis lepigone (assembly GCA_033675125.1). Lineage (NCBI taxonomy): Eukaryota > Metazoa > Arthropoda > Insecta > Lepidoptera > Noctuidae > Athetis > Athetis lepigone. Next base: position 12,480,377 of record CM066224.1, read on the forward strand.
CACAATACAAATGTTCCCGTTATCTTCATTAAACAATATAGTAGAATTTTAGCACTGAGCAAAACGGTTTAAAATAAATCTATTTAACAGTGACTGAAAACAAATGAAGCTAGAGATATAATAAAAAACAAGAGGATTATATGGGGATTTTATACCGCTAATAAAATGTATTTTGGGATATTTTTAGTATTAATTGGTAGTTAATATGATGAGACCTTCTAGCCCTTTTTAATTTCTCATATTTCTACAACTTAAGATGTAACCAGTTTAAATGAAGATTATTGTTCTAGTACTACGACGGCTAATAACAAAAAAAAAAAAAATGGTTGCCTGTAAAGTCGGTTTTACGGGCGAAGATTTTACGTGACAACGTCTTTTACCGATCATAGTTGAGTGGGAGAGAGACGCAAGGCATTCGGCGGGCCTCTCTCTCGTTCGGTGACTCATCGTAACGTTACCGAGCGTTACACTTTTTCATAAGTGACTCCCAGCCGCAACCTAATTTAAGACGTTGTCACGTCAAAACAAAACAATGACAACGTCATTCAAAGACATGTATTAATTCAATTTCCTTCCCTTTTTAGGGATCAAAAACTTTCAACAGCCCAAAAAAGTATATGTCCATTGAATGACAGCAACCATATTCTCACCTATGAAGCAGCCAGTATCTTTTGTCTGTGAGCTTTCAAGAACCAGTACAAAAAGATTTAAATTCCGAATGCAGCATAAATTCAAAATGGCGTGTGGTGAACGGAGTGTTGCGGTAAGTGCAGGCGAGAAAATCACGAGTATACTCCTTTGAACGTTGCATTTTCAGCTGTATGGATAAATGGACAGAGTACTTTAGCTATATTATGTTGTGGACTTTATGTGCTTACACACATAAGCGTGCTTCAGAAAACACGTAATGGTTGGTCTCGGTTGTCATAAGGAGTGTATTTGACAGTCAATTCTGAAAGTCAGAAAGTCTGACAATCAGTCAACTGGGTTGTAGAGGTATGATAGGCAATCACACCATGAAAACTGGCTGGAAATCAATCATAATATAGTTGAAATAGATGATGATGTTATACCCTCCAGTTTAAGAGTTATGATATAGAAAACACCAGAAAAGAAAGCAGATTTTTTGTAAGCTTGCAAATTTATACGCCTTATATTTGTGGTTAGGTTACGTAAGTCCTTTTATTAAGTCACTTACGTACGGATACTGCACGAAGAACGTAAAGTATCCATACATAAGCAAAACATTATTAAAACATTGTATTCAAAATCATAACATAACTTTTACTAAAACCTCACCACTAAACAACCCATCATCCGAAACGATTATATCGATCCTCATATTACATAAAACACTTCATTTTATGATCCCATAGTCTTCGATAGGAATAAATTATAGGCTCGACATAAAAGGTATATAGCCCAGTACCCGGTTGTCCCCAAATCTGAGGTTGACCACTGGAATGGACGTACTGCCCTTGCGGTCCCTGACCGCATTGCGTAATTTTGTGTGCCTACACTGTCAAATTTCAAATTTCAGTCCATTATTAATTTTAAAGTAATGAGGGCAGCTGACGAGAATATTTCGCATGTAGTTAGAATTTTAGAAATATGTAGTTTGAAGAGGAATTTTAGATTTTGTAGGGTGAGGAAGGATATGAAATTGTTAGAATTTTAATAGCGTTGCCTGTATTACTTTGAGGCATATGTTTGAGCCTTTTGAAAGGTCTGGGTTGTCCTTCGGCCAAAGAATAAGTGTTTGTTTCATGGACAGCAATGGAAGGTAGTCTTTTGATGCCAAATGAGCTTCCTTTTTAGGCTTCCAGCACGCGACTTGTGTTAATAGAACCTTTTCACTGGCCTCCACCGTCCATTCGTCTGACTATGAACGGGAGAGCTCTGTATGAGTAGAAATTTTTAAAGTGTGCGTCTTGTAGCCGCTTTAATAACATAATAACATTTTAGTAATAAGGCGGTCCCCATAAAAGAAATGTGTAAGTTTTTTTGCTTGATCGAGAATACATATACGAAAAAAATGGGATGGAACTACATTCACGCGGCGAAGCTGCGAGCGAACGCTATTTTTTAAGGATTTGTCACACTGGATGCGTTCTGCGGTCAGGTCAAAGTGAACGCAGCCCGCATCGTGTATGAACAACGCTGTCGCTCGCCGCCCCGTCGGCCCAACATGCGTTCTTTGGTTGTGCTCGCACGGTCAGATCGCATTATATACAAAATATATTGATACCGACAATGTTGTTCACATATATGATGCGGGCTGCGTTCACTTTGACCTGACCGCAGGCCGCAGAACGCATCCAGTGTGACAAATCCTTTATTATTGATATGTAAATGGCCATTAATGACCAATAATAATTATGTTAGGTTTATAATAAACTTGCTTCTGCCCGCGGCTTCGCTCGCGTTAGAAAGAGACAAAAAGTAGCCTATGTTACTCTCCATCCCTTCAACTATCTCCACTTAAAAAATCACGTCAATCCGTCGCTCCGTTTTGCCGTGAAAGAAAGACAAACAGACAGACAGACAGACAGACAGACACACTTTCCCATTTATAATATTAGTATGGATACTCATAAAAACAAACAATACTTTTAAAGATTTTGTCATAGGTATTATTTTGCGTCGCATGATGACAGTAAAAACGCCGATTTCATTAGTGCAGACCGGGAATCGACAAATGTAAGACCGGACGGCCTCCGGCTATTTGCCACAATATTTACAAGATGGCTAGATGAGAATTACCGAGAATTCAGAAAAAAGTGTGTTACTGCAGAGGGTTACAGATAAATAATAAATATCTTGGGACAACTCACACACGGCCATCTGACTCCAAAATAAGCTGAGCTTGTACTATAGTAACCAGCAACTGATAAACATACTTATATAATTTATTAATATACACATTTTTAAGTTACGTAAAGTATTGTCTTGCATGTCTGAATTTCCATTGCATAATTATGACAAGTGGAATCTCCGATAACATGTATTAAAATACTTTTTGTAATATTGAAATAAACATTTTTATTTTATTTATTTTATAGCAAAAGCATAGCAACAAACAATCTTACTCATCACACAAAGTTCGTCCTGAGTGGAAATCGAACCCACGACCTCTGCCTTAGCAGTCAGGGTCACTAACCACTAGGCCAACAAAATAAAATAGTTTTAAGGGGGTTACAATACATACGTATTTTTTTAGTTTATTTTGCTTATAATTGTACGATACCATTCATGCGCGGCTCCGTTTCGTACCTGGCCTGTTTTCTACACTAATATTATAAAGAGGAAAACTTTGTATATTTGTTTGTTTGATTGTAATGAATAGGCTCAAAAACTACTGGACCGATTTTAAAAATTCTTTCACCATTCGAAAGCTACTTTGTCAACGAGTAACATAGGCTATTATTTATAATATCGCGCTATGTCCCACGGAAGCGAAGCAGTAACCAAAAACCTAATGTAACGTGGGTGAAACCGCGAGGAACAGCTAATTATTTCATAAATTTAATGAATGATACATATAAGTATTGAGATAGAAAATAGATTCAGTTGTGCCCATTAATGAGAGAAACATCATCATTATCTCCCTAGCCTTTTCCCAACCATGTTGGGGTCGGCTGCCAGCCTAACCAGATTCAGCTGGATACCGGTGTTTTACGTGGAGCGACTGCCTATCTGACCTCCACAACCCAGTAACTGGGCGACCCGATACCTCTTGGTTAGACTGGTCAGAGTTTCTGGCTAACCAGTAACGACTGTCAAAGTTCTACGAATGACAACCGGGACCAACGGCTTTACGTGCTTTCCGAGGCACGGGATGTCAGTGATGTCCAAGATAAACTTTAGAAAGTACATATGAATTGAAAAAGTCACATTGGTACTTGCCCGGATTCGAACCCACAACCTCTTACACACGAGGCGCCTTATCCACTGGGCCATCACGACTTCTTGAGAGAAACATGTAGCCAGTATAAACTTTGACGTTTTATGATAGATGACGTACTGAGATCGCTGATGGAGTGTGTCCGGTCTCAATTCGGTAAAGATAAATAGAGCCTGAAGTTTGGTTTTCAGGGAGAAAAGTCGTTATATTTTATTTTACCTAAACGTATATTGTGAGAATTGAGTTGTCGAGGATCTATAATATTTGTTGATAGAATGTGTCCAGTAGAAAAGACGTAGTAAAGTCCTTGAATTTGAACAGAACAGATGTTGGCATGATCATGATGAAAGGGCCCAACAGGGCCAATGCCTGCCGGGGTTGCGGAATGTGTATAGTAGTTACCGTGACCCTGGAACATAAAAGGCAATCGAAGGAACATGAGGGGGTTTTAGTCAGTAAGAGTCTGACACGCCCTCCCGCCGCACCCAGGACGGGAGCAGTCATTGGATGATTTCCCACTCACCAAAAAAAAAAAATTATCATGATGAACAGATGTTTTTTTTTGCATTCATGGCTTACGTTTTGTGATAGATTAATTAAGTTTAGGGACTGACATACGCTATGCGTCATCTTTAAAACTCATAAAAAACTATCATGAAAAAAATCTAAACTTATGATTAAATTGAAAAATATTTTTTTAACACTCGTAACATTAGACATCAGCAAAATGACCAGCGGTTTGAAGTCAAGACCTTTGACTAATCAGTCTTATCCCTCTGCGACTGAGGTGCCATTTTTGTTTTCATTATATTGAGGAGTAGTCTGACAGACGTGAAATTACAGTACCATTTACGTTGTAGGTATTATATGTTTTGTAATGAAACTTGCATTTATAAAACTGATGACATGTATTTAAAAAGGAATTACAACAAGAGTTTGAATAAAATTTAAATATAAGAATTTATAATTAAAAATGCAACACATATTATTAGAAGTAGCTTTTGACAAGCATCACTTTTAAAAATTAATAAAATAAAAGATATTATAAAAAAGTACAAAACAAACTCATTTTTACCTTTTTCCAGCTTAAAACTTTTGATAAAAAATTTAAAATGGAAATCCTTAGAGTACTTTTGGTATAAAACAGTCTCAAAGTTGAGTCTTAAAATTAGCGAAAATTTGAGCGGTGCACTGCAAACAGGTCGGTTTTGCGCATACGCATACAAGTAAATCTCGATTACTATTTTAATTTACTTGGGCCAATTCATCACAACTTTAAATTTCCTGATGGTCCAGTGATTAAGGCGCTCGCCTGCTGTGTAGGAGCTTGTGGGTTGGAATCCGAGCAAGTAAAAGTGACTTTTTCAATTCGTATGTACTTTTTGTTATTTTTTGGACATCAGTGACATTCCGAGCCTCAGGACGTGACGCCGTTACGTACGTAGAGCCATTGGTCCTGGTTGTAGAACTTTGACAGTAGTTAAGGGTAGTCAGAAACCAGAGAGTCAAACCAGTCTAACCAAGGGGTATCGTGTTTCCTAGTATCTGGGTTGTGGAGGTCTGACAGGCAGTAACTACACGCCAAACACTGGTATCTTGCTAAATTTGGTTAGGCTAGAGCCTAGTTGGTAAAAGGCTATAGCTAGAAGGATGATGACGATGATAATAATACGGTACAACTTTTTTGCCAATAACAATGTGCCAATGTCGTTTGGAGGCTAAGGAGAACTCAAGGATTGACACCTAGACTGAGGCCGATTGACCGCGTTTTTTAATTGTACAAAAAACCAATGTTTCTAGTATCTCAGTATAAATACACTATGAAAATACTGACGTGACGTCCATAATACAGTATGGGGATATAACCATTTTACTGACAATACGTCTCTACGACACAGCACTTATTACTGATGTTACGTATTACGGACACCACAGCTGAATTACTAGTCAATGGCTTATGCTACGGATTTCGTCGCCACACTGTAAGGATAGGTGGACGGACGTAGGAAGGTACTGAGCGGCGCAAGAGGATTCTCGGAAAAATGGCGGTATAGCAACCAAAATTTAATGTTGCAGTGTCTGTCAGACGTAACGTCAGTCGCAGAGGGTTATAACTGTACCACTAGGCTATCACGACTTTCGCATTATCACGCATTGTACACATTGTAGAAATGTACAGACAACCGCATGTACAAAGTAACTTGTTTGACTTTGTCAACGCCAAATACTTTGTTATTCTACCAGTCAGAATGGTTTTCGCCATTCAAATGAACTACTTTAAATTACAGTTGACCGTACCAGCCTTTATGTAACTGCCTGAAAATACCTACTGGACTAAATTGCTGTTCCAAACTGTTGTAACGTTGTTACACTATGTCTGCCCCTTTCTAACTTGTAGCAGCTATCTCGCTTACACGGTCAAGTTTCAAAATGTTAATTGGTAATGCTGACACAGTTAGGACTTTATAGTTAATTCAATTGAAGTTTAGGCCTAAGCTGAAGTGAACTAATTTCATTCTAAACTGTGTTAAAAGGAAACGTTACAACCTTTAACTTATGTATGTACTAGCTTTTGCCCGCGGCTTCGCTCGCGTTAAACTGAGACAAAAAGTAGCCTATGTTACTCTCTATCCCTTCAACTATCTCCACTTAAAAAATCACGTCAATTCGTGGCTCCGTTTTGCCGTGAAAGAAAGACAAACATACAGACAGACAGACACACTTTCCCATATTAGTATGGACTATCTATCCTTGTGATTTTACACGTGTGTCTGGTTACTGCGTTTTGTTAGTTGTATTTTGTATATTATATATAATTATCTATGTTGCAGTAGTCAGTCAGTTTACCATTTCATATCCATACTAATATTATAAATGGGAAAGTGTGTCTGTCTGACTGTCTGTTTGTCTTTCTTTCACGGCAAAACGGAGCGACGGATTGACGTGATTTTTTAAGTGGAGATAGTTGAAGGGATGGAGAGTAACATAGGCTACTTTTTGTCTATTTCTAACGCGAGCGAAGCCGCGGGCATAAACTAGTATTATTATAAAGATAGTATAAAAAAGTAAAATTAATATTAAAGTAAAATACTTTAATATTGTTTTTCTTGATCAACAATATTTAGTCAACATAATGTTACACGTGCGAAGTAAATGCGTGGGTGTTGTGACATTAAAACAGACCCACGCAGTATTTGACATTTGTTTATACATTTACCTTAACTGTTGGTTTCTTCCACGAAAAATGATTGTGACAAAGGAGGTGTTTCTTTTTCTCTACAACTTTGGCCCTGGCGTGTACCTCTAAAACAAAAGTATCAAAATACGTGAAAAAAATCGTAGAATCTGAAAAAAAATATATTGGATTTATTTGCGCATTTGTACCACCAGCAATATTGTCGATCGAAGATGTTAAAAACCTGCAACCCAAGAATTTCAGTCTGGCAATGTCATGATTTACTTCTTCGATAATGCGTTTCGTTGCTTCATTTGATTAACCTAAAAATGTATTATTAAGGTTTTTTTTCTGTGTTACATATAGATTTTTATCTAGTTACATTTGTCGTAAATTATTATAGAAACAAGTATTTCCAAAAATACATTTATTTCTCAATTCATATAATTTTTTGCGTTTGGTTATCTACCGGGCAAAAAGAAAGGGCACCAAAGCCAGGGCCTATAGTTTTATTCTGCTGTCAGTTGTCATTAAAATCATTCCGTTTCAGAACAAACAAACAAAAAACAACAGATTAACAGCTGTCAACGCTCTCATGAACGTTTCTTTTTACGCAGTAACGTCGCGAGGCATATTTTCTTATTTCAAAATCTATGTGATATTAAAGAATTTTAAATACTGCTAAAAACGCAAATTATTGAAAGGAATTTTATTAGTAATTTGTACCTCGGTACATGTTTGGGCCAGAACCCCCCCCCCCCCCCTTTTAAACGCTTTTAAGCTACAATGATTTGTTGAAAAAGATATGGATGAGCTTCCGAAAAATGTTTGGACAAATTGAGACTTTACTACTGAAAATAGATATCCCGATAATATTATACCAATATCAATTAATCACAATACACTTACCCTACTAATATTATGAATGTGAAAGTTTGTATGTGTGTGTTGTTACTCTTTCACGCAAAAACTTCTAAATAGATTTACATAACATTTTACAGTATTATAGCCTATACATCATATTAACACGTAGGCTATATTATAACACCACGCTATGACCCAGGGAGCGGAGCAGTAACCAAAAATCTAACATAACACGGTTGAAACCAACAGAGACGGCTAGTAATAAAAAAAAGACGGGTTGCACTCCGGGAGTGCCGGCAGAAGTGAAAACTTGATTATAGCTGTCTACTATCCATCCGTCCTACGCTTTTTCGATCAGGTCACGTGTCCTGACGCGAGTTTAAGATTTTATACCCATTACAGAAAAAGTGCTCAACGCCGCTAAAGAAGTTTTCACTTCAAAAACACATTCGCTCATTTATTTACGAGTGTGCCTTTGGCTCGCCTGCCCCAAGCCATTAGCAGGACCACTATATCTCTCTCTCTCTATCTACAGCAAGCTTATATTAAGCTGTTTCGCCAAGATTTTCCAACACTATTACTCCACGGGTTAAAATACTTAAACTTTGAACTCGGGAAAATTGTACCTTGTATCAGTGTGTGTGAGATTTTTATCGCGCGTTCAATTGTTATCCGTCCTACGCTTTTTCGATCAGGTCACGTGTCCTGACGCGAGTTTAAGATTTTATACCCATTACAGAAAAAGTGCTCAACGCCGCTAAAGAAGTTTTCACTTCAAAAAAATTACAAGCTCATTTCCATGGCGTTCTAAAATAAAAAGAAAATAGTACAATCCCTCATCAGGGCTTCCCATAAAAAATGCGTAAAAAGAATAAGTTCCGGTGCAGACAGGTCGACTGTGCCGTCAAGTTTTACATCAGCGGAATCTGCTAAAAATGTTAAGGAAAAAATGCGTGACTTTTGGCAAGACCTGGTTAGGTTTTTTTCATTTTTTTCTCATTTGTTTCTTCTGTCATTTCGCTCTCGTCATAGCGGTAAAGGTCAATAGCTTGTTATTTAAAGAAACCTAACGCTATAAATCATCATCATCTCCCTAGCGTTTTCCTAATTATGTAGGAGTCGACTTTTAGTCTAACAGGATCCAGCTGGATAACAGTATTTTTACACTACCAATCAGTTACTCTCATAGTCCTCCCACAAAGACTATTTTAGTGAAACATACTAATATAGTCTTTACGATGACTTAAAAAGCAAAGCTATGGGTCTATATTCCTTGGCTTTTTCCGAACTATGTTGGATTCGGCTTCCTAATCAAATCAAACAGCATTCTCCAGCGTTTTATAAAAAAAAACCGTAAAATGGTTTTTGGACTGTATTTGACATACCAAAAAAAGATCAAAGAAAAAAGAATAAAACAAATAATTCAATCAGAATATGCTAACGTGTCATGCTCTAATTAGCTGACGAGATGTCAGAACCGATTTTCGTTTCAATATCTGTCATAAACAGCGTGGATTGTATTGAAACCAGTTTTTTTGATAGAGCAATATTTATATTTATTTACTCTTATTTATTTAATATTTGATTTTAAAAAAGTTTTTACTCTCTAAATCTAATAACAGACACAATTAATAAAGCATTATTCTGAGTATCTACGTCGTAGGCATATGAAACGACATTGGAACAGCTGTACGGGCGCGGGCGTGCAATATTCATAGCAAACATTCGTAGCGCTTTCGTAGCCGATTTGTTATGATTCCGTCGTAGCATCGCTACGCATATTCGCAACGATTGGCGTAGCACAGTTATAATTCCGTAAGAATAGTATTAAATATGTATGGATAGAAATAAGCTCAGTAAATTGTTTTATTGGAAATTAAAAAATACTACACATTATTTATTTTTCAATCACTAAAAATTTTTACACAGCTGAAAATTTAGCAACCAACTTATTTGTGATTCTTTCTAGTTTACCTTATTGTAAAAAGTGTTAATTTCTTGATTACATATTCACTTCCAAAGAGTACATACAAATTGACAAATCCACAGCGGTAGGTATTTCGCATCTTCTTGCTCGATTTTAGTTCCTTCAATACCTACTCAAAATCAGAACGCAAACTATTTTAGTTGGTATCAATATGTCTCAATACAGTCATATTGGCACCCATTCGGAACGCTGACTTTACGAAAGTTTTATTTCCCAGCAATAAATAGCAGATGTTGCACAATTTTATAAACTAACTCTAGAAAAGTTTTACTAACTTCAATTTCTAATATATTGAATTACTAGCTTTTGATCACGTCTTCGCCCGCGTCCCTTATTTTGTAATAAAAAGTATGCTAGGTTCTTTCTCAAGCTATGGACTCTACGAGTCACAACCGGCACAATCAAAATAAGCTATTTAAGTAAATCAATGTTTGCCTAATAACTGATCAGCTGGTTTTTTTGTTTCTTTTTCGCGTTTTCGGCTTTGCTACCATAAGAAAAATTGTTACAAACTAATTTTGTTTTGCAAAGGAACTGCGAATAATAAAATAGGTAAAAACTGAAAGGAGGCGAGCGAATCTGGGCCTTTTATAATACACTAATGAAAACTTTATCAATATTTTTTTCAAGATTTATTATGTTTTACCATGAAATATTAAGATATTTAGTCATGGGATAATAAATTAATTATTTATTCAAAACATTACTGACTGTCTGCACTTCCGGTTTTTAACAATGTTGCCAAATGAAATATGTTAATCGATCAGTTGAAATAAGATTATAATGGAATTGTAAAACAAAATAAATAAAACATTATCTGCAGAAGAAACACTGAATCATGATTTCATCTGTTGACATGTTTTATAATATATTATAAATAATTGTTTTTATTTTTAAATATCGCACAAAATAATGTTTAAATTATATATTTTTTTATTATACAGGCCACACAGTAAAAACTCATGTCAATGTCACATCTAAAGTCAAACAAATCCATAACAAATCATTCACTTCGTTGGTTTTAAACTTGCAATAGTGGATATTATGTTTTGTTGTGTTTCCGTGCGGTTTAATTATTTGATTGGTATTATTTTAAGACTTTGGCTACGTATAAAGGATTCTGACGGTTATTATTTTCACGAACGACCTACGCATTTCTTGCATCGGACTGATAAGTTCTCTTGGATTACGAAGTAAAATACAATCAGTGATCAACATCTTCATTATATTAACCTGGTGGCGTAATTCTTCTGTAGGTTTGCGCTAAATAGAAGAGGAATGAATTCTTTCAGTTAGACAGCAATGGATGGCACGCAGTCGTAAGTAATTTATTTCAAAATAAGTTCACATGGTCATAAACTGTTACTGGTACTAAAATACTTCTGATTTATATTTACTCAAACCAAGGCTGATCATAATGAAAACATCCAGTCAATAATCCATAATTATCAATTCAAGGCGTTTATTTTAAAACAAACAAAGCTAATTTTGTTCGGACTAATAACAACCTATATTTTTATTTTTCTCCCATGTAGAAATTATAAATATTGGTATTTTTTTTTAAATAATAGTAATATCAAAAATTAATAATGCAAGAATCATTGCTGTATAGTCAAACCCAATAATGTATGGAACTTCGCCCGTCTTCTTTTCAAAGAATTTAATGCCTGAAGAGCCTTTTTGGCTACAATTGCAAATAAAACTACTAAAATAAATAATATAATAAATGAAAATGAAACACAAAATCGTTCTCGTTTTTCATTTAAAAACAAAACTGAAAAAAAAAATAAAAAAAAAAATATTTTGTAGGTACTATCAAATATATTTTTAAACTTATAACATTCAAATTGACCAGACAGATTACAACGCGTATTTTTTACAACAAAAATAAAGCCAGTTATTCACTGTAGGCTGATTGGTAATAACGTTAAACTCTGTATCAAATAGTAGAATAAAATGTTATCGATACATTAAAGTTAGTGTAATGGAACATAATCAAATATATTTTGATTGCTAACACCAATGTTTGCTAGCTAATTTTGAGAAATCATCCGTCGATAACTTTAGTTAAAGTGAGCTTAAGATGAACTGACATCTAACCTAAGGCTTGGCTAGATCAACAGCTCACCGCAATATGACACTACACCTTAAATAATCCAGATTGACGGTATGTTACCACAGAATTTGTTTAAAATGTCGATACGCGGTTTTTGTAAAGCTCATTTGTGAAGTATGGGACATTTTTTTGGGGAGTGGGAAATCATCAAATGAAATCTCCCGTCCTGGGCGCGGCGTGTCAGGCTTTTACTGACTAAAACCCACTCATGTTCCTTCGGTTGCCCTTTATGTTCCGGGGTCATGGTAACTATTATAAACATTCCGCAACCCCGGAAAGTATGGGACTTCGAAAGGGTATTACTGAGAAATACTGAATCTCGAAAGTTCATTATGTAACAAACACTTTCTCATTTACAAAAGTATGAAAAACACGAAAGGTCGTCACAATCCGCGTCCCTTCCCTTGCCCAAACTTGTCATAACCACAACTTAATCCTCTCAAACTCACACGTAAACACGTATTGTGTGACCTTTACACATTTACTCAGACCTCTATATAAGTTGAGGTCGGATTAAATAGGGTCCAATCAGGCTACTGACACATTCGTTGAGGTATTTCGTAATTGTATTATTGGTGTAACTGGTATGTGGTATCGGGATATTCGGTTCGTAATTGGTTTTGGAGATATTTAGTAGCTTGAGGTATTTATGACCATTTTAGTATAGATTGTGCTAAACTAAATTGTATATTTTGTTTTTTTTTTAATTTATCGTTCAGTGGTACAAAGGAGAAAAGGAATCCTTGGAGAATCCTAGTTTTATAAATTATATAAGTATGCATATGAGTTTTCTGGTTACCATGGTACACACAGACTCTGTCTAGTTCCATTGCTTAGAACCCAATCAAAAATATCTGTAACTTTATTATTTTCCGTATAAAAAATAACCATCGCATTCATGACTGGTTCCACTTCCTAAAACAAGAATAAAATTTTAACTCAAGCGGTATCTTTAACTAGTTGTCCCCCGCGGTCTTACACGCGTTTTTTGTCAATATTCTGCTCCCGCAAATCGCAGCGTGATTTTATATAACCTATAGCCTTCCTCGATAAATAGGCTATCTAACACATAAATAATCCCGGGGTTGCGGAATAGCTTTAATAGTTTCTACGGCCCCGGAATATAAAGGACAACCGAAGGAACAATGGTGGATTTTAGTCAGTAAAATTCTGACACTCCCTTCCGCCCCCGAAAAGTCATTTGATGATTTCTCATCCATAAAAAAAACATAAATAATCTTTAAAACGAATTAGTGGTTCCTGAGAATAATGCGCTCAACCAAAATAAACTCTTCAGCTTTATAATTATTTTAATTGCCATAATTGATTGATTTTTTATTATTAATTCTGTTATCGACTTCGTGACGACCCCGTCATCAAATTGTCAATCAATCTGACCTTTGGGTGATTAATGATCGGAGTTATTTTATTCAGGACATAAGCTAATCGCGATGCCCTGGTGGTTTGGGCGGCTGTTTTTCAATTGGGAGGTTGTGGGCTCAATTCATCGTGAGTATCAATGTGTTTTTAATTTAATTCGTATTCAGTTTAAACTTCATGAAAAAAGTTTAAAGGCAGTCTTGACGCCTCAGATATTCTCTGTCAATATAATTAATATTTTGTATATATATATTTATTAGATGGTCGTATACAACTCAGTTCAAAAGATCATTAACTGAAATTCACATTTTATGCATAATCATTTGAACAGGCATTTAAAAACTTTATCATTAAGTGACTATATTTTTTTTTTCTGCCATTAGGAATTATTAAAATAATGTCTATTAGTTCCTAGATGAAAGTGTTTTACTATTAATGAAAACGGCAATAAAAACCGTTGCATGGTTTTAGAGATAGACAAAACTACAAAATCTAATTTTGTGGATTTTATTAATTGTTGTAGAATCAATTGTAGAAAAGAGATGGCAAATGACTAAACGTAAGCTTATGTCTACCCCATACATTTAACAATCGATTCTATTCTACCATCTTCCTACAACACCTTCAGATTACAACACCACTTATCTAAAGATTCAGGTCCGTTCAAAAACTTTAGAAACAATTGCAACCACCTTTTCACTTATTTCTCGAACATTCTGCAATGACATTTTAAATTGCGTCTGTCTAAACCATAATATGTTGTATTTCCTAGCAATTTATATACAGACGTCAATTGCATCCGGGATACCGTTCAGCCGTACAAACCAAACTCCTTTGTACTGTAATAGAACAATGAAACACAAATAGATTGTAGTTTCGTATTAATTCATGTCAATCTGATTAAGTGGTGTGAATAGCAATTCATTTAACCATCTTAGACTTTGTTTGAATAAGAAATGGAGTAGGTTGTATGCAGTTATATTAGATTATTACGATATTAGGCTAAGGCCTCTTCTCATACAGAGAAGGCACGAGCATTGATCGCCGCAATTGCTCAAGAAAGACGAATTGGCAAATTTAGACTTAAGGTGAGGCCAAACGAGCGTAGTTTTATGAATCGTGAGTCGCAGAATTTCGGTCGCTTTCATAGAAAAAGTCTCGCAACGCAAAATGAGTCTGCACCGTCTGCACCGTACCAGAACAATTCTACGACTCACGACTCACAAAATTACGCTCGTTTGGCCTCACCCTTATATTCAAGTAAAGACCAGGTTTCCTCACAATAGTTTTTAAAGCTTAGCAGGAAATTCTAAAATCATGACGTCATTTTATAACACCATCTATCGAGCTTTACTCAAACAAACTAACCAATTTATAAACATTAAAACTTTATATTTACGATAATCAAAATATACAACTATCTACTTTAAAAATTTCGCAACAAACACAAGACAAAGCTTTCACAAAAGCCGCGAATACCTAATTCAAAAAACAACTGTTTCAACATTATTTAAAAAAATAACAGGAACGGCCATTTTCTGGGCATCGACATCAGACAGATCAATGAATGGTGACGTCAGCAGTCTGGCGAGCGCTGAGCATTGCCTCCCGGTAACCACGGATCGTAGAAAAAAAGTGTTGAGTTTGAAAGACCCGCAGTATAATCAAAATGTGCATGTAATCATTACATAGGAATAGAAGGAACATGAGTGAGGTTTAGTCAGTAAAAGTCTGACACTAAACGGTTTTTGATGAAACTTTACAGTAATATAGCTTATACATCGGAGCACCATATAGGCTACATAACATCACATGACCTAGGGGAGAGGAGCGGTAATTGAAAAAATAGCATAACGCGAGTGAATCCGCGGGGGATAGTTAGTCTATACTATACTATCTATACTAATATTATAAAGAGGTAAATTTGTAAGTTTGTAGGTTTGTAAGTTTGTATGTAGGGGGTAATCTCTAGAACTACTGGTCCGATTTGAAAAATTCTTTCAGTGTCAGATAGCCCTTTTATCGAGGAATGCTATAGGCTATATACCATCACGCTACGACCCACGGGAGCGGAGCAGTAACGAAAAATGCGGGTAAAACCGCAGGGGACAGCTAGTAAGTTATAAACTAACGGGGTTTACTGTAGTGTGTAAGCAGACCTTACTCCCGACATACCTATACATAAATAAATAAATATACTGGGACAACACACACACGGTCATCTGATCCCAAGTTAAGCTCTGCTTAGAGCTTGTGTTATGGTAACCAGACAACTGATATACATACTTATATAATTTATAAATACATATATATTATAGATAAATTACACCCAGACACAGAACAAACAATCATGCTCATCACACAAAGTTTGTTCTGGGTGGGAATCGAACCCACGACCTCCGGCTTAGCAGTCAGGGCTACTTACCACTACACCAACAGGCTCGTCATAATACATGCACTTAGGATTAAGCTTATTGTTAATCAGTCAGTATAATATACGCCTTAGTCATAGCAACACGTCTCTATTATTTCGTCACCAATAACCTTACATTACAATCATAATGGTGATATACATAATATACAAACGTAGTACTTGGGTACAACGTATAAAAAAACTGTGGCACTGTGTGTTTATAGCCTTAGTAAACACTGTCTTTCATACTTTTATATTTTACATTTGCAATGTAATAAGTCCGCTAACAAATAAAAAATGTCTAAGAGGATCCTTGACACTTAAAGTGCTTTTATTGCACTTTGTTTGTGAATAAATCATAATAAATCCATTGGGTACTTTAGAAAAACTTATATTGTGAGTGTTTTCTTCATTTTAGTCCTATAAATATTAACATAAATTTAACTTGTTGTGACTAAAATATAGATATACAGACGGGCACATACTCATAGCGGTCAAATACGCAAAATTTAATATTAACACTCCTAAAAAAAAGTCAACAGTTTAAAAAATACGAACCAAATGCGCACACATAAAAAAATACCGTAAAACTGTTTAAAGGCTCATAACACAAATGGCTTACTTACAAAAAAAAAAATCTACGTATTAATATACCACCTCGTTTTTTTCTATGATCATAGACGTACCCTGCACGCTGTACGGACAATCGAGACGTGCTTCGTATATCAGAGAGAATTGTAGAACCTTCTTTGTTAAAAGAATTTTATTTTCACTGTTATTTTAAAAACTGTTGTTGAGATAACGGAATTATCGCTTCTGTTTGTTGTTGTAGTTTGAAAAACTTAGACTTTACGAAAAAAAAACAATGGTGCTGATTCTCTTGTTCACAAACTTAATAAAATTTAAGTTGAATGTATCTTTCTCTTTCCATATCTTTAAAGAAAAGGACAGAAGATACATTTCAGTTTAGTGCTGTCAAATTAGACAGCGCCTGAAGAAAATTGGCGTATATTTAGTCGCCATGTTTTAAGTTAAGGAGCAATGACAGGTTCCCATACATTGTTTTAGTTGTCATTAAACGTCTATGTCTTCAATTGAAAAAAAATCTGTTTAACTGAGTTTCAGCCCCTGAAACCATCCAAGAATTTTGTTTAGAGAAGGCCGGGGAAAAATGATATTCCAACATGAAGTTTTACTTTTTATAGGTTATCCGTACGTAAAAAAAAATGACACTAACCCCCTGATCTTGCCAATGTGTGTGTATGTCAATCTGAAAGCTGTCATTAATGTCAGGTATCATATTACTGCCACGCGAAATTGACCCTTACGATCACTGCCACTTTGTTTTTTTTTTATCTGAGGCTCCACTTTGTTTATATTTTTTTCAATCAAGGACGATTTTAGACACAAGTCTTTTTACCAAACACTTCGTGAAAAGCTCAGAATTATTATTTTGTGCTGTTTATTTATCCCCACGATGCTATAATAAGCATAGCTATTTACAAATAAGAAGTGATTAATTAAAAACTGTAAAAAAGATTTCATTAACACGACGAAAAAAAAATTTTTTTTTTCAAAGTGGCAACACTAAATCAATAAAAGTCGACGAAAATAATCAGTTAACTTTTCATTTTATATTACTTTTTGTCCGGCTTTATTTAATTAATGTAAAACTTTGAATAAACTTAAAAAAATAATTATATTTCATTCGTATAATAATATATTTCATTCCTAGACACTTTTCATTTAATTCAAATAAGTTTTTGCCATTGTTCTTTAACAGGACTTAACTAATATTTTATCTTCTGTCCTTTTCTTAATGAAATGGAAAGAGAAAGATGCAATAAACTTAAATTTACGTTAGTTTGTGACGATGAGAATCGGCACCAATGTCAAAGAATTAATTTAACATATCTAATTTACATATTGTAACAGGACAAACTATGTGTAAAGAGCAGGATTGTTTGTTCTGTGCCTGGGTGTAATTTATCTATAATATGATGAATTTATAAACTATATACATTATTAATTGGTTACAAAACACAAGCTCTGTTTCCTTGGGATATGTGACGGCCATATGTGAGTTACACAAAGATATTCATTTAATATCAATGAATTGGTCGATTGGTCCTTGAATCAAATTGAAGGTAGTTGCTTGCTCTGAAACGTAGATAAATCTCTATGGAGAACAATAGGCAAGAAACTTCACGGACACTGTGTTAACCTCCGTGATCTTAACATGAGCTATTCAAGACATGAAATATAAATAAAATGAATCAGCTACTTTTCATCTGGCGCGAATTACACTTAAGAGGATTCTCCCGAAGCGTGGTGAAGCGCAAGGATTTAACTTCACTGAATATGACAGAAGAAGAACAGAAGGTTCATAGTTTTTAACCTCCGATTCAAAACGAGGAGTGTTATAATTTTGACCGCTATGTGCATGTATTTCTGTCTGCGGTATAGTAGTGCTTACTCTGATGATGCGATTTGGATGTGGTTTTTTTTGTTTGAAAGTGGGTCAACCAAATAAGGTCGTTTCGAAGTTTTAACCCATGCAGTCGTGCAGTGAAACAAAAGCTTATTCGGGTTCTAGAAAGTTCGTGTTATTCTTCACTTCTGGGAACGAAAATTTACTTCAGTACGAGGCATTGGTGCCGATTCTCTTATTCACAAACTAACGTAAATTTAAGTTAAGTGCATCTTTCTCTTTCCATTTCATTAAGAAAAGGACAGAAGATAAAATATTAGACAAGTCCTGTCAAATTTAGACACTCCATAAATAATTTAGACGCGATAAAAAACATGACCACTAAATATACGGCAATTTTCTTAAGGCGCTGTCTAATTTGGCAGGATTAAACTAAAATGTATCTTCTGTCCTTTTCTTTAAGAAATGGAAAGAGAAAGATGCATTTAAATTAAATTTAGTTTAGTTTGTGAACAAGAGAATCAGCACCACTGTTTAGTAGCAAAGTAGCATTGAAAGCAAAAATGTTATGACGGTTGGTAGTTTGCAAGATTTGAGCGCTTACAATGTTGACCTACTGTAGTTATTCTGTTATGTGATCTAAAGTAGTATAAAACTATAAGAAATCCTACATAGCTTTACATTTAAAGTGAAATTTAATATGTTACGTAGAAGGTTTAGTTTCTTTTTAACATTTTTATTAGTGACGTATTGGTTGGGGTGAATATGTTATAATCTTTGAAGTAGCCAAGTTTCATCGCATTTCTTCACTGAACTTCAGCGCTAGGTTTGCAACAAAATTATGACCTATAAGAGCGGTATAATTAATGATTAAACGAACTTACCTAGTGAAGTTCTATCATAATTATGCGAAGGCTTCGTCCGAAGGGATTAGTTAATAAGACTTGTAGTACCGCCTAGTGGTTCGCCAGTCTCACACTATAGTTGAGGGTAGAAAATAAAATTAAAAAATACATCTCACGTCAACAAGACAGTTGACCGACCCGCTTGCTTCATTTAGTTTAGAGAGTAGCCGCATCTGGAATATTTCACACACAATAAAGGGTTAACAAATGGGAGGGAGGGTTGCTAATCCCTTCGGACGAAGCCTTCGCATAATTATGATAGAACTTCACTAGGTAAGTTCGTTTAATCATTAATTATACTTCAGGCTTCGTCCTCGGGATTAGTTAATAAGACTTGTAGACTTTCAGAGATAGTAGTGTGAAATATTTTGTTTATTCCTCAATTTTACAAACAGATATAAGAAAATAATTATAACTCAGCTTATCTTAACCTTCATTTGAGTTATTGTTTACAATTGTTCTGGCAAAACAATCATTTCCATTGTTATTGACATCACCTATGGTTCTATTATAGAACCGAAATGTGCTTGATGAGCCGCTCCATCCAGCGGTTTTTCTTATTCGATCTAGGCTGACGCCCAGCTGAAGAGCCGCGGATGTAGCGGCGTGCCTTGTGCTGTGCGCGGTAAACATGTTCACATCGATACCGCTATTGCGCAGAGTGTCTTTTATCAACCTACTCATGGTTTGAGAACCGACAGCATTGTAAGGCTTTCTAAAGCTTATGAAGAGGGTTTCAATATTCTTTCGCAACGGTCTTGATTTTTCGAGATAGGTAAGTAAAGTCAAGACAGGACATATTATTTCGGGTCGTTCCTTAAAAAACGGTAACACTAACAATGGCAGCAAACATCCTTAGTGTGTTGTTTTTAAGAAGTCTTGTTTTCGTATTCTATGTTTTTAATATTAATCTTTGACAAGGTCTGTACTCTGTGCGCAGTCAAAAGGACACTGAGAGTGATAAGTTTTTTCGAAAGGTTTTCAAGGGACGTTTCGAACGTTTCGTTGGGATAAAACTGGCTGAGATAATTTATTATTATTGTAGTATCCCATGTTATTTCATACTTGGGTAAAGGAGGACGTAACTGAAATATACCTTTAAAATACCTTTTGATTCTATCATCTTCTAAATTATTTCCCATGAGTGGGGCAAGCGCGGATCTACAAGAAATAAGCGCCCGTATTGATATCCCTCTTCATAGAGAATGTTTAGGAAATTAATTATTTGTGGAATCGAAGCGTTATACAAATCACCATTATTCGCATTACAGTAATTAAACCAGCGCCGTAAGTAAACATCATATTGTTTATAGGAGTTTTCAGAAATAGACGCCAACATCACATTTACTGCTGACGGAGGTACGCTTCTTCTTACCCACGCCGTCCGCCTAAGTTCCCTGCCACCGGGGTTTAAGTTTGGTGTGTATGTCGCGATCGCTAGAACTGGAACATAAAATTGGATTTGCATTTGCCTTAAACACAATTGGATCAGACGATAAAAGGCTTTTAAAAATTGGGTAGCTGTTGGCCAATGTGGTACGACTAGTACGCCCCTAGCCTTATCTGTAATTATCTTTCTCAGTGTCTTTAAAACGACAGAGAAAGGTGGGAAAGCATAGAAATAAATATCGGCCTAGGAAATTGAAAATGCATTAATTGCCATTGCATCGGGGTCTCCGTGCCAGGAGATATAGGCAGAGTATTCAGTATTTATTCGACTGGCAAATAAGTCTATTTGAGGTACCCCATACGTTGAGACAATTTCCTGGTATGCCCAGTCCGCTAACTCCCATTCAATGTCGGGGTGTACCCGCCTTGCCTCGGCATCTGCCGTGTTATTGTCTAATGAGCTCATGTAATGAGCTATGACGGACAATTTGCGACATTCACCCCTGACGAGTGATGTCAGTGAGGTGGGGGAACGGAATACCTTCCATCCTATTAATGTAAGAGACGGCTGTAGTGTTGTCGATGCGGAGTAAAATTTGACAGTTATTTAAATCTTTAGCAAATACTTTAAAACCAAGGAAGGCCGCAAGTAGTTATATATGTTGTGTCTTCTCTTGATTACTCCACAACCCGCTAGCCCTCTCTTTGCCACAGGCAGCCCCCCACCCCGTATTTGAGGCATCTGGGAAAATTTTCAGATCATGCGTATCGTGCTTAATTTTACAAAACGGTATATGTATTGCGTCATACCACCATCTTAGATCAGGTAGTAACACACCAGATATATTCATAAATTTATCATAGTTATCATCAGGTTTCAAGTTTAAATGTTTTACGCGTTCAAATAGTTTAGTATATAGCCAGCTGTATTCTACAGCTGGACAAACTGACACTGGTAATCCGACCATTTGTGCAAATTCACGTATCTTGCATTTTTTTTTTTTTGAGGATAACGTGATCTCGAAGTTTTCAGAGTCTAAAACGAAACCTAGAAATGTACATACTTTACTAGGTATCATTAAACTTTTATCCTCATTAATTAAAAATCCGTGAGTTGTAATTAATTTCTTAGATTGTACAGTATTGTACAAACATTTGTCGTATGACTCATCTAAGTAATTAATAGATATTAGGCCTGCCAAACGTAGTAACCGGAGGTTTCATTATTTTAGTAAATATATGTGGGGCAGTGATTAAAAGAAAAATAGTACAACGTAAAAATATTACAGTTGTTTAACTTTAAATCTTAAAAATTTAATTGAATTAAAATTAATACATATAAAAAAGTAAGCATCTTTTAAATCTATTTTTGTTATTAACTTTAATACTGTGCGTAGATCTTCAATTTTGAAATGATCAGCTGTAATAAATTTATTTAAGTTTTTTAAATTTAGGATGATACTGTATTAGATATTTGGTTTAGACACTAGAAATATACTAGATAAAAATTGACCATCGGTAGGTTGACATTTTGACATAGCTAACTTCAAATAAATTATGAATAGCTTTTTGAAGTTATTTTGAGTCAGTTTTTGATATCAGCGAGTTATTAGTAAAAACTTGTCTCTGTCTAATTTCAACATTTTTGTCGCGTTTGGCATTAACGTCGGAAATAGCCGCCTTAATTTCGGCATTTAATACAGGAGCATTAACTAGTTTGCAATTACTCCGCAATAGTCCTTATGAATTTTGGGACCGAAAATATTCGAAATAGTAGGATCTTCGCCCAGTATTTCGAGTATTGTACTGTTTAGCGTATCAGCTGACTCAGGCTCCTCAGTATTTGTCACCGGCTCCACTTGGCTAGCGGCGGCGGTGGCAGGGGGCGGGGGCACTCTTCGTCGGGTTCCGGGACGGGGTCGACGAGCGTCTCCGCAAATGGCTCAGAATCAACAATACCGTCAAGTAGGTTTGGAACGTTGTTATTACGTTCTTGATCTGAAAAACCACCGATACCTATACTAGTCATGAAACAGACCAAAGTACTGTTCGCCAGACTAATTTATCGGGTAGTACAGCTCCAAAGAGAAGTACGCAAACCCATCTAGGTAATCATTACTGACCTACACTAGTCAAGAAACAGACCAAAGTACTGTTCGCAAGACTAATTTATCGGGTAGTACAGCTCCAAAGAGAAGTACGCAAACCCATCTACGTAATCATTACTGACCTACACTAGTCAAGAAACAGACCAAAGTACTGTTCGCAAGACTAATTTATCGGGTATCAGCTCCAAAGAGAAGTACGCAAACCCATCTACGTAATCATTACTGACCTACACTAGTCAAGAAACAGACCAAAGTACTGTTCGCAAGACTAATTTATCGGGTAGTACAGCTCCAAGTTATAATAATATTTAGTTGTGTAAGTACCATGTTACAAGTAAGTCACACTAATTATTGACAATTAGTTAAGAAACAGTCCTAGAATACTGTCCGCAAAGCTTTTATTGGGTAGTACAACTCCACAGAAGTACGCAAACCCGGCTAGGTACTCGTAACTATTACTATCACGGGTGTAAGTAATGTTTTATTATAAAAAATTATGTTTTATTATAAAGTTTATGTACAATATCACGATTGAGTCACACTAATTTATTGACAATTAGTTAAGGAACAGTCCTAAAATACTGTTTGCATAACTATTATTCTATTTTGATATTGAGTAGGTAAACTTGCAAAGATAACATTTCTTAAAATATCGTAGGAGTTTCTACGAATGGTAGTTAAACCCAACAGGTATGAAATGTAATGTAATTTAGTCAACACTTTTCTTAAGATTGATTAAATGTATTGTAAAAAACTTTTACAACATGTCGCGGAATAAACGCACACCACCAGACACTCAAATTAGAATATTATGTTATAATCATAATACATACACTGATTTTTTATTATTATGTTAAAAACACTGTTTTTTTTTTTAAATAATTTTGTTGTACAGCTTGTGGGAGAAAATTTTAGTCACATTAAAAATTTACGCATGCACACAGTCGCACTTGCATAAGGGTCTAGCGTAGTAGGTATTTCATCCATTTTAGTTTTTTTTTTTTTTTTATACTGTACAGCGGAAGTGTGACAGCAGTTTACGTAGTTTTATTTATTTTTGGGATAAAATATTACCTATATTAAAAATTACAAAAATCGATTCAGTAAACGATTTTTTAGAATAGAATAGAATCTATTCTATTCTATTAACAATAAATACACAATGACTGACCTGGAGACTCCGAGTGGGAACGAGTATCAAGCGAGTTGGAACAACTCAGCGTACTTACGGCATCTTCGTAACACTTTCTTTTCTAATTTCTTAAACTACCGCAGCAGATGATCGTAATCT
This sequence comes from Athetis lepigone, assembly GCA_033675125.1. NCBI lineage: Eukaryota > Metazoa > Arthropoda > Insecta > Lepidoptera > Noctuidae > Athetis > Athetis lepigone. Next base: position 12,504,340 of record CM066224.1, read on the forward strand.
TCTTCACGTTTCCGTTTAGGCATGTTGGATAAGCACTTGGAATAAACAATTAGCACTTTTGAGACGCGAGCGTGTGATCGTGGCGAGCACTAAAAAGCGAATGAAGCAAGCGGGTCGGTCAACTGTCTTGTTGACGTGAGATGTATTTTTTAATTTTATTTTCTACCCTCAACTATAGTGTGAGACTGGCGAACCACTAGGCGGTACTACAAGTCTTATTAACTAATCCCGAGGACGAAGCCTGAAGTATAATAACCAAAGCCGTAACGCGGGTGAAACCGCGGGGGACAGCTCTTTTATAAGCAAACCATAATGCCTCAGAAACTCTTCTTATCTTATTAGTAGTAATAAAATGCAAAAACTAAACCGAAAAAAAACTTATACCTGTTCTTTTAACCCATAAAGAGAGTCGCCATTATTATTCAAACTACCCTACTTTAACCAACAAAGGGCCACAAAGATAAATAAAAGTAATCGAATCTTTCCATCCCTTTGGGCTTTTTACCTTCAATAAAAAGAACTTAAAAGGTTTTCTCTAGGTAGAAATAAGACCTCTTTATTCGTCATTTAGAACAAATTTTTCATTCAAATCCGCTTGAATTGAATGAAAGTATAAAGTTGAACAAATTCTTTGTCAAATCGTTAAGTGCAGAGGAGAGATAGGAATAGAAAGAAAGGGTGTTTCCGCTTCAAAAAGTTGCCTTTTGTTGGAAAAAACGGAGTTTCCTGAAAGTTAAATTTGTCACAACAAGTTGTAATGTGATCGCTTAGTGTCGACGTGTTTTTGCGAGTTTTCTTTTCAATCGATTGTACTGGAACGACTTTTTTCTTTGTAACCTTTTCTGTCAAGTTTGAAGTATTGACTATGATTAATATATCATTGTTTTTGCAATCTGAAGGCGAATTCGAATGTTGCCTATTAATTCAGATGTTGCCTGAGGAAGTATCACAGTGCGGAATTGATAGTAAGGTGATACGAGAGCTCAGTTTTCGAATGTGAAACAAGCGCTTAATATGTAAACAAAAATCAGTATTACCATACCACCATAATAACTAATGTTTTCACAACCTCAACCTCTTCTTACCACAGCTTTCGCCAACAAACATTAACGAGGCCGCAAGAAATCTACAGAAATGACATCCATATTCAACAGTGTTAGAATTTAGGGCGGCGAAGACACAAAGTCAGCGGCCGCGCCGCCGAGAGAACAGGGGCTCAACTCTGCTATTACAATCGTGTCTCAATGACCAGTCATTAACAGGGTATTTGACAACTTTGGAAATGGGTAATGTGTCAAACGTAAGGCCCGAGTCACACCGGAATGGCAGCGGCAGGCAGCGGCGCGGCGGGCACCTTGAGTGTGAAATAATTTTAAACTTTAACTACATACTTAAAAGACTAGTATCGCTTGAAAAGCTTGAAAAGGTCGCGAGGCTGCCAGTGGCCGCCAGCGGCCGCGCACCTCTTGTTTCTAGCGACGCTGGCGGCCGCTGCGGCCTCGCGGCGTCGCGGGCGGCCGCTGCCATTCCGGGTGAGAGTGTGACTCGGGCCTTACACGTCAAAAGTCCCACTATTACCATAGAAATCTTTTGCCCTAGGTGTCACTGTCTAGTGTTCATAGAGGCGTAGCGTTAGCGTTGTTTATACGCTTGGTACGCTTGCTTGCTGCATACATACAAAACTGAGCGTACTATGCGTTGCGTACGTTTCGTCGACAAAAAATCATAGTTTACATGAAAATAAGCGCACGCCAAACGCCATAATGACGCCACTCGCCGCTCGCTTCGTGGCTAGTCCCATATAAATCTATGTATTTAAACGCGCCGCTTGCCGCACCGCCCCCGCCGACTTCATGTCCGCAGCCTTAAATGAAGACTAAAATATTTTTGGAAACTCATAGGGAATGGAAGTTTCGACTTCTACGTGGGCAAAGCAGCGGGCGAAAGCTAGTACCTTATTAAACTAGCTTACGTCTATAAATTGTATTTTTAACAATTTTATATCAATATCCACCCATAAACGGCCTGATATAAACCGTTCCCGGGGAATTTCCGTTATGAAAACTAACCTATGTCGTTTTTCGGGTCCCAGACTATATATGTATCAAATTTCATTCAAATAGATTTTGTGGTTTAGGCATGAAGAAGAGACAGACAGACAGAGTTCCTTTCGCATTTATAATATTAATACTGATAGTATGCTATAACTACATTACTCAACGATCACGTTAGACATTGTAACAGTCGGTGAAAATCGCTGCTGCTATAACTGATAAATTTAAAAAAAATTCCTTATATCTCCATAAAAAAACATCTTAAAAACAAAATAAGAACATTAAAAAACAAATGAGTTCTCTAAGGAAGTTACCTTTTTAACTTATTTACCTTTTATATTCAAAACGCAGCCGAAATGGGGTCATTATTAAAACGTTTCAAGCTATACTGTTCTTAAGTATTTTGAGTTACCTTAAACGGATGAATTCCCGTCCTTTTACGAGTACTGCAGTCTTTTATGGTCTTTAAACGATAAAATTCTGATATAAAATATAACTGCACGTTCAGATATTTTCCGATGAGCTTAGCAGGGGTATAAATATAATATACACTCTTTTTATTAATGTTTTTGTTAGATTGAGTTTATCTTGGACATCACTGACATCGGTTAAGGGAAATCTTTTGAGAATTATACTTTGTGTTAGGTCTTTGGTCAATGTCCCGCTCCCGTGATATTATGATGTTATGTAGACTATGTATTACAATTTAAATTAAACTATTATTTTCTAAAGTTTCAACGTAATCCGTTTTGTAGTTTTTCAGTAATCCATCATCCTAACAATGGGCACTCCGTAATAGCGGCGGTAAGACCTCTCTTGAGGAGTGGCTGGAGAGGCGCCACGGCGCTCTTACGTTTCGCTTGACACAGGTCCTCACCGGTCACGGTCAGTTCGGGAGGTTTCTGTGTCGGATTCAGGCGGAAGCGACGCCTGGGTGTCACCACTGCAGCAACGGTCGCCTGGAGGACACGGTCGAGCACACGGTGGAGGTGTGCCCGGCGTGGGCGAGCCATCGACGTGTCCTCGTAGAGGCGATCGGCGGCGGTGACCTCTCGCGCCCGGCGCTGGTCGAGGCCGTGCTCCGGGGCGAGACTGAATGGGAAGCCGTCGCCTCTTTCTGCAAAGCAGTTATGCTGGTGAAAAAAGCGGCGGCGCGCGAGAGGCAACGACTAGCCTCTCGCCCCGGACAGGGACCCAGGCGTAGAAGTCGAGAGTCGCAAGACGACTGCCGGGGTACGCCACACCCAGGACGGGAGCAGTCATTTGATGATTTCCCACTCACCAAAAAAAAAAACATCCTAACAAACATTCAGATAATATTAGTAAAATAAAATCTAAAATCCGTCCTGACCAAGCGTGGTGATCCATGCTCGTACCTTCCCTGTATGAGAAGAGGCCGTTTTTTCCTTAAGATATACTTTAGAGGATACATAAATATGTACATAATCTACTAGAAAGGACAGTGCGGTTTTTGATTGTAGTAGACTCGTATGAATTGAAAGACGCAATATTAAGATCCTTGTCTGAATTAGACGCTTCCTTTTATGAGGTGCCATAACAACTGCGTCATCACAAGTATACAATATAATTAATCATATTCACTGTATTCCTTCTATCGAAGTGCTTGTGGGTCAGAGAGGTCCTTACATAATATGACAAATGCAATAGCAGACCTAGTAGGTCACGTATACTTCAAACGTGCCCTACGTGTCATTGCACTGCGTCACCCGGAGGTCAGAAATAGGAACTTTTAATAAACTTCTAGCCCAGTTTTCCTTGACAAATGTAGAGAGATAGATAATAATTTGGTTTAGTTCTACCAATACGAACGAACGTCTTTTTTTTTCAAATAAGTTCTCGACGTCATAGAGGCTATTAATTTTATTTGTTTATTACGCGAGTTCTTCCCTAATTGACATCGATTTAAATGATTCTCATTTATTTAAAACTAGCTTCTGCCCGCGGCTTCGTTAGAAAGAGACAAAAAGTAGCCTATGTTACTCTCCATCTCTTCAACTATCTCCACTTAAAAAATCACGTCAATTCGTCGCTCCGTTTTGCCGTGAAAGAAAAAAAAAACAGACAGACAGACAGACACACTTTCCCATTTATAATATTAGTATGGATAATACTGTGCCTGCCTGCCTAGGCCTGAATAGAAGTTCTTAAGTTTTAACATAGACTTTGGGAAATAGACAATGAAACATCTAAAATAATATAGTTTATTCCACTTAGATATATTGTGACTTGATACAAAACAACAAATGAAACCATAGGCGGTTTCCTTTTCGTACTCAAAAGTAAATAATAAATAATAATACCGTAAGAGTCTCAGGGTCATATACAATGTCATTATTGGTCAAATTCATCAGCCTTAATACACTAAGATAATTTAGACGAAAATATATCTCTTGATACCAAGATGATGTCTTACAAAAACAATTCACGGACTTGATTTTTCTATCAAACTTACCTACACCAAAAAAACATTAACATTACAATTAATCCAGCTTCTCACCAACAGTCGAATACCAGCAATAACGAACAGTCTCAGAAACCCGAAGATAAACGAAAGCAATTTATATCGACAATACATCATGCCTGAAGATCCCGCCCTCTATATTATCATGAAATATGGGAGAGAAAATTCCGATAGAATGCCATAATGTAGGTATTTCTGTATGGAACAATGACTTTGAATGCCAATTACTTCTTATAGGTTAGAAATAAAAATAATAATTTATATTCCGTTTTTTAGGGTTCCGTACCTCAAAAGGTAAAAACGGAACCCTTATAGGATCACTTTGTTGTCCGTCTGTCCGTCCGTCCGTCCGGCTGTCAAGACCCTTTTTCTCAGAAACGCGTCGAGATATCAAGCTGAAATTAATATCACATACTCGGGTCAGCTATTTCTTAAAGCAGTGAAAAAATCAAGTTTTTAAATCAACGCAATAAAAAGATACGGCGGTTTATATTGCATATTTGGACATTTGCAAGAAAATCAAAACCTATAGGGTTCTTCCCATTGACCTAGAATCATGAAATTTAGCAAAAAGTAAGGTCATGTAGCACAAGTAAAGGGAAAACTCCGAAAACCGTAAATTTGTAGTTACTTCACACCAGGCGTCCGTCTGTCCGTCTGTCTGTCAAGAACCTTTTTCTCAGAAACGCGTCGAGATATCAAGCTGAAATTAATATCACACACTCAAGTCTGCTATCTCTCAAAGCAGTGAAAAAATCAAGTTTCTAAATCAACGCAATAAAAAGACACGGCGGTTTATATTGCATATTTGGACATTTGCAAGAAAATCAAAACCTATAGGGTTCTTCCCATTGACCTAGAATCATGAAATTTAGCAAAAAGCAAGGTCATGTAGCACAAGTAAAGGGAAAACTCCGAAAACCGTAAATTTGTAGTTACTTCACACCAGGCGTCCGTCTGTCCGTCTGTCTGTCAAGAACCTTTTTCTCAGAAACGCGTCGAGATATCAAGCTGAAATTAATATCACACACTCAAGTCTGCTATCTCTCAAAGCAGTGAAAAAATCAAGTTTCTAAATCAACGCAATAAAAAGACACGGCGGTTTATATTGCATATTTAGACATTTACAAGGGAATCAAAACTCAAAACCTATAGGGTACTTCCCATTGACCTAAAATCGTGAAATTTGGCAAGAAGCAAGGTCATGTAGCACAAGTATAGGAAAAACTCTGAAAACCATAAGATAGTTAGTTCACATCCGTCCATCCTCCCGTTAGTCCGCCTGTCAAGACCCTTTTTCTCAGAAACGGGTCGAGATATCAAGCTGAAATTAATATCACATACTCAGGTCTGCTATCACTCAAAACGGTGAAAAAAACAAGTTTCTAATTCAACGCAAAAAAAAGATACGGCGGCTTATATTGCATATTTAGAAATTTGCGAGAGAATCAAAACCTATAGGGTACTTCCCATTGACCTAGAATCATGAAATTTGGCAAGAAGCAAGGTCATGTAACACAAGTAAAGGAAAAACTCCGAAAACCGTAAATTTGTAGTTTGTTCACATCAGGCGTCTGTCTGTTCGTCCGTCTGTCAAGAACGTTTTTCTCAGGAACGCGTCGAGATATCATGCTGAAATTAATATCACATACTCAAATCTACTACCTCTAAAAGCAATGGAAAAATCAAGTTTCTAAATCAACGCATTAAAAAGATACGGCGGTTTATATTGCATATTTAGACATTTTCAAGGGAATCAAAACTCAAAACCTATAGGGTATTTCTAATTGACCTAGAATCATGAAATTTGGCAAAAAGCAAGGTCATGTAGCACAAGTATAGGGAAAACTCCGAAAACCGTAAATTTGTAGTTTGTATACATCAGGCGTCCGTCTGTTCGTCCGTCTGTCGAGAACGTTTTTCTCAGGAACGCGTCGAGATATCAAGCTGAAATTAATATCACATAGGTACTCAAGACTGCTATCTCTTAAAGCAGTGAAAAACTCAAGTTTCTAAATCAACGCAATAAAAAGATAGGGCGGTTTAAATTGCATTTAGATATTTGCGAGGGATTCAAAACCTATAGGGTACTTTCCATTAACGGAACCCTCGTTGCGCGACTCCAACTCGCACTTGACCGGTTTTTTTTATTATTTAAATCTGGCTGTCCCACTGCAGGGACCTGTTTTCATACAAAAAATGCACGAACATCGATCACCGAACTAGCTCAATGCCTACAGATAATATCGGACCATATATTTTATAAGTCCAGGTATGTTTATGAAGTTTTCCTTTAACTAAAGTTTTTGATGTCCAACATAAACTTAAAAATATGAACAAACCAAATACCTATTTTTTTTTTTTGGTGAGTGGGTAATCATCCAATGACTGCTCCCGTCCTGGGTGCGGCGGGAGGGCGTGTCAGACTCTTACTGACTAAAACCCACTCATGTTACTTCATTCATAATATGCATTCAAATGCCACTCACTTTATATACTACTTTTAATACCCAACTCACACGTATGGCAAGGCAATAATATAATGAAAGGTCCAACTTGACAGATCGCCCGATTGTCATTTTCTCTATAAGTTTTGCTTCATACAGACGTTTCCTACTAAAACAGAATGAATAATGCGCCTTGTCTATAGTATAGTTTTAGTATTTTAGATGCTATTTTAGCCTCTAATTTTCATAATAATATCTCTATGTCATGCATACCTGTTATTTGCATGGTTACTAAAGTGCCAATTTTAGATGTAATTTATTTGAATAGTGACTGTGCTACTTTGTGTGCTTATTATAAATAAATAAATATTGCTTCATATGAGTGTAACACCGACACCCACACATCCTTCACAGCCACGCTGCTTGACAGGTAAATTCTGAATTAAAGCTAAAACAGTATTCGTTTTGCACATTTCAACTAGAAAAGAAGCCACTTTGTCAAGTTTTATTTGGTCTTCCCAAAAATGTTTCCAAATGATACAAAAAAAATCTCTTGTCTTTTAAAAAATTTTGATCACGTTTTTTATGCCGTAAATCTTGTATCACAGCCGCGTTTACCTAAAATAAACACAATACGCTAACAATCAAACCATAATTATAATTTCCTAAAGACTATACAATTAATTATTGCGTGCGGGAATCAAACAACGAACAACGGATCGCTCAACCAATGTGTAAACTGTATCAACATAGAATAAACATTTGTGTTAGACGCTCCACATTTTCAACCCCTTTTATCTTCTAGTCTAAAAACACGGAGTCCCTAGCGCTTTCTTAGACCCAAAGTTAATCTTCTGAAGCTAAAGAAGCTAAGATAAATAAACCAAGTGACACTTTGTCATTATTTAAAAGTTTCTTATCGTTGTTAAAGCCGTGCAAATGGACTGAAATGTTTATTGTTTTTAGTCTAGACCAAATTTAGATCTCTATTTAGATGACAGTTAAATAAAAACTAGGCAATTTTAGAAGCTGGGTTTGTTCATTGTTTGTTGTTTTATGTTGTTTTGGTGTCTTAATATTTCTTTTTAAGTTGTATTTAGACTATTTGCCTTCATATTTAAATTTTTACGGGCCTGTTGGTATAGTGGTGACCTTGACTACTAAGCCGGAGGTCGTGAGTTTAAGTCCCACCCTGAACAAACTTTGAGTGATGAGCACGATTGTTTGTTTTGTGTCTGGGTGTAATTTATAAGTAGGAATATCAGTTATTTGGTTGTCATAACACTAACTCTGCTTGCCGTGTCTGAGTTTTTTCAAGATGGTTATTTGAATATTTATTTATTTACCGAAAGTCATGACAGTCTATTTGTAAAACACCTAGCAACAAGGGTCGTGATGACTCTATGGTTGAAATCCCCGTTGGCCAGTACTAATGTGACCTTATCATTTTAAAAACGAATTCATTATGATGCAGCACAAAATATAATCAGCAGGACAAATCTAATCCAGTATTTTTAAATTATATTTTTGTAGATTTAACATGAGTGATTTTAGTAACGGGAATAAGCCTTAGGTTATGGACCACTAGCTTTTTCCACAAGTTTTATAGCCGTTAGCACTCAGGAATAATGCACCCTTTCATCATTTTTTTTTATTGAATCACGCGCTTCGCTTTTATACGACCAACAAATAAAATAATCGTTTTATTATATCCCTATTAATTTTCCTCGACTTTGTCTGCACATTATTGAATAGCCAAGTGATTTTAGAAATAAAAAGTAAGTAAAGGTTTTTTCCAATCGTATTTGGACCTTTAGAAGTTAACTCCTACAAACAAAATAACAGCAACAAACTTTGCCTTTTCACTTTATTAGTTAGTAAACTACCCCCCGCGGTTTTATCCGCGTTTTTGGTTACTGCTCCGCCGCCGTTATTTATTATTATTACTAGCTTTTGCCCGCGGCTTCGCTCGCGTTAAAAAGAGACAAAAAGTAGCCTATATTACTCTCCATACCTTCAACCATCTCCACTTAAAAAATCACGTCAATACGTCGCTCCGTTTTGCCGTGAAAGAAAGACAAACATACAGACAGACAGACACACTTTCCCATTTATAATATTAGTATGGATTCGCTTTTTTTTGGGGAGTGGGAAATCATCAAATGACTCGGGAGCAGTCCTTGGTGCGGCAAGAAGGCGTGTCAGACTTTTACTGACTAAAACCCACTCATGTTCCTTCGGTTGCCCTTTATGTTCCGAGGTCACGGTAACTATTATAAACATTCCGCAACCAATAGTTGTTATAAGTAAGGTAGTCATTCAATAAAGGCATTAAACTTTATTTATCAGTCACTTTTATTGTTAATTTTCTCAATAACGTACAGAAAATGCAATAAAACTCGATATAAATACGCGCAGTTGTAACTCAGCTGTAGAGTGAGTACAACGTTTTAAGAGCGCCATTACACGCTATTTTACTAATGTCTCGACATTATTTCAGAGACTTAAGTATGTCTAAATTTTGCCGAATCATTAAAAAAAATATTAATAATGAATTCACCTGGTCAGTCTGAGTCTGAGTTCAGAAAAAGTACAAAATCAAAGTCTTCGAGCAGTGCGTTATGCCTGTCTTCACTTACGGGGCCGAGACTATAACATTCACCAAAAAGTCGGCAGAAAAGTTTCGGACAGCGCAAAGAGCGACGGAAAGAGTGTTGCTCAAAATCAGTCTACGGGACCACAAAACCAATGAGTGGATCAGAAACAAAACAAGACTCAAGGATGTTATATCTATCATTGCCGAGAAAAAGTGGAGATGGGCAGGACACATTGCGCGCATGGAGCCCTGTTGGTGGACTAGACGTCTGATAGAATGAAGACCGCGCTCAAACACCAGACCGCCCGGACGTCCACCAATGCGTTGGGTGGATGACATCAGAAGACACGCAGGCCAGGATTGGATGCAGAGGGCACAAGACCGCCGGAAGTGAAAGGATATGGAAGAGGCCTACGTTCATCAATGGACAAACATAGGCTGAAGAAGAAGAAGAAGAAGACAGGTCAGTCTAAAATTACGTATAATATGTTTAAGTAACTATGTGGTTTTCACCAGCAACTTAGACTGCGTCTAATTTTATAGTACTCAGGAATGATAATGCATTACATGAGTGGTTTTTTTTTAAACAAAATCGTTAGTTTTGTAAATTACATTAAATAAACTTTAACTGTTTTGTCTTTTCCCCAAGGGTGGGAGTTGAAATAGCGAAGATGAGTGGGCGAAAGGTCAACTCAGTAATCTACCTACTCATTTTGGACTCCCAAAAAGCTATTTTTACATTTAATTGAAAATGAATCGAGGCAAAATAACTTATATTTCGTTTAAGAAATTGTTTCCAAAGATAGAGAAATTGAATACACAATCCAACAGTATACTCACTTTAAAATTTTCATCTCCACTCCATTTTCTCTATAAAACTCGATATAAATATGCACGCCTGTAATTCAAAGGCACGTACGCTTTAAAAGCGCCATTATGCGTCATCTTGCTAATGTCCGCCATTATTCTGTATGTCTTTTTATTCCATCTTGTCTACCGTGATTATAAGTAATGACTTTTATACTCCACGTGGTAAGATTTTTAAATCTTTTTGGTAAAAGGTTTTCTTTCGGAGAAGTTATAAATGTGTGGGAGGCATGTAAAAGAAAATAGGTTTCTAAGGGAATTGTTCTATTTTTATTTTAAAGTACGAGTGTCGATGTGGGTGTGCAATTGTCAGATATTATGTTAATGTCAGTTCAGTAAGATTCAATAAGTTTGAGTTGATTCCAATCACTCAATTCTTTATGGTTTCGTTAAGAATACTTCTCCATTTTTTATCTAAAATGTTCCATAATGATATTGATTTTTTATTGCAACCATTTTGATTTTATTATTTAATTTTAATATTTTTTTTATTTCCAAGCTATTTTTGTTTCAGAAACTTTATGTATAATGAAGTCGCATCGTTTGTCTGCTTCTTTAGATCTTTTAAACTACTCAACTGATTTTAATTCAGCACAGATAAAGTGATTTCAGAGAAATGTTTATACCTATGTATAATACATGCACATTGCAGAAGAGGAAGGCTGGAATTTTCAAATATTTGTAACACCCGTGCAACACATTTTTTTCCAACATTTATTTCCCAAGATCAGTTTACAAAACCCAAAAGGCAAATCCGAGCCACAATTTTTCGTTTATTCAGATCTAGTCCACTTAGAAAAGGGTCCGGATCGTAACTAAACCCTTTTATGTATAAAACCTTAATTCATACATATTGTTTGGTAAAAAATATCCTTTATTTTCATTTAAATGTAAGGATTTAGCATAAAATGTATACAAATACCAATACGGTTTCTACAGTCATGAGATGAATTCTACATAGTATAAAATGTTACATTTATTTTAACACTGAAGCTTACTGGTTATTTAGACCATTGTATGTGGTTAACCACAGTCTAAAAATTCGGATTAAATCATGAGCTTGATGGATTTTCTAAATCTATAGGCTTAATTATGTGTTTGCTAAACAGAAATGTACATATTAAATAAATTGTCTAATAAATAACGTCGTTTAGTATAAACTTTAAATACTAGCTTTCCTACGTGGCTTCTTCCACGTGAATATCAATTCCATCTTCCATTCCATTGCAGGTTAGAATTTACAAAGATTCTTTCACTTCATGACTTTCCAATGCGAGGTATTGGATCTTCTTGTTTTTGTCTTTTTCTAAAACGGTTTAGTATTTATTGATTAGCTATATAAATAAATTGTCTAATAAATTACGTCGTTTCCTAAAAATTATACTTTAAACGATATTACACATCAGTACCTTCTTACGCTTATTTAGCCATTGGCTAAGAATCAGCGTGGTGTTAGTTTTTGCACGCAAAGATGCCCTCAGTATATCCCAAAAAACATCTTGGACAATACGTTTCATGCTATCTCAATTTTCAATTTCAATGATATAAGGTCTTCACCTACACTGGCAATAATCTCAGGTTGTCCATCTCTTATATAAAAGGACCTTTATTCCATTCAAACAAGCCAGATGAAATCGACAGGCGGCAAAGCGAATCGGAGTCTTTCTAATATTTCACGTAAAAAAACTTTTTTCTTTTATTTATTGCCTGACCAGGAAAATAAAGTACTTGAGTATTTGGAACCGAAAGGTTCACAGAAGTTATGGTGATTGGATATTTCTTCGAAGTTATTTAGTATGGTACTTTTTGAAATGCTACAGATGCTGTTTGAGTCGGCTTTAATACAAAAAATAGTGCTGCAATAATTTTCAATATAAATAATTGCTGTAAGTTATTTTAAAGTTTTTCAATTGTTTGCATGTGTGTGACTACAGCCTAAACCGTTTAACGGATTAATCAAGTCATTGAATTCGTCTTTGTTGTTGTTTGTGGCATATTATTGGCAATTACATGAAACAGAAAAAGGCACTGACTTTCAAAATCGAATCCGAAATCGGCGTTTGGTTTTATTTTTTCATTATTATTTTGTGAATCTTATATCCTACTTACATAATAAACTATTCAATTGCAATCGCTCATGTATCTTGTTACAGCCTTATGTAGCTTCAGCCTAATATCTTCCAACTGTTGCTTATCTGCCTGACCTCCAAATCAGTCGGCATTGAGCTCCGGTCGGCTGCAACCGCAGTATGTATTAGGTTAGACTGGCATCCCATCGAAACCGCATGTCATTGTCTAACTAGTTTGCATTCTAACTGCATTTGTGTATTTAATAAATTTGAACTGTATGGTTGATTAATTACTGTCTATATTCGAGGTTTGTTTTGTGAGCAACTTGTAACTATAGGTTTTTAACACCCGGCGCAAAAAGCGGGAGTTGTAACGTTGTTGCAAGATACACTTGTAATGAGTGACAAATATGTCTTATTACTGCTTAATTTTATGATAGTCTAAAAGTTTGAATACTTAAGCGGCCAACAAGATAACTTTTCTTTGATATTGTTTGTCAAGTGGCTGGATTTGTTACGTCCTAAATTAATGAAACTTCGGACACGATTTTGTGATGGCCCAGTGGATAAGACTCTGGTTTAAGAGGTTGTGGGTCGGATCCGGGCAAGGACCAAAGTGATTTTGTTAATTCATATGTGCTTTTTAAAGTTTACCTAAGACGTCGTTAACATCCCGTGCCTCGAAAAGCACGTAGAGCCCCAGTGCTTGTAGTTACAGGTTGAATGAAAAAAGCATTGCTTTTTGTCAGATTTCAAAATGGACAACTGACCAATTTTCACAACGGAGTATAAGCCGATGCGCAGTGTTCAGATAGGTTAATGTAGGCATTTGTCAACGCGACGGACATGTATCCGTTGCAACTTTGAATGGAAAGTCAACACGTTGGACCGTCACCCGTTGACAAAAACGGTCATCTCGCCGTCATCTTGTTCTCGTTGACGTGATATGGACGGTGACAAAAAAAGAAAGAAAGAAAGAAAGAAAGAACGAAAGAAAGAAAAATATTTATTTGGCACACGTATATAACTGCGTGTCTCGCGACTGCGCCAAATGGGTCCAGTTCAGCAAAAATGCCAGACACCTACGTTGCCTCACGCTGGTTTTCAACTGAACCCGTAAGCGACAGTGGACAAACGGCTTAAAAGTATTGTTAACCAACTGACGCCAAGATTAGAATACAAACATTCTTAAAAATCAACAAAAATATTCTTCTAAACAACAATCTTTTCAAACATCCAAACTTGGATGTTGTCCAAATTACAAAAAAAGCAACTGGAATAAAAACAAAAATTCTAAATTACAAATGAACAGACTTAAGTTAAGTAGAAGACTACTTTACAAAGTATTTGTTTGTTTGAAACAAAAATACTTTTCACTCCGGCCAAATCAGCTGAGTTAATTTACCTTCTGACCTTTGAAACTGATTAAATTGTGAATGATTCTGTCTTTGTGTGTCACGCTGGTCGTTTTTCATTGATTTTTGGCGTTGTATTAGTATGCTGGATGGACTGATTTAATCCATACTTTCATACTAATATTATTAATGCGAAAGTAACTCCGTTCTTCCGTCTCGTCTTCACGCCTAAACCACTAAACCGATTTGAATGAAGTTTAGTTCCACGCGGACGAAGTCGCAGGCTAAAAGCTAAATAAATATGTTGCAATCGAATTATTACAAAGAATTAGCATTTTTTTTTTTGGTGAGTGGGAAATCATCAAATGACTGCTCCCGTCCTGGGTGCGGCGGGAGGGCGTGTCAGACTTTTACTGACCAAAACCCACTCATGTTCCTTCGATTGCCCTTTATGTTCCAGGGTCACGTTAACTACACACATCAAAAGTGTCTAGGGATATTTCAATTAAACCTAAATTACTAAAATTCTATTAACTTTTTGTTAAAACATGTACACATTAAAATAAACCTTGTTTAATAGACTATTTAATCTGATAATAAACTTTTAGATAAAGTTAAATTAAAAAAAAACTTAGAAGAAGGGGAAAAACTCAAACAAAATATCAATCATAACTTTATTTTTTGAAACATCAAAACTTAAACAAACTAACAATTTTTTTAATAAAAATTCTTGAAAACTTAAAATTTATATTCCGTGGATCCACCTAAGACTCTCCTTACACATCTCCAGCGGTTCTGCATACTCAAAACAAGGGTGTCAATATCCTGTTGTGGAATACTGTCCCATAATTGCCGTTTCTGAAGCCATGAAGACCAGTCAGAGCGTTATATCCAGGCTTTGGTCATGTTATCGTGTCACGGAGGAAGTGGTGGAACGGCACCGAGGACCTCAACGCATTACAACACATGTACAGGACCGATTCATAGTAAATGCTGCACGAAGTCAACTAAATGCAGCGCCGATGCAATTGGTTCAAAGGCTACAGAGAGAGTATGGTTTGCTGGTAAGCGGTCAAACTTTGTGAAGGCGACTGCGTGAAGTCAATCTACGTGCTCGTAGGCCATTTTGGGTATCAGCACTAAGGAGAGGTAATCGAGGAAGAAGATTACAATGGGCTTTTGCACACGAAAACTGGAACCATTCTCAATGGTCACTTGTGCTTTTCACTGATGAATCTAGGTTTGGATTTCATCCTGATTCGCGAAGAGTACGCGTTTGGAGAAAACCTGGACGTTGGAATCGACTGCAGCACCCACAACAAGTTCATGCATATTAAGGTGGCACGATTATGGTTTGGGCAGGAATTCGTCTCGGCGGTAGAACGGACCTCGTTTGGATACAAGGCAATATGACTGCTCGAAAATACCGAGATGTGGTGCTAGAGCCTGTAATCTTGCCCCACAAACAGCAAATGGGACAAAATTTCCAGCTAATGCACGACAATGCCCGTCCATATACGGCGCGTATCGTTACAAGTTGGTTACAACAGCATGTTATCCAAGCTTTAGACCGGCCTGCACAATCCCCTGACTTAAATCCTATTGAGCATGCCTGGAATATGCTTCAGAGAAGAGCTCGTAGGAATTTCCCTGTTGATATTGTGCATCAAAACCAGCTTTTCTTGCATCTTAGCAGGATTTGGGACAGTACTCCACAACAGGATATTGACACCCTTGTTTTGAGTATGCAGAACCGCTCCAGATGTGTCAGGAGAGTCTTAGGTGGATCCACGAATTATTAATTTTAAGTTTTCAACAATTTTTATAAAAAAAAAATGTTTTGTTGAAATGTTTTGTTTGTTTGAAATTTCAAAAATAAAGTTAAATTGAAATTTTGTTGAGTTTTTCCTCTTCTTTTAAGTTTTTTTTTAAATTTAACTTTATCTAAAAGTTTATTATCAGATTAGATAGGCAATTAAACAAGGTTTATTTTAAAGTGTAGGTGTCTTAACAAAAAGTTAATAGAATTTTAGTTATTTAGGTTTAATTAAAATATCCCTAGACACTTTTGATGTGTGTATTATAAACATTCCGCAACCCCGGCAGGCGTTGGCCCTGTTGGGCCCATTCTTGTGCTGACTACTTCTCTTTGAGGCGCGCATGGAACACTAACGCGCCGTCGACGCGGTCCTGGTCCTAGCCGGGCGGCGAGCTACCCATCGCTCGCCATCCGTAGAACCGTCCCTACGGTGGCCGGTAGTCGTCTTGCGACTCTCGACGTCTTCGCCTGGGTCTTTGTCCGGGGCGAGAGGCTCGTCGTTGCCTCTCGCGCACCGCCGCTTCCTTCACTAGCATAACTGCTTTGGCAGAAGGAGGCGACGGCATCCCATTCCGTTTCGCACAAACAACTAGCATTCGACCGCGTTATGTCATGTCTTTAATTACTGTTTTGCACCCATACGCTATAGCGTGATGTTATATATAGTTTCGCGGGAAAAACTGATTTTAGGTTTCAATCAGATGGAAAAATTAATATCGATTCGAAAAATTACCTACATAAAAAATAAAAATCTATTACCAAAACTCCCGCATAATCTATAACTATCCATGTAACATTTTGTTAAATCAAATAAATATCTTGGGACAACTCACACACGGTCATCTGATCCCAAACTAAACAGAGCTTGTACTATGGTAACCAGACAACTGATAAACATACTTATATTGCGTTAAAAATATTAACATAATTATTTGATTAAAACATATTTTATTAATAACTAAAATATACTCAAATAAAGTTCGTGACAGCTTTCTCGTAAAAATTAAATCTAGTTATATCCTATATTATATATAAATAAAATAGATAAGTTAACTCAAAAAAACTTTGTAAACAAAAACACTAATAAAACTTGGTTTGAACATAATTAAAACCATGCCTTTGAGAATAAATTAGACTTAACTAGCCGAGACCAACGAACCTGCTGCAAAGTCCATATATTTGTTTATTTGCTTTCTACTAATATTACATTCAGTATGAAACTTCATTAATAATGCATCACTGAATAAATAAACTCAGGGAATATTATATTTTTCACCATAACACTGTTAATGCAAAAACGAATGTTATTCCTAAAAGTGTATTATCTATACTAATATTATAAAGTATTATAAAGAGGTAAAATTTGTAAGTTTGTATGTAGGGGGTAATCTCTGAAAGTCATAATCCAATTCTAAAAATTTTTCACTGGCAGAAAGCTACATTATAACATAAACATAAAGGGCAATCGAAGGAACATGAGTGGGTTTTAGTCAGTAAGAGTCTGACACGCCCTCCCGCCGCACCCAGGGCGGGAGCAGTCATTGGATAATTTCCCACTCACCAGAAAAAAAAAAGCTACATTATTCCTGAGTGCTATAGGCTATATAATATCACGGTATGTCGCACGGGAGCGAGGCAGTAACCAAAAACGTAACGTAACGCGGGTGAAACCGCGAGAAACAGCTAGTATAAATATAAATTTATTTGGCCACTCTAGTCTTACTAGTCTATAATGTAAATTACAGTTTAATGAGCTAATCTGTTATTCATGATCTGAATGGCCTTTTATCAACTATATTATGGTCGGTTTCCATTGTAACCAAATGCAGTTGAGTTGAGCTTAAAGGTCATAGCTCACTACAGCCACCCGGCAGCCACTCCGCACCTACTCGCCTTATAACCGAGGCGATCCGGTGACGCTACGGAGTTGATATAGTGAGCGCATGCCCATACAAGTCCATATAAAGAATACTAGCCGCAGGAGGCGAGTCGGTGCGGAGTGGCTGCCGGGTTGCTGTAATGAGCTATGACCTTAAATTCTCAACCAGTTTGATTTTTTCTACCCCGTTCACTAGGAGAGAACTACATAGTAAGCAAAAGACACTTATTTTATAAAATCTTACAAAGCCTAAAAACATACTAAAGGTTATTACTAACTAGCTGACCCGTGTCCACTTCGTTGGGCGGTAAACATCCGCCTGGCTTGACGAAAACTGAGATAGTTCTGCTAATATGCATGATATTTTTATAATTTATAGACTACTAGCTTCTGCCCGCGGCTTCGCTCGCGTTAGAAGGAGACAAAAAGTAGCCTATGTTACTCTCCATCCTTTCAACTATCTCCACTTAAAAAATCACGTCAATCCTTCGCTCCGTTTTGCCGTGAAAGAAAGACAGACAGACAGACAGACACACTTTCCCATTTATAATATTAGTATGGATAGCACTCACGAATAATGTATCTTTCTACCAGTGAAACAATTTTTTAAATTAGTTCATTACTTCCGGAGATTACCCTCTACAAATTTTACCTCTTTATAATATTAAGTATAGAAGTATAGATATAATATTATGTTACCGTATGCTGCCATCAACAGAAACCATAAAACAAATTAACGTCTTAAAACAATAACAAAACAACAAATGACGACGCAACAATAATGATCTACTTAATAAAATCTCCACATAAACTTTACGTGCTTAACGGCTTAAATTCTCCTAAGTATGCTCACTTTGAAGAGGTGAGCAGGTGAAGGCTGAGTTTCGCCCACTCCGGTCAAAACAGTAATTACATTATTATTAATATTTTATTTTAAACTTTTGTACACACGTGATTCGCTCGATTTCGCGCTTAAAAAGATGCATGTTCCAATACGAAGGTTGATTTCTATGAAGAACAAGCGAGAAACTCTATGGAAACTTTTTTCAATTGAAAAGTTTTACATAATCCCGGTTACATTATTCGTTTTGCTTTTAGATGTGGAGATCTAACATCATTTTACTAGCCTTTTCTCAACTATGTTGGGGTCGGCTTCCAGCCTAACCGAATTCAGCTAGATACCAGTGTTTTACGTGAAGAAAGAAAGAAAGAAAAAGAATTTATTTGGTACAGCACTGGCACAAGCACAATACACACAAAACAAAATAAGAGAAAAAAAAAACAAAAAGCTAAAAAAAAAAGGTATATTGTGCCCCATGGCTGCACCAAAATAGGTCCAGTTCAGCATAAATGCCAGACACCTAGTGTCTGACGCTGGTTGAAGCGACTGCCTATCAGACCTCCACAACCCAGTAACTGGGCGACGCGATATCCCATGGTTAAACTGTTCAGACTTTCTAGCTTCTGGCTACCCGTAACGACTGTCAAAGTTCTAGGAATAACAACGGGAACCAACGGCTTTGCATGCTTTCCGAGGCATGGGACGTCAGTGATGTCCAAGATAAAGTACATATTATGGATTCAAAAAGTCACATTGGTACTTACCCGGCCTTATCCGCTGGGCCACCACGACAGATGTGAAGATCTAACGCAGTCTAAAAATATTGCCACAAGGTACCATAAACAGAAAACATAAATCAAATTAACGTCTTATAACAATAACAAAACAAATGAGGCACTTTGACATGATCTTCTTAATGAACACCTCCACATAAACTTTAGTGCTTAACCATCTTTTGTATGCTCACTTTGAGTTGCCAGTGTTTGGCTCTTAGTAGGTGTTTGGGCCGCTGCGTTTCGCCCGCTCGGGTCGAAACAGGAATTGCATCATTATTAACCTTTCAACGACCAAGCGACAGCCGGCTGTCGGGCTGCTATTGCCTTTCTATTGTGTCTCTAATCACGTGTGTTCGAAGGTTTAATATTATTGACGGGTGTAATTAACTTAAAAAAGGTATCATCCAAAATACCCCTCAAAAATATTAATATAAATAATGAAATTCTTGTTTCGACCGGACCGGCCGAAATTCAGCGTCAAAACGCTTACTAAGCCCTTTGAAGTACCAGTGTTTTATCACAAACCATAAAAGGAGCTTAGCGAAACGTCTGAGAGCCTCTTACAATCATTCTTGATCTGAGAGCATCAATTTTGAGATCAACATTTAGTTTAACAAATGAATTTAGGTAATTTCGCAAGTAATTTTCGTTTGTTTGCACTAGAGAAGATATAGAGCTGAGGCAAATTGAGCTTTTTGTGGTCTTTGTAAGAATTGTTTTTGTTTGTTCTGTTTAGTAGTTAAAGAGATTAAATAATACTTTATGCCCAATATATGCTAGCGGTCCCCCGCGGTTTCACCTGCATTTTTGGTTACTGCTTCGCTCCCGTAGGTCGTAGCGTGATGTTACATAGCATTCTTCGATAAATGGGCTATCCAACACATAAATATTTTTTCAATTCGTTCCGTACTAGATCCTGTGATTGGCGCGTTTGAACAAACAAATTCTTGAGCCATATAATATTAGTAAAAATAGGTGTCTCCTCTTGCATTCTATGAAGGGTGGTGGATCTACTATATTATCTTTTACAACATGGCAGGTGGATTGTATCAAAATGTATGCGTTTTATACCTTCAAACACACGTGATCAGACACAATAGAAAGACAATTACAGCCCGACAGCCGGCTGTCGGTTGGTCGTCAAGAGGTTAATTATTATAAAAGTCAAAATTTTGATTATTTGTTTGGTGAAACGAGCTGTGGCAGACTGTAGAGGATTTCTTTTTTAAATTAATGTACCCTATTTCAATCCCGCAACTGAGACGAATTCAATTACACCTCATAATGTCGAAATCCGTTAAACTGTTTAAGCTGTGGAGCAGGCCATAGAAGGAGATATCAGACATACGCTTGAAAAATATAACCCCTTCTTTCGGCAGTCGCGTAAAGAACCGACACATGACTCTTCCCAAAGTGTCTTCCCGAGTTAGGTTTTTCAGTAAAGTCTGACAGCTGTTTTGAGTACTTTGACAAACAGATATACAGATTGCTTTCTTTGACGCTTGTTTGAGCTGGATTGCGTTTTACTCTTGGGAAATTATAGGGATTTCAGTACAGACTGTTTTGAAGCGAGACTAGAATTACAATAATGTAATTTGTTGTATAAGGAATAGCAATCGTTTTGCTACACAAATAATATTGAATCTCTACCTATGTAAAAAATTATACTGCGAGAAATAAGTCTACGGTTATTACATAGGTACCCCTATGTAGTAACAAAAAGAAATGTAAGGAACTTTCCCCATATATTCGAAAACATTAACTACACTCTTTTATTTTTAGGTTTCATTAATAAGGGAAACAAATCTCTTATCGGCTTAAATGTGTTGTCCAACTGTCTATCTGTTGTCTTAAGACGTTTTTTCGGGTTGAAAGGAAAAACTAAAATCGAATTCTCAAGCCTGTAACCCTTTAGACCTGAAGAAATATCAAGCAAGAAAAAGAAGCAAGCTTCTTCAACGCCATTTATGTCGCACTTTCTGGCGTCAAAACCAATGAAAAATTTATAATGATTATTATCGTTCAACTAGAATCATTAAATTGGTTTGCAGCAAGTATTTATTACGTACGCGTAAGCAGGACACGATTCAAACTCAAAGGCTAAATCACAAAATAATGAAAATGTTATCTATCTGAAGAAGAATCTGCCTTCGCTTTTAGAGCTATCTTTGTGGGAAAAACTTTTGCTAGAGTTTTCGGTTGAGGTTTGGGTTTCTCATCTTCACTGCTTTCATCATCAGATGAAGATTCCTGCTTATTAGCAATTTTAGGTGCAGCAACACTCACACACGCGATAAGATGACTACCGGCCACCGTAGGCGCGGGTCTGTGGACGGCGAGCGATGAGTAGCTCGCCGCCCGGCTAGGACCAGGACCGCGTCGACGGCGCGATAGTGTTCCACGTGCGCCTCAAAGAGCAGTCAGCACGAGAAGGGCAACAGGGCCATCGCCTGCCGGGGTCGCGGAATGGCTATAATAGTTACCGTGACCCCGGAACATTTAGGGCAACCGAAGGAACATGAGTGGGTTTTAGTCAGTAAAAGTCTGACACGCCCTCCCGCCCCGCCCAGGACAGGAGAAGAGATTTGATTATTTCCAACTTTCCAAATAAAAAACCTTCGAACACACGCGATTTGAGATACAATAGAAAGACAATAGCAGCGCGACAGCCGACTGTCGCTTGGTTGTCGTAAGGATAAATGCATTTAGACTGAGCGCGTAAACATAGCGCGACAGCCGAGCCAGAGACAAAAAGTAGCCTATGTCACTCTCCATCTCTTCAACTGTCTCCACTTAAAAAATCACGTCAATGCATTGCTGCATTTTTCTGTGAAAAACGGACAATCAAAAATACACACTTTCCTAATATTTTACTATTAAAGGATTTGTATTTTAGCATGTAACGAATAAACTCAAAAACTACTAGACCGATTTCAAAAATTCTTTTTTTCATTAAAAAGCCACATTATTCCTGAGTAATAAAGGCTATAAAATAATATCACAATTTACCCACGGGAGCGAAGCAGTAACCAAAAACCTAACGTAACGCGGGTGAAACCGCGAGGAACAGCTAGTTTTAGTATAAATTAATATGTAAACTCGTTATTGTCATTTTATTTGTAACTGTAATGAACCTTTCTGACTGGTAATCAAAGAGGTAAATTACCTAAGTTTTTATATTTTAAAAATATCTCACTTGAACAGGCACATTGTGCTGTATACGATGGCTAAGTAAGAAAAGAAAAAAGTGAGATATGCCAATAATATTATAGTGAGCATGAATGTAAAATAAAAATCAGCTGTTTCTAAGAAAAGTTCAATGCCCTCCCGACCACAATGTATGAGACAAGTGATATTTTTTTCGAGATTTCAGAGTTGGTTCCATAATAAAAGTTGTTTGTTTTTATGAGTAGAATCATCTCCTAGCGGGTTGAGCAAGACCAAAAATATACCTAGTATAGGGTGACTGATAATTAGTGTACGCTACTTAAACACTTGATTGTGCATATGATAACAATCAATTTTTATTATGGGAGCAAAGACGAAATCGCGGAAAAAAATGTCAGCTGTTTAGTACATTAGGCAAACATAAACGTACTGAACAGCAGGCTGATACCAAAATATCAGCTGTTTACATTATGGTCAGGAGGGTATTATTGAACTTTTCTTAGAAACAGCTGATATTTTTTTCGCGATTTCAGAGTTGGTTCTATAATAAAAGTTGTTTGTTTTCATGGATAGAATCATCTCCTAGCGGGTTGAGCAAGACCAAAATTACAACTAGTATAATCGAAATTACTAAATCTTCATGAATATTTAAATAACAAATAAACATAATTACTATAGAGAAAGGCATTTAAATATTCAGTAATCAAAATATTTATTCGAAACAATATTAACTGAAAGCAGACGCAAACAAAATGTTCATGACGAAATTTCACACGAGAGCAAATCCTAGCTTAAGATTTATTTCGCCTATTCAAGTTATGATTTAATTTTGAATAACAATTGTAGAGAATATTCATGAAAATTAAATCAAATAACTTTATTCGTCGCTATTCGGTTAACGAACTTAATATTACTATTCGGTTAATTATCGAGCTAATTATTCTGTATTACTAATTTACTTATCGGTGGTATCTACTCGCACCTTTAGCTACACCTTTGAGGGTCGTGGCCTGATCCTAGATAAAATGGGCTATCTAACACAAAATATTTTTTTCATTTTAAATCAGTTCTTTCTGAGATTAGCGCTTTCAAACAAATCAACAAACTCTTCAGCTTTATAATATTATAAACAATGAAAACAATAAGTGATATATAACAAAAAAAACATTAATGTGCTACATGCACTTAAGCAATCAAAATCAATCACATATAAATTGAGAAAATAAACGATTTGGTTCATTAAGGCCAACTCAATTTTTTCAAACAGAATGCTACTAGTCGTAATATTAATCAAACGATTTTTTTCTCAAATTTAAACAAAAACTAACTACTTATGTAATTTCCAACAGAATATCATTAACGCAAAATCTAAAAGAAATAAAAAGTCTAACAAGATTGTTGCTTCGTAAAAGCTATCAACAAATTAATTCAGTTTCGAGTGATTTTAAAAGAAGTTCGATCGTTCTGCCTTTTGTACCCTATTTACCCTTGCAGGTCAACCAAGGTTATTTCAGACGTCCTATTTACGACCAGATAATGCTGAAGTTCAATAACTTAATCTGAAAAATTGTTTAAACATTCAAAAACACGTGATTTGAGACACAATAGAAAGACAATAGCAGCGCGACAGCCGGCTGTCGCTTGGTCGTCGAAAGGTCTAGGCTGCAGATAAATAATAAATATCCTGGGACGACTCACACACGGTCATCTGATCCCAAACTAAACAGAGCTTGTACTGTGGTAACCAGACAAGTGAAAAACATACACATATAATTTAAAAATACATATGTCACCGGAAACTAATCGCGCATAGCGTTTGGTTACTGCTTACTTATTATTTTTACGAGTGAGTTCAGTAAGTTTATCAATTTACGAAAATGTGGACGTAAAATATTACAATTTATCTCCCGTTTAGAATCTTACGAAAGTTTATAAACTTCCTAGTAGATTGATAAACTTACGGATCTTGTTATTTTCCGGTGACACATACATAATCAATACATAGTATAAATCAAAGCTTCTCCCCGCTGTCTTTTTTTATTATTGTTATGGAATTGCTCTTGGTCCCAGACTATCCCGAGGGCATAGACGGAGCCTACGATGGAGCGAGCTAACCCAATAGATGCCTATGCACTCGTTTTTTAAATACTTCCGGGTTATATGAATTTGGAAACGCAGGGAATTCCATTTCGTTGCGGTGTCTGTGTTATATGTCTGTGTCTGTCTATACCTATTCTTGAATTTTTAAAACTACGCAACGGATTTTGAAGCGTTTTTAATCGACAGAGTGATTCAAGAGCAAGTTTTATAATACTTAAATAAATAAGTGCTTTAAAAAAAGCCAAGGTTTTTCAAGAATTTGTAACACCCGTGCGAAGCTTGGGCGGGTCGCTAGTCTATACTAATATTATGAAGAGGAGAGATTTGTATTTTTATAAATTAATTATGTATGTATATTAGTTATCTGGTTATCATTACACAAACTCTGTTTAGCTTGGGATCAGTGAGCCGTGTAGTAGCCGATAATTCTCAGCCACATGAGGACTAAAGCGGTGCCCTAATTTTTTTTAAATCCTGATTGGGATCGATCGTACGATGCCGATGCGTTTGCCATCTTACGAAGACGATCAAACGCATCGTACGATCGTTATTGAGCATTTCATGTGCTCGCACGATTATTTGCGAGTTGCTTGCGAAGTTCAAATTGGACACTTTGATGAAATCTGTATATTTGAACTCATCGCACGATGAGAACTCATCGCGCCAATTAGGACGACGCCTAAGACCACTCTGTTTTATCAAGCCAAATTTAAAATAATAGTTACAAGTACGGTCGCGTACAATCGTTGAAACAGTGTTTCATACATTTAAAATAAACTGTAATTTAAAAAGAAAATTAAAATACTCTTCAGTTACATAAGAAACTGCTTTTTAACTTTCGTTGAATACATTTCAGTTAAATAAGAAACTTTCATTCAAATGAATTAATTATTTATTAACATAAATAACGCTCACATTCGCTCAAACCGATTAGTACTCAAACATTTGATATTTAAGTCTGTAACACTAACGCTTAATTATGAATGTTCAGAGCAAATAATTACAAGTTTAATAATATGTGCCTTTGAAACATTTAAAACGATGTACCATGTTATAAAATCAAAGAGTTAAACAGAAGGTTCATTCTGTCGTCATCATCTTCATCATCATCACCCCAGCCTCACCTGATTCAGCTGGATACTAGTATTTACGTGAAGCGATAGCCTATCGGAACTCCACAACCTAGTTACTAAGCGACACTGGTTCTGATTCCCTTGTTCACAAACTTAACAAAATTTAAGTTAAATGCATCTTTCTCTTTCCATTTCTTAAAGAAAAAGACAGAAGATACATTTTAGTTTAATCGTGTCAAATTAGACAGCGCCTGAAGAAAATTGACGTATATTCAGACGCCATGTTTTTACATCGTCTAAATTATCTATGGAGTGTCTAAATTTGATAGGACTTAACTAATTTTTTTTTTTTTTTTTTTTTTTCCGGTTTCCGGTGTCTATCGGTCAATACATACGTCAAAGTGCTCCGTAATTAAATATTAAAACTAGCGTATTAACTTCAACAAGCTGCGTCAATAAGCGAAATTCATACTGTAGAAAGCCGAAAGAGATTGAATCAGTGTAGAATTCTGCATGGATAGCAGGATTCGGTTGAAAAAGTGAAGTGAATTTAATACGACATAACCTAAAAAGTTTCAAATTGTGAAAAGTGAAGTTTGCTGCGAGTCTACTTGTCAATCATACCAACATTACCAACAAAACACATTTTGACAAATACACCAGTGTTGCAACCCACAATTAATACCATAGTTATAATTAGGGTTACGGTTATCGAAAAAAAAAAAAAAAGTATTGAGACAACAAACGAAAATGAATGAGCAAATGGAATTATTGTTTGCGAAACTCGATGCTAAACTAGATGAAAAGCTTAACCAGCAAACTTACACGATAACAACTGCGGTCACTACAAATGTAATGGAAGCATTAGACGAGAAGATGCAAACATTAATGGAAGAAAACCAGAATTTGAAAACTAAAATAACAATATTGGAACAAAAAATAACCAACTTGGAAAAAGACAAGCGTAAACGTAATTTGATATTTTACGGTGTAGAAGAAAATGGAAAAAGGGAATCAGAACTTGTAGACTACATAAAAGAAATCATAGAGGAAGCGGAAATTCATTTAGATAGCCATGAAATAAGTAATGTTTACAGAATTGGAGCGAAGACCAACAAAAATCGCCCTGTGCTTATTACTCTGTCTACTATGTGGAAAAAACATCTCATACTGAAGTCTAAGTCAAAATTACTAACAGGCATTTATGTCAAGGAAGATTTTCCCAAAGAAGTGTTAGAAGCTCGAAAGCAACTACAGTCAAAAGTAGAGGAAGAATGGAAAAAAGGAAACAAAGTTTTTCTGAGAGGGGATAAACTGATAATGAAAAAGCCAAAGGCCAACCAGTCTGAGAAAAGGAAAAGAGATAAGACTGTATCTCCTAACTTACCAACACAGAAAAAACCCAACACAAATAGTCAGGTCGATAAACCATTAAATAAAATAAATACCACTGGTCCGAGGGACGTATCAAAACCAAACATATTACATTATTTGGGGAGAGATAGATCTACCCCAACATCAGAAACTTCAAAAAACTAATAAACACACGCTTGAAACTTAACAAAAATACTACATCCAGAACCGGAAAAACAATAGATAATAATAAGCAGAAAAAACAGAACCAAAAACAACATTTTCAAAAAACCTTCCCACCACGGTTGGTCACCGCGGGAGGAGTAGACCATCACCCTCTAACGAAAAACCATACATTATACGTATCAACACTTAATACTAGAACTTTAAGAACTCCTGAATCATTATTGGAGCTCGAAGTCGCATTGCAAGACCTCAAATGGGACGTATTGGGGATAAGTGAAGTGCGCCGACAAGGACAATCAATAGATGAGTATAATGATTATATAATGTTCTACAAAGGAGAAATTGGTGGGCAAAAAGGAGTTGGATTCATAGTCAAAACCCACCTAAAAAACTATATTGAAGAGTTCATAGGAGTGTCAGACAGGATAGCTATATTACAATTGAAAGTACCAAATTACAAAAAAATATGGACTATTATCCAAATCTACGCGCCAACCGAACAAGCTGAAGAAGTAGAACACAAAACCTTTTATAATAACCTATCTCAAATACTACATGACAACTCTAATAACATAATATTCCTTATGGGTGATTTCAATGCCCAAGTAGGTACCAGACAATGTGAAGACGAATATATAATAGGAGAATTTGGCCATGGAAAGCGAAGTATCAGTGGACAACGATTAATAGATCTCCTCCTAGAACATAAGCTTACAGTCACCAATAGCATCTTCAAAAAGAATAAAAACAATAAGTGGACTTGGGTATCCCCAGATGGAAAGTACCGAAACGAAATAGATTATATAATAAGTAGTCACCCAAACTTGTTCACGGATACGTCAGTTATTTCAAGATTAAACTTCAATACCAACCATCGCATGGTCAGAGCATCAATCAAAATATCCCCCCCAAAGACACATAGAAAGCATGTCACCCTATTCAGCAGAAATGAACAAGCAACATATACATCAACAATTAATACCAAATTAGCCGAAGAAATTGAAGGAGGAGATGTAAGAGACAAATATACTAAACTTCAAAATCAACTTACTAATACTAAAATAAGTAAAGAAAAGAAACAAAAAGACATGCTAAGTGACTTCACCATACAACTTATAAACAAAAGAAAAAATCTCCTTGCCGAAAAAAACAAAAAACAGAACATGAGAACAATAACAGAGTTAAGTAAGAATATAAGAGAGAGCATACGTAAAGATAAAAGAATCAGGAGAATGCAAACACTAGAGAAGCATATCATTGCCTCGGGCGGAACAAAAAAAGCTCTTAAAGAACTCCGTGAATCAACTTCCTGGATCCCTAGCTTCAAAAGCGACCTAATTAACATCACTAATCGCAAAAATATTGTTAAAATAGCATCAAAATTCTACCAGGAACTCAATGCTAATCCAATACCTGCCGAAAATGGAGAACACGAGATACGCGACTCAAACACACACCCTCTTAACTTAGAACCAGAAATATTAAGAAGTGAAGTCAGCAAAGCTATTCTAAGCCAAAAGTCGGACAAGGCACCAGGCCCAGACAAAATAACAAACGAACTATTGAAAGGGACCTTAAATGAAATCGTGCCCGTTCTGACAAACATTTTCAATTATATTCTTACATCAGAACAAATACCAGAACAATGGGAAACTTCGCACATAATTCTCATATACAAAAAAGGCACAAAAGAAGACCTAGCAAACTACAGGCCAATAAGCCTGATGTCAAACGTATATAAGATCTTCTCCAAAATAATACTAGATCGAATAACCATCACTCTAGACGAAAACCAACCAATGGAACAGGCTGGCTTCAGAAAAAACTTCTCAACTATAGACCACATACACACAGTCAAGCAAGTAATAGAAAAGTACAGTGAATTTAACAAATCAGTGTATATGGCTTTTATTGATTATACAAAAGCTTTTGACAGCATTAAACATGAAGCAATATGGGAAAGCCTAGAAAAGCAAGGATTGCCCAGGGCCTATATAAGTATCATAAAACAAATATATGCTAACTGTAAAGCGAGGATACAAATGGAAACACTTGGAGAACCATTCAAAATCGAAAGAGGAGTCAGGCAAGGCGATCCACTGTCTCCTAAGTTATTCTCTGCTGTGCTCGAGAACATATTCAGAAAACTCGATTGGAGTGATTGTGGACTTAATATTGACGGAAGAAGACTGCATCATCTTCGGTTTGCAGACGACATTGTTTTGTTTGAAGAAAACCCTCTCAAACTTGAAATAATGATACACGATCTAAACAAAGCAAGTGAGAAGGTTGGACTGTCAATGAACATAAATAAAACAAAATTACTTTCAAACTCAATCCCTTACGAAATTAAAATCAATAATCAGCTTCTCGAGTATGTTGAAGAGTACATATATCTGGGGCAAATAATCTCCCATAAGGACACAACTACCAAAGAAGTCAAAAGGAGAATAGCAAATGGATGGAGAAAATATTGGTCTTTGAGAGAGGTGATGAAATCAACAGAATACAGTAAGAAAATAAAGAGCAAAGTCTTTAACACCTGCATTCTCCCCTGCCTGACCTATGGCTGCGAAACTTGGGCACTTTCTAGTCAGCACAGGGATATGCTAGAACACTGCCAAAGAGCAATGGAAAGGAGCATGCTGAGCATCAGAAAACTTGACAAGCAACGAAACACAGCCATAAGAGCTAGAACAGGTGTGACAGATATTCTCAAAAAGATAGACCAAATGAAGTGGAGATGGACAGGTCATATGATGCGAAGCTCAAAGGAAAAATGGAGCAAAATTTTGACAGACTGGCATCCTAGAGATGGGAAACGAAATAGAGGTCGACAACACAAAAGATGGGAGGATGAAATAAGATTGACTTTAGGTAGCAATTGGAGAAGAGTTGCAAGAGATAGAAAGCAGTGGAAATCGTTAGAGGAGGCCTTTGCCAAGAGGCACACCGAGCTCCGGGACATATTATAACATATTTCAAATATGAACTTAGATAACATATGGAGACTCGGAAATAAAGGCTATATTATTATTATTATAACTAATATTTTATCTTCTGTCCTTTTCTTAATTAAATGGAAAGAGAAAGATGCACTTAACTTAAATTTACATTAGTTTGTGAATAAGAGAATCGGCACCACTGTGCCCCTTGAATAGACTGATCAGACTTCCTAGCTTATGGCTACTCGTAACGATTGTCAAAGTTCTACAAATGAAAACAGGGACACGTTAATTCACAGCCTAAACCGCTGGTCTTGAGACATAAAACTTGGAGGGTGTTTTTTTGTTAAAAGTAATAAGTATCCACTAAGAAAGGAGTTTGGAAATTCTATCTCTAAATGGGTAAATAGGGGATGGAAGTTTCGAACGGGCGAAAGCTAGTTTTGATATAGATAATAACTTTTTTATTGGCGCGTGTTGCAAAAAAAAACGACATAACCAGTATTTTTATAGCTCTTACATTATTTTTGGGGAGTGGGATAACATCAAATTACTTCTCCCGTCCTGGGCGGGGCGGGAGGGCATATCAGACTTTTACTGACTAAAACCCACTCATGTTCCTTCGGTTGCCCTTTATGTTCCGGGGTCACGGTAACTACTATAACCATTCCGCAACTCCGGCAGGCGTAGGCCCTGTTGGGCCCCTTCTTGTG
The DNA here is from genome assembly GCA_033675125.1 of Athetis lepigone. NCBI lineage: Eukaryota > Metazoa > Arthropoda > Insecta > Lepidoptera > Noctuidae > Athetis > Athetis lepigone. The sequence continues at coordinate 12,535,063 of CM066224.1, forward strand.
CTGACTGCTCTTTGAGGCGCGCGTGGAACACTAACGCGCCGTCGACGCGGGCCTGGGATCGATGGGGCCTGGTCCTAGACGGGCGGCGAGCTACCCATCGCTCGCCGTCCGCAGACCCGCATAGCTCTTACAAGAGTCTCATACAAGAACGAGTACTCCTAACTGAGCTCATTACATTCTTCTAGAAGTTAACCTTCTGTTACCTACCTACACAGTGGCAAAAACATACCGTATTAAAGTTTTATAATTTACTATTTGGCAACTCATGTCGACAGAGACAAACTTCGTGCAAGTTATATTGACTTTAAAAGGTGGTATTTACTCAAGGTACCTATGAGTACGGCTCAGTTGACGGATTTGCTTTGCTATGTTAATAGCAAGTTATTGTTTGAATTGTGAATAGGTTACACCTTTATTCCCGTGGCTATTGTAGGGTCATATTTACAATATGACTCTACAATTGTTACAGCTATTATATAGGCTTATTAGGTGTTTTAGACACTAAGTTTCAGCCACTTCGGTCGAAAAAGTAATTTCATTAGTAATACTTTTCAAAGTTTGTTTGTTTCGGACGATATCTTTTTAAGCTAATTTTGTACAGTCAGAAAGAAAAGCTGTTCAATCTTTCAGCATGAAATAAAGTTAATAAAATCTACGGTGAAAATGAAAAAAAAAAACATACAGTCTGATCCATGTAATACCAAGTTGATTTTATCAAGTTAATTGAGGTTATTTCTCATTAATCGAGGAATCATACTAAAAGAGTCACTTCAAACCGACTGACATGCAAATACAATTTAAAAGTTTCTTTGACAAGAACTAACTGACCAAATTTACTAATCTCCGTACAAATTTTCGAATAAAATCATCAACGAAATTAGTTAGGCCCAACTAAGCACCAACGAACCGCGCGGTAATTTGACCTGATTTCTCGCGTGGGGTAACATTTTACATACAGAGTCGGCCTCCCAAACCTATGACCTCTAATACCTTTGGCCCTTTGGTCCCCCAAAAGCACGTTAAGCCAGCTAATCCTGACGGGCCCCAATTTTCATCGGACATCCCCACTTTCCGGGATTCAGATCTGATTCCCGTGGGACGCTGAAATTCCCAAATTTTCTCGAATATCAGCACTGTAATTAGATAGGTAGCCCGGTAATAGTAGATTTTGTGTCGTTAAAATTGAACTATTAAAATTGTACACGTGTGTTAAGACTAGTGCAGTGTTGCGTTCCTTAGTTTTATAAATTAGTCGTCAGGTTCAAAAGATGTTTTAAAGAAAATGGTAAGAAACAAGCGATGGAATTATAACATTTCTTTGACATAACACCGCCCTAGAAGATTGTTGTATCTCTGAAACTTATCGTCTCCCTACCCTTTTCTCTGCTATTTTGGGATCGACTTCCAGCCTAACCGGATTCAGCTGGAAACTAGTTTAACGTAAAGTAACTGCATGTGACACCTCCACAACCCAGTAACTGACACGGTACGGACTGGTCAGACTTCCTGGCTTCTGAATATCCGTAGGACAGTCAAGATTTAAGAATAACAACCAGTAACAAAGACTTTACGTTCTTTCCTAGTCACGAGGAACAAAGTACATATAAATTGAAATAGTCACATTGGCACTCTTGCATAAAAGACACGACAGACTTTATATAATTTCAGAAACGATTTGTAATAACAAAAAAAATACTTTGGCTTAGCTATCCACCGACTCTATCTTGCTATCTTATTTTAACAATATTGCGACAATAATATTGTTAATCCAAATCACATGCTAAGAAAGATTTATTCACAGCCTAAATAAATACCATAATCAAACGACCCCTTCAAACCATAATTTTACAAATTCCTCTAAATTCACTAACACAAACACTACTTATAAAGTTACTCACACATCATAAGACTTATTGGTAAATAGGTCAATTGGCGAGTCACAGGACACGTTCAGAAGCTGGCGCTAATGTGATTGACCCCAGTTACCAATACCGAGGGGAAAGCTTGTGTTTTAGTATATACTATGTTATTTATTTTATGTTTCTCGGGTGCGAAAGACCTTTCTGTTATGACTACATTTATACGCCGAGCGGGTCTTAATCATAATCAATTAGAAATCATCCAATGACTGCTCCCGTCCTGGGTGCGGCGGGAGGGCGTGTCAGACTCTTACTGACTAAAACCCACTCATGTTCCTTTGATTGCCTTTTATGTTTCAGGGTCACGGTAACTACACACATCAAAAGTGTCTAGGGATCAAGCATTTTTATGCGGATTTCTTGAGATTGAGATGTGGCTTTGTAATAAATTTATGATTTAATAAATTTATATGGATCCTTTTTGGTGCATTTCATAATTTGAATCAGGAACTGTGAATCAAATTCGAGTAAAAGATGAAAATCAGCTGTCAATATTTTCCCTATAAAAACATACAACGCATTGAAGACATTATTAGTGCTACTGTTTCCCTACTACCGATTAAAACCAACGTTATTATGGAGCGGCGACGTCATTTAAGCAGGGAAGAAATGCTCAGAGCCGTGGGAATGATAGAAGCTGGTTCCCGGCAACGTATTGTGGCTTTAGCTCTGAATATAAGTCAGAGTGTTATCAGTCGACTTTGGACACGTTACCGAAGCACTGGTACCGTGGCTGAGCGCCATGGAGGACGGTATCGCTGCACCACACGGAGACAAGACCGATACATTCAAATCTTAACTCGAAGAGCTCCAACAATAACCGCCATGATGTTAGCCGTGAGGCTTCATCACTCTTCAGGGAACTTAATTAGCGACCAAACAGTCAGAAACCGCTTGCATGAAGTGAACCTTCATTCCCAAAGACCGCTACGGGTACGACCTATAGCAATGCACAATCGTAGGATTCGATATCAATGGGCTCTTGAACACAGAAATTGGGCAGAAGAACAATGGCGTTTCGTGTGGTTTTCTGATGAGTCTCGTTTTGGTATGAGACCGGATACAAGACGTATACGACACTGGAAAACCCCTGGACGCCAACAGCGATTAAAATCCTGCCAGGAAGTCCATCCTTATAGTGGTGGAACCATCATGGTATGGGCGGGTATTTGGATCGGCGGAAGAACTGAGTTGATTTGGATCAGAGGCAACCTCAACGCTCAAATTTATGCTGAGACGATTGTATCAGACGTCATCGTTCCTCTACAAGTGCAAATCGGTCCCTTGTTTCAGTTAATGCATGATAATGCACGACCGCACACCGCAAGAGTTGTAAGACAGACTCTCGCCGCAGCTAACATCAATGTCCTGCCCTGGCCTGCTCAGTCGCCAGACTTGAACCCGATTGAGCATGCATGGGATATGCTACAGAGAAGAGCTCTGCCGAATATGGAGGGTATCCAGTCGCAAGAAGACCTTTTTTTGTTGTTGCAACGAACATGGGCGGCCATTCCACAGCGTGATTTGGATGAACTCATTTTGAGTATGCCAAACCGATGTTCTTGTGTTGTTAGTGTTCGCGGTAGAAACACGGATTATTAATTGTTTAAGTTACCCAATAAAATTTTAGAGAAAACTGTTATTTCAGTCTTTTTTTCGAACTTTTGTGTTAGTGGTTCAAATGTCAAAAATCCCTTTATTAGGAAAATGGCAAATTTCTTTATTAATGCAAAGGTGACTTGCATGGTTTATCGTTACTGTGACAAACGAAAACACTTTATTTGATGAGTCCTTAAAGAAAATTTTAATTAATATCAATCAGGAGAAAAGTTATTGCAAAAATATATGTTGATCCCTAGACACTTTTGATGTGTGTATTACAAACATTCCGCGACCCCGGCAGGCGTGGCGCTGTTGGGCCCCTTCTTGTGTTGGGCCCCTTCGCCTGCCGGGGTTGCGGAATAGTTATAATAGTTACCGTGGCCCCGGAACATAAAGGGCAACCGAAGGAACATGAGTGGGTTTTAGTCAGTAAAAGTTTGACACGTACGACGGGAGAAGATATTTGATGATTTCCCACTCACCAAAAAAAAATAGGTACGATTCCCAAGTTGAACAATGGGTTTTTAATTAAGGGACCGCGCACAATTTGTTCAGCTCAATTCAGCTTATCCACAGAAAAAAATAATTCTGGATGAAGATTCGTACGCGTCCGTTCAGCTTTCCGCGTCTGTTCACCTTTTGTATAAAATCATTGTGTCTATGGCATATGCTGAGCAGAGCTCAATAAATGTGCGTAGTCCCTTAAAGCTTGACGACTTTTCTCATTCCTACGACGCTGAACGCGACTGATACAAGTAGAGCTGTTTAAGTATGACCAAAATCGTCAAGCCAAACGGAAATGCAGCTAAATAAGTGTGTGTAGTCTTTTAATCCATACTAATATTATAAATGGGAAAATGTGTCTGTCTGTCTGTCTGTCTGTCTGTATGTTTGTCTTTCTTTCACGGCAAAACGGAGCGACGAATTGACGTGATTACTTAAGTGGAGATAGTTGAAGGGATGGAGAGTAACATTGGCTTCTTTTTGTCTCTTTCTAACGCGAGCAAAGCCGCGTCATCTCACTCACTCTTGCCATCTCGATTTACACCAACTTGTCTTTACGGTATTGTATTTACGGAGTATTCCCGTTTGAGCATCAATTTTTTAGGCACGAATGCATTTTGCACCAAACATATTTGAGCAACATTGAATATTTTAATTGGTCAATATTGGTGCTCAAATAAACAGGTACTCAAATGGGAATACTTCGTATTTACTTAGTTTGACACGTACAATTAATTATACCTACAGTCTAAATAATTGCTATAAATCCGATTGGTGGTTTTGTGGATACGAAAATCTGAACAAGCTGCAATGCTATTTTAATTAAATAAATTCAATTCAATGTGGTACGCAATATGTGGCCTAATTAAATTTACATGCTAATTATTTGAGTTTGGCTTGTATTAATTCGTTAAAACAGAGCATCGTTTATAGTGTATGATAAATTAAATATCTCGGGACAAATAACAGCACTCTGATTCCAAGCTAAGCAGAGTTTGTGTTATGGTAACCAGACAACTGATATGCATACTTATATAATGTATACACACTACATATTGTACATAAATAACACCCAATTTTGGTTTTAAACAAAAATATTGTTTATTCGAGAAAAGTTCAACACATTTTTTTGGGAGTGGGAAATCATCAAATGACTTCTCTCGTCCTGGGTGCGGCGGGAGGGAGTCAGACTTTTACTGACTAAAACCCACTCATTTTCCTTCGGTTGCTCTTTATGTTCCGGGGTCACGGTAACTATTATAAACCTTCCGCAACCCCATAGTCCTACACATAAATTTTCTGCCAAACTGTCGGCCAGCCCTGTTTGTCGGTAGTGTTCTAGTGGACTTGAATAACTTAATTACAAGTAAACACGTCACGTCGTCGTAGGAGCAACATGTTACGTAATAATTATAACTTAACTATTTACTTAATCAATAAGAACATCATATCTATGTGAAAAGTCTAATGTGTCTGTAATTTCACCGACATCCTTCAAATCAGACCACAGCAATGTTGCTTATCAGCAAAAATCGGTAAGGTGGTAGGACCCCACAAAAAACTTTACTACTCCTAAATGTAATATAACTAATATGTATATGGTTACAAGGAAACGTCAGAAAAAAGTATGTCTGCGAGTATTCTCAGAACCAAACATCAAACAAAACTTGAAACAATATAAATTATTACACAAGTTTTTAATATTCTGAACCCAAACTCAATTAGGCAGGTTTTCCGTGACGTGTTGTTTTATCTCTACACCTGACAGGGTTAGCCTTAATTGTGCACGTGTAAAATTCTACACGTGTAGAATTAAAGACGCACGTGCTAAGTGTTTGCACAGTTAGGTCTAAGCCAATCGTCTTACGTTTACTTTTTGCTCGAATTACAAACTTTACAAAGTTTGCCCTTAAACCTACTGTATAGTCTCTTTTGAGTTTAATTCTTTTTAGGGTTCCGTATGAGCGAATGGAGTACAGAACTCTTTTTTTCGAAACTTCTATTTATCGACAAAGGCTACGGCCACGAGGAACGGCGAAGAAGCCGAAGATACGGGTAAAACCGTAAGTGACTACTAATAGCTTTATGAATGATGTATGATGTGTTTATAATACAGAGACAGCATATCTATGAGTCTACTTTAAACTAAAAAAAAACAAACCACTTATTCAAACGAAATTGAAATAATATAGAATATTTTTTCAGGTTTTTAATATTCTGAACCCAAACTCAATTTGGTAGGTATTTCGCGACGTGGCACACGTGTCGTTTTATCTCACGAGAGTTTAGGATTACGCTTAATTACGTGTAGCACGTGTAGAATTGAAGACGTACGTGCTAAGTGTATGCACGTACCGATTAAAGCTGATCGTCTTACGTGTACTTTTTTTTAGGATTGAGCTAGGTCTGTGCAATTGCTATAATAAAATTAAATAAAATACTTTGTGATAGTCTCTTTTGTTGTTTTCTGTATGTCTAAATGAAAATTAGAATCACTAGAAATTACTTGTGTTGTTTCGGGGCTAAGGTAACCGTAAGAACTATTCCGCAACCCTGGGCTCGTGTGTGGGACGCTTTATTCCCAACAATATTAAGTCTAAAAATATTTGAAATAGTTATTTATTTCCTAGATTAGTTGTCAGAAAATCGAACAAGAACAGAACGCTTTATATGGACATAAAGTTCTAATCCGGGTCGAGCAATATCAATCTTAAACACACGAAATAGGCGTCGAAAGTGTGATGGTTCAAAAACTATATCGTCTGTGTTAGCCTTTATGTTCATGTATTTGACACACACAATAACGTCCAACCTTCTTTTCAGATAAAACTTTTATACTTACCTACAATACCAACGCCATCTAGTGGAGTTTCTTTGAACTGTCAAGGAAGAGAACATTGTCTCGTTTTTTCAGGCAAAAATTTAACTTTATCTTTTGTACTAGAAAAAATTGTAAACAGAGAAGATAGCGTTTGTAATATATTTTTGTGGTACATTGTGTATAAAAAAGGTTTGTCACCTTTCTGGTCTAACCCACAACCTGACTCTTTGACAATTCAAATATGCCTTTAAAAGGTCTAAGTGAAACAAATGCCTTGAATTTGGCATTAAATTTCTTGCCCCGTTCTTCTCTATAGACTTAAGAATTTTCAGCTTTGATTTTCTAAATATCTCACGGACTCCTTGCAAATTCAAAAGTGCTCGTAAATGGTTTAATTGATATAAAAGCTTTGTCTTCGAGAAGAGAGAGATAGGTATATAACGATAGTATATTAACTTAAGTGCCGAATAATGAAACACAATTAAGTTATCTATTGTTTTAATATCGCGAGTCTTGCTCCCCTCATCGGAAAATTAATTTCCATTCTATATTGCTACGGGCTTGAAACAATTTTGGCAAAATATGTGACCGCATAGTAATTAAATTCTGAACGGTTAGCTGTCGGATATTGTGTGTTTATAATTATAGGTACGTTAAATATACGTTAACTTCTATCTTCTGAATCCTCTCTTTATCATGTTACTCAGAAGCTCATTTCCTTTTCGGCTTTCTCCGCCTCCTCTATTTCTCCTCTTTCATATTTATCACTCTATTTAAGAGGTGATTTTTAACCAAGCGTCTTCGGCAACTGTCCAAACAGCAGCTACGCATAGTGACAGTCGCCAACACAGGGCATGGTCCCTTCAATAAACACCTTTTCGTTTTAGGTATCACAGACAGCCCCCTCTGCAGACCCTGCATGAACGAGGAAAAAACACAGCAGCACAAACAGCTTGCTGGCGTTCCTCAACGAGTTGGGGTGGATCGAATAAATCACACACCCACACGCAAAAACCTTGACGTGAAGTTGCGGAAACAAGCCCGCCATACCATACCATACTAAGAGGTGATAGACGTACAAGGTATGAGATCCCCGTTTTTAAGATCGCGAACGTACTTCTCACGACATCGACACACGTTTCCCATTGTATTGCGATGTCGTTCCCAATAGAAGTTTTAAGTTTGAATTATACGGTGGCTCGTAGGTAGCACACAAGATTTAATCCTGGTTGGATCGCTGATGAACTTGCGCGGCGGTTTTAAAGTATGCGTAGTTACGGTGACACACAGGCGAGAAAGGATCTAAGTAATCAATAATTTTTGTTTGTAGTTTCACATAACCTTGGGATTTTCGACAAAACAATGTCTTTTAGGATAGCTAATTGAAAACTACTAATAACTCTGAGTAAAATCGACTAATCAAAATTAAACTTTCCTAATATTTGTCACAAGTCCCTATTTGCCGGTTTTTGCAACAGGGTTTTCAAAACAGGAAAGGAAATCCATGACGCAAAAATGATACCTCACAAAATGATAGAAAAAATCATTTTTTACTTAAATATCATCATCATCATCTCCCTAGCCTTTTCCCAACTGTGTTGGTTTCGGCTTCCAGCCTATCCGGATTCAGCTGGTACCGGTGTTTTACGTGGAGCGACTGTCTATCAGACTTCCACAACCCAGTAACTGGGCGACACGAGGTATCGTGTCGCCTTGGTGCTTTTTACTTAAATATTATGTCGTTTAAATTTCTTACAAATCAGTCACACTTTCTAACACTTTCAACTCAAGTGATTACTTGCAAGCCACGCACAGTAATAAAGGAAGACAGAACCCAAACGGCCTTTCCAAGCAAAAGTTATCAAGAACTTCAGTCGTAAACTGCGAGATCTTTAAATACCAGTGCCACGTCGGTACCCTTGATTTGCCTGCCTTATTTTAAATCGTGGAAGTTTATCTTGTCAATTTTCTAGAAATAATATATGTCTAGTAGCTGTCCTTCGTGGCTTCACCCGCATTTTGTTAGGTTTTTGGTTATTGCGGTCCTCCTATGGTTCGATGTTTCAATTTTATGTAGCCTATGTCTTATTTTTTTTTAATTTTTTCTTATGGGCTTGCTCTTGGTCCTAGACTAGCCCGAGGGCATAGACGGCGCCTACGATGGGGCGAGCTTACTCAATAGATGCCTATGCACTCGTTTTTTGAATACTTCCGGGTTATATGAACGTTGCGTGAACGTTCGCCCGACAGGGAATTCCATTATTTTTATGTTTAGTAATGTAAAATATTATCAAAATCCGTTATGTAGTTTTTGAGTGAAAGAGTTACACACATCCACACGCACACACATACAAACTTTCACATTTATAATATTAATAGTAGGTCTAAGGCCACCTTGCAAACCTTAATTGCAGACCTTAGATTTTTTTTCATACCAAATAATACTTTTTGTGGACCATCGAAAAGAGATCCATAATACACATCCCCAGACTGGTTTCGTAAACTACTATGCCCCGCCCTTTGGGTCTCAAATTGACATCCACTGCTGAACGTATTATTGTACTGTTATAATTATTCGTATTGTTTTTGGCATTTGTATTTTTAATTTTTATTATGGTCAAGCTCAGCCATTATATATTTTATTTATACGAGAAAACAACATTCGAGTTTTCAAGTATTAAGCTATATTGTTTTTGTAATAAATAACGAGTCTCGGGCTTCAGCAATAAAAAGTCAACCTTAAGCGATGGAGTTAGGGCAGTAAATGACGCGGACATAATTTATTATTATTGCACTTCAGGAACAGTTCCGACCTCGTTTTTACGCCAAATCAATTAATCTTCATCCTTCATTTTTGGGTTTTTCTGTTTAGAACTTTGAGAACAATGCTTTTCTCTTTTTGCGTACGCACTTCGTCATTGTTTTATTTTTTTCAAACAATCCTTACTAATATTATAAATGCGAATATAACTCTGCCCGTCTGTCTGTTTTATTTTGCCACCATAACTACAGAACCGATTACATGAAATTTTGTACAGGAACAGCCTAAGAAAGCATATAAGATAACAACAATTCCACAGGAACGGGAACTACACGGGTAAAACCGCGGGGGGCAGCTAGTTTATTACAAAAGCTAGTTATTTGGGGACTGAGAGTTAAAGTCAATTAACCGACTTGGTATTGAAGAAGTGAGTTACGAGAAGTTTTTTACAGATTATGTTTTTAATTCCATTGTTTTTATACTATGGAAATGACAGCCTTTCATAGTTTCGGGCTTTTCTTGTTTTTTTTATTTTCTTTTTTTCCTTAGGGCATTTTTTTCGTCATTGTTTAGTGCTTGCAAGATTAACGATTTAAACTGCTGTAGACACGCTTTTTGGTGGTAAACAGACGCACAGCCAAAACTTCTCAATCTAAAAACATGTATTATTTAGATTTATTATTAATATATATTTTTTAAATTTCTGCATACCGAATTGTTTTATTTTTAGTCTCCATAGCTGTCTAATTAATAATATAATCTATATATATATAAATGAAACCCGTTTTCCGTTGTCACGACATGGCATGAAAACGGCTTGACCGATTTGGCTGTTTTTTGAAGTGAAAACTTCTTTAGCGGCGTTGAGCACTTTTTCTGTAATGGGTATAAAATCTTAAACTCGCGTCAGGACACGTGACCTGATCGAAAAAGCGTAGGACGGATGGATAGTAGACAGCTATAATCAAGTTTTCACTTCTGCCGGCACTCCCGGAGTGCAACCCGTCTTTTTTTTTTTAAATGTTCGTTGTAGTTCAAGGATGGTTTATACGGCGAAAAAAAACGAATAATTGTCGGGAAAGCCCTAAAAACAGCCCTTTTCTTTTTCCCATACAAATGTTTTCTAACTAAAACGTAGAGTCAATTTGAGCTTTAACACCATACCATAAAGTTCAAGTGTTAGTCGAGAGGTTTCGGGAAGCCAAAACAATTGAGTGACGTTAGTATCGTATCGTCGTCAAACACGAATTATCATGTTATCTGACGTAAAATGTCACTTGAAATTTAAAGGAACGTCTCTTTGATGTGGTAGTAGGTAGGTAGTAGGTAGGTAGTGGGTAGGTAGTGGGTAGGTAGTGGGTAGGTAGTGGGTAGGTAGCGGATAGGTAGCGGGTAGGTAGCGGGTAGGTAGCGGGTAGGTAGCGGGTAGGTAGCGGGTAGGTAGCGGGTAGGTAGCGGGTGGTAGCGGGTAGGTAGCGGGTAGGTAGCGGGTAGGTAGCGGGTAGGTAGCGGGTAGGTAGCGGGTAGGTAGCGAGTAGGTAGCGGGTAGGTAGCGGGTAGGTAGCGGGTAGGTAGCGGGTAGGTAACCACTACCTACCCCCTACATACCCGCTGGTAGGTAGGGGGTAGGTAGTGGTTAAGTAGTGGGTAGGTAGTGGGTAGGTAGTGGGTAGGTAGTATGTTAATTCGAATTTAATATTCATAGTTGACAGGACAACGTCTGTCGGGTCAGCTAGTATAATAATATAATAATATTTATTAGAAAAACAAATAACAATTTACAAAAATAACAGTGATGCCACACTAGGCAGTGCCTGTATCGTGGCTATCAAACCAAAGAAAAGGGATCCCCAAGTCGCAATAGTAATCTCTTTCCATTTGTAGACTCGACAAATTGAACTGATCAGAGTAGCATTTGAGCCTGTCACCTTTATGTATGAATAAGTCAAGCTGTGGTGCGCCGCCAATGTACTTCTATGAGTGTCAACACTCGCTGAAAAATCGACACATTTTATTCTACTATCACGTGGCATGGGTAAATGTTCATACTACACTTGACTTCAACGCATATGACCTGTCTTGTTCTTTTGTATATGTATAGCTAATTTTCTGTGTGTATTTAACTAAACTCCTTCTAAAACTTTGAACCGATTATTTTCAAATTTTGTATGGTTTATGTATAAGAATGGGTTCCTAGATGATTTAGATATACAAATTGGTTTTGCAAGTTGTGCGATAATCGAGATAAAGAGGTTTTTAGCCAACGAACGTCCTAATTAGACAACGTCTGTCAAGACCCCTAGTTTAATAGTGAACAGTTTAATCAAAATTGGGAGTCAATTGCCTCAAAAGAAACCAGTACGCGACAGGCTTGTCTAAATTGGCATTCATTCAGATGTACTTGACCCAAAAGGATGAAAAATTGAACGGTAACGATGCATACAAATTAGTAACCATAAATACTTTAGATGCGTTCGACGTTAACAGTTTGTCTTATTCATACGCTAGCATTCTGCAACCTTTTTCTTCCAACTACGAGAAACTTACAGAAAGTTTTATTGTTTAACATAAAATGAAAAGAACTTTATGAGGTGTTAACGAGGCATCACGTATTGAATTTGTTTTTTCTTAAGGGTTCTTTATAGAGCTTTTTTATTTATGTTTTTTATGTTACTTAGACTTATGGACTGAATAGTAAGTGATGTTTTTACTTTATATTATTGGGTGGCAACTGAATTGTTGGTGCTTCTTCTGCTAAGTGAATTATATTTATTCCGAAATATATCTATGCTGAAAAATGCTCAAAATTCAATTCAATACACTGTTAACAAGCGTCTTAAAAAGAAATGTTGGTATTTGTTGCAATCTCGAATAAATTTACAACACAGTTAAAATAATGTAAAAAATAATACTAGTTACAAACAATAAATACTACAGAGATTAGACTTAATATTTCTAGCTTCATATTCTTAAATCCTTCATACGATGAATCATTCTTGAACCCAAAATACGAAGAATTCCAAGCTCCACATGGAGCAACTATCTAACCTCGACGGCTTAGGGACCCTAGAAGACGAATTAATTCTCTCTATCCCTATTTAAACAGTCCCCTAAAGTGAAAATCAAAATGTACATTTCTTAACATAATCTACGAAGTAATCTTAAGGTCCGGTCTCACTGGAATAGACAACTTAAGAGCTTATGTAGTTGGTGCGTTGCGTCGACGCGACGCAAAAAAAAAATATGAATAGCCCCTTCTGTCGACACAATGTATACACCCTTCTCTCCTCGTCTAAGGCGATGCGTTGCGTGTGCAACGTGTCGTGTGCGCAGGTTCGTAGCGATCATGGTCATAAATCCTGCCGGGGTTGCAGAATGTTGTTACCGTGACCCCAGAACATAAAGGGCAACCGAAGGAACATGAGTGGGTTTTTGTCAGTAAAAGTCTGACACGCCCTCCCGCTGCACCCAGGACGGGAGCAGTCATTTGATGATTTACCACTCACCAAAAAAAAAGAATCAGGAACTGGGTCACATACTAATGTATTTATTAATACTTGTGTCTCAGCATTCTTTATTATACATATTTTTTTACATATTTAAAAAAAAAAGATATTTCATAATAAAAAACATTTTTTTATAAAAATATGTATAAAAATAGTGCTCCACCGTCGCTAGGTATTGAAACCCAAGCTAACGATGGTTAGGGTAAATAAAATATTATTAAATAAAATATTATTAATACTTATTATTAATAATATTTTATTTAAGTGAAAGGTATAAAAAGGAATCAAGTCTTCGTAAAGCGTTGTCTTGTTCTCATTTTCCAGTAGTGGCGGGGCGCCGCGGGTAGCATTGCGTTTCAACTCACTGAATGAAATATCTAGATATATAATATACTGAATATAATATATATCCAGGAAAGCTTTCAGCGATGCGTGCGAGTTGTTTTCGCGCCGCTCACGTCCACAACACCGGTCACGTATTAATGCATCTGTTTGACACAAATGCCGCACGCCCCGCCTCGCTGGACACTGGATTTGAGCGGGCACCCAGTTTGTACACAAAAAATAGATATGAAATTAGTCTCAAAGGCAATGGTATGGGGCGACGTACTACAGTCTAGCCTCCTAGTTTCCCACCGCTGCCAATCCACGCCTGCAAACTTCGTGTCCGCAGCTTAAGACAGATTTTTCTAATCTATTACGCCTTCTGCCCCATCTAAAGGGCATACGACATTTAGCAAATCAATGGATTGGTAAAGTATTTTGGTATATGATAGCCAGATGTATGTGTAATAACTAGTCTGTAACGCTATTACAAAAAGAAAAAGTTGTTGATATTGTTTTTTGTCTGTAAGATCTGGAATTACTAACGTATTTTAAATAAATACTCATACAAAATACTAGAATACATAAATGAGTTAAATGACATAACATGTGGGGTAAAGGTGAACGCAGACTTGGCCGCACCGCACGCGCCGCAGTCCCCGCAGTCATCGCATTTTCTTTGTTGTCGTTTCAGGGTCTGCGGCAACTACGACGCGGGTAGGTGTGCGAGGTGGTATAGAACTTCATATGAAGAATTCGAATGCGAAGACTGCGGCGCGTGCGGTGCGGCCAAGTCTGCGTTCACCTTTAGTCGGTATCAAGTTGTAGTGTTAACTAGAGAAATAAGAATTTTTATATGTGTCGTGGCTAGATCTCAGAATTAATGTTTTCACAAAATGTTCTAACCTTACCTAACCATTTGAACATTGGTTGAACTGATTGTTATTAAAATCTGGCCATCTTATATAAAAACCATAAATAAAGTCTAAGAAGAATTTTAATTTGTATTTGAAACGGTAAATTTGCTGAGTCGAGACCACGCGTCAGACTTATCTTTGTAATAATATTAGATTTATTTAAGAGTCACTGACCGCAAAAGTGCGATGCACTAGAAATAACAAGGGTTCAGAGTTATTTCTGCAGTTGAAAAAGGGCTTGCATATTTTTAGAATAGAAATAACGCAGAGTATTTTCTGAGGAACATGATGTATATTCTGTAGAACGTGAAATAGTTTGACTTTTAATGAACAGAGTATATTATGCTCGGTTTTTAGATGAGACTCTAATATTTTAATATATTTGAATTATGGTTCCATCAATATTTTTGACTGTATTTTTTTTTTAGTAAGGATTATTTTTTTTAATTGTCAATAAAATTATAATGCTTTTTTTAAAATGTCTTACCATTGGCGAAGGCAAATGTGATGTAAAATATAAGTATTATTAGAAACAAGTATTTATGATTTGCACATTTTTTCTATTATATTATTATACATTAAACTTACGTAAGAATATTTGGCCCTTGAACTTTGAACTGGTTAGAAACCGTCTTCAACTTTACCTGAAACAAAAAAACACGTTATATTTAGTAATTAAACTCGATTTTTATTAAAATTACGCTTTCCAATGATTCGCGTTCCCAAAGGCTATAAACAATAATATAATTTATTTATCATTACAGGGATAACCTGAAATAATAATCTAATCTTCAAAAAAAATTGCTAATTTATCGGAGACATGAGACAGACAGACATGAGTTACCCTATAAGGGTTTTGTTTATGATTATAATGCACAAAACCAATTCAAAACAACCAAAAGTGATATCTAAGTCGCAATAGGCGAGACGACAAAAATAAAGTAATTAGTCCGTCCGTAGATTATCAAAAACTTTTGGACACGTATTTTTTCTTTTTTATTCGTAAACAAATAATATAATATAATAATAAATAAACGCTTTATTGATGCAAATCCTTACGATGTGTTTAATATCTAGCAGGTTTACAACTAAATGAAGAAACACAAATGTTGAGACCCTGGCCCCTAAACTAGGAATACCTGTGACTTAGGGACAAAGAATGACGACTGTACAGTGCATGGAAGTTGCGCATGATGTCACAATCTGATACAATTTTTGCAGGACGGTGACGGCAAAAACGCCCACTCCGGAACTTTGTTGCTCTTTATCTTTGTATTTTTTCATTAATTTGATCAAGCAAAAAATACGTGTCCCGTATTTTTGGCCGATCTATTAGATGGACTAAACAGAATGCAATTTTATTAATGATGTCGTCATCTGTATTGTAGACATCTTACCACGAAAACATGACAAATTGGATTGATCAGACTACAGGCATTCAGGGTTAACACATTAAAGTATAAATAAGTCTTGCTGTATAAACCTTGGAGCTAGTGGGAAATAAAACCTTCAGAGCTAATTTCATTACTTTCTATATTTTTCTAGTGTAAATCTTAATCTGAAAACAAAATATACTTTTTCAGTTTATCGATGCAAAATCTCTTAATATGACAATTTGTTCCATGTGTAACCACAATCTAAATACACACATCAAAAGTGTCTAGGGATATTTTAATTAAACCTAAATAACTGAAATTCTATTAACTTTTTGTTAAGACACCTACACTTTAAAATAAACCTTGTTTAATTGCCTATCTAATCTGATAATAAACTTTTAGATAAAGTTAAATTAAAAAAAAACTTAGAAGAAGAGGAAAAACTCAACAAAATTTCAATTTAACTTTATTTTTGAAATTTCAAAACCTAGACAACAAAACAATTTTTTTTTATAAAAATTGTTGAAAACTTAAAATTAATAATTCGTGGATCCACCTAAGACTCTCCTGATACATCTGGAGCGGTTCTGCATACTCAAAACAAGGGTGTCAATATCCTGTTGTGAAGTACTGTCCCAAATCCTGCTAAGATGCAAGAAAAGCTGGTTTTGATGCACAATATCAACAGGGAAATTCCTACGAGCTCTTCTCTGAAGCATATTCCAGGCATGCTCAATAGGATTTAAGTCAGGGGATTGTGCAGGCCGTTCTAAAGCTTGGATAACATGCTGTTGTAACCAACTTGTAACGATACGCGCCGTATGTAGACGGGCATTGTCGTGCATTAGCTGGAAATTTTGTCCCATTTGCTGTTTGTGGGGCAAGATTACAGGCTTTAGCACCTCATCTCGGTATTTTCGAGCAGTCATATTGCCTTGTATCCAAACGAGGTCCGTTCTACCGCCGAGACGAATTCCTGCCCAAACCATAATCGTGCCACCTTAATATGCATGAACTTGTTGTGGGTGCTGCAGTCGATTCCAACGTCCAGGTTTTCTCCAAACGCGTACTCTTCGCGAATCAGGATGAAATCCAAACCTAGATTCATCAGTGAAAAGCACAAGTGGCCATTGAGAATGGTTCCAGTTTTCGTGTGCAATAGCCCATTGTAATCTTCTTCCTCGATTACCTCTCCTTAGTGCTGATACCCAAAATGGCCTACGAGCACGTAGATTGACTTCATGCAGTCGCCTTCTCAAAGTTTGACCGCTTACCAGCAAACCATACTCTCTCTGTAGCCTTTGAACCAATTGCATCGCCGCTGCATTTAGTTGACTTCGTGCAGCATTTACTATGAATCGGTCCTGTACATGTGTTGTAATGCGTTGAGGTCCTCGGTGCCGTTCCACCACTTCCTCCGTGACACGATAACATGACCAAAGCCTGGATATAACGCTCTGACTGGTGTTCATGGCTTCAGAAACGGCAATTATGGGACAGTATTCCACAACAGGATATTGACACCCTTGTTTTGAGTATGCAGAACCGCTGCAGATGTGTCAGGAGAGTCTTAGGTGGATCCACGGAATATTAATTTTAAGTTTTCAAGAATTTTTATAAAAAAAATTGTTGTTTTGTTTAAGTTTTGATGTTTCAAAAATAAAGTTAAGATTGAAATTTTGTTTGAGTTTTTCCTCTTCTTCTAAGTTTTTTTTTTATTTAACTTTATCTAAAAGTTTATTATCAGATTAAATAGTCTATTAAACAAGGTTTATTTTAATGTGTACATGTTTTAACAAAAAGTTAATAGAATTTTAGTAATTTAGGTTTAATTGAAATATCCCTAGACACTTTTGATGTGTGTATATAAAACTCAAAGGTGACTGACTGACATAGTGATCTATCAACGCACAGCCCAAACCACTTGACGGATCGGGCTGAAATTTGGCATGCAGGTAGATGTTATGACGTAGGCATCCGCTAAGAAAGGATTTTTTGGAAATTCCAATCCTAAAGGGATAAAGTTGGGGATGGAAGTTTCCAAATTCACGCGGGTGAAACCGCGAGCGAAAGCTAGTATGAAATATAATTTATTGAAATTGACCCTAAGTCAACTCACAAAACATCAACAATTTAAAAAAGTTACATAAAAGCAAAACTGAGAACACAATTTACGAACCGTAAAACAAATTATACAATGTACATAATTGTAATAACTTTTACTTTTTTTTTGGTTATACACGCACTCATAAAGGTCGAATTGTTTGTGAGTTGACCCTTTTTTGTTGTACAGATAATCCGAATACATAAATACAAAAATAAATAAGACTTATATCAGCTTGAATCATTGCCTGAAATCCGTTTGGGTCGCTATTGAGTTGAAAGCATTTTGGCGAGTGTATGAAATCTGTACTTGTATGATGAAGAGGTAATTTTGGCAGTCTTATTATTCATAAGGAGGTTGCGTCCTGAAAACAAAAGAATCAACATCAATTTTCGAATTACAAATCTAATTTAAAAAAAAAAACATTTATAAAAGTCTGCTCTACGACATGATATTTGACTACTACTTTTAGCCATAAGACACGAAACGCCTAAATTTAAAGAACTCTCAGGGCTTTTTCTATTCTATGCGTCTTTTGCACCCGCATGCGGTTCAGGCACGCTTGCGTACTGCCCGCAACTTCTCGTAGCGTACACCTGTGATCATCTGATGTAGACACGCGGGCGCAAACCCGCATAACAATGCCCTTAAAAATCGCCGACAGAAATTTATGTAATAATATAAATACGAAAGTCTATCTGATTATCCTTCTGTCATGTTTTGCCAATCAGTTTTGATATCATTTGATATTAACGCTATTCGAAGACAAAGTACAATCCTATGCTTTTCTATTTTTATAAAACTCTCGTAATAGGTAGGTGTCTTTGTGAATTTATCAATTCATAAATGTACTTTCTAAAGTTTATCTTAGAAATCACAGACATCGGTAAAGGAGAACTTCATGAGAAATCCTGGAGTTATAAGTCCGAAAACCACAATTCTCCTTGAGCAAGCGTAGTGATCAATGCTCTATGAGAAGAGCTTTGCCCTGCAGTGAGACATTATTAGGCTGGTATTATTATTATTGGTACTATACAAGGTGGAAACTGAGTAGTAGGGGAACTACGCTTCAGGGTACAGTTAAGATAAATTAAGGAAGACTTTTTAAGTAATCCTGAATTGTTAGTAAACAGACCTAGGTTAGTTTTATAGAAGCCTTGTCCATTATCTAACTGTAATAAAGTTCATATTTCAGTCAGTTTCCAACCTGTATATTGTAATGTTTTGCCATTATATAATCCTCTCAGATTTATTCTGTGTTTTCTCATGTAATGCATATACAGAAACATAATAACCGTCATTCACATGGATGAAATTACTGGTAAAAGCTAATACCGCATAAAGCCGGAAGCTCATAGTTTCAGTTTATACTATAACTAGCAGTCCCCGTCTGTTTTACCCGCGTTATATCAGATTGTTGGTTACTACTCCGCTCGAATTTTACTCGAAACTACGTTTTATGTCACATCCCACGGAAACAGGATATTAAAAACAAAAAAGAAGATAAAAAGTATTCTATGTCCGTCCCCTGGTCCTAAGCTACCTCCCCAACAATTTCCAGCCAAGTCGGTTCAACCGTTCTTGAGTTATAAAAAATGTAACTAACACAACTTACTTTTATATATATAGATTCTGGTACCTAATTATTTGGAAAGCATTTTTACCTTTCGACGACCAAGCGACAGCCGGCTGTCACGCTGCTATTGCATTTCTATTATGTCTCAAATCACGCGTGTTTGAAGGTTTAACGTTTACTCCAATTACAACTTTTATAGTTTTTTATGTAAGTACCTAATTTCTTAAAATACCTACCATGGCATATCTTTACCCCTTTTGCGGCGAGGGGTAAAAAACAGATTAAACGCCTACAATCCCCATACCCCTAAACTTAACATAGCAACGTTATAATGCGGCAGAAATAGTCACGGTGGCTTATAATAAGGGCCTGACCAAACAGTTTTTCAGAACAAAATCGATTACAAGCCTACCCACTCAGAAATGAAGCGGACAAAATTTGGAACAAGCGTGCAAAAAGGCCCGCTCTACGTAGGTACATAAAAGGTTCTAGCTGACCGCGCTAAGTACCTAAATCCGAACGACTGATAGGCCCAACGTACCGCCATCTGTGGCAAACCGGACCCTTTCAAGGAGACAATGAGGATATCTTAAATCCTATAATGTTCGATATAATTTAGGATAATCCCCGCAAAGCGCCGAATAATGCAGACGTGGGCTCTTTTTACGGAAAAATAATTTTGTGATCTCTAATTTTGTGGGGAAATTAGTATTAGAACTAAAACGATGTTTGGTAATTACATATATTATACAAGCAACCCAGCCAAGCTTCGCACGGGTATTACAAATCTTTTAAAATCTTGTGTGTATTACTTATGTAAACCTTTCTCTTAAATCACTCTATCTTTAAAAACCGTTTGTAGTTTTAAAGATCTATGCATACATAGGGACAGAAAGTGAATTTGTTTTATCCATACTTCCATACTAATATTATAAATGGGAAAATATGTCTGTCTGTCTGTATGTTTGTCTTTCTTTCACAGCAAAACGGAGCGACGAATTGACGTGATTTTTTAAATGGATATAGTTGAAGGGATGTAGAGTAACATAGGCTACTTTTTGTCTCTTTTTAACGCGAGCGAAGCCGCGGGCAAAAGCTGGTATTATATAGAGATAACGTTTCCCACAAATATATTTGTAAATGAAAGAACGAAAATATAGAAATGACATTCACGTGGATAAATATGTCATTTACCCAATTTATAAGTTTTGTTGGAGTAGGAAGTGGGCAGTTACGTTTGATTTATTTAATGACGATGTATTTACAAACAACTGGAACTGGACCACAGCAAATATGACCAATAAAAAGCTATACAATCAAACATATATGAGACTCTCACTTGGAATATTAAACGAACACACGTGATTTGAGACACAATAGAAATACAATAGCAGCACGACAGCCGGCGGTCGCTTGGTAGTCGAAAGGTTAATGTACAACAATCTAACCAGACAAAAAACGTATATACACACAAATGGTTATGTTGTGAAAGATTTAAATTAGGGACAACGCACACCGGAATGGCTGCGGCCGGCAGCGGCCGCCCGTGGCGCCGCGAGGCCGCCAGCGGCCGCCAGCGTCGCTAGAAACAATAGGCGCGCGCATGGCGCGCGGCCGCTCGCGGCGCCGCGGGCGGCCGCTGACGACCGCTGGCAGTCTCGCGACCTTTTCAAGCTTTTCAAGCGATACTAGACTTTTAAGTATGTAGTTAAAGTTTAAAATTATTTCACACTGAAAGTGTTCGCCGCTTCGCTGCCGGCCGCTGCCATTCCGGTGTGACTCGGGCCTTAGGGTTTATTTAGGCGCAGAATGTTCATTCGCAAAAATTTTACATCGGTCGCAAATTGTCCATTCGCATAATGTTTGTCTCACAGAGTACCCATTTGCAGAAAGCCCAATCCTCATCATAGTGATGTATAAGTGAAGAACTATTAACGGTATTTTCTGGAAAAATTTGAGCCCCAAAGTTTCAAAGATAAAAGAGGTAGTGGAACATTTATAATTATGTATATTACACTTAATATACTTTTAGCACCAAATTGCAATCTAATTTTAATTGGTGAGTGCTCAAATGATATTTGCTTGAAAAATCAAAGAATTCTTTACACGCCACGCATCGTGTCGACATTGTTTCATTAAATAATATTTTCTGTGGTGATGACGAAAATTGTGACACTGGAAGAATTTTCGTAATTCATTGATTTGTTTCGTCGACCAACATCCGATTAAAGCGACATACGAGATAAATGCAGTTGCACACTGCTGTTGAATTCACATTTTTCTTTTCATTGAAACCATTGTAGCGTGGGTCCCGCCTGATGGTAAATTACATACATCATAGTTTACGGATGCTGTCATCACCAAGGGTGTCACACAGACACTGGTCGAACTTTTAAATGCTCATCCTAATTTTTTTAAAAGTGTGTTAATTAGCGTTTTGATCAAATTTTGATTAAAATCAGTTCAGATGATTAGAAATTATAAGCTATCTTAAAAAAAAATATTATTTTATCATTTTTAACAAAAGCAATCAATGCATAGAAAACTACGACTCACAGCTTCGAACAAACCATTCTGGCGTGCCCCAAGGGAGTATTTTGGGGCCTTTATTATTCCTTATATTCATAAATGATCTTCCACGTGCGATATCTCACAACTGTGTTTTGTTTGCAGATGATACAACCACCATCATTGAATGCAAAAATTTAGATTCTTATGAAACTGAAGTAAATCAATCTCTTGTTACAATAGTGGATTGGTTGCAAGGTAACAAATTAAAAATAAACATTGACAAGACAAAACTTATTTACTTTAAAACGACTAACCGGAAAGAGCTACAGTTTAATATAAGCCTCAACAATAACAAAGTTGAACAAATACTAAATACTAAATTTCTCGGTATAACTCTAGACGCACATCTCTCATGGAAGGATCATATTGACATTATCTGTAAGAAAATTAACATGTTCGTTTTTGCTCTTCGCAAAGTTAAAGATATAACTTCGAGAGAAACATCTCTAATGGTATATCATGCCCACATTTGTTCTCTCATTCGTTATGGCATAGTAGTGTGGGGTAACTCATCAGAGGCAACCAGGGTTTTTGTAGCGCAAAAAAAATGTATTCGTGCTATTTATAGTAAGAAGTGGTTTGATTCTTGTAAGCCGTTTTTTAAATCAAATAAAATATTGACTGTCCCTAGTCTTTACATTTACGAAATCGCAAAATTTGTTAAGTGTCATCCATTCCTTTTTGAAGCTAACGATAATAAAAATAAGCGGTTGCTGACGCGGTTACCCCTTAAAATGCCGGTCCCTAAATTAGAGTTGTTTAGACGTAATTGTGTATATATGGCACCACTTGTGTACAACTCCTTACCTAAACACATTTCCGAATTACCCTTTAACAAATTTGGTCGTGTTTTACGGGATTGGCTGATAGAGGAAAGTTTCTATTCTATAAAAGATTTTTTGAGGAAAAGTTCATGTTGCTACAATTTTTTCAAAGTTTGACACTATTGATATTGTATAAAATAACGCACAAAAATTTGCACGCTTATAATGTTAAGCAAAACATGTATGCTCTTTACTTTAAACATTTGTACCACCTTCTATACCGTGTTTTTATGCAAATAAATAATTATCTATCTATCTATCTTATCTTAATTCAAATTTGTTATAGAACGCCGTGCGTAGCAATTTTCAGACAAACCTAAGGCCGAAAGCTTAAGGCAGACAATCAAACACAGTTTTTAGACTTTACCTAATATAACAAAAAACACTACCAAAGTTAAGCCCCAATCTCAAAAAACGAAATGAAATTGTTACACACAGATACGCAAGAAGACGGCAAAAAGTCTAAGCCAAAAAATATTCAAGGAAGGGAAATTGCGACGTTACCTAAACAAACACAACTATGTAAATAAATCCTAGGTATTGGCATTTAATCTAGGCCAAGCCGATATTTGGGAATTCGCAGCTTTGGTTGATATTTCGGTCGTTCACAGTATACAATTTGAGGATTATTTATTCGTTCCCCGTTTCTGTTTGGTTAGTTCTCTTGTATTTATGTGCGATTATTTGGGGGTAGGTAACGTTAATTTCGATCGATTGTTAGAATCCGGATGTATGAATAAACAAGTGTAAATAAACTTTTAAAAAAAGCTACCCCAAAAATATTAAGATTTCGGTTTTGTTGAAACATGTCTGAGAACCTTAACTAAATAACTCACTTTTAAATAAAAAAACGGATCACCCGTATCAAATTAAAGGTATCACCGACAGACAGACACACACATTTAGCGGTTAAACTTTTAACACTCCTCTTTTTTTTAGTCGGGGAAACGGAATCCTTGTGGTTTACTAGTGTGTCTGTCAGTCTACCTAATGTCCGTTTCCCTAAAGTGGCGCTAGGTTTTGGACTAATTAGGTAGACACTAAATAAAAGTACAAAAAAATTGCATAAAATAAGTAATTTATTGAATGTCGGTTTTTATCTGGAAAGCACTACTTACTTACGTGAGCCTTGTATTAACGTTGTAAGCTTCATGTACTTACTTGAAACGTATATGAACTAACTAAAAACTTTTAAACCTTCTATCACACTTGATTCGAGACACAACAGAAAGACAATAGCAGCCCGACAGCCAGCTGTCAGTTGGTCGTTGAAACACGTAATGATTATTTAGGTGTTAACGAGTAATGATATTTTAGATGCAAACCGGTGATGGTATTTTAGGTGCAACCTGTAATATTATACATGAAGGAGATAAAACTTAAAAATACGGAGGTAATACGAGAAACGCTAATTATTAAGCTGCCAGGCTTTTACGAATACACGTACGAGAGTAAACTTTCATACACTTGATGCAGAAAAAACGGGGTACCTCGTATCCGTTTTCACCCGGATGAAAAAACGGGCGTCCGGTTTCAAGCATTGCGACCACTTCGCTTTAACGATTTTCATTGATGAAGAGTTCGGGAAACGAAGGCTGTTGGAGTTCTTTTGACCATTTATGTAAAAATAACTAAAGGTTAGTACGGTAGGTATTTTGAAATGGCCCGGTTTAGTTCGTTTCTTTGGGCAAAATGCCTATTGGAAGCTAAAAACTTTGTGTGTTTGGTTGAATGCGCTAATGAACCTAAAAAATCGAATTGAAAACATGTTTTAGTTTTGAATAGCCCATTTATTAAGAAAAACTAAAGGTTATAAAACATCAAGCCACAACTAATAGTACTTATGACTATTCCGTTAGTGGGTTTGGGGTGAGCTGGCTTATGTGTTTGCAACTTTCCTTAAGCATTGTCACCTAAACTCATCCACACAGACTTTTTTGGAAAAATCTATAAGATATCGAAAAAATAACAACATATAAATAACTTTCAATAAGGTTAACTTTAATTACACTGGCTCAAGGAATCTAATTTTCTAACTGGCTTAAATTAATTACTCAGCTCAAACAACTAAATCCCCTTCAATTTATCTTTGAAACGAAGAGAAAGGGTGTATAATTTCACATGCATTTATCACGGCGTAGCGCGTAGCACGCTACGCGGTTACGGGGCTACGGAGCTACGGGCTACGCCACAGCTACGGTGCTACGCTCCACTGATCAGTTGCAATTAATAACGCTACGACCGTCTGGACACGGAACCATTTTGTGCTACATGCCGTGAATTTACGTCACATTTTGTTTAATTAATCGAGGGTAAGATTAGGTTATCGGCGTTTATGTTAAACATAAATAATTCAATAGGCTTTATAAAACAAAATGGGAGATTTTGAAGAGATCTAAAAATATTACATAGTATTAGTGCTTAACCTCTTGTATGCCGTAATTAATGAAACAATAGAAAAGTTATTGTCTCGCGTATATATGCGCTTCCGACAGTCAAAGGGTTAAAAGTCAAACTTTCAACTATTAAAGTTTGTAACTAATGATTTAATGGTCGAATTTAATTATTAATTTCCATAATAATGATAAAGATAAATAAAAAAAAAATAGAGCTGAGATGAAAAATTTTGAGACATACAATTACTTGCGATCTTTGTACAATTCCTGTTTAATCACTAAACAATTGTATCATCATCTCTCTAGCCATTTCCCGAGTATGCTAGCTTCGCCTTTCAGCATATTCAGTTAGTTCCCAGTGTTCCTCGTAACGTGACCCTTTCAGACCTTACATCTCAGTTACTAAGGCACACAATACCCTAGTCAGACTGGTCTGATTTTCTAGATTCTGATTAACCGTAACAACTGCCAAAGTTTTACGAATGACAACCGGGACCAACGATTTTACGTGCTTTCCGAGGTATGAGATGTCAGTGATGTCTAAAATAAACTTTAGTACATGTGAATTAAAAAACTAACATTAGTACTTAAAACCCACAACCTTTTACATGAGCTTCGGTCGCTTTAACCACTGTGATATTATAACAGTTTTATTATAACTTCATAACATTTAATAAGCAATAGCATCATTATATAGGTAAACTAGCTTCTGCCCGCGGCTTCGCTCGCGTTAGAAAGAGACAAAAAGTAGCCTATGTTACTCTTCATCCCTTCAACTATCTCCACTTAAAAAATCACGTCAATCCGTCGCTCCGTTTTGCCGTGAAAGAAAGACAAACAGACAGACAGACAGACAGACAGACAGACACACTTTCCCATTTATAATATTAGTATGGATTCCAATTAGTAGCCACAAAATATTGACACGTGCAAACGTGAAAATTCAATTTACTACAAATTGCTATCAATATTTACCTTCTAATTAATCGTTTGTGTTGTCGAACAATGTTATTAATTACAACATCACAATAGCCACAATTTACGTACGAACATTCATGTTTTATATTTATTAATAGTTGACGCAAAATGAGGGTGAGGGAGGAGTTGCGGAATGTTTAAATAGTTACCGTGACTCCGGAACATAAAAGGCAATCGAAGGAACATGAGTGGGTTTTAGTCAGTAAAAGTCTGAATCGCCCTCGCGCCGCACCCAGGACGGGAGCAGTCATTTGATGATTTCCCACTCAATAAAAAAAAGGCTGAGGGGAGAATGACAGACACACACACATAGCGTTAAAACTTATAGTTTGTGTGTCTGTCTGTGACTCCGTAACCAGTGAACCGATGTCGATGCGTTCTTTTTATCGATTTTAAATTTACACCGACGCAAAAAGAGGGTTGTTATGTGTTTGACTGCTTGATGTGTATGTTTATTTGTCTGTCTTCGGCACAGAAGCTTTTAAACGGATGAACCGGTTTGAGTGTAGGTTTTTTTTTAATTAGCTAATTTATATAATATTATCTATTTTGGTTATCTATATTATTGAAATAATGTTACCTAGCGATGCTTCTTAGCCATATTTCATCCAAATCGGCTCCGCTGTTTCAAAGTAAACCTTTTTTGTAAACTGGGGTCGCGATCGTAATAACTTCGTTAACAGGGTTTTTTTTATTATTTACACTTCTATTCATACACTTTTACAGATATTCTTCAGTGGTTGTACTAAAACAGCAACAATGTGATTCATGTATCTTTTAATGCCCCACATCGTAATCCTATATCTTTATTATGTCAATAAAGTCTGCAGTAAATACGCTGCATATTGCAACACTGAATTTCTCAACGTACAAAGTTCTAAGCGAGTTTGTATGTCGAGAAATTTTAGCTAAACTAAAATTAAGTTTAGTTTTCTACACCAACGTCACTACGCTAGGAGTGGTGAAGCTAAATACATTCGTACTAATGCAAAAGTAAAACTGTATGTATGTTTGTTAACTTTAATCAAGATACGGTTTAGATTGAGTTAATGCTTTGATCAAAATTGACGTCGTTGTAGTCGCGCGCAACAGCTAAAGTGAATTATCAAAGCTTTTAAGTACACAGAACAAGTGTGCTTAAAAGCTTTGATTGCCCGCCCGCGAAGTTATTAAGATTGCGACTGCATTTTGTATTTGTATTTATTTGGATCTCCAACAAAGATTAACCTTACATGCTAAAAATAAAACATAAACAGATACAAACCCTTGTGCATCTTTAATTATAGGAGACCACAACTTGATTTAAGATATAAAACCATCAATTATTAAGTAATATATGGAAATAAAGTATAAGAACAAATAACAAAAATTTAAATCATAGTTGAACAGTAGGGAGGTAGGGTTACACTTACTCAATATTAAGTTTTGTGTGTAACAGCAACTTAACATAGAGCTGATGACATCAAAACGGCTGTACCGACTTCGATAAAACATTATTAGGAACAATCGCCAGATAACCTACTGTCAAATAAAAAAACGGATTACCCATTCAAGAGATACGATGCCACTGATAGCCTGTCAAACTTATAAGTGATATCCCTCTTTTTGTGTCAGAATCAAAAATGGCTGCCACTGCTCCTATAAACGTGAGTATAGACTACAACATTTCTGGAGCATTTCTGTGTAATGTAACGTTCTTACAAATGGTACAATACAGGCAAAAGCTCAGTTTCCAAAGCATTTCCATTAAATGTAACGTTCCTGCGAATGCTCGGCGTTATGTTACGGGTAAATGCTCACAGCGTTAGTGTGCATTTACCAATATTTCGTTGTTACCTTGCGTTCATATCAACCGCACATCGCCCGCACTTGTGGCTCGATGAAATGTTACACCATTATGCTCGTTTGGTTTGTAACAAAGAGGCGAGCGTGCTCGACGTTTAGTTCGTATAAGGATGATACACTAGAACATATCATAGAGCGGCTCGTTGTTCTGTTAAAAGTAAATGTTGTAGCTTATACTCACTTTTACAATTCATTTCAAAATGGCGAACTTTGAAACAAAATCGCAATAACTCCGCTCCGACCTTATTACCATTCCACTTTATTTCCTCCAACTGCAAGAATTTTGAACAACGTGAAAAATAATTACACTCCTGTTGACGAATAATAAAAGAGACTGAAACATTGTCGGGTAGCAATTTCAAGGAAATCACTGTTTCTTCCTTTTGTATGTACCCAAGTGAATTTGCGTGGCTTGTTATATTTTCTTGCCTTTTTTAGGGTTCCGCGCACAGTCGGTTTACTTTTAAGATAAAAGCTCGTGTAAATTTACTAAAAGAGTTGGCAGACTCGATTAATAGTTTATTTGCATGTATATATGTATTTATTATTATTGTATATATGTATAATATATGTATGTTTATATTATATTATATTCTACTGTTACTTATGAAATTTTATTTATATCTTTGCACCTGACAAGTTTTGTCTCTGCATCTCCCTAAGGTAGAATGGTAGATAATGTCCAAGGCATTAAGTCCGCCGTTTTGCATTGTATTTTTACATGTGCATAAAGTTTTAAATAAATAAATAGAAATGCTGTCAATACCATTACTCATAGATATCAATCTCAATATCGTCAGGTTACCCTTTCAACGACCAAGCGACCGCCGGCTATCGGGCTGCTATTGTCTTTGAATTGTGTCTCGAATCACGTGTGTTTGAAGGTTCAAAAGCCTGTTGAGTTTCTGTCAGCGAACTATGTCTCATGAACCGTAAGGGCAATATTTCATTAGAACACCAGATTGCGCCACCCGGGTCACGTCATCAATAAAATGTCATACACCCATAGAACTAAATACATTTTCTGACTGAGTATTTGGTTTGTGCAGTTTATCGAACGCCCATTGAGCGTCCACACGACTACGATGTCTAAACTAATTTTTGTACACATTGTCATGTTCGATAAATCTGCATAAATGAACAGCGCAGTCAAATCGTGGCGATAAATCGTTGCCGCGTGTACCGAGCATTAGTATTTTACTTGTTGCCGCTTTACACAAAAAAAAACATAAAAGGAATGTCGTTCTAAGGCGTTTCAGCTCCATCTTAATATTGTAAGGTACACAAAACCTTACGTGTGCGATCCCAATTCGAACTTATACGGTTTCTGTATGTACCAACCCATTGCCGGTTATATTTTTTTTACTATATTTTCTGTTAGTCTGTCTGTAGCTTATATCGATTGCTTGGTAATATACCAAAATAACATGCGCCATCGAAATCGATTCAGACTTTTTAATATCGTTATTAACTCTTTTGTTAAGAGACAGACACGATTTTAAGAACATCGGGGACGGCAGCTTTTTTTTAATTTCTATTTTGCACTTTACGCATATTTCTCATTATTAACTACAATTTAGGGGTAGTACGGAACCCTTCACTCAATTCCGACTCGCAATAATTCAGTTTCTATATGTACTCAAGTCCCATAGCCTGTTATATTTTCTCCCTTTATTCTGTAATTTCTTAAAACGAGGCAAAGAAAATTAATTTCCAAATGGAAGCGTAAATGACACGGTCGGGTGTCTCTTTATTGTGATTGATTTTTTAGTGTAATAGCTAATGGTACGCTTGAAACGATACTTTACACAATGGATATTGTTATCTGAAATTGGACTCATTGATTTTCGTCGAAGTCGTTGTGAATTGGGTGTGAACGTGATATATTTTTAACACCCGATGGAAAAATTGAGAGGTGTCGTGTATGTCTGTCTAAATTTACTATGCCACCGCTGTTAAATGGATGAAAGGGTTTGGACGCGGTTTTTTTTTTGGAACAAAAAGTTTTCTAGCAAATGGTCTTTAAATAGGTTTCATTTAAATTGTTCTAGCCTTTTTGGAGTTATCATCTCTTTTATTAGTTGAAGTCATGATTTTAAAAACTTTGGAGGCGCGGTTTTACAGATTTTATTGTGATTGATTTTTAAGTGTAATGGCTAATGGGACGTTTGAAACGATACTTCGCACAATGCGTATTGTTATCTGTATTGGACTCATTGATTTGCGTCAAAGTCGTCGTCAAGATATAATATTTCTAACCCCCGACGAAGAGTCAAAGCAAATCATACGTACGCACACAGCGGTCGATAAATTTGACCTAAACCCTATAATAATAAAATAGTTTCAGGTGCTTGAGCCGGCTGTCAATGTTACGGCCCAACGACTGTCGGATCAGGTACGTGTCATCCAGCGTAATCATATGCTGGATGACGCAGTGCTTGATCGGCTACGCCTCGAGTCACGGAGTAATCCTGTTACGCCTGCCTCGCCAGTGGGTGCGGTTGCCGTGCAACCGCAAGATTTAGGTAGTGGTTTGCCGCGACCGCCCTACGCTGGTGAGATGGATGATGATAGGCCTATATCCGTGAGTACCGAGTACAGTGAAAAATTGAGGAGTGCTTTGGAGTGTGCGTTCCGGGAATATCGCTCTACACCGTCTGAACTTAGACCGCGACTACCTCGTTTACCCATGCACAAGAAAAATAGGGCGCTGGTGTGTGCTCTGGATTCGCTGCTGTCTAAGCTATTTTGATGGCAGCGAAGACCTCGCTGATACCCACTCAATTTTGTACTGCGCAGCTGTAGCAGCGTGTCGTGTGGCTCACGTCAAATTTCCCAACAGTGACGGAGCCACACGACCTAAACCTGCTGTACCAGCGTGGCAGTGCAGAATTGAACGTCGTATTGATGAGGCTAGAGCACTCATCGGCAAGCTGATCTGCTTCAGGGAGGGCAATACGCGCCCTAGAGTGATGCGCTTTGTGAGGTGGGCGTTTGTGGGGACTGACATTCGTCCCCAAGATTATATAGCCCACATCACAGAGCGTATCGACTTCCTGAAGCAGAAGATCTTTGCATGGGCAAACCGTATTCGTCGGTACAAGCGAAGAGTGGAGCGCTATACTCTGAATCGCACATTTCAGAGCGATGAGAGGTGGGTATATAGGGCTTGGGAACGACCAGATCAAGGTGTGATTGACACGCGCCTTCCGGATGATGATGCCATGAGTTCATTCTGGCGCAGCATCTGGTCGGTGCCTGTCAGTCACACTGAGGGCGATTGGATTCGGGAAGTTGAGCGAGCATGTGATATTGTACCAGAAATGGGGGCTATTACCATAAGCCCCCAAGATGTAGCTTGTGCAGTCCGTCCGTTACCTAATTGGAAATCTCCAGGGCCGGACGGGCTGCACAATTTTTGGATAAAATGGTTTGTAAAATCACATGCTCGCTTGGCATCCCAGTTCCAATCAGCCTTAGAGTCTGGATCGTTACCCCGATTCTTAACAACTGGAGTCACCCACCTGCTCCATAAAACAGGTAGTACCACGGAACCCAAGAATTATAGACCAATAACTTGTCTTCCCACGGTCTATAAAGTTCTTACATCCATTTTGAGAGCTAAAATTAATAATCATATTAATAATAATTCTATCATGTCTGCCTCTCAAAATGGATGTAGGAAAGGGTCTCGTGGTACTAAGGAGCTGCTCCTCATTGATATGGCTATCAGTCAGCAGGTTCGTCGTTCTCGAAAGAACCTGTCGACATGTTGGATAGATTATAAGAAGGCCTACGACTCGGTGCCACATACATGGCTCATGAGGGTGTTGGAGTTGTATAAAGTAGATGCAACTCTGCGCACCTTTTTGATGTCGTGTATGGGGCAATGGAGGACGGTCCTTCACTATCCAGGATGTCGACAGATCCGAGAGAACGGCGAACCAATAAAGATCGAGCGAGGTATATTTCAGGGCGATAGTCTGAGTCCGCTGTGGTTCTGTTTGGCCCTGAATCCTTTAAGCACACTGTTGGAGGGTTCAGGGCTAGGCTATCGGTTGCGAAGAGGCGGCCAGGTCATATCTCATCTCCTTTACATGGATGATCTGAAACTCTTTGCCCCCACCGATTTGCAACTGATGAAGCTACTGAAGGTAACAGAAACTTTCAGTAGCGCCATCAGAATGGAATTTGGTGTGGACAAATGTGCAGTCATGCATGTAGGCATCAATGCTGCCGACATGAAACAGGCGTTGAAGGAGCGCTTCTTTGGCCGCCTGAATATAGTACTAAATAGTGTTTTATCAGGCGGAAATAAGGTGCGCGCCTTCAACGGTTGGGTCATGCCGGTTTTGATGTACTCTTTCGGCATACTCAAATGGACTCAGACTGAATTGGACGCCCTGGATAGAAGGGTCCGCAGTCTGTTGACCGCAAATCGGATGCATCACCCACGGTCATCGGTAATGAGACTGTATATCCCGTGGAAGTGTGGTGGTCGAGGCTTTTTGAATGCTAAGACCCTGCACAACCGTGAGATATGCAGTCTCAGGGAGTATTTCTTAAAAGCCGACGTGGGGATGCATCGGGATGTGGTTTCAGTAGATAAGGGCCTCACCCCGCTCTCTTTAGCAAACGAGAACTGGCGCAAACCTGTGGTATTGGATACGACTGACCGCAGGACGGTATGGCAGAGCAAGGAGCTCCACGGACGCTTTTATCGGGTCTTACATGGGCCCGATGTAGATTTCTTGGCGTCCGTATCCTGGCTACGTTTTGGTGACCTCTTTGGGGAAACCGAAGGTTTTGTCTGTGCGATAATGGACGAAGTTATGATGACGAACAACTACCGGAAATACATTGTGAAGGACGGCACGGTTGACATATGTCGGGCATGCCACCGTCCCGGGGAATCAATCCGTCACATTATTTCTGGGTGTTCTAGTTTGGCTAACGGAGACTATTTGCACAGACACAATCTTGTAGCTAGGATTATTCATCAGCAACTTGCTTTGAAATACAGTCTTGTGGAATTGGAGGTACCGTACTACAAGTATGTGCCCGACCCAGTTCTTGAGAATAGCCATATCACACTGTACTGGGATCGATCTATTATCACAGACAGGACTATTGTTGCCAATAAGCCTGACATTGTGGTAATAGATCGATTAGAGCGTCGGGCAATGATTGTTGACATAGCCGTTCCACATGACGAGAACCTCGTTAAAGCCGAGAAGGATAAGCAATCCAAATACCTTGACTTGGCTCGCGAGGTTGTCGACATGTGGGACGTAGATTCAGCAGTCATTGTGCCGATAGTCGTGACGGCCAATGGCATAATAGCTAAGAGCCTCGATCTACACCTAAGGAGGCTCTCGCTAGGCAGCTGGATTAAGGGCCTGATGCAGAAGGCGGTACTCCTGGACACGGCGCGCATTGTCCGGCGATTCCTCTCTCTGGAGCCCTGACCATCGGTAGCTTGGACCCTGTTCCCGATGCCGGTGGGCTACTATTTTTTATATTTTTAAATGTTTTTATTATTTTTATAACAATATTTAAAATGTAATTTATATGTATTTAAATGAAATAAATGTGTAGCGACTCGGTAACTGCGAATTGCTGAATCGTATTTTTGAGTGAGGTATAGAACGCGAGCGGACGGCTCGCCAGTCGCCTACTGAACACCGCCCTGCCTCGACACTTACCTCGACACCCGACACGTGTATTAACTATAGTTAGTGTTAACAAACTATTGTGGAATTGAAATATAAAGACATTTAATTTAGTAAATCATCCTTTTCTTTATTCATCATACCGGACCATAGAACACGCACAACACTGGTGACCCCCGACGTTTTCGAAATTCCGTTTAAGAAATCAGAGTAGGCGGCTCATCAAAAAAGTGTCGAGGCAGGGGCAGACAACCGCGTGGTGCCAAGTACAACGTAACCTGTAAAGTGAGGTTACATAGCAACGTGCGCGCATAAGTTCCCGAGATAAGACTGCCAACGGTACCCGGTGCTTCAGGAGCAGTTCCAGCAACAGCGGCAGAGTCCATCGAAGAGTTCGTGGGCGATTGCACTACACGTGGTGCCCAAGAAGAACGGACAAAGTAGACCCTGTGGTGACTATCGTGCACTCAACGCGATCACGAAGGCGGACAGGTATTCAAGACTACTGGACTTCACATATGGGCTGGCAGGTACCGAGGAAGAAACATCTAGGCGCACAAGGCAGTTATTGTATATTAGCGAAATCATGAGCGACATACAATACGTCAACGAAAACGATAACGCAGTTGCTGACGCGGCTATCGACTTCGACGAAGTCGCACGGGCACAGGAAGCAGACGGCAGATTGGAACATAAACAGAGAATACATAGCCACCACGCAGGTTCAAGTAGTAACAGGACAGCAGTTAAAAAGCAAACTGAACTACTTCGGAATAGTACTCATTATCATCGCCGTAATATTGGGCATACTATTATGTTACACCATCAAGAGGGGTTGCGTAGGCCACGCGAGAGATTGGCTAAGAAGAGAAGTGCCTTCGATACTATCAGGGACAACGTCGCCAGGACGACCCAGCACGGTGGGTAGCCAAGCACCGGACGCAACCGCCGCGGGATATGTCTAGTGAGTGGAGTGAAGTGAAATGTGCAAAAGCAATTCGGTAAAATTAGAGTGTTTTAGAGTTTCGGCAAAATTAGTGTGTTAAAATTAGAGAGTTTAAGTTGTGTATGAGCCAATGTGGGCGATAAATGTGTAACAATAGGCAGCATACTGTGGGAATGCTGATAAGTATAGAATGTTATTGTAAACAACATTGTAACATTGTAAGCGTAGAGACGTGAGAGTATCGTTAATAGTGATGTAACATAGCATAGCTACGATAGATGATATAATTTTGAAAGAAACAATTGTTAAACATTTTTTTTTGGAAAAAAATTGGAGAAAGGGGGGGTGTGATGTAGCGACTCGGTAACTGCGAATTGCTGAATCGTATTTTTGAGTGAGGTATAGAACGCGAGCGGACGGCTCGCCAGTCGCCTACTGAACACCGCCCTGCCTCGACACTTACCTCGACACCCGACACGTGTATTAACTATAGTTAGTGTTAACAAACTATTGTGGAATTGAAATATAAAGACATTTAATTTAGTAAATCATCCTTTTCTTTATTCATCATACCGGACCATAGAACACGCACAACAAATGGAAAAATAATTAATAGTTAATAAAATTTATTTAAGTAAAAAGTAAGTACAATTGTGATTAACATTAATTACAATCGAAAAATGTTAGATCTAACCATAATGTGAACCTGCCTGATCTAGGTTAAAAAAAACCTGTGTTTCAGGCCATCGTTTTGGCCAAACTTAAATTAAGCAAAACAAAATAAAATTAGAAGCTTAATTAACGAAGAAGACAATATTGCCAATGACTTAAAAAGTAGCAATTTGAGTAACATAATTATTTTAAAACTAGATTAAGTACATTATTATGTTTAAACAAGTTAACGAGTAATAATAAATCCGATAATATGGAAACTCTAAATAATTAGTTAGCTAAAGATACTATATTATATCAGATAAGGTAAGGAGAAGCTTAAATTTACTTTATCAATTCCTCAGAATCAAAATCCACAGATAGAACTCCTATGTAGGAGTTCTGTGTATTCCTTACATACTATGGTTTGGTCAGCAGAAACTCAGTATTTATGTAACAACGTCGGTTAGTTCATTCACTTTAGAATATGAACGCTGACTAAAGTGGATTAATATTTACATTTCCAAACTTAGTCTGGACTTCATATTCTTGACCACTTTGCTGCGTTTGCTTACTATGCGAGTTAAGAACTACATAAGCTCGCGAAACTATAAGTTATTTAAATTATGCTTTCCACAGTGGTTGATTCTGTTTGTGAGTTTATGTTAATAAACGCAAACATGAGAGAAGAAACTATTTATATATGAATGTAGTATGTTGACCCAACCTCGAGAAGCATTTATGCAAAATTTAAATGAAACTTGTGCAGTATTTTTGAGTTTATCGTGGACAAGCATACAGACAGACAAACAGAAATTCTATAGACTATATTTTCGGCTCGGCATTGGTTTTAAAATATGTATCAAATATTCTTTTTTTTTAATATTCAATGGAGTGTTTCCACTTCGTTACGTTTTCACTAAAATAAACCTTCAAACACACGTAATTCGAGATAAAAAAGAAAGACAATGGTGCTGATTCTCTTGTTCACAACTTAGATAACTAAATTTAAGTTAAATGCATCTTTCTCTTTCCATTTCTTAAGGAAAAAGACAGAAGATGCATTTTAGTTTAATCCTGTCAAATTAGACAGCGCCTAAAGAAAATTGACGTATATTTAGACTATGGAGTGTCTAAATTTGACAGGACTTAACTAATATTTTATCTTCTGTCCTTTTCTTAATTAAATGGAAAGAGAAAGATGCACTTAACTTTAATTTACGTTAGTTTGTGAATACGAGAATCGGCACCATTAGCAGCGCGACAACCAGCTGTCACTTAGTTCTTGAAAGGATAATAGATTACTGGTAACATGAAACATTGAATCATAATTATATTACTAATAACATAATTAAATATTCCCTTTCAACATCTATTTCTGTCCACGAGCAATCTATCAACAGTCCATGACGTCACACGATTGACTGGAACTTGTAATAAAAGTAGGGTAAATATTTATAGCCAGCTAGGTGCGATAAAATAGCTCTCAGATAAATAACTACAAACTGTCAGAGTTGTTAAGTTGCCTTCACTTTTGAGAAAGAAACTGAAAAGTGGTTCACAGCAGTCAGCTAACATGTTGACGTCAAAAGTTGAACTAAATCTAAATCTATTTCAACTTTTGACGTCGTGAAAATGAGTGAGTATCTATGTGCCGAGTGTCGTATGTGTTGAGACTGTTAATCTGTGACTGCTAAGCCGGATGTCGTGGTTTCGATTCCCGCCCAGAACAGACTTTGTGTGATGCGAATGATTGTTTGTTCTGCCTGGGTGTAATTTATCTATATTATGTATGTATTTATCTACACTAATGTTATACAATATTTATAGATGGCGACATGCGATAAAATAACTCTTAGCTTAATAACTACAAACGGAGGTTGTAAGTTCGAACCTAGGAAAATACCAGTATGAGACTTTTTCAATTCATATGTAATTTCTAAGTTTATATTGAACATAACAAACATAGATGAAGGAAACATCTTTAGCAAACCAGGATTAATAATGCTTATAAGTTTGAAATCGCCAATCCATCTTGAGCAAGCATGGTAATAAATGCATGCGCCCTCTCTGAACGAGAAGAAGCCTTCGTCCTGTACAAGGACAATAATAGACTTATATTTTAATAAAAGAAGAATCAATAACTGTCAAAAAAGACAAAACTCCAAACAATACAACTCAAAACAAACTTAATACTTACCAGCAAAAATACAAAGACACAGCAAAGGCTGCCAAGTCAATCGCAACGGAAATTATACGACGTTTGACTGCCAACAAGCCTTTAAAAATGCATGTTGCTTTTTTAGAAAAAGGGAACAGAAAGTCTTTTCCTTTTTTACCTTTCCTAATTTTACCTTTTAAAGTCGGAAAAGGTGTCAAGCTGGTGACACAATGAGCGACTTTGATGTGCACCGTGTCATCAAAACACGCAATGGTTTTGCTAGATGGTAGTTGGACTGGTGTAGCTCAACTGTTAATTATTTAATAGTATTTGTATTTATTTGGATCACCAACAAAGATATTTTGCTTAAATGCTAAATATAACCACGTCTAAGTATGATATTTACCAGATTTGCTCGATTAGAGATCAAGCGTTCGATACGAGATGTCGAATTACTTAGGGTAAGCTTGTGTCAATCCCATACTTTAACAACCAATAATTTTATTCAGTTCCTTGTGTATCTTCAATTTAAGGAGACCACAAACTAAGTAATTTTATTTGTTAAGTTATATAGGTTATTTACGGTAATCGCTAAGTGATGTAAATTTGAGTATTTATTTCCAATTCTTACGTTATTACGGTTCGTACATACGTACACCTCCGTTCAACTCCGTTCTCCGTTCACAGTTTCAAAAAGGTGTGCAAAGTTTTCTAGTATAAATTATATAATTATGACCTAATCATATCAATAACCGAATTTCCGAATTTTTTTTTTCTCAATTCATTAATTTTGTACAAGAAAAATAACAAAAAGTTTATTTTGAACATATTTGTTGATTTTGAAATTATGCAAATGTGCCGTGAAAACCCCGGCTTTTAAACGTTTACTTTTTGTATACTTTACAAATATTGTAAAAATAAGCATTGTATGCTGTAAGAACCTAGCCTGAGACAGTGTGCAGTAATATACAAATTAATTCACAGCATAGCAGCAGTGAGAACCACACACTAAATGCAAGCTGTGCTAATAAATTAATCCTTCGTCGAAATAATCTCTACCGTAATACCATCAGCAACCAGATTAATATGAAATCCTTGTTATTTGTATGGAAATTATTAATACGTAGACTAATTGAACTCACGCAAACGGATTAATACGCAATCAATTGGAAGACCACAGGATAATGCATTTTTGCTTTATTGCCTTTTTTGCCATTTTTTTTACAGTACATTAAAATTGGACTGCTAAAAGCTGCAACTTTAATGTGCGTTTAGTCCAAAAGAAATAAGTGCTAGACCAGAAGAATATCTTTAGTGCTTTGAACAGGATACCTTCACATCAGTGGCTTGAACCCTTATTCCATTCTAATATTATAAAAGCTAACGTTTGTATATATAGATGGTGGATGTTTGTTACTCTTCCAAGCAAAAACTGCTGGATGGATTTTGCAAAACCTTTAATAAATTAATATCCTGGGACAACTCACAAACGGTCATCTGATCCCAAACTTAGCAGAGCTTGTACTATGGTAACCAGACGACTGATAATCATTCTTATATAATTTATATAGTAATAAATAGCTACACAGCAACATATAGCTATATATCGCTATCACCCACAGGAGCGGAGCAGTAATCAAAAACCTTACATAACGCGAGTAAAACCGCGGAGGACTGCTAGTAATTATGTATTTCATTCACTACACATTAACCACCATTCACCTACACATCGACTGACCACCATTCACCTACACATTCACCACCATTGACATACACATTCACCACATCCTTTAACTGCTTTTGTTGTTATTTAATTTGTTTCTTTTCTTTCATTATTATTATTTATTTTTTTGTTTTGTTTTATTTGTTTAGTGAAATTACATCTTTTGCCTGCTTAATTGTATGATGCCACTAAGTGGGGCCTGGTGACCTGTAATACAGGTTTTTTCTCAAACCTACTTCAGGCACCAGCTCTCACAATGTGAATTTATATAGTTTAAAAACTGTAAAGTGCCACAATAACATTGTGAGAGAAATAAATAAACTTTATTATTATGTATAATTCATTGTATGTTTTTAACAAGTTGTTACGTAAGGTAAGTTATATCATATTTCTTTGTTCATTTTTAACAAGATTTTACGAATTGTTACGTGGGAGTGTAGAAACCATTTATTCTAAGAAAACAAACCTTATTTTTTTTTTAATAATTCTCCTCTTGGAGAAGCTGAATTCAAATTTATATTTTACTAGCTTTTGCCCGCGGCTTCGCTCGCATTAGAATGTGACAAAAAGTAGCCTATGTTACTCTCCATTCCTTCAACTATCTCCACTTAAAATCATGTCAATTCGTCACTCCGTTTTGCCGTGAAAGAAAGACAAACATACAGACAGACAGACACACTTTCCCATTTATAATATTAGTATGGATTAATTCATACACCTATCCCAGAAGTGCCTTTTAATGGTCCTGTTGAAATAAATAATGTTGACTTTGACATTTCCGGCTTTCCGGGCTTTGACCGGCCGTTATATTTTAACCTTCTAGTCACACTGAGAATAAATGAATAATAATACAAAAAAAATAACTGTATTATTAATGAGTCGTGGTGCTTCAAACATCCGGTTTGTTTTCAAACACAAATATACGGTTTTCAATCCATTTTATTTACAACCAGCCGCGTGCGGTAATTTATTTGTATAAAATTGAGTAAATAAAGTAATAGCAATATCTTTATATTTATTTTACACATTATGAACCGACTAATTTCTTGTCACATGGTACCCAAAAATGTAAAAGCTTATGTGACCAATACTTAAACTCAATTAAAATTATTTTGAGTTTGTCAATTTTTTTTTCTGAGTTTTTTCTTACTTCAAATTGCTTCCTGCTGCCTTTCAAATAAAGAAATTTTACCTCTCCACATTCATATTAAACTTTATCGATATTACTAAATTGAATCGTTGAAATTAATTGAACAGAATTAAAGCTTTACTCAGAAAGCAGACATTATTAACTATTAACAATGGTGATACTCAGAAATTATCTCCCAAAAGGTTTATTTTTAAATGGCGATAAAAATCGGGTCATTGACGATTTAATGAGAGTCTGGTAAACTATTATTATTGAGAAAATTCAATACATAAAAACATATGGTCCATTTTCATAATTTTGAAGTCTATGAAATCTTGTAGCTAAAAGAATAAGTCATGAAACAGCAACAAATAGGCCCATGAATTTCAATAAATTTTTTGTGACGTACATACGGTATGCTTTCATCTCTCTCATGTGAGAGTGGGCTTCCAACCTAACTGGATCCATCTAAATACCAGTGCTTGTCATGGAACGATTGCTTATCGGACCTTCAAAACCCAGTGACTGGGTTTACAGCGACTGTTGTCAAATTTTAAGTAGTCCAGGTTCTAGATTCTTTCTTAGGAATTATTTCCAAAACTGTTACACTACCAGAAAATATTTTTAATTTGTCTAGTTTATGTCCTCTTGTTAAGAAAAAGCCTCCCCTATAAATTAAAGTACACAGTATTGGAAAAAACTCAGAACAAAGACCACAAAAATAAAAAAAAACAACCCACTCTCTTAAAACGAAACACGATTACCAATTTTGTACTCTTGGTAATTTATCTAGATTTTTTTTAGCTCCTTGTCGTAAAAGAGGGTATAAAATCTTCTGCCAAGCACCCTTCGGTATGCTAATAATTTGAATGGCGGGCTTTGCCTAGAGAATTAACAGCTTGTCACTTTTATGTTGAATCGTAGCGAAAAGACAGCGGCAGTTAAATGTTAATAGGTTATTATTTTTGAATGGGAAGTACTGAAGTACTTTATCTTTGAATAGACTTTCGAAAAATGTGTTACTAGGTAGGCTTATGAGGACGTGTACAGACTTGCGAAGTGTAACACGCAATGAAAAAATTGCCGTCTTTACTGGCGCTCTATTCGTGCGCATCGTATTTGTGAATTGTGATATATTGCATGTTACAATTCGTTACTTTGTACACGCCTTTAGGAACCCGGATTAAACTGATTTGTATCCGTTGTGGGTAAAAAACTGCAAAATATCACGAATTGTAAAGACCATAGTATAATATTACGCCTCATATACAACCTACAAGAGCAATAACCACTAACGCGGACAAAACCACGGGGTACAGCCAGGAATTAATAAAATTCCACCCCTAGTGCAACCTGAAGTTAGAAACACACTAGGTCGATACGCAATTAGTCCCGTTGCCATGGCAACCAGCTAACTGGCGGCTCGTTAGAGCTGCAGCCGGATTAAGCCCTGACTTCACCAAAGTGGAGCTGTGCGGAGATGAGCCCTGCAGTCAATCAGCTTGCGTAAAGGTGTTGATAAGCTTGAGCTTAAACATTTGCTGTTATTAAAACTCAAACGACATCGAAAACATGGCGCTTGATGTTTTGTTACATTTTTTTTCCGCGTACTGGAAAACGTAGTGTGGGCAGGCTTCCCGCAAGATGGATCGATGATCTCATCAAGATCGCCGGGTTCCGTTGGATGCGGGTGGCGCAGGACCAATGCATCGGGGTTGCGGAATGTTATGTTTATAACAGTTACCGTGACCCTGGAACATAAAAGGCAATCGAAGGAACATGAGTGGGTTTTAGTCAGTAAGAGTCTGACACGCCCTCCCGTCGCACCCAGGACGGGAGCAGTCATTGGATGATTTCCCACTCAACAAAAAAAAAAAAAAGGACCAATGCATGACGAGATCTTTGGGCCCTTCCTTCTTTTGTCCAGAAGTGGATGCCTTTCGGCTGATGATAGGATTTTAAAAACCAACAAGCCTTTTTTTTGTAAAATTTCAATTCTTTGTAAGATTCGAAAGTTCAACAAAGAGAGTACGCAAGTTTGAAAGAAATGTTACAGGTTTAAGCTTACTCGCCGAGCGCAGAATTCATTTTCAATCAATCATTCGTTCTCTTCATTCAATCATTCGTTCGTCAGAATGTCGAACATTCGCAAGAGAGTTACATTACATGAAAATATTTTAATAACTTTGAACCATTCTAAAAAGGTTACATTATAATGTAATGCTTGAGCCAATGCTGAAATCTATACTCAGCTGTACTTTCACATGCCACCGCTCAGCGTTATTTATTTATTTTTAACACAATGTAGCGTCCTATTTGTTATTTACGAGACATCTCCGCTCATCTTCGCTTTAGACGAGACCGAGCCTTATACATTGTATATGTTAGTGTGTTAGTTTGTCAACAGTTTTATTTGTGTTCGTTCTTTCTAATTCGCACGCTGATTGGCTGTTTACTCGGCATGTGAGATATCTGTTTGCGCCACAAAGCTGTCGGGATACGATTGTGGTTTGATATGAATATGCTCGCAATGTGTCAACAGTGTATTTTATTACGTTTATTCGAAAAGAGTTGGTTTGTTCTTAGTAACAAAAGTGTTCGTTAAGTCTTTTTTGTCTCTAGGGACAAAAATACTTAACAGGCACGTAAATATTCCAAGTTTCAAGTTACTGCTCACAAACTTTTTATGAAGTCTGAACAACAAGGTAGTTTGTCATACTACATTTAAAACAAAGGACCCTCCAACCAGCAGGGTGCTGTGTCTGGTGGACACTTACGGCGGTAATTGTTACAATTTTGTACACATATTAATGTCGCATCAAAATATTGCCGACTCACATGTTGGGCGATAGATTTCGCCAAAGAGGAATAGGCCAATTAGTGTTCAATATAAAAAGCCATATGCGGACCAAATAAATAACAAACTGAATCATAGAGTGACAGATCCATACTCATATTATAAATGCGAAAGTAACTCTGTCTGTCCGTCTGTCTATCTATTTCTTCTTCATGCCTAAACCACTGAACCGATTTGAATGAAATTTAGGACCCGAGAAAGGACAAAAGATAGTTTTCATCCCGAAAATCCCCTGGGAACAGGAACTATTATTCCACGCGGACGAAGTCGCCGGCAAAAGCTAGTATTTTATATAGGTGTTATTCTAGTGTACGAACTATATCCTTTCAAAAATTCAACAAAATCCATTCGGTACTTTTGTTACAAACTTACTCATTACAGTTTAACAGTTACTTCCACTATCCTACTGCCTGACAAATAGTCTTTACGACCTATCACACTTGGTGTTGCTAATCCGTGGATCAATTGAATCTGTTATCAAGTCTTGTGTCGAGATATAGAATAGAATAGAATAGAATATCATTTATTTGCGTGAAATATGGTAGACAAAAGATGTTATAAAATAATAAGTACGTGACATATTCCACCCTCTTCAAGGGTATGCAAAGACAATATTTAAAAATTTAAATTTACATACACGTACAATTTTAATTGTTATAATCTTATACCTAGACAGTAATAATATAATAATAATAAAATTAGCAAACTACAATTAGCAAACAACAATAATAATTAAAATGGAAAAGAAACAATCAAAAGTGCTCTCAGCGAAAACCAATTTTACAGAAGCTTTTATTTAAATATTCTTTGGTTGTGTAATAACTCTCCTGGATTAACCATATATGACAGGTCGGTAAGATTTTGGTCAGCCAATAACAGCTTAGGCTTTAATAACTAGGGCTTATAACACACTGCAATGGTTATTATAACTATTCAAGAACGGTATTAGAAAAACCTTGTGAATGTGCACGAGTATAAAAGTCGTCTAGCGTATATAAAAAAGTCCTAACTCTGAGGTAATTAGTCAATAGTAAAACCTCTTTCTTTACTTTAGAAGGGCTTTTTGTCTAGTGGTTAGTGACCCTGATTGCTAAGCTGAAGGTCGAAGGTTCGATTTCCACTAAGGAAAAACTTTGAGTGACGATCATGATTGTTTAATCTATCTGGGAGTAATTTATCCATAATATGCATGTATTTATAAATCATATGAATACGTTTATTAGTTGTCTGGTTACTAAAACACAAGCTCAGCTTACCTTACCTTTGGATCAGATAGCTGTGTGTCATCGTCAAAAATGCCAGATTTACAGCAGCAGTGAAAAGTCACATTTACAAAAAAAACTCGCTATTTCAGTTCACTGGATACAGCCAGCGACTGACAGCGGAACCCAAAAAAAAAATCCTGTTGG
Source organism: Athetis lepigone (assembly GCA_033675125.1). Classification (NCBI taxonomy): domain Eukaryota; kingdom Metazoa; phylum Arthropoda; class Insecta; order Lepidoptera; family Noctuidae; genus Athetis; species Athetis lepigone. The sequence goes on from CM066224.1 coordinate 12,579,635, forward strand.
CACATGTCCAGTTACATAACACCTTGCACATAACGAGTTCACATACCAGTGAGAATAAAACGGTTCATAAATACAAACAAGCCAACCTATGTATTAGGGTAATAACGAGGCAGTTTTCTTTAAAGACCCCATACGTTTTGATTTGTTTGCTGTCCTTTGTTTTATATCCTTGATAAACTACTGGTCAATTTGAAAAATTCTTTCAGTGTTAGATAGCCCATTTATCGAGGAATGCTATAGGCTATATACCATCACGCTACGACCCACGGGAGCGGAGCAGTAACGAAAAATGCGGGTGAAACCGCAGAGGACAGCTAGTACTATATACGCTAATTGTAAAGGGTTTGATTGTTGTTCGTAGAATTATTTGAATGTCAAAGTCAAAGGCATTTATTTCACTAAGACTATTTACAGGCACTTAGGAATAGTCGAAGAGTCTGTCGGTTAGTCACAAAGGTGACGTTAGTTGCCTGTTCCGTGATCTCTATGGATAATAGCAGGTAAGAAACTACACGGACACTCTTTTCAAGTTTTCATGTTTGAAAAAAACTTGGTTACATTATTACTGCTGCTTCTATATATGTGAAAATAATGAAATCTTAACTGGCAGCGCCGGTTCACGAGCGTGAAATATGTTTGGTTGAACGCGCTAATCTCAGGAACTGCTGGTCAAAATTGAAAGAATCTTTTTGTGTTAAAGAGCCTATTTTTTGAGAAATGTTACAGGCCATAAAACATCACGCTAAGGCAAACTAGTACAATTATAAACTGTCAAAGTCACATGAAAGGTTTCTGGCTATGATCACCAATATCAACATACAATGTTGTAATTGAGCAAACAATAAAAAAGTCTTATTCTCTTGAGTTATAATTTACGAAAATAATGTGTTTATTCAAGCGACACTCTGTGGAAATCCATAATAATTAATATGTATGCAGAAATAAAATTAATGCATTATATGAAAATCATTCAAGGCTTAAAAACGATAAAATTATATTTATTTGGTAAGCAAGTTGGTTAAATATAAATATAATGCTTTTACACGTCAGCATAAATTTTAATAGTGTTGGAAGTTTTAAAAATCCTTTCTTAGTGGTTATCGACTCTTTACCAAAAACACACCCTGCAAGTTTCATGTCTCTTGGGACCTGTGGTTTGGGCTATTATCAGGTAATACTTAGTCATCAACATTAAGTAACATAAATTTTCTGTAGCAATAACTAATAAGTACTCTCACTTCAGATCAATGACCCTAAATATGAATTGCGGGAAATGATAATACTAATAATGCTTTTGGTCAAAACCGTTATTATCCCAAACCAATTTACGGCAACCACAGGTTTCTAAACAATTCAATTGTACCCCAACATTTATATAAACCATAAATTCATTGAAATAATTCAGACCCTCCCCATAAGCCGCTTATAAATTAAATTTTCACACAAAATAATTAAATGTTTTACACTCATATAGGTTAAATATTTCCACAAATGTTTATTCCGTATGGCCATTAGGGTGATACCGTAAGGGTTGTCTAATGAAGCACTGTGAAGGCATTATATTGCAGGGATTGGGGTGAAATTGTGTACCGCATGTATGAAAAAACCGCGCATTTTTAACATTGTGTAGATGTCAGTGATCGGGTAAAAATTTTGAATGTTAAAACGTCGTGGATGGTCAAGAAGTCAGTTAGAAAGTTGGAGCTATTTTCTTGTTCCAGACTAAATGAGGTTACATGTTCTAAAGTACAATATGAGAATAATATTAATAACTCGTGCATGTAAGAGGCGTTTGGCGTAATTAATCCTTCAAACACACATGATTTGAGACACAATAGAAAGACAATAGAAGCCTGACAGCCGTCTGTCGCTTGGTCGTCGAAAGGTTAAAGAATAGTTAGTCATAAAACAACTGCACTTTATGAAAGGCACTTTAGAACGATATTTACAAGAAGAAACATTAAATGAATCTATACTCAATCGGTTTGGGAAATTAATTAATAGACAATCGTGACAACTATTTGGAATAGAAGATATACAAAGATTATTTGCATATATTTCAATACATATCAGATAATATAAATCTTAGGTTATTATATAACTAAAAACATTTTTAATAAAAAAAATAGTCAGTTTTACTAAAAGATTATCAAGATTTTAGTTAATTACCTAAACCGATGATGTAAGTCACAAAATACTTTCGTGTGAAAAAAAAAATCAACAAAATTCTTTCACAATACATACACACATAATTATCCACCATACCTTCAATGAATAAAAAAGCTTTGGCACAGGGAAATCAGAATGCAGGGTGTGTGAAATTAATGACGTAATATTTTACGCTTGACAAAACACCCCTGACGCAGCCTGAATGGTCGCCAGACCATTGCAAACGATGTCATCGGAGCCTTTAAGGGGGATGCTTGCCGGGGTTGCGGAATGTTGCCGGGGTTGCGGAATGTTGCCGGGGTTGCGGAATGTTTATAATAGTTACCGTGACCCTGGAACATAAAAGGCAATCAAAGGAACATGAGTGGGTTTTAGTCAGTAAAAGTCTGACACACCCGTACCCAGGACGGGAGCAGTCATTTGATGATTTCCCACTCACCAAAAAAAAGGTGTTTCATGGTAGCCCACAAAATTCAAATTTTTGAACGTTTTTTACAATTTGTCGCTCAGTGTCTGTGTGTGTGCTGATATAGAAAACAAAATACCTATCACAGTCGCAATTTTTATTTCTATAACAACTCACACCCATACACTGAGCTGCAAATTGCAAAAATACGTAAGAAAATTTGAATTTGGCGGGCTACCTTGAACATCCCCTTAAAACTTAACGTATTGTTCCCTATTAGATTTAATGAGATTCCAGACTTTTCTAAACAGAGAGAGTTTATTCAGGAATTTATTTTTAGAAGCTTTTAGGTGTATTTTGTTGAGTGGGAAGTTTTTTTTTCGTGTGAAATGAGGATCGCGTCGGTATTTGAAAGACGGTTTTAAAAATTTCTTTGTACTTTTTGTTATTGTGTTTCCATGTCAATTGCGGAGCTGAGCCAAATCGATGTTAGAGTACTTTTTTTTCTTTTGGGGTTAATCCCGCCATTCTACTCTCAAACTTGCAACGTCTAAACGTCAGATTCAACTGTGGAGACCAGCAGAAAAGCGCTGAGCAATGAAGCTCGACGAGTCCTAGAAAAACGGTTCAACGAGTAAGAAAAGAAAGTTAAATATATTTTCAACTACTTTTGCCCGCGACTTTGTTCGTTGGATTAATAGTTCCCGTTTCCGGGGAATTTCCGGGATGAAAACTATTATAATATGTCCTTTCCCGGGTACGAGACTATATCTGTACCAAATTTAGTTTAGACGTGAAGAAGAGACAGACAGAGAGACAGAGTTACTTTTGCATTTATAATATTAGTACGGATCAATACATATAATAAAATCGTAACGAAGTCGAAACCATACATTATTTATTATTAGAAAATGACTCCTACTTTATGCGTAGTACAACCGATGCCGAAGTCAAAAATATAGTTATTAGAACTTTTGTCTGTCTGTTTTTTTCTATGATTGGATAAACTCAAAAAGTACTGCATAGATTTAATTAAAATTTTGCATGAATACATCTAACGGGTGGTCCTTTTCTATTATTACGCTATCTACTTTGTTGGATGCACCATTAAACTCTTATTTCTAACAGTAATAGCATATCTATCTATATCTCATATGGATACATGTTTAGATTAATGAAAACTACGCAGACGCCATCCCGGGCAGCAGGTAGTAAACACATAATACTCACATATGTACAGTCAGCAAAGTATATAAGTATACAGGGCCGTCAAATACAGTTTAAGTTTTCTCAAAAACCCACGGATATTTTTTACAAAAAATTTAAACTATAGTAGAAAATTACTAGTTCTTCAATTAGGTTAAATTTCATTTGAATACATTCATTGGTTTTCAAGAAAACCTCAATTGTAGATGACGGCCCTGTATACTTATATACTTTGCTGACTGTACATGTTTACCTACTGAACATATACAGGTTACACTACATATTTATATTTCAAAAGAATGCTATCTATTATTTATGGGTCTACTCGTGTTCTCCAAACAATAGAATTTTAATACGCGTATAGAATTTCTTTTCATGCTCTCTCGTGGGAACAAAAACGAAACAGAATGTATATTTGTATAATGTTTCTTTTATCAATATACAAAGTTGTTTATATGTTACGTGATCATTGGCCTGGTTTCTTTTAACTATATTAAGGGCGGCTTCCAGTCTAGCTGAATACCAGTGTTCTATATCTGAGTGACTGCCAATCAGAGACCCACAACGCAGTGACTGGTTAAGATCACAATGCCCCTTGGTATGACTGAATTTGTCAGACTGTCCATAGCTTCTGAGTTTAAATTCGAATCAGCTTATTTCGGCACCGGGATTACGTATCTTGCAATAGCCGAGCGATCGCGATAATTTAGCAATATTTGCTGCTCAAACGTCAATTCAAAATACGTCACGTCAAATAGCAATCTAGCGATAGTGCTGCATCTGTGGAGCAATCAGTTAACTAAAATATGCATTTTTCGTTTGATGGTTTCGTATTTAGTATGGTTTTTAAGAGCAAAGTTAAGTTTTTTTGTTAAAGGTGATATTTAATTAGTTCCAGCGATTGCTACTTTATCGTCATCGTAGCAATAAGTGCATTATAACAATCAGCGAGCGATTAGCAATCGGTTCGTACATAATACGATTTTTTGACGATCGCGCGGTGATCGCGCGATCTCTGCGCAAATATTGCTGATCGCTGTTTCATAGGTAAAAACCCCGCCGATCACTGGTTCATAGGTTATTGTGTTTGATACTGTTAGATCTGCTATTTCCCTACATTGTGATGTTAAATGTTTGGAAGGCACATTACATTGAATAATAAAAAGTTTGTTTTAATGGGTAGATATATGGTTTAGGTATATTTCACCAAACGAACGTACGTCCGCCGTGCAGCTAACGTACCGCAACGGCGCTGCAGCCGTATGACACGAAACGTCTAAATTAAAGAGCCCTTACTCAATATTTTGCAACTGAAAGGGCATAATGTACTCCGTATTTTGACTTCGTATTTTTTTATAACTAGACCAAACCTTTGAAGAAATTCATTTTTCTTTCTTTAATCGTAAAATACACTTTCTTCCACTCAACTTTTAAGCATCAGCTGTCGTTGAATTATTTTAAGTTCCTAAGAGAAAGACAACTTGTTAAAGCTCTGGCTGAACATTATAAAGTCTGAATAAACCGAAATTTTAACTTTTAAAACTCAGGTTTGAAGTTTCCTAGAAAGAAAACTTTATCTCCTGTAAACCACTCACAAAATTCAAAGTGATAACGGCCTAACTACCATGCAGTAGGTCAAGTTGAGTGTTGCGAGATCTTTTTAGGGTTTCGTACCATAATGGTACAAAAGATACCCTTACAGTTTCGTCATGGCCGTCCGTCCGTCTATACGTACTCGGCTTACCGTCCTAATGGTTAAAAAAATCATTTTTTGCATGGTATTTAGACTCGCCGTCGAATTGCTAAAAAAACATGAAAAATTTCATCCGGTTTTCACTACCCATTATTAGAAGGGCTTTTACATTGAATGGCTGCTAAGACGTTTTTTTTTATTTTAATTCGTCTCCAGGATATTCAATTTTTATATAAAATCTTTCCTCGTAATACGTATAATAGTTTAGAAGTGAAAACGTATTTGAGATCCTCTTTCATGCGTACATGGCAATATTTTTCGTGTCTTTATCAAAATCGATCTCATTATTTAAGGAGAATGCTTGTGATGTTCTTTACGGCAAGGGGTGATAATAACAACACATTTTCTGACAGAGTTATGAAATAAAGAGACTTTTTTCTTTGTAAGCTTTATAAGAACATCAAAAACATTTTTATTTATTTATTTATTTACTAGCTTTTGCCTGCGACTTCGTCCGCATGGTTAATAGTTCCCGTTCCCGGGGGATTTCCGGGAGGAAAACTATCCTATGTCCTTTCTCTGGTATCAGACTATATCTGTACCAAATTTCATTCAAATCGGTTCAGTGGTTTAGGCGTGAAGAAGAGACAGACAGAGTTACTTTCGCATTTATAATATTAGTACGGATTAAAACTTTATGCACAAATAAAACATTGCACAACGGCGGACTTAATGCCCTTTTAACATAATTATAATGGCTGTGTGATGATTTTCAATTCAACCTACTAGTCCCTTAAAAATGCGTATAGATTTATCCGTCATTTTAGAACAAAAACACACATTTCATCGTGTCCCTGGGATGACAGTGCACCTTCAGAAAGTCTTATCTTACTTGTGACCACTAGACATGAAATTGGCTGACGATTTTTTACTGAATGGGGGCTTTGAAGATGAGGGAAGCACATATTTTTAGTGGGCCAAACCAATCAATGCAAGCATTTGTCAATAAACCTTAAGCTCGACGAACCGCAACGTGTTCCTCTAAACTATTAATTACATACATGCATATAAAATAGTAAACATACTGACTTGATTGTTGATATATCAACGCACAGTTCAAAACGCAGATGAAACCTGGTGAGTGTGTTTTTGAAGTGAAAACTTCTTTAGCGGCGTTGAGCACTTTTTCTGTAATGGGTATAAAATCTTAAACTCGCGTCAGGACACGTGACCTGATCGAAAAAGCGTAGGACGGATGGATAGTTGAAATTATGGATGAAAGTTGATTTTTCGGAGAGATAAACTTTTTAATGTAAAATAATTGTAATAGTTTTAAAGTGTTAAATTTTTAATGTAATATAAATTGTCATGTTTGTGTACGATAGCGCAATAAATGAATATTGTATTCTACCACATAAATGATAGTACTTTTATACTGATAAGGCAATTGGTGCAAAATTATTCCCTAACCATTCCAAAATATCAAACATGCTCAACGTTAATAATCAAGTTTTCACTTCTGCCGGCACTCCCGGAGTGCAACCCGTCTTTTTTTTTATGAAAAGTAGGTAACCACTGAGAACTATATTTTTTAGAAATTAGACCTCTAAAAGTGTAAAACAGTGGATGGAAACTTAACATTCACGCGAGTGAAACCGCGAGCAAAGCTAGAGATTGCTACATTTTTCGTACACTTTATTTTAATGTCAGCCACGTCCGATAAAGTAGCAGCTTCATTCACTATTCTATTCTTGGCTAGCCATCTAACTGTAAAAAAATCATTCTCTTGTTATTTATTTTACACATAGGTACTTAACCGTCCATTTATAAAGCTCCCCAAAATCAAAACCACATTTATCTTCAGCGTTTTTGCGTCAATATATAACGCGGATTTTCCTGTCATTGTATTCTATAGCTTTAACGGCGACCGACTGTTCAAATAAAAACTTATACATGAGTGTAAATGGGCTCTTTATTTTTTCATCTCCATTGTGGCCTTACCAAAGAGCCCCCTTGATTTATAAAGACAGCGCTTTTTCATTCGTGTTACGTCACATTTAACTTAGTTTAAATTGCTGACGTAGGGCAAATTAAGATGGTTTTGCCAAGTCATGCGGAGTTTCATTTTGGTTGATTGTTTACTTAAGACATTTAAGGGTCTCTTCGTACTTAAGATCTTTTTTGTAAAGGACAAGTTGCGTTTGAATTAATGTTGAAGTTACGGAAACGTCTGTGCTTTTTACAAAATGGCGACGATTAATAGATCGCTTTTACTGAAAATAACTAGGTTTTATCCTAACCCTTGTATTAACCGACGACATAATTAGATAATTTTTTGAAACGTTCATTTTAATACTAAATTACTGTTTCAAAATAAAACACTAATTACTTTTACAGAATACTCTTATTTCATATTTATTTAATAACGAACTCAGATTGTGTGATTTATATTTCAAAACACGGGTATCCCTTGTTCACATTATTTTGAAGTGTGGTGTTCGTAGAGAATTAAAGCCAGAAGGGTAGAAATTTGAGGCTAGCCACATGGAATATAGGGTAGGAGGTAGGAGGCAGTCATTAATTGTGTTCACACCGCGTAGGTAATTTGGTTCGTATATGTTTTGAGGGAAATACACAGGATTGTATTATTTATTATATTGTTCTGACGGGCCTGTTGGTCTTGTGGTTAGTGACCCTAACTGCTAAGCCGGTAGTCGTAGGTTCAATGATCAGGACAAACTTTGAGTGACAAGCATGATTGTTTGTTCTTATATGTATGTATTTATATTATTATTTATTATAAGCCTAAACTTTCCCACTGCAGGGCAAAGGCCTCCCTACTCTCTTTCCACCTCTCTCTGCATAAAGCTTTTTGGGGCCAATCTTTATCGAAGGAGTCTAGTTCGTCCCGCCATCTCCGCCTCGGCCTACCGCGATGTCGCTTCCCTTGTAAAGGCACCCATTGAGTCGTGAGTTTAGCCCATCGCTCGTCCGACATGCGGCAGATGTGTCCAGCCCAGTTCCATTTCAGTGTGGCAGCTTTCCGAGTGACATCAGCGATTTTTGTGATGGAACGGATAGTAGTATTCCTAACCCGGTCTACCAACTTGATACCCAGAATACTACGTTCCATTGTTCTCTGGCATACTGCGAGTGTGGACCTCTGCTGACATGTCAAAGACCATGTCTGAGAACCATACGTGAGGATGGGAAGAATGCACACGTCGATGAGTCTTCTTTTAAGGGACAGGGGAAGATTGCCTTTCATGAGGTCTTTCATGGCCCAATAGCTCTTCCAGGCGTTTTCGGTGCGTCTTGCTACTTCTTTGTTTTGTCTCGCCTGGAAAGAGACTATTTGGCCAAGGTAAAGATACTCATCGACGTATTCTAGTTCTTCTCCTGCAACTGCAATTCTCACATGTGTGCTATTCGTCATCAACTTGGTCTTTGACATATTCATCCGAAGTCCGACCTCTAGGCTTGCTGTGCTCAGATCGTTGAGCATCTGCGTCAACTCGGATGCTGAAGCCGCGAATAGGACAATATCGTCAGCGAATCGGAGATTTGATAATCTCTTATCGCCAACCACGATGCCTCTCTCAGCCCAGCCTGCTGCCAACTTTCTGAAAACTTCCTCTAGAACAGCCGTGAATAATTTTGGAGACAGCGGGTCTCCTTGTTTGACTCCTTTGTTAATTGGAAAAGATGGCCCTGTTGTGGTATTGATTTTGATAGCTGCCGTACTTTCTGTGTAGATTATTTTTAAAAGATGAATATATGTGGAGTCTATGTCTTGGTTTTGAAGGGCGTTAAAAATTGAGCTATGGCTGATACTGTCAAATGCTTTTGTATAATCCACAAACGCTGTGTAAAGTGGAAGTTGGAATTCCAAAAATTTCTCGATGACTTGGTTTATAGAATGGAGGTGGTCGGTAGTGGAGAGGCCGCGGCGAAACCCAGCCTGTTCTGGAGGTTGGTGTTTATCCAGGGATTCTGATATTCTGTCCTCGATGTATTTATAAACTATAAAATATATATTTTTATCAGTTGTCTGGTAACCATAGTACAAGGTACACCCTACTTAGTTTGGCATCAGATGGCCAAGTGTGATTTACATAACAATACTAACATAAACTGGTAAAAAATGTGTGCAGCGACATCTATTGCCCAACATGTGAACTACAACCTGACATCCTACGCAATTGGTTTGACGCATCTATACTAATATTATAAAGCGGAAGAGTTTGTTTGTTTGTTTGTTTGTTTAAACGCGCTAATCTCAGGAACTATTGGTCCGATTTGAAAAATTCTTTTTTTGTTAGTTAGTCCATTTATAGAGAAAGGCTTTAGGCTATATAACATAACGCTAAGACACATAGGAGCCGAGCAGTAATGAAAAGTGTGACAAAAACGGGAAAAAAATTTTCTTTTGAGAGATTCCATTGTGCGCTGCGGAAATGGCTGAAGTTACGCAAAAAATATGTACTAAAGAATTGTTCCTTTTGAAAAGTTCTAAAAAAAAGTCCGCGACAGCATATGTCTAATATTTATAATTCACTCAATATAACCATTTTTATGGCCACGAATTTTGTTCTAAAATAATTCATGATTTGCCAGGGTGTTTTTATCAATACAGTATTAATCCTTATTAATATAAATACGTTACTCAATACAAGTTTTTAATTTTGTACAAAATTGCAGTTTACATAATTTAATTTCAATAAATATCTTCTGAGATATAGTAGTTTTAAAATTACTCCGCACACCAATATATGATGCCACGTACGCGTAGTGACAAGGCTTGCCTTTGCAAGATATTCGTGGCTAATATAACAGAATAACACATAATATTGTGCTGCATAACATTGCACCATGAGCCACGAGAGCCTGTCATTATTAAAAAAATAAGATAACGAGGGTGCGTGGGATCCTTTGTACAAAATTGCCGTTTACATTACATACTTACATCATTTATAATTTCAATGAATATTTTTGGAGATATTCACAGTTCTAAAACTACTCTGCAGCAATATGGCCCCGCTTGGGTAAACCACCGCCGTGTCCTTGCAGAGGCGATCGGCGGGGGTGACCTCTCGCGCCCGGCGCTGGTTCAGGCCATGCTTTAGGGCGCGACTGAATAGGTAGCCATCGCCCCCTTCTGCGAAGCAGACACGCTGGAGATGGAGGCGGTGGGGTGCGTGAGGCAGCGTCAAGCTTTACGCCCCGGACAGAGACCCAGGCGTAGTTGTCGAGAGTCGCAAGACGACGGCCACCGCAGGCGCGGGCCTGTGGACTTAAAGCGGTAGGTAGCTCGCCACCCGACTAGGACTAGACCCGTGTCGACGGCCATCGCAGGCGTGGGCCTGTGGACGGCAAGCGTTAGGTATCTCGCCACCCGGACCCGTGTCGACGGCGTGTCGATGCTTCTATTACCGCGGCCCCGAAATATATAAGGGTAACCGAAGGGACATTATTGGATTTTAGTCAGTAAAAGTCTGACATTCCATCCCTCCCCAGGAGCGGGAGAATTCATAAAAAAAAACTATCTAACAGTTTTCGAATCAGTGTGTTCGCGAAAACGCCATTGGAGCTCTTTCACGCTTAAACAACCCTAATAATCTTTTCGTGTACGCTCCAGATGGTTCCACATAGTTAATAATATTATTTATAAAGAAGCAATCAATCAATCAATCAATCATTTATTATTTGTAAAACATAGGTAACAAAAAATACAGATCTTATAGATAAAAAACAGTGCGCTATGTTTTAGCACTGGAAATAAAAGATTTTTTTTGTGCAGTATTCTCCAACAGCGCTTAGCAATAAAAATGACATAGTTAGGTTCTGAAATCCACGCGAACGAAGTCGCGGGCACAGCTAGTCTCCATATAAATGCATGAATGCGGGTTCAAAATCAGGAAAGTACCAATGTGGCCTTTCAATTCTAAGTTAATCTAGAACATCGCTGACATCCCGTACCTTGGAAAGCACGTGAAAATGTTGGTCCTGGTTGACGTTTGTAGATTTTTTATAGTCGTATCAAGTGATAATCAGTCTAACCTTGGAGTATCGTGTTACCCAGTATGGTTGTGGATGTCTGATGCACAGTCGCTCTTATATTCAACTGTATCCGGCTGGACTGGAAGCCAACTTGTATCTGGTCTATGAAAATCGCTCAGGCCATTCTTTTGCTATACATGAGTCTAAAGCTGTTATTTGCACGTTTACAAATCAACTTTAACTGCTTGTAAACTAAGTTGATTTAGGCATGGCATGAAAACATTGTGGTACATTGCGGCTTGTAGCCTTAGGGATATTGAGGACTTGATTTACGCTTGAAAACATATTTCTATAGTTAGGACGTTTTCTCATACCAAAAGCGTTCGTTGCCCTTTTTGGAAACCCTTTTTAGGCTCACCCAAAAGGCGACAGTGCGTCTTTGTTGAGTTATCTCTGTACCACCTTGGGTTGACTGGTGTAGAATGCCTAGGATGCTTATTAAGTCTGCTTTTGTAGTTTTATGTGTTAAGTTTAAATAAAAATTAAGCCTGTGTTCAACCATTTGTCCGTCAGCAGGAGAATTTCTCGCTCTCTACGTGAAAATGTTATCTTTACTAGCATTATAAAGAGGTAAAATTTATAAGTTTGTATGTAGGGGGTAATATGTATCTGGAACACATGATCCAATAAAAAAAAATCACTGGCAGAAAGCTACATTATTCCTGAGTGCTATAGGCTATATAATATCACACTATGTCCCACGGGGGCGAAGCAGTAACCAAAAACCTAACGTAACGCGGGTGAAACCGCGAGGAACAGCTGGTACTAGATACAAGTCAAATTCTACCAAAAACCTCTTTTTTACGACCTTGAAACGATAATTTATGAGCCTCTTAAAACTTCAAAGTAAATGCCAATTTCTGTCTACTTACATCAGGAATGAGTTTATATAGAACTCGTTCTTCAAGGAGCAATTTCCTAATAATACGAATTTTCAACGGACGCAGCTGTTGATTCAAGAAACAGAAACCTTCTGTTTCAGTAATAAGTACCAATTTTGGTAGGCTGCTTCATTTAAAATTAAAATGAAGAGGACCTTAAACTCTTGCAATTTTTGACAAATGAAAATGAAGATTTAGGATTTTTTTGTTTGAATCTTGGTCTTGCTTTTAATCACACTTTGGCGAAGCAATACGAAAATTATGATTTCAACGAGTACCCTATGTATGTCCATCTGTTTCCTCATAACGTTTAAATGTCTTATCATAAATTGTTTTATGTTTTAATGAGATCGTCTCTTAGTTAATCTAAATATTTAAGATGGTAAACTGACTAACTGATTATACACTCGAGAGCAATGAATCCGGGTCACTTAAAGAATCCTAAAAATCTCGGAAACTAAAAATGCTAGGTTAATGCAATAAATTGTATTTAATAGACAATGTAATACTCCTTAAATGAAGGTATTAAAACTTCTTAGTTATTGTAAAGTTATATCATAAAAAAATCAAATTTGAAAAAGGGCCACTTTCGAAGATGGAACTACGAAATTACAGCATTTGGTTTTGCTTTTGTTTGTAATCTGTCATTTATGTGGGGACATAAACCATGTTGATAGTGCTCTATATTCATTATTCAAGCTGAAATTATGTCGCTTACGCCTGAAGAATGCACCAGAATACTTACAATGCTGGAAACCGGCCGGAGTCAGCGCGATACAGCCAGGACTGTCGGTGTGTCGCTGTCAACAGTACAAAGAGTTCTCCGACGTTACGAAGAAACTGGTTCTAACCTACGCAGACCAGGAACGGGCAGAACCAGGTGTACCACAGCACGAGAAGACCGATACTTGGTGAACACCATGCTTCGAAATCGCTTTCTCACAGGAACTGAACTCACCAATCAGTTTCGACGCCTCGGAGGAAGTAACCCAAGTGCATGGACAGTAAGACGTCGGCTTGATGAATCTAACTTAAAACCCCTTAGACCTGCAAACGGCCCTAAACTGGAGCGTGGGCATCGTATTTCGAGACTAAGATATGCCCAGAGCCACGTAAATTGGAGTATTGAAGATTGGTCAAAAGTTATGTTCTCCGACGAATCAAAATTTATGCTCTACAAGCACGATGGAAGACACAGAGTGTATCGAAGACCAGGGGAAAGATTCAAGCAAGCATGCATCGAAGAAAAAGTAGCCTATGGTGGTGGGTCTGTACTTATGTGGGCCGGAATTTCTTCTGAAAGTCGCACAGAGCTGGTGATCATAGAAAACGGCTCTTTAACTAGCGTAAGATATGTGGAAGAAATCCTCAATGATCACGTTGGTCCATTTATGGTCAATTTAGGTGAGGATGCTATATTTATGCATGACAATGCCCGACCTCATACAGGTAGGATTGTGAATGACTACCTTCAAGAGATGAACATTACTCGTATGGAGTGGCCAGCGCGCAGTCCGGATATCAACCCGATCGAGCATGCTTGGGACGAGCTAGGCAGATGCGTAAAACAACGAAACCCTCCCCCAATCACGCTTCGTGAGCTCAAAATTGCTCTCACAGAGGAATGGGAGAATATTCCCCAAAATCGTATAAGGAACTTGGTGTACAGCATGCCAAACCGCGTAAACGCAGTAATGGAAGCACGAGGAGGCAATACGAAGTATTAAAATTCAAGAAAATCGTAATAAAGTTCAAAAATTTCATGTTTCCTATTTTTGTTTTAAGGAGAGATCAGCAGTTTTTTTCTTTATGTAATTTTGTGTTAATAAAATGTATGGTGACTCATATTTTTTTTACTTTCATTTAAGGAGTATTACATTGTCTATTAAATACAATTTATTGCATTAACCTATCATTTTTAGTTTCCGAGATTTTTAACATTCTTTAAGTGACCCGGATTCATTGCTCTCGAGTGTATTTTGATATATCAACGCACACCCCAAACTACTGCTCCTAGAGATATGAAACTTGGAGAATATGTTGTATTAGAAGAGTACATTAATAAATGATTTTTGTAAATTCTAATCCTTAAGGGGTAAAATAGGGCAAAGAAGTTTGAACATTCACACGGGTGAAAGGTAAAAAAAGGAAAAAACAAGGTCTTGTTATTTACTGATTTCAAATATCGTGTCAATTAATTCCAGCCTCCATTATGTCTAACTTAGTCCTACTTTAACTAAACGTAATCCTGTGTTTCCTAAAACATTTTTTTTACTCTAAACGGAACCGCAGCGGGACGGGACTTATCAAAACATGGCACAAATAATTTCCATCCATTTTGCTACGGCAATTGAGCAATGTTTTACGTACCTCTCCGATATAGGAATTCGACGTTTTGTAACTTCAGGCTTTATGGACAATGTTCATAGTAAACAACTTTTAAAATGGTAAACAAAGTAAGGATTATTAAGATTGGATCCCACTTTTTAACTGACTTCAAAAAGAAGCAGACTTCTTATGCATGTACGCCGATTACGCTAAGATTTATGACCCGATTTACGTGAATCTTATTAATCATTCAACGAACAAGCGATAGTGAGCTATCGGGCTGCTATTATCTTTCTATTGTGTATAGCCATTTGGTCTATAAATTACGATTATTATACCTTAAGTACGAACTATGTAACACTAACTAAGCTATGTTATGCATTACCATAGCTCAATAAGGTGGTACACACCATTAGGAAATTGAGTTAAAGCCTTCACCGAGAACGAGACGACGGCGAACCGAGTTTAGTATGTGACGTGACGTGCGGGGGACACGCGGGTATAGTAAATGTATGTACCGTCACTTTGTGACGGTGACGGCGGCTGTCGACAAATGACCTTAAGATTTGTGCGGTTGACATGTTATTGCACAACACAGCTCAGTTAAGCTTACTTTTATTTAGACAATCTCGCCACACTATTCCTACCACTTCTGAAAGCAAGAATCAACAGTGGAGTTCATTACAAAAGCGCCGAAGCAATGAAGCTCGACGAGTCAGGGAGAAACGATTCAACTGCCTTGGATCCCGCATCGAAATTAATCAGAAAAGAACAGCGGAGGAGTAAGAAAAATATGATGTCCACTTCTGTCCATAACAAGCAGAAGACAGAACAGAACTAGGGCAATTAAGCTTATTAATTTATTGCCAACCTTCTGCGCTTCGTTCGGCCATATCATTACCAATAATATCCAAAAGCTGACTCATCCAAGCAACTGTCACAAATTGTCTGCACCGATATTAATCGGATCTTAACGCTTTGACGCCAAGAGGTCACCGAGACATCTTGACGGGTAAATAAGGGTCAACACAAAACAAACATGACGTAATAACACGCTTGTATTTCCCAAAGGGTTGGGCAGAAGTGTCTGGGGTTTCGTTATATGTATCTATCATGAAATAAGGGAGGAGGTTTGTGTGTTTCTGTGTACTGTATTCATTCAATATCAGTTTAAGGTCTAAATAGAAGTGATAGAAAAACCTTGTCCTTTTTGAATTGGTTTAAAAAACAAAATCGTTTGAAACCGTAAAAAATTGCACCGATATTCGCACGGTTCAAAATGTGTAAAAATGACCTTGCGAACGCTCATGAAACATTCTCCAAAAAAACCAAAAAATAAAAGCTTTTAGCTTACAGAAGTTAAATTTTTTTTTAGGTATTTGAGCCACGTCACCGAATAATTTTCCCTTTTTTCAATTGCAAAACAATAACTTTAATAATCTTTTATTTTGTTTTTATTTGCCAGAAATTATGCTATTTTATAAACAAAGGTTTTTACTTAATACTCAGTTAATGGATTTATATATTGTTTGAAAAAAAACATCTAAAGTTTAACTTCAAGCAAGGCCAAATTGAGATCGTAACGAGGCTAATTGACTAAAAAACAAAACCTGATGCTAAAAGGTTACTTAAGTAGAAATGTAATTTCAGGCTTCAGTTGATTCTAGTTTTTTAGGCTGACATTTTAATTACATTCAAAAATTAATATCTGAGTATCTGTGACTGAATAATAAAATCTCATTTCGGTTGACAAACAAAATCGATATTACATGAGATATATAAACATAGTACGTACTTTGTGTAAGGGCTTATTCAATTTATGCATTTCTTGCCGTGCGACTGCAGCTCATCGGTACGTTTGCCGTACTACACGAAACGCGTAAATTAAAATATCCCTCCTTTTATTCCTTGTCGTACTGCTATTAAACTGCAAGAACAACATAGAGACGAAATACAGCTGAAACTTACAACTATTTTTTTAAACACTGCTAGGCAAAGCCCTTCCAGATACTTTTTTAAACCCCGGACACCCCGGACACGAAAAAAGGGCATTACAAGTTTGACCGCTGTGTGTGTCTGTCTATCTGTGGCACCGTAAACCGATTTAGATGCAGTTTTTATTTCAAAGTAGGTTACGTAACAATCGTTCTTAGCAGTAATTAGTACTTAGTGTAACAGTCGTTTCAAAATCATCAACTCTTTTGATAACTGCAGTCGCAACCTAACTTTGTGGGCGGGGTTCTATAAATTTTTAATTTACTCTTGCTTCAGCAGCAGTCGTAGAGCATAAACAGGTCATCTTACCGCCTCTTACTAGGTCATTTATGGCAACGCCATCCATCTTTTGGCAGTCATTTCGTGGAATCTTGCTGCTTATTAGTAAACTTAAGTTATGGTTATGAACGGACGCTGTCAGTTGAGATTGATCAGCTCTTAACTGCCCTAGCTAATATATTAGCTGCGTGTAACAATTCAACAGGCAATCCATTACTTTTTACTTTTAGGCCCATATTTTTGTATCACTTATAAAAATAATTTCTCATAAACGAACACACAACAACTTGTATTTTGGTTTAGTTATTATATATTACAGGAAATTTTAGGGTTAGCAACTAGCCGTAGTCAACTGTCCATGGACTTTTAAAATTAAATATTAATAAATAACTAGATATACAGAACTTCTCATCGATCCTCATATACAGGGCGTACCTTGTGTAAAAAAATATATTAGATTGGGTAATTTGTAACTGTTTCTTAATAGATTTAGACCATAAAACAGAGGTTACAAAAAAATGTATGATAAAATATATAATATGGTAAAGTGACTGCGATATATCAACGCACAGCACAAACCATACATGAAAACATTAGACATGAAAGTTGGAGGATCTGTTTTTAGTGGTGACTAGATAGCCACTTTAAAAAGATTTTTTATTATTCGAATAAAAACTCATTTACACTACAACCAAAAAAGAACATCCAACGCGTACCAAGCAAAGGTCACACAACGAAACGAAATTTTAAAACAAGCCTGAATATTAATGCGTTCTCTTGTTTGACAAACTTAATTATAAACACGAAGTTACGGCACGGTGTGACGGTGGCCGAGGGTTCTATAATCAAATTACAGGCACCCGTCATCACGCTATCGTGGGCTACAAATTAGTTCCAGGGTGTTATGTTTGTAAACTTAGCCGGGTTTTTCATTAGTGAGACTGGTAAATTGGATTAAAATTGTCCCGATTGTTGGTGTTATTTTTGGGAGGTTGCGCTGTGGTGTGAATGTGGTCGGGAGATGTAAAATGGTTGGTATTGAATTAAAATGTCTTACTTGAGAATAGAGGAGCCTTACATGGAAGTTGTAAATAATAGTTTTAATTATGTGTTTTGTCTAAATTACTCTTTTACCTAGTTATTTTTTTTTTAAATATTAAATTTCATACAAAATCGTTAAAGTCGTTACTGAGACAAGTGTAAAATAATACAAGAATTGCTTTTTTTGAATTCACAACATGCTGAAAATAATACAAGCATTGCTTTTTTTTAATTAATTTAAAATTACTAGGTACTAGCATATTCTTAATAATATATTTTAAGTAACCTATTTTACTGATAGAAAGCTACAGAATTGCCTTTACTATACTTATTTGCAAGCAGAAGCTAGTTTTCTATAATCTAATTCTTGTACCTCTTCATATAAAGCCTACATTGCAATCGAGATATAAACCAGACCTAACAGACTCCCTGAAATATTGCAGACATAATAGTTATGTGATTGCGCGCTTCTATAATTGTTTCTTCCCCTACAATGTGTATTCGCGGGGTTTAATTAATTAGTGGAATACGGCGCCATATACTACTTGTAAGGGCTTGAAGGTGTTACTGCAATATAAACTATGTCTGTGTTGTATTCACTTCAATACTATATAAAACCTAAACATTATAAAATTAGAGTCGTAAGACCGTTATCTATAAATTAACATTCCACCACCCATTATATAATATGAGTTAATAAAGAATTGAAGGTTCTTATGCCTTAAAGAGACATGCGATTAATCGATTTACATTAAATCAAATTTACAAGTGACCGAGTGTAAATATTTATGAAATATTGGTGAGGTAAGTGAGTGATAAAAAAACACTTTAGATTATAAAAAAAACCTATAGTTATGTTAGGAAGTACCGATTACTAATAAGCAGCCAGCTAATGTAAATTAAAAGAATCACTAAACAGTTCAAAAACATAATCTTTAAATCACCACAGCTATCAATCAAGCTTTTATCAATTTCATTTAATTTACGATTCAAAACGATACCCTAACAGAATTAAACTGTCTCTTAATAATATTAACGATTGCTCAAATGTTTCGCTGACTTTGCAAAACTAAAAACAGATGGAACAAAGTTATTTTAGCTTTAAGCTCAATTTGTTTTCGTTACTTTGGTATTTGGCGCGTTTTTTAACTGTCATCGTGGTTAAATGACCGCCATCTTGTTTTTACAAATTCTTCGGTCGCAATGCAATGCACGTTTTGTGTTTTAATTGAAGTTGGGGGAATATGCTAAGGCTTTTGGGTGGTTTTTTTTTTGTTTATTATATGCGGTTAAGCAGGTCTATCTGTAAAGATTTTTCATGACTGCAACTGCGTAACACGCAACTTTATATTCTAAAGTACTCACTATCGCCTCCTGCTTACAAACACACTTAATGTCTTCTATATATGTTGTCCGTTTTTTTTAATGAAATTATCCATTGTGTATCGGTTTTAAGGACATGAGTGCCGTCGATGTAATTACAGTCACTTAAAACATATCTTTATTGTCTCCGGGGTAGCATTGCATCTACGAGGCTTCTGGTATTGCAGGAAGAAAATTAATCTTACTAATGTAAAATGGATGTATGGATGTCTGTTACTGTTCCACGCAAAAACTTCTGAACAGATATTAATCCTTCGAACACACGTGATTTGAGACACAATAGAAAGACAATAGCAGCCCGACAGCCGGCTGTCGGTTGGTTGTTAAAAGGTTAATGAAACTTTATAGTATTTCAGCAAATTCATCACTGATTAGCACATAGGCTACATAACATCACACTATGACCCACAAGACCGAAGCAGTAACCAAAACCCTTACAAAACGCGCGTTAAACTGCGGATGCTAGTAAATTATATACAGATGATTATAACCTAGACAACATACGAGTTGATGGTTATTTAGAATTGTTATTCCCTGTAGGAAGAAAAACATAAAACGTACCAGCTGCTCATTCCGTGTACGTCGTAATCTCGACTGAGTGAAAGCTTTATTGTGCCCACTAGCAGAGAAAAATGGTGCTCGTATCATAGCGAAACATACTGGCGTAAAACAATCATAATGTATTTCCAGTTCTAATAATTACAGAAGGGGTAAAAAGGGTTTTTAGAGGAATGAGGAACAGGAGTAAGTTCTTTATTTACATGAAAATAAAGAACTTTCTTCTGTTTTTAAATTAAATAAATAAAATTAAATAAGTTGATAGAGTAGAGGTAATTATTTGTTGTATAAATTATATATTTTCAGATAGAAAATTCAACATTTAAAATTCAAAGCATTTATTTCACTTGGACCATTTACAGGCACTTATGAGATGTCAAAGCGTCAGTCAGTTCGTCAGAAAATTGAAGCTAGTTGCTTGTTTAAAACTTTCAAGACTGGAAGCTGAACCTATCAAAGTTAGGAAAAAGACTAGAAGGACGGTTTTGCCGTATTTATAATGCGTTCTCTTTGTTTAGACATTTTTACCTATATCAAACATTTCGCATTAACTGCGGTTCTCACGGTGAGGCTCTGAAACTCCTGAATTTATTAATACACTTTTCTAAGTCGTTATAGTTTTCCATCAAAGTAAACATGGACTACATCACGATTTTTTACAGATTATTAAATTGAATAATCCATACAAAGTTTCACATTTCTACTAAAGGTGAACTTTCTAAAGGTAAAGGTTTTAGACGGTAACCTGAGGACGGACATACATGATGAAACTATAAGAATTCCTTTGGTATAATTTCCGTACGGTACCTTAAAAAAATACTATAGTGATGTTTTTTTTTTTTGGTGAGTGGGAAATCATCAAATTACTACTCCCGTCCTGGGTGCGGCGGGAGGGCGTGTCAGACTTTTACTGACTAAAACCCACTCATGTTTCTTCGATTGCCCTTTTTGTTCCAGGGTCACGGTAACTATTATAAACATTCCGCAACCACTAGAGTGATGATTCACGCAACAACTGGTTATGTCATATTCATCATGCATTTTCTTACTTCAGACACATTTTACTTCCTACCTAAAGAAACTACATTTCTTAAGATTCGTTCGAAATACAATGCAATTACGTAAAACGCTGTTTCATTCACTACCTCTCAAAGAACAGACTTACAAAGAGCCTCTCTATTTTTGGCACAAAATATTTCGTCGCAAGAAATTCGCGAGCGAACTACAAGCTGAGAGTATTTCGTAGAAATTCTAATGTCACCCGTCACAAACAAAATGAGAAAACAGTTGAAAATGTCTGAATAAGTTAATTAATCAGTTGGAACGTTCGTGGTAACAATTTTTTTGTTTTTAGAGGCTGTCCTTTAGTTTTGAAGCACATTTGATAGAAAATGCGTCGGATGAAATGGACCCGAATGTGGAAACAAAGAGAGGAAAATACGTAATTGGTCTACATAGTTTGTCACAGCAAAATTGAAAGGTTATCTATAAGACAGTGTAAATCGTATATATAAAATTATCCTGTCACAATATTAGTTACCTTATTCCTCCGAAACGGCTTTACCGATTTTTACCAAATTTTATATGCATATTCAGTCTGTCTGAGAATCGGCTACTATCTATTTTCCAAACCCCTAAGTGGAAAGGGTTTTTCATCCATAATATTCTTTAACATTAAGTATTTGCCAGTAGAGTCTAATATTATCAGCAAAGCGGTTTCAGAAAAACAAACATACGTTTTTTTTTATATACAGCTTCATATATTATAGACTTTATACTTAGATAATATAATTAGCGACGATGCGCAGCGAATCATCCATAAGATATAATTAATGTTTACTCTTCAATGTAAGAGTAATAAATATGTTTTACGCATTAGGTATTTACACAAAATTGCTTCCTGAGAAAACATTTTGTATCTAAATTGAAATTGCTTTCGATCGAATGGTTGTTCGTCGTTTCCAATTGTTCGGAGACATTATGATTGATTTATTTGCTAACATCGCGTTGCCGACGTTTCATCTTCCATAATTTATCCAAGTTCGAATCGTTTTGCAGCAGTATGGGTTCTATGACTCGACACTTAACAAAATTTTAAGTAAAGTAACATTTTCTTTAATTATGAGAATTTATGTGTACTTACTTAAATAGATATTTTTTTATTATGATACTAGCTTTCCTAGCAACATCCATCCACAATATCACCGCTTTTTTAATTGATAGGAAATCAACAAACGACTTTTCCCGCCCTAGGCGGGGTGGGAGGGTGTCAGGCTTTTACTGACTAAAACCCACCCTTGTTCCTTCAATTGTCCTGTATGTTCCGGGGCCGCGGTAACCATTATAACTATTCCGCAACCCCGGCAGGCAATGGCTCTAGAGGGTCCCGTCACGTATGTCTGCTTTTTGAGGCGTGCGTAAAAAAACGCGCCTTCGACACGGGCCTGGTTCTAGTCAGGCGGCAAGCTACCCTTCGCTTGCCGTGCGCAGGTCCGCGGCTACGGTGGCCGGTAGTCGTCTTGCGGTAATTTCACCTCCCTAGGGAACAAATTTCTAAAAAACCTTTTTTAGGGACCACCTACTCCTGACAAAGGACACGACTTGGCTGGTTTTATTTTCTGTATGTGTTTATGTCTAGTATATTTAGTAGATTGGTTCACAAACAAACCAAAATATGATATATGAGTATGTGATTTTCACGGAGTTACTCTGACATCTCAAGGTCGAGTCTTGTTTGTATGTATTAGCATAATGAAATACCTCGGGGTTTTTTTATTGCCACAAAGCTCAATGGGAAACGAAACAGTCAAGTACGAGTCCGACTTTTCTATTTCAGTCTACAAGAAAAGAAATATTTATGATTGTTCAGTCTACAAGGAAATAAATATTTATCAGAAAGATGAAAGAAAAATATTTTATTTGCCATATAGTGCACACACAATGCAGAAAACACATAGTTATTAAGCAATAAATTAAAAGTCCAGCAAAAATGCCAGATAAGTACAGCTAGCCTGACGCTGGTTTTCAACTATCATGTAAACGGTTGAAAAATGGTTCCTTTCCTCAGTTATTATTTTTACTACTTTGGCAGGGTTTCCGAGATGCAATGCACACGAGTAATCTGTTGAATCTGAGTAGTGTGATATAATGTAGATAGCCTATGTATTTTCCAGATGTACAATTTATATTACTGTAAAGCTTGATAAAAATCCGTGTTGTAATATTCGCCTGAATAAGTAACAGACATCAATCCATCTTGGCAAACTTTCATATTTATAAAATTTTCCAGATTCAGTATCAGACAACTCTCATTCAGATGCAAATTCCATAGATAAAAATAAACCCAAAAAGTTAATAACGCAATACACAAGTAAACAACAATAACCGTCTTTGTGAAAAGAAAAAAAAACGATTATAAGAAATATAAGATTCTCTGGAATCCCCATAAAAACTATAGCGGGCAATAAAAGTTAACGGCTTGAAGTTACGGGTTGGGGGAGAAGAAATAAAATCAAGTAGCCGACAAGGTCAACTGGACCCTTCATTCATGGAGTAGATAGGGTACAGAAGCTCAGCTCTATATGACGAGCGATAAAAAGAAAAGTGAAAAGAAAAGTGTCACTGTTCACAGAGACTTATTCGTCATTTTACGTTTGTGTGCGTGTTTGCGTGTTTGAGATAATAGCGTAGTCGAAACTTTCTTGAAAAATATGAAATAAAAAAATACAAAATGAAAAAAAAATAGCTTTGAAAGTGTTTAGCAATTTATTTTTTATTAGCGTTAGCATACAACGTGGCAATACTACCAGCCTTTTGGGCACCTGTCCTGTTGACAGCGATGCGGACGAGTTTTTTGATGCTCTGTGAGCACTTCTTTTTTACCCGACTACGGCAAAGCCGAAGGCTTTTGACAGGCTATGTATGTATGTATGTATGTATGTTTGTTGTATGTATGTATGTATGTTCATCTGTTCCACCGTAGCTTCTAAACTACTTGTCAAAACTAAGCAAATGAGGTATCGTTAGAAGCGTCTTGATTGTCCGCTGGTTATAGGCTATGTGACGTATCACGGTATTCAATGTAGCGCCCTCTGACGGACAATAAAGACATGAAAAATAAAAAAAAATACGACAAACCTACCGTGTTTGGTATCATTTGAAAGGGGTTTACTAGTGCTTTTCAAATATATATAACACTTACTGCCACTTGCCAGAAATGGTCAAAAAATTAAATAAAAGTCGTTTCAAAATCTCTTAAAGAACTGTTTAAAACGATAAATATTATGACGGTACCTTGCCAACTTACTTATGCAATCATCATGTATGCAAGAAAAACCCAACAAACCTTTAGTTTAGTAGGTAATAGACATAATTTGAATACCAGAAATAAAGATAAACTAGCTCAACCATATTTTAGACTGTCTAAAGTAATACATTTTTCATGGGGAACTGTGTAGAATGTTACGAGTACAACATTCTTTGTTATCTATTGAAACTAACGAAAGGAAATTTAAAACACATTTATAAGAATAAATAAGGTTAACAAGCATAATAATATGATAATTTGGAAGATTATGTCCAAAATAAGAATAATTGGGAGCATACTGGTCCTGCTCTATAGGTTAACCTACAGTGTAGCTAGCCCGAGGGCGGGGAAACAACGGGATGTGCGAGACGAAACGAGACGTTCAAAATGTTTTGAAAGTCAACTCAAGCATGTTTCTGTATCGGTAAACGTCTCCGATTGTCGAGACCAATACATGTTGATCAGCGGTCAGTTGCGCATCACGCCACTTGCCAGAAATGGTCAAAAAATTAAATAAAAGTCGTTTCAAAATCTCTTAGAGAACTGTTTAAAACGATAAATATTATGACGGTACCTTGCCAACTTACTTATGCAATCATCATGTATGCAAGAAAAACCCAACAAACCTTTAGTTTAGTAGGTAATAGACATAATTTGAATACCAGAAATAAAGATAAACTAGCTCAACCATATTTTAGACTGTCTAAAGTAATACATTTTTCATGGGGAACTGTGTAGAATGTTACGAGTACAACATTCTTTGTTATCTATTGAAACTAACGAAAGGAAATTTAAAACACATTTATAAGAATAAATAAGGTTAACAAGCATAATAATATGATAATTTGGAAGATTTTGTCCAAAATAAGAATAATTTGGAGCATACTGGTCCTGCTCTATAGGTTAACCTACAGTGTAGCTAGCCCGAGGGCGGGGAAACAACGGGATGTGCGAGACGAAACGAGACGTTCAAAATGTTTTGAAAGTCAACTCAAGCATGTTTCTGTATCGGTAAACGTCTCCGATTGTCGAGACCAATACATGTTGATCAGCGGTCAGTTGCGCATCACGTTCCGTACGTTTACATCTAGAGACCTAGAAGCAGATGCGTAGATACACTGAGAACTCAAGCACAATGTCTATCCGTCAACGACTGCGAGTCGCGAGACAATACGATCAGCTGTCAGTGGCGCATCATATTCTTCACTGGTCTCTAAAGACCTGTACGTAGATGCGTAAATACGCTGAGAACGCAGGCGTACTTCGCGATCGAAAGAGGTATATACAGGGAGAGTTGCAGCCTGATGTTCTCGAATAGCATCAAGTTTCTCCTGAAGGTTTTTGGTAGATTCTTGGGATCCTCAATCATTCAGCTCTTTTGGAACATTGGGAAAGATTTGACTTCTTTCTAGGCGCGGATAAAGTTTTATTCTGATACCTGGTCAATAAGATCTAAGTGACTAAAAAGAAAAACTTTTTTCAAAAAAATAATAACCGCCTTCAAAAACTAAAAACCCAAAAATAACTAAAATTTCGGAAGTCGGTGGCTTCTGTTCTGCCAGTCAATTTGTGTTGCCACCGACTTCCGAAATTTTAGTTATTTTTGGGTTTTTAGTTTTTGAAGGCGGTTATTATTTTTTTGAAAAAAGTTTTTATTTATTACTTTTTAGTGTCGACTCCCAATGTTTGACTGTGTATTAACTACTTACAATCTTATAAAACGACAATAGAAACTTGAAGAAAAAGCGCACATCGTCTATGAATATTTCGTAAATTTTTTTTGTTCTTGGTGAATTTTTCGAGAAGCACTAAACCGATCGCCACAAAATTTATATGGGACCACCTCTGAATCATGACTTATCAAACAAAAAAAGAACCATCAAAATCCGTTTACAATTGACGGAGATATCGCGTAACAAACATACAAAAAAAAACAAAAAAAAAAAAAAAAAAAACATACAGACGAATTGAGAACCTCCTCCTTTTTTGAAGTCGGTTAAAAAGGGAAAAGGAAATGAAACACTGAAATAACATAATTCCGAAGTCATACTTATTCGACAAAATAAAAAAAAAATTTTGGCTAGTAGAATTGAATTTGCAATGATTCATCGAATTTTCATCGAGAATAAGCCCTACACTGTAATTGCTTCAACGCGTGGAGGAAGCTTTTAGCTTATTTTATAATTATGCAGGTAAATTAGTGATAACTTTGATTTAGTTCTACATCACATTATGTTAGATCTTCGAGTTTCATAGGACACCAGAAAACGCACATCAGACCGAACACCTTTTGCTAAGACGGCATTCTTAAGTGTGTTATAGAGTAGCTGAGCGCTTGGAATTCTTCATTAGGTGTTCTAGATCTTCAATTTTATACGTCACAGAGAGTGCGCATCAGACTGAACCACTTTTGCTTAAACGTCATTTTAATAAATGTTATAGTGCATTCTTTATGTTTTAGTGTAACAGTATATTTAAACACCAAAACTGTTAAAATAAAATAAAGTTAAAAAACTAAAACCCGACTACAACAAAAAGTGATCTAAAAAGTACGAAACAAGAAAATATTTCTCACAGAAATCAAGACATAGGTACAAAATGGTCAAGGTAAGCCGTGGTTGCATGCCTATATACCATGTGAGTGCGGTGAATATGAATCACAATGGCATGCAACCACGGCTTACCTTGACCATTTTGTACCTATGTCTTGATTTCTGTGAGAAATATTTTCTTGTTTCGTACTTTTTAGATCACTTTTTGTTGTAGTCGGGTTTTAGTTTTTTAACTTTATTTTATACAACTTGTATATATTTATTTTAGTATTAATTATATTTTTTTTACTATTATGTTTAATTTATATAATTTACTATAATTTCGACTTAAGATTAATTTATTTGAATTCACATGTAATATTACTTTATTTAATTTAATAAAAAATATTTTTCTTAATTTACTGGGTAAAGTGTTATACCCAATACGAAACGCGAGTCGGAAATCTAAAGCGATCAGCATACGTCAAAATACCAAACGAAAGCTAGCTCACTGTATTACAAAGCGTGTCTGTGTGCGTGAGTTTTCGCTCATTCATTGGCATGGTGAAGTGCGGAAGAAGTAAGCCTTCTGTGTACTATTCACTCTGTGGTTCATTATTATGGAACAACTGAAGCAAGTTGGCTGGGGACGTGACTTTCAAAACAGGGAAATAAAACATCGTATGGGAGAAAACATGTGGAGATTTGGGAACGGAACAAATGTAGGTCAAGATTTTTTTCTCTGATGTGGTTTGCTAACGAGATGGCTTTGCACAGGTGCGTTGAGTTTCTTGTCGTGATTGGTGAGCACTTCAAGACAAGAGGCTTTGTAAAGTGGTAGGGTAGAGTTTGATACTAGATGTCTTTCTTAGCGAAAGCCTATGTCAATCCTAATAAAAATCTATTCTATCCTACAATCTATTCTAAAATGCCATTTGTCTAGAGGTCCTATTGATCGAGTGGTTAGTGACCCTGACTACAAAGCCAGAGGTGACCCAGCATAAGTCTTAGTTCAAATGTTTGTATGAGAAACATGATTGTTTGTTCTGTGTCTGGGTGTAATTTATTGACATACTAGCTTTTGCCAACGACTTCGTCCGCGTGAATTAATAGTTTCCGTTCCTGGAAGATTTCCGGGCTGAAAACTATCCTATGTCTTTTCTCGAGTCCCAGACTATACCTGTACCAAATTTTATTCGAATCAGTACTTAACTGATTCGAATAAAATTTGGCTTAGGCGTGAAGAATAGACAGACAGACAGAGTTACTTTCGCATTTATAAAATTAGTACGGATAATATTAGTGCGGATTATATGCACGTATTTATAAATAATTTAAGTATGTTAGTTGTCCGGTTACCACTAAGCTCCGTCTAGCTTGGAATTAAATGGCGGTATGTGAATTGTCACAAGATATTTATTTGTTTACAGACCGGGCAAGTTTTATTCACTAATAAAAATTGGTTGCCTGTAAAGTCGGTATACGGGCGAAAGTTTTACGTGACAACGACTTTGAGTGGTAAAATAATTTTAATGTGAATATTCATTCGTATTGTAGGAAGAAGGATGAAATAATAGTGTGTATGCCTATCTCTCTCACTCTCTCTCTCTCGCTCTGTCTCTCTCGCTCTTAGGCGGGCTAACCATGCCCGAGTGGAAGGGACGCGTGCCTCTCACTCGCTCTCATTGTGAGCGCATAACGTGAGCGGAGCGTAACGCAGTTTCTTGAAGTGTCACCCGGCAAACCAATTTATAAGACGTTATCACGTCAAAACGCTACATTTGTCCTGAGTAAGCATATGCATACATGTAATCGCAAGCAAAGAGTAAACAATGATAACATTTTAATATTAAGTCAAAAGAGAACAAAAGGATTCAGGGCTTTTAATCCTAGTATTAGACAACTCACTACAACCCCACCTTTCACAAAGTAAGAATTTTTACAAAATAGCAATACTGAACCTTCATTAATAAGACAACTGTAGCTCTACCTTGAGTTACATCAATAAATTCGCTAGCGTCTCCGTAAATAAATTGTATGAAATGTTGCAAAGCGCCCCTAGCGGTCACAGATAGAATTGACAGTGACATATTGGGAATCATAATTAAAAAACAACTAAATCCCTAAAGTAGTTCACTAACAGCCAACCTTACTATTTAGTCGGATTATTGACTGTCACATCATTTTTACGCCTACGGTAGCGAGTAAGTTTTCGATAACAATCTCATGGTAGGGGTACTGAAGCGAGTAAAATAAATACGTGACTTTCAGGGGTGGAAAACATTTGCATGTCGTCTCCTGCCAACCCTTTTTAAACTATCTAGGTCATGTAGCCAGACGAAGCAGAAACATATATTCATAAAATATTGTGAGCATCTAAAATTTATGTTTATTTGGGTAAAAAATACAAGGATGTCTGGTCTTAAAAATGTACTTTGATTGGCTTTGTGGAAAAATACGTATCTATATTTAAATATTGACTAATCCCGACAGATCTTAAGTCTTGTCCAATAAATCTGGTTTTGATTGCACAAAACTAGTAGTAAAAAATATGGGCGTACAGTTTTTTCCGCCTTTGATCAATCCTTTTTTTTTTTTAATTTTAACCCCTGGCGCAAAAAGAGGGGTGTTATTAGTGTGACCGCTATGTATGTGTGTTTGTTTATTTTTCTGTCCGTCAGTGGCACGGTCGTAGCTCTTAAACTAGTAAACCGATTTTAGATTATCTATCGATGGTTCTTAGACAGTTAAATCGGTTCAAGCCGTTTCAAAGTTACTAACAATTGTGTTAATAATAATTATATACTTATGACTTATACTTACTTATATACTGAAGTCACGACGACCATAATGTATGAAACAGCTGATATATTTTTCGAGATTTCAGAGTTGGTTCCGTAAGAAAAGTTGTTTGTTTTCATGGGTAGAATCATCTCCTAGCGGGTTGAGCAGGACCAAAAATACACCTAGTATATTTAAATTTTCGTCGAGGATTAAAAACAAAATTAAATAATATAACTACCGCCGTGAACTGAAAATTGTGTGCAAAATAAATTACTCGGCAAGTTTCCAAGACCATTAAACAAATAAACACTGTAATTGGACCAAAGTGATGTACGCAAAACAGGAAACCAACCCCTTTTATCATGAGACCACATTTCCTGCAGTTTACTTACAATTCGCACTGAAACATTGAGCTCTTTACTCATGTATTTCTAAGGCTTTTATTTAGAGCAAATTAGTAAACAATAAATACAAGGTGCATATTTGAATCTGCAAAATAATAGGTAGGTATTTTTATTGTTATTTCTCATTTACTTCTTATTGCCATTGCCCAGCAATGGGATAGTACAGGTTCGAAAAAATCCTTATTTACTTATATCGGTAAGTATGAAACTACTGTTTCTAAAATGCGGTCTATAACCTGCCTATGACCGGGCGGTCACACACAAACAAAGGCAAACGATAAATTCATAGATCCAAAGCATACAAGGTTTATTATGAAAGTTATTTTGGAAAAACAGTTAAATAAATAACAAGCATTACTGGTTGTTGATCAAGAATTTTATTGAATATCATTATTTTCGAGTTTTACAACAATTTATAATTTAGGTAAGTGCGGTGATCAATATTCATGCCTTCTCTGTATGAGAAGAGGCCATTGCCCTGCTGTGGGACTGTAAGAGTTTGGTTGTATGTAGTTATTTATACTGTCATACTAAACATAGGACACCATTCTATAGAATTGACAAACACCCTTCAGATTAACGTTGTATATAGTTATATACGCCATTCTTTCATTGCCATAGTCACCGTGAAGTTGGCGCCATCGCATTGCAGTGACGTCGGATATTAAAAGGAATAATGCAAAGACTTATTAGTGCAGTAAAACGTATTGTTTGTAGGCATGTATATAAATAACTAGCTTATGCCTTTGGGTTTGCTTGCGTGGATGTCAATTTTTAACCACTATTTAACTCTTTTAGATCATTTTTAGTGGATACTTACTCTTCACAAAGAACACACCCCCAAGTTTCATGTATCTAGGAACGGCGGTTTGGGTTGTGCGTTAATATATCGGCAATCAGTCAGTCAATCAGTTAGTTTACCATAATGTAAAAGAAGATCCGTACTAATATTATAAATGCAAAAGTAAGTCTGTCTGTCTGTCTCTTCTTCACGTCTAAACCAGTAAACCGATTTAAATGAAGTTTGGAACAGATATAGTCTGGGACCAGAGAAAGGACATAGTTTTCGTCACGGAAATCCCTCGGGAACGGGAACTATTAATCCACGCGGACGAAGTCGCAGGCAAAAGCTAGTATGTACGTTATATATAAATAAATAATAATAAATTAATATTCCTTGAAAGCTCATCGGCAAAGAAAGGCTACATAGACTCAGTCTTAAAAAAGAAAGAGTTCAAATTAGGTTAAAAAAAAAACAAAATAGATATTGGGTATTACTCCTTTACATAATCCAAACAAGATTGATACAAAAACTATTGACCTTTAATTTGAATAATATCTGTTGTCTCTGTTGCAAGTCTTCTTCTTCCTGCCCTTATCCCATTTTACTTGGGGTCGACGTTTTTCTCTTCCATATCAACCTATCAATCGCCATGCCTTCATTCACTCCTTTTTCATTCATATCATTCTTAACATAATCAATTCAACTTTTGTTCGGCCTTCCTCCCCCCGTTATTTTTTTGAGGATGGAAATCACCAAATGACTTCTTCTACCCAGTGTCAGACTTGTACCGACTAAAACCCACCCTTGTTTCTTCACCCTGGGCGGGGCGGGAGTGTCAGACTTTGACTTACTAAAACCTACCTTTGTTCTTTCGGTTACCCTTTATGTTCCGGGGCCACGGTAACGATTATAACTATTCCGCAACCCCGGCAGGCTTTCTCTCCCCCTCCATTCCTCTACATTCATACTCATAACTCTTCTAGCAACATGCTCGTCCGCAAGTATCAAGAAATAATATTAATGATCTTGAAAGGACATAATCCTAAATAATGAATGTGATACCTAAGCTACGTCCTTTTGCGCAACACAATGACGTTAGGGGACACATTTCGCTGTCATGACACGTGCATTTAAACGGACTTTCAAAGATACGCTCATAGCGAGTGTGACAGTCTCATATTGCAATTATACTTTGTTGTTGGTTCTATATCTTAGTTTATAATTATAATATATTAAATACTAGCTGTCCCCTGAGGTTTTATTCGCATCTTTGGTTAGTAATCCGCTTCTCGTAGTTCGCAGCGTAAATGTAACCTATAGTTTTTTTTTTTTTTATAAATGGGCTATCCAATACTAAAAGGTTTCTTCAAACCAGACCAGTTTTAGAAGTTGCCCCCTTCAAACAAATTTTAAAAAAAATACCTCTTTATAATATTATTGTTTGTCTTCTGTATTCCTCTTGTTATGTTTATTTTCCAGTATCCTTAACCTAACCTTCAGAATTTCTTAAAGTCAAATTAATATAGTTATTTTATAACTCAGACCGTCCTAAGACATCCAAATTATTGAGCTCGATGCGATAAGACTATTAAGTTCTTAAATAATCACCATGCATGGGTTTATCTCATGACAAACGTCCACCGCATTGCCGTTGAGCGACACGTCGCGCCGTGACATGACACGTGCGAATAAACGTCGCAGGTAGGGTTGTCATCAGGCCGGAAAAAATCCAGTTTCGGCCGGATTTTAAGACGTTACACCGGACTCCGCCCAAATTTGATTCAGGACCGGATTTGACGGGCCTGTTGATCTCTGACTGCTGAGCCGGAGGTCGTGAGTTCGATTTCCACCCAGGACAAACTTTGTGTGATGAGCATGATTGTTGGTTCTATCTGGGTGTAATTTATCTATAAATCAGTTGTCTGGTTACCATAACACAAGCTCTGCTTAGCATGGGATCAGGTGGCCGTGTGTGAGTAGTCCGAGGATATTATTTATTTATTTATTATTTGCTTTCACAATAAAATCATAGCCTATACAAATCAGTACGACCACCCGCGCTACTCACGCGAGTTATCAGAAGCTATTGGGCAAAAATATAATGTATAAAAATATTTTTTTAAATAAATATAATTGAAGATCATAAAACCTAATCACAGAAACAAACAAACTATTTACATAAACCATTTTTTTTTTTTACACAAATCCGGATTCTTTTTATTGTTTACAACCGGTTTTTTCAATTTTCAGTCATGGTAACCCTAGTCGCAGATGACATTGTGTGACAAAAACGTCCACGGTATTCCGTGTTAAAATAATGAGATGAATTTACTTTGTTATTATTGGGAAACTGAGGTAAATGTTTGGGAACACTAAAAGTGAAATTAATATGGCACAATGTTTATTATGCTCTTGTTCATTAATTACCTGATGTGATGTTGGTTTTCTTTCATGAGCGTGTGAAGCCTTTGATGGATTTTGATATAAATATTGAAATTTTTATTTCAAAATAAAAGAATAGGTAGACTAAGTATCTTGATTTGGCTTCCAAGTTGTCAACATGTGGGATGTGGACTTAGCAGTCATTGTCAGCCATAACGGCCAATGGCATAATAGCTAAGAGCCTCGGCCATAATAGCGGGTCTTCTCTCTGGAGCACTGACCACCGGTAGCTTGTACCCTGTTCCTCATAACGGTGGGCTTCTATTTTTTATATATTCAATATTTTTTTTAAAAAACATTCAAACATGTATTTATGTGTACAAAAATAGATATTGTAATAATGTTAATTTATTTAGGCCTGTGTAAAAACTATGATATTTGTAACTTTCGCACTGAGAGAATGTATTCTAAGTCGCGGTGTAGAAGAGAATAAGACAAGTTTTTATCATCAGCTTATACCTGCTCACTCCTGCATCTAACCCTCTCTTTACATAATATAACTAGCTTCTGCCCGCGGCTTCGCTCGCGTTAGAAAGAGACAAAAAGTAGCCTATGTTACTCTCCATCCCTTCAACTATCTCCACTTAAAAAATCATGTCATTAGCGGGCCATCCACTAGCGTTCATTCCTGCCGGAATGTACAATCCTTACAGAATGAACGCCAGTGGATTTGCAACAACGAGAAAGAATGACGGTATTAAAATCCCACCATCCATCCCGTCGCGACAATCCTTACGGAATGAAAACCAGTGGATTTGCAAGAGCAAGAAAGAATGACGGTATTAAAATCCCGCCACCCGTACCGTCGCGACAATCCTTACGGAATGAACACCAGTGGATTTGCAAGAGCAAGAAAGAACGACGGTATAAAACCTAATGTTAGTTAAGTTAATTTAGTTTTAGTTAGGGTGATGCAGAGACAAATCATGGTAGATGCAAAATGCAAAGGTACAAAAATAATACCAAAATTAAATATATATATTTACATAATATAGTAGTATATATATAAATACATATAGGTACACTCACATAAACATAAAGATAAATATAAACATAATTGTTGCAAAATGAAAATAATCCATAAAGATTATTCAAAATGACGAGCATTCCTTTCAAATGACAACAATCTTCATAAAATAGGAGGATTGTCACCATCCACACACGCGCAATCCCTCGGTATGGCTGACAAGATGCAAAGTGACAGGAATGTACACAAACGTGTGGATGGTCACTGAAGGATTGTTTTTCCTGCCGGACTGGCGTGTCGTGATAAAGCCAGGGGAAAGAACGAAGGATTGTGGTTTAGTTAGTGGCTTCAACGGTTTTATTTTATCCCGTCGCATTTCTGTACGGATTGAACGACGGGACAAGCCTGAAGGAATGAACGTTAGTGGATGGCCCGCTATTCCGTCGCTCCGTTTTGCCGTGAAAGAAAGACAAACAGACAGACAGACACACTTTCCCGTTTATAATATTAGTATGGATTATATCTCTCTCTTTACTTTATACTCTCCCATAATCTAACTCTCCTTACTTTATTCCTTCAGAGTGACAATGACAGCAATAGATTTGAGAGCGTTTGAAAATTTAGTGACATTTGTGTGTCCAGCCTTAAAGAAATAACTATGTAACATTTAATAAAAAGAAATGGGTACACCTAATAAAGTAGATACGTAATTATGGAAAATTTTAAACGAAAACTTAAATTTTCGTTCTTGTTTACTTACAATATTATTTTGTTTAGCATCCACTAATAAATATGTAAACAATGTTTTAAGCGCCTAATGAAGCGCGCAAAATAAGCACAAAATACATTTTTTTATTTTATCATCACAGGTTTCTTGTTCGTTTGAAGATGGAATATTCTAGTAAGTTAAAAGAAACACTATTATATATATTTTTTGTATCCAATCTCTTTTTCTAAGAATTGTTTTGCCTAATTTATACCTAACAAACATTCATCCAGCCATCCTCACAATCTTTAATATTAATAATATAAATAAGACAAGTAGGTTAATAAGCTGTTAAATTGGGGTTATGGGTTATCTCACCCACGAAAAATTAGCCAAATTGTCACTTTATAAAAGTACATAGGTAAATTCGCCAGAAAATAGTGTGCTGTTTAAATAATTGTCATTGCTTTTAATGATTTGCGGATTTATTTGATAGTAATAATTCAATTGAGCCGACATATTCCTTTATTTTTTAATAGGATACATGATCGGGGCGGATCTACACACATTAATTATATAACGTCTGGCCGGCGGTCCTAATATTTTGTGGGCGAGATATCCCATAATCTCAAAATTGTAGCACACCGCTATAAAAGAAAACGACACGTCAATTTCCCGACACCTAAGATCGCAAGCTCACAACCTATTATTAAAGGTCCAATACAAATCACAAAGAACAGAAACTATTTACTTATAAAAGCCTCCGTGCTTTGTTCCACTAATCCTTCAATTACTCAGCTGGTTTCACAAAGATCGTGCGAATCGTGTCAGTGGAAACGCACCCTCGTCGGAAAGTGTCCGGGTACCGATACCCGTCGTATTTCATTCAACCTGTCAATCTGACGTCCCTTTTAATTTTCTGAATCTTGGTCCGATCAAATACTGGACGAAAATATTTCCTTTTTCATTTCGGGGATCGAGGACGATGGGTGACGGGTTGTCTCTTAAATGTGTTGAAATAGAACAGGTTTGCTTTTGTTGATATGAGGTGTTTGTGATTGGAAGAGCGTCTTGCGGTTGAAAAATACTGGGTTTTCTCAATTTTGCACAAATGAATTTTTGTTCTAGGAGTGTAGATACACAAAGAAAATAGGCCAGACGGACCATCTTTGATGGGTGACTAGTTCTCTTTTAAACCTTCGAACACACGAGATTCGAGACAGAATAGAAATACCATAGCAGCACGACAGCCGGCTGTCGCTTGGTCGATGATAGGTTGTGTCTAAAATTGAACAGGATTGCTTTTACACGTGTACTAGGTTTCACCTGCGGCTTTGCCCGCGTGAAGGTCGTCCTTCCATCAACTAGTGTAACCAAGATTTTGTAAAACATGATTTTTTTTAAAAGAGTGTCCGTGGACTTTCTTACCTGTTCTTCTCCATAGAGATCTACGTTTTGGAACAGGCAATTAGCGTCATTTTTCTTTTTGGACTAACCGACCGACTCTTTTGACAATTCATAAGTACCTGTAAATGGTCTAAGTGAAATAAATGCTTTGAATTTTGACCTCTTTAGGGGTCGTCTCATCCTTAACTTATTTCCTAGTGGATATCTATTTTTTTTTTACAAAGAACACTCTTCAAGTCTCATATCTTTAAGACTAGCAGTTTGGGCTGGGCTTTGATATAATCACCCAGACAGTCAGTTTTCGATTATATAATATGTAGATAGGTTTGTATACTGGTTGTTATTGTGTCTTACAGTGGAAGACGACTGGGTTTTCTCAATTTGGCGCTAATAGGTTTTCGCTGTAGATACGGAACGATATAATTAATGATTAAACGAACTTACCTAGTGAAGTTCTATCATAATTATGCGAAGGCTTCGTCCGAAGGGATTAGCAAATAACACTTGTAGTACCGCCTAGTGGTTCGCCAGTCTCACACTATAGTTGAGGGTAGAAAATAAAATTAAAAAATAAATTCACGTCAACAAGACAGTTGACCGACCCGCTTGCTTCATTTAGTTTAGAGAGTAGCCGCATCTTGAATATTTCACACACAATAAAGGGTTAACAAATGGGAGGGAGGGTTGCTAATCCCTTCGGACGAAGCCTTCGCATAATTATGATAGAACTTCACTAGGTAAGTTCGTTTAATCATTAATTATACTTCAGGCTTCGTCCTCAGGATTAGCAAATAACACTTGTAGACTTTTAGAGATAGTAGTGTGAAATATTTTGTTTATTCCTCAATTTTACAAACAGATATAAGAAAATAATTATAAATCAGCTTATCTTAAGCTTCATTTGAGTTATTGTTTACAATTGTTCTGGCAAAACAATCATTTCCATTGTTATTTACATTACCTATGGTTCTATTATAGAACCAAAATGTGCTTGACGAGCCGCTCCATCCAGCGGTTTTTCTTATTCGATCTAGGCTGACGCCCAGCTGAAGAGCCGCGGATGTAGCGGCGTGCCTTGTGCTGTGCGCGGTGGACATGTTCACATCGATACCGCTATTGCGCAGGGTGTCTTTTATCCACCTACTCAAGGTTTGAGAACCGACAGCATTGTAAGGTTTTCTAAAGCTTATGAAGAGGGAGTCAATATTCTTTCGCAACGGGCTTGATTTTTCGAGTTAGGTAAGTAAAGTCAAGACAGGACATATTATTTCGGGTCGTTCCTCAAAAAACGGTAACACTAACAATGGCTGCAGAGATCCTTAGCGTGTTGTTTTTAAGAGGTCAGGTATTTTGATAGTTACCTTAGAAAAGGACAATTCTATGTTTTTAAAAATAATCTTTGACAAGGTCTGTACTCTATGCGCAGTCAAAAGAGCAATGAGAGTGATAAGTTTTTTCGAAAGGTTTTCAAGGGATAACGTTTCGTTGGGATAAAACTGGCTGAGATAATTTATTACTATTGTAGTATCCCATGTTATTTCATACTTGGGTAAAGGAGGACGTATCCGAAATATACCTTTAAAATACCTTTTGATCCTATCATCTTCTCCTAAATTATTTCCCATGAGTAGGGCAAACGCGGATCTACAAGAATTAAGCGTCCCGAATTGATATCCCTCTTCATAGAGAATGTTTAGGAAATTAATTATATGTGGAATCGAAGCGTTATACAAATCACCATACCAGAGCCGTAAGTAAACATCGTATTGTTTATAGGAGTTTTCAGAAATAGACGCCAACATCACATTAACTGCTGACGGAGATACGCTTGTTCTTACCCACGCCGTCCGCATAAGTTCCCTGCCACCGGGGTTTAATTAAGTTTGGTGTATATGTCGCGATCGCTAGAACTGGAACATAAAATTGGATTTGCATTTGCCTTAAACACAACTGGATCAGACAATAAAAGGCTTTTTTAAAAATTGGGTAGCTGTTGGCCAATGTGGTACGACTAGTACGCCCCTAGCCTTATCTGTAATTATCTTTCTCAGTGTCTTTAAAACGACAGAGAAAGGTGGGAAAGCATAGAAATAAATATCGGCCCAAGAAATTGAAAATGCATTAACTGCCATTGCATTGGGGTCTCTGTGCCAGGAGATCTAAGCAGAGTATTTAGTATTTATTCGACTGGCAAATAAGTCTATTTGAGGTACCCCATACGTTGAGACAATTTCCTGGTATGCCCAGTCCGCCTTGACTCGGCATCTGCCGTGTTATTGTCTAATGAGCTAATGTAATGAGCTATGACGTACAATTTGCGACATTCACACCACTGCCATAGCTGACTAGTGATGTCAGTGAGGTGGGGGAACGAAATACCTTCCATCCTATTAATGTAAGAGACGGCTGTAGTGTTGTCGATGAGGAGTAAAATTTGACAGTTATTTAAATCTTTAGCAAATACTTTTAAACCAATGAAGGCCGCAAGTAGTTATATATGTTGTGTCTTCTCTTGATTACTCCACAACTCGCTAGCCCTCTCTTTGCCACAGGCAGCCCCCCACCCCGTATTTGAGGCATCTGAGAAAATTTTCAGATCATGCGTATCGTGCTACAAAACGGTATATGTATTGCATCATACCACCATCTTAGATCAGGTAGTAACACACTAGATAATATATTCATAAATTTATCATAGTTATCATCAGGTTTTAAGTTTAAGTGTTTTACGCGTTCAAATAGTTTAGTACATAGCAAGCTGTATTCTACAGCTGGAAAAACTGAAACTGGTAATCCGACCATTTGTTCAAATTCACGTATCTTGCATATTTTTAATTTCTGATTTGACGCGAACTATTTTTCCCGAAGGTAACGTGATCTGAAAGTTTTCAGAGTCTAAAACAAAACCTAGAAATGTACATACTTGACTAGGTATCATTAAACTTTTATCCTCATTAATTAAAAATCCGAGAGATGTAATTAATTTCTTAGATTGTACAGTATTGTACAAACATTTGTCGTATGACTCATCTAAGTAATTAATAGATATTAGGCCTGCCAAACGTAGTAACCGGACAATAGGTTTCATTATTTTAGTGAATATATATGGGGCAGTGCTTAAGCAAAATAGTAGAACGTTAAATTGGTACAGTTGTTGAACTTTAAATCTTAAATATTTTCTTGAATTTTTTTTTTTAAGTTCTTTTTAAGATTTAGGATGATACTATATTTGCCATTTGTTTTAGACACTAGAAATATACTAGATAAAAACTGACCATTGGTAGGTTGACATTTTGACATAGCTCTATTACATAATAAATTATGAAGTTATTTAAATGGGATTTCGTATCCCTTAATGCAAAAGAAAACAATGCTTATTAACTCGGGATCATTGTCATTTTTTTTTTCATATCAGCGAGTTATTAGTAGAA
This sequence comes from Athetis lepigone, assembly GCA_033675125.1. Taxonomy (NCBI): domain Eukaryota; kingdom Metazoa; phylum Arthropoda; class Insecta; order Lepidoptera; family Noctuidae; genus Athetis; species Athetis lepigone. The sequence continues at coordinate 12,619,396 of CM066224.1, forward strand.
ATTTGTCTTTGTCTAATTTCAACATTTTTGTCGCGTTTGGCATTAACGTCGGAAATAGCCGCGTTAATTTCGGCATTTAATACAGGAGCATTAACTAGTTTTCAATTACTCCGCAATAGTCCTTATGAATTTCGGGGCCGAAAATATTCGAAATAGTAGGATCTTCGCCCAGTATTTCGAGTATTGTACTGTTTAGCGTATCAGCTGACTCAGGCTCCTCAGTATTTGTCACCGGCTCCACGGCGCTAGCGGCGGCGGGTGGCGGCAGTGGGCGGGGGCACTCTTCGTCGGGTTCCGGGACGGGGTCGACGAGCGTCTCCGCACATGGCTCAGAATCAACAATACCGTCAAGTAGGTTTGGAACGTTGTTAATACGTTCTTGATCTGAAAACCACCGATACCTATACTAGTCATGAAACAGACCAAAGTACTGTTCGCCACACTAATTTATCGGGTAGTACAGCTCCAAAGAGAAGTACGCAAACCCATCTAGGTAATCATTACTGACCTACACTAGTCAAGAAACAGACCAAAGTACTGTTCGCAAGACTAATTTATCGGGTAGTACAGCTCCAAAGAGAAGTACGCAAACCCATCTACGTCATCATTACTGACCTACACTAGTCAAGAAACAGACCAAAGTACTGTTCGCAAGACTAATTTATCGGGTAGTACAGCTCCAAAGAGAAGTACGCAAACCCATCTACGTCATCATTACTGACCTACACTAGTCAAGAAACAGACCAAAGTACTGTTCGCAAGACTAATTTATCGGGTAGTACAGCTCTAAAGAGAAGTACGCAAACCCATCTACGTCATCATTACTGACCTACACTAGTCAAGAAATAGACCAAAGTACTGTTCGCAAGACTAATTTGTCAGGTAGTACAGCTCCAAGTTATAATAATATTTAGTTGTGTAAGTACCATGTTACAAGTAAGTCACACTAATTATTGACAATTAGTTAAGAAACAGTCCTAGAATACTGTCCGCAAAGCTTTTATTGGGTAGTACAACTCCAGAGAAGTAGGCGAACCCGGCTAGGTACTATAACTATCACGGGTGTAAGTAATGTTTTATTATAAAATTTATGTAAAATATCACGATTGAGTCACACTAATTGATTGACAATTAGTTAAGAAACAGTCCTAAAATACTGTTCGCATAACTATTATTCTATTTTGATATTGAGTAGGTAAACTTGCAAAGATAACATTTCTTAAAATATCGTAGGAGTTTCTACGAATGGTAGTAAAACCCAATAGGTATGAAATGTAACCTATTTAGCTAATTTAGTCAACACTTTTCTTAAGATTGATTAAATGTATTGTAAAAAATTTGTATACAATATGTCCCGGAATAAACGCACACCACCAGACACCCAAATTAGAATATTATGTTATAATCATAATACATACACGGATTTTTTATTATTAAGTTTAAACCAGTGTTTTTTTTTTATTTTTTTTTATAAATTTGTTGTACAGATTGTGGGAGAAATTTATAGTCACATTACAAATTTAAGCATGCACACCGTCGCACTTGCATAAGGGTCTAGCGTAGTAAATATTTCATCCATTTTAGTTTGTTTTGACTGTACAGCGGAAGTGTGACAGCAATTTACGTAGTTTTAATTATTTTTGGGATAAAATATTACCCATATTAAGAATTACAAAAATCGATTCAGTAAACGATTCTCAACAAACTATTTTCTCAAAGTGCATTAATTCAGTTACACACTGTATAAGTAAGTATCTACAAGTTACTTCTTAGTAAACATAAAACCGTGACAAAAAGGTTTTGATATACTTGATATGTATGTAAAAGTAAATAAGGCAAGTAAAATCGTTGCCTAAAGGACATGCATTATGGCGACTTATTTACCGCCAGCTCGTTATTAAACGGGCTTTGTACGGCAGCAATAAAACTAACAAACAATACATGCACAATGACTGACCTGGAGACTCCGAGCGGGAACGAGTATCAAGCGAGTTGGAACAACTCAGCGTACTTACGGCATCTTCGCAACACTTTCTTTTCTAATTTCTTGAACTACCGCAGCAGATGATCGTAATCTTCTTCGTTTCCGTTTTGGCATGTTGGATAAGCACTTGGAATAAACAATTAGTACTTTTGAGACGCGAGCGTGTGATCGTGGCGAGCACTAAAAAGCGAATGAAGCAAGCGGGTCGGTCAACTGTCTTGTTGACGTGAATTTATTTTTTAATTTTATTTTCTACCCTCAACTATAGTGTGAGACTGGCGAACCACTAGGCGGTACTACAAGTGTTATTTGCTAATCCCGAGGACGAAGCCTGAAGTATAATTGTCCTTGCTTGACCTCCACTGGTTTTCCGTACTGTAAAAGGTAAGCTGTCCCTTGCGGTTTTACCCGCGTTTTTAATTAGTGGGACATTAAAGTTATGTTATAAAGCTTTTCTTGACATTCCTCCTGAATCTAGTTACCCCTATCTTCTTACCTACATATCTCTATATGGTAAACTGTCTGACTGATTGACTGACTGTTAATATGTTAAAGCACATATCAAACCGATGTTTCTAGAGATATGAAACCTGGAGGGTGTGTTCTTTGTAAAAAGTAAGTATCCACTAAGAAAAGATTTTTGGAAATTTCAAACTCAAAGGGTAGGGTAGGGGATAGAAATTTTGACATCTTCACGGGCGAAGCCGCAGGCGAAAGCTAGTATATAATAAAATCATAACAAAGTCAAAACAGAAGTATTCAAGAAACGAATGCATAGGCATCTATTGGGTAAGCTCGATCTTAGGCCCCGTCTATGCCCTCGGGCTAGTCTGGGACCAAGAGCAAGCCCATAAGGATTAAAAATAAAACATAAAAACAATTTATGTACTGATCCAGCGCCGGAATCCAGTGATGCTGGCACCAGCTACTGTATCAGTGTAAATGAGCCTTAATGTACACACAATCATTTCTCATTTAATTCACTTTCCAATTTTTTGCCATTTTTAATTTAACACATTCGCGAAAATTCCAAAAACCCTTCCTAAATTCTAAACGATTTCCACACTTATAATACTCGTGTTTGCAATTTCGCGAATCTAGTACATACATATTAAGCCTCATTATGACCGCACCTTATGTACTTATGGATATAATGCGGAGGCACGCGTGTACATATTACTAGCGTAATTAAAAACATATTACTACTAGCTTTTGCCCGCGGCTTCGCCCGCGTGGATGTCGAACTTATATCCACTATTTTAACCCTTTTTTTGGAAGTGAGAAATCATCAACGACTTCTCCCGTCCAGGACGGGACAGGAGGGCGTGTCAGGCTTTTACTGACTAAAACCCACCCTTCGATTGCCCTTTATATTCCGGGGTCACGGTAACTATTATAAATATTCCGCAACACTATTTTAACCCTGTAGAGGTTGAATTGATAAAAAAACCTTAGTGGCTTATGCTTACTCTTCACATAGAATAACTCCTCCAAGTTTCATGTCTCTATAGTTAGTTATTGTTAAATATCAACAAAGCGTTGATATCAGTCTGTGAGTATACTATTATATCGCACCCCCGGTGCAATACTGTCACTTATGCAAAAATGTAGTTTTTCAGGAGAAGCATTTAAAACTTTGACACCTCACAAAACAATGACTTTAAGATATACCGATGAGATGAATAGTCTATACTATACTGTCAACTATCAACTTTATTTTTGGATAAATAACTGTCACTTTCTATTTTAAAAAATATACTATACCGTTATTTAAAACTTCCAATACCCTCAGAAGTGACGTTGTGGATCTAATGAAAAATTATAACTGTACTTATGTCACTCTGAGTAAAAAAGAAAACAAGAACAAATTATTCAATTAGTTTTATTTTTAATCATAAAAATGTAGTTTTATTAACGAAAGAAATAAAATAAGTCTAAACTCTTCGAAATAAACATAAGAAACGTTGTACTTCTTAACATTTGTACCAAAAAAAAACAAAAAATCAATAGAAAATAGTGTATGAAAGTCTCTCAAAAAACAACAATTAGGACAAAATGAGATTTTTACCTAAGTACGTTTACTTATAATTAAAATTATAAATAACTCTGGGTTCTGAACCAATGCTTCTAGATCTAATTAAGTACTATCTGACTTCTAAGTTTAATCAGACTTGTGACATCACAGCGAGTTAATCACTTATATCTTATTCTTAGTAGTATAGTATTAAAATTTCTTTACTAAATTATTTGAAACACTTAACGGCAATCACAATTAATTTTGTAATACAAAATATTGAATAAGTTTTCAATACGTAGATATTACAAGATCAATTATTCAATTAAATGAGATCTCTATAGAACTGTTCATAGTATCTTGGTACTATGTTTGTCTCTACCAAACTCAACAAGTCGCGCTTCTTGCGTTCTGTAACAGCAATCTTCGAGGTATACGCTGGTGTCATCAGGATGTCGTTGATGCTTGTGACGTTGCCTCGACCTCGACGTAAGTTATTTCTATTAGGTTCTATAATAGTTTTGGCCTCTTTCCATGTTTCAGTCTTATAGGTTGTTCGATATTGATAATTGGCGCAATTTTTAGTAAACTTAATACTCATAATCTCCCCAGTTTTAATTGCGTCCCCGTTAATATTTTTGCTCATGTTAAAGTTTATGTTATCTGTCAAAGCCTTAAGATCGACAAAATCACTGTAGTTCATTTCTTTCACCAAAAATGGTTTCCCTGTCTTCTTCGCTCCTCTTATTATGGATATGTATTGGTCAGGAATATAGATGGGTCCAGATTTTTTTGCTCTAGTGATGGCTTTTTCAATAACTGAATGTGCCGTGTCCCCTTCATTTTGTGTGTGCCCGCGTATCAAAAATTTGTGTTCTATAGAATTTATGTTTAATTTTGTTACTGCGAAATGGTACATTGCAAATATGAATCGGTTTTTTTGCTGGCCGCAGCAATTATCTGAATAAAAAATGACATTACAGCCAGGATACTTATTTGCAATTTCTAACAAATATGAGTACACACAAGATCCTATTTCTATAGATCCCCTGTGGCCTAAGCCTTCATGCCAAAAATAGCATTTAGTTTCTCTATCTTTTGCATTGGAAATAGTGAAATTATAGCAATTTAGCCTGGATTTATAGAAAAAAGCAGATGAATTTCCTAAAGGGCATGGCAAGACAGCTTGTAAGTCGTAGGTACATACGATGTTAGTGCTTTGGGGATCTTGACATTCTTTCATGTCCCTATCTTTTTCAATTCTACTCAAGCTCTTTTCTTCTTGGTGAACCTTGTAGCTGGCGTACAATTTTTCTTTTTCTTGTGCTGGTGCATTTTCGTATGCAACGCATTGGTCACATAGGTCTTTCTTCGGCCTAAAAAAGCCAATATTAAAATCATGATTAAAAATGCGCTGATAGGCGTCGTAATTAACAGCTGGCTTATTATTTTGTGCCTGTACTTCCTTGTAGTTTCTGTGCAATTCTGCAATAGTTAAGCCACCGTCAATAAAAAGCCTAGTTGTGTTTGCCCTCAAATAGTGGCTTTCTACTTTTGGAATCGATTCAATGTGGTCTTTGACGGCTTTTATCACTTCATTATCCAATTTGCAATGCTTACCGTGTTTGCCTCGGCGATCTTCGGGAATGATACCGTCATTGAGTTTTTTAGCATCAATGACAGTTCGTATAGTTCTTGGTGAAATACCCAAGGTGTTGATTAAAAATGTTTTGCAAACTCGGACTGACTGACCATCATTGAGAAAATAAAATGCAGAGTTACCTTGTCTTGGGTACCGACGATTCGTATTGATACGCCGGCTTGCAATTTCGAGTGGTCTAATGCACGAATTTAAGAAATCACGGTGTCGTTCTATGCTGCCTAGCTCCCAATAAGAATTGAATATTTGGATTCTTTTTTCTTCGGTGAAATGAGATGAGCAAGCCAGCCGACACTTATCTGAACAAGGGGGGCCAATTTTTTTAGCCTGAACTGTTTTACCAGTTTTAATTGAACGGTATTCATTACCGGAATTCCTTAATTTTTTTGCAATATTTTTTTTCCAGTCATTAGGATTACGTGAACGTTTTCTACCCTTTGTTTTTGATGATGATGTTGGCTCTTGGTCATCAACAGCTTCATTCTCAGAGCTACTATCACTAGATGAGCTACTTGAACTGGAGGAACTATTTGAGGATGAAGACGAACTAGATGAGGGCTTGAAATCGTCACCTGAATCGGTACCAGAGTAGTCACCAGTTGGACATCCAGATTCTTGTTCTTTTGTTGAATTTTCGTCGTCAATAATAGACGGGGAGTTTACAGCCGGTAAAACAGAGTTTCTGCCATCTTGATTGGTTTCAGAAGGTGACACTAAAGGTTCATTTCGTTCAATGGGTGAGGTTGAACGTGTCAGTAGTACCATTTTTTTCCCCCGAGACAGCATCTTATTTCATTCAAGAAACAACTGAAAATAAGTAAACAGGATCGAAATAAAAAAATTGTACAGTCACGTGTACTAATAAGTATGTATACTTAATAGTACATGAGGTTGTAACCTCTTTCAAATATAAACCTTATTATCGCGGCATAAGAGTCAATGTGTTTAAATTTTATTGCAGGCGACTGTACAGACAGCCACACGTCAATGTATACAAATCTGTCAAATTTCTTCAATCGATTCTCAGCTTAATGTCAAGCGTGTTTGGTTCAATATCGTTTGTTAGACCAGAACTAAATCAAGCTTTGATAAATAAATATCTACCACACTATTACAAGCAATACGATCTAGTTGCAAAATGGCTCTCGTGCAAATACAAATCTTAGTTTGAGACCAGGTGATGGGTGTGGCATATTTATTTAAAAAGGCAAGGATTGGAGAAACAAAGTTATTTATTAACAAAGGTCAATGTAGTACAAAACTAAACATTCAAAGATATTTAAATATTGGGGAAATAATGTCACAACTGTATCTTAGGTCAATATTGCTCCAGGATCAAAAAAATAATTTGTCACAATTACCTTAGTAACAGTGTAGCTCCAAGACACATTTGCACTGGCGGGAGACCGCACACAACTGACCAATGAAACGATGTCGCTCCCAGCGCAGCCGTAATTCGCGCCAAAACGACAACGACACTCACGCCCTCAGACGGAAACTATGCATACTATACAAGTGACGTTATCGCACCGAGTAAAGGGGTGCTTTAGGACCATTTTGTAGTATTTATCTCATTTTTGTATTTTTTGCAAAAGTGACAGTGTCGCACCGGGGGTGCGATATGTACATCAAACGACTTTTCCCACCCTGGGCGGGGCGGACGGGAGTGTCAGACTGATGGCCCTTTATGTTCCGGGGCAGCGGTAACTATTAGAATTAATCCGCAACCAATGCACACGAACCTAGTTCTTATCGGGCGGCGAGCTTTGCATCGCTCGCCTTCCGCAGTCCCGCGCCTACGGTGGCCGGTAGTCGTCTTGCGACTCTTTACGCCTGGGTTACTATCCGAGGCGTGAGGCGTGACGGTGTCACACGTGCGCCGCGGCCTCCTCCTCCAGCATGACTGCTTGGCAGAAGAAGGCGACAGCTTCCCATTCAGTCACCCCCGCCGATATCCTCTGCAAGAACACGGCGGTGGCCCACCCGAGTGGGGCATACCACCACCGTATGCTCCACCGTGTCCTCTAGGCAACCCTTGCTGCAGTGGTGACACCCGGCGTCGCTTCTGCCCGAATCCGACACAGGAACCTTCCGAAATGTCCGGTCTGGTAAGGATCTGTTTTCGGCGATATGTAAGAGCGCTGTGGCGCCTCGCCAGCCACTCCTCAAAGAGACGTGCCCACCACTGGATTGCGACAGTCGCAATCTCCATTCCGCCATAAGATCCCGCCGGAGCTGAGGTGCATCGCGCTGCAATTAACCGCGGCAGCGCAGTTATTTTTGGTTACTGATCGGCTCCCGTGGCTCATGGTGCAATGTTATGTAGCACAATATTATGTGTTATTCTGATATATAAGCTACGAATATCTTGCAAAGCCATCGGCCAGCCTTGCTACTTACTGCTCGTATGTATCATCATTATATTGCTGCGTAGTCATTTTAAAACTCTGTGATAATTCTAATTATATTTATTGTAATTAAATTAAGTAAACGGCAATTTTGTACAAAATTTAAGACTTGTATTGCATAACGTATTTATATGGATTTACTATATTCATGAAAATCCCCTGACAAATCATGCATTATTTTAAGACTAATTTCATTGCCATAAAAATGGTTATAGTGAGTGAATTATTGATATTAGATATATGCTTTCGCGGTCTTTTACTTAGAACGTTTTAAGAAACAATTCTTTAGTACATAATTTTTGCGTAACTTCAACCATTTTGTCACACTTTTCATTACTGCTCGGCTCCTATGTGTCTTAGTGATATGTTATATAGCCTATAACCTGATTTTAATCGTACCAAGTTTAATTAAAATTCCTTCAGTAGTTTTTCACACCCATGCGTGCACATACAGACAGACAGAGACACAAAAAATTTACTGATTGCATTTTTGGCATCAGTATCGATCACCAATCATCCTTCAATATTAATTTTAGAACTGTAGAAATGACCTGTCTACAGTTTGTGGGCACTTATAGGCTGAGGATGTCGTTATAGCGGCAACAGATAAGTATCCGACTATCCTGGTGCATGATATATAGTCTGGTGACAGAACACAAAAATCCTCTCTGCTCACTTGCTTAAATGGTGGAACCAACATACAAAGTTTTAAGTGAATCCATAAAGAAATAAAAAAAATCAAATTACCCCCCTTTTCTCCCCCATGGGGGGATTTCCAAAAATCTTCTCTCAGTGCTCAGTTACATCACTGATGGAACCTATATACAAAGTTTTAAGTGAATCCATAAAGAAATAAAAACATTCAATTTACCAGCCTTTTCTCCCCCATGGGGGGGAAATTCCAAAAATCTTCTCTCAATGCTCAGATGCATCACTGGTGTAACCTAGATACAAAGTTTTAAGTGAATTCATGAAGAAATAAAAAAAATCTATTTAACCCCTTTTCTCCCCCATGGGGGGGAAATCCCAAAAATCCTCTCACAGTACTCAGCCGCATCACTGGTGGAACCTACATACAAAGTTTTAGGTGAATCCATAAAGAAATAAAAAAATACTATTCTTCCCCCTTTTCTCCCCCGTGGGGGGGAATTTCCAAAAATCCTCTCTTAGTGGGCGCCTACATCCCCCAACAAACACACATGCCAAATTTCAGCTCTCTACGACCAGTAGTTTCGGCTGTGCGTTGTCCATCAGTCAGTCAGTCACTCAGTAACGGAAGCGTTTTATATATATAGTATTATGCATATTAATGCGAATTAGTACTTAGTGCTATTATGAAAATTCTCAATAAGTGAAAAGTGACGTAAATTTTTACGGTTTCGTTTTAGTTTTTAAAACTATAAGTATCATTATATAATTTTACATTATTAATTTTTGGGTGGAGGTGTAATTCACGAGTATAATCCATACTAATAATATAAATGGGAAAGTGTGTCTGTCTGTCTGTATGTTTGTCTTTCTTTCACGGCAAAACGGAGCGACGAATTGACGTGATTTTTTAAGTGAAGATAGTTGAAGGGATGGAGAGAAACATAGGCTACTATTTGTCTCTTTCTAACGCGAGCGAAGCCGCGGGCAAAAGCTAGTTAATTTATAAATGGGAAAGTGTGTCTGTCTGTCTGTATCTTTGTCTTTCTTTCACGGCAAAACGGAGCGACGAATTGACGTGATTTTTTAAGTGGAGATAGTTGAAGGGATGGAGAGTAACATAGGCTACTTTTTGTCTCTTTCTAACGCGAGCGAAGCTGCGGGCAGAAGCTAGTTGTTGAAAAAAAGTTGAAAGCACCTAACCCAACAGAATTTTACTCCATTTAAAAAACCCTAACAACCGACACTGGGAAGTGAGGGATCAAAGAACAGAACAACAATTTACTCTAACTCCAGCCAAACAAATACGAAACAAGAAACATCTATCAGCAAAAAAAGAAACAAAAAGGTAGAATTTACCCACACTTTAACACGTCAGCGTCGAACTAAACGAAAATAGTACAAAGGTATTGAAAGTGACTTTTTACATCCATTCTGTAGGAACATCGACCCTAATGCAAGTCAAGTGCGTTCATTTACACGGAAAAATCCTTAATCATGGCAGTCCTACCGTACTCTAAATAATGGCCGAGCGTGGAACGAAACGTTAGTTGATGCATAATAGCCAAGTTTTATTTGGTAAGATTGGGTGTGAAGCGAAAATGGTGGTAGCTTGTTGCAGTATTCAATGGTCAATGGTAAATGGCCAAATCATTTATTTTCATTAGACAAAAAAAAAAAGGCACTTTGAAACAACATAATTATAAAACAAAAGTGAATCTACTGCCCATTCCAAAATGTTGTTACGTATGGAGAAGAATGGGCAAGAATAGATACTTACTCTTTCAAAAAATAATCGGTTAAGCGTGATTTAATGAATATAATCCATAAAAACCATTTCCGTCAAAAATTACATGCATATAATAAAAAAATAATACTACCTTTTATAAAAATTAGGAATGTAAGCTTTATAATGTTCGTGAGCATAGTGTTCACATGTTCACAATTAAACTACATTCTTCAAATAATGAAAATAATGAAACTAATGTGTCAGTCAGCACAATGTATAACTAGAAAAAAAAATGTGTATAATTTCTAATGTAGTTAATCATTGTCAGTTTGAATTAGCAACCTGTTTGGTTTTGTCTACACTGCGAATTATCCTATGGAGCAGGTCCAGCATGCTTTCAAGCATTTTTATCTTTTATATAATCATCTAATTTATAATATGCTTGTTGACAAAGTGTTTTATTAATATGTGTTTTATTAATCAATTGATATCTTTATAAATAAAGGGACTAACTTTTTAATGCTAATAAATGCACTAAAGCTAGAAAAATTAAATGTCCACAGATGAATGTATTTTTAACCGACTTCAAAACGGAGGGATTCTCTATTTGATGAGTTTATACAACGGAGAAGCGCAATTATAATACAAAGCAATTTTCAGAAATTGAAAGTTCATTCAAATATTTTTTGAAAGTCTGTGTGACATAGGGCGGCCAGCAGAAGCTATAGGAAACGCCAAGAATTTGTAAATCGCAATCACCAATTCTCTTTGAGCAAGCGTGATCATCAATGCTCGTGTCTTCTCTGTGTGAGAAGAGGCCTTAGCCCAGCAGGAGTAATACTCTGGTATTATTATTATTAGTATAGCCTACATTCATTTGTTTCGAAACTGGTGGTTTGTATGTGTATGTATATGTTTACAAGCGTAACCACAAATTCCTATCCCTTTAATATTAAAGTAAATGAAACAAGCAAAGATATTCAATACTTTTGAGGTCAAAGTATTAGCTTTCCCAAACTTCGCAAGCCTTTTGATAAAAGCCAATATCAAATTGGCAGTCGTAACAGATATTCGACCAGAAATATACTGTATGTGTTTTAGGTTACCTGAATAACGCAAAGCTGTAGTATATTTACGAATTTAGCATACATACGTATCATGCTTGTGCTACTGAATAATAAGTTGGTCTGATAGACCAGTACGTGGTTACTGCGGTCAACATTATTTTAGATCTTTCGGCAAGTCTAAAGAAAAAAAATATTTAAACTTCTGTACATTGAGCGATTCCTCTCTTCCTTGGTTAGACTGATCTAATTTCTGATAACCAGTAACTACTTAAAATGTTACTGTTTAGCGGGATTTAACGCGCACGTACCTTTTTTTTGTTTTTCGCTTGACGTTTCGGCAGGGTTACACCTGCCATGGTCACAAGCAGACCAGTCTGTCAGTCTGCTTGTGACCATGGCAGGTGAAGCATTTTAAATATGCAACGCAAAACTTTAAAGTATAACCAGTAACTACTGTCAAAATCTAGAATTCACAACTGGGACCAACAGCTTCACGCGCTTTAGGCATGGGATATCAGTGATGTCTTAGATAAACTTTTGAAAGTACATATGAATTGAAAAAGTCACCAATGTGACATGCCAGGATTCGAACCCACAACCTTTTACACAAGAGGTAGGCGCCTTATCCACTGGGCCATCACGACCTTTACCCATAACAGCCGTCAAACATTAATCAATGACAAAAGAGCAAACGGCTTTACGTGTTTTCCGAGGCACGGGATGTCAGTGATGACCAAAAGTACATCTGAATTGAAAAAGTCACATCAGTACTTGTACTTACTAACAAAATTAATTATTTTTCTGTAAAAGTACATTTCCTTAACACGCACCTACAAATGTATTTGGGTCTTTCAGCAAACATGTTGAAAGTTTGTTAAAGTAGACCCTTTTAAAGTGTTTGAAAAGAAAATCACGTACATTTCTATTTCCTTTTTATAAAAGCTTATTATTCGCAAACAAATTAATAATAAACCCCCTGTTTATTATTAGTTGTAACAACCTATCTTGTTAACTTATTCACGAGATAATTCATTCATTTTTAATCAAAAGAATGAATAAAATTACAACTTTGATTCAAAGCTTGATTTTAATTAAAATTCGGAATCAAAAAGCTTGATTAAACTGTGTCTGTTTTAAAATAAAAATAGTAATTGGTATACGAGTATATAAAAATATATAACGATATTCCGTAATGTAGGCAAAATAGAGCTGGTAATTCAGGATGAGGTTGCTGCAACTGCTACCAGTTACTTTGAGCGAGTACTCCAACTTCATGTCATTCCATTTTTATAAAGATAAGTCTAAACTGTTAACGATTTGTTAAAATTAAAATAATATTGTAGGGTTTTTTCTTAAGATATATAACAAATAAACGACCCATCTGGTGTTAAGTAGTTACTGCTGGCTTTATATATCAGCAATACCAGATAATAATAATTTTTTGTAAAGAAAAAGTAACCATTAAGAAGGAGGAATGGAAATTCCAACACTACAAGGGTGACACAGGGGATGGAGGTATCCCATTCACGTGGGCAAAGCCGCGGGCAAAAATAGTGAAATATTAATTAGAATTCGCCACAAAAATTTCTTCCAGATTTAAATCAAACTGAGCCATAGCCGGAATTTGGAATCTTGCCCGATCATACGATAGGCTTAACAGATTCGGATCTTATACCGTCAGCTGCAGATCTATACTTTAGGTTTACGATAATATATCAATGCTTACCCTCTTACGCAGTAATAGAAGCGTAAAGAGGAGAATAAATATATTTTATGTTTTATTAGAAGGAGATAAAACCTTTGCTTTATTCTTTCAGAGTTTCATGATAAAAGATTTCTTATGACTTTGTGAAATTCTTCAAATTAGTGTTTTATGCGCTTTGTCTGTGCTTTGTATATTGTAACTTAAGCCTTTTCGTATCTTTCGACCAGCGGCTTAGGAGCCTGCGTCTCAAAGCAGAAGACAGTCGTTCGAGACCGGGCAAGCACTAATGAGATTTATTTAATACACATTGTTATGTGCTTTGTAAATTTCATGGATAATACTGACATCGGTGAAGGTAACTATTACGGATAAACTACACAAACCAACTGCGCATTCAGCTCTTAACGATAAATCGTTGTCGTGCGTGCTGAATATTATTTAGCGGTCATTCAACAATCTATTCTACTAGCGTTCATGTCACTTGTCTATACACAACAAAAATCCTTTCCAGTTATTTCAAGACAATCGATTATCACATCTATTATCACTGTAATAGCACCCACAACTGTGCCCACACCTGAGATAATCCCTTATCACCCAGAAACCCTCTCAAGGTTTATCCCAAATAAATAGCCTATTTACTTGCAGCCAAGATCTCGTTTAGATTGTGGTCTGCGATACCAGTAGCCTTCTGCCTTTCTTACAATATGCTCTGTCCCTTTCCCTCTCGCATTAATATTATTTGCTACCTTTTCTTCAGTTCTTATTTCATTAGTACAGCGAAATTTACTTTTGTTCCTTCTAAGAGGTTTCGTAATAGCCTTTAGGTGCTGGCGGAATCCTTCTGTTTTGAATCAGAAGGTCAGATAATGTCACAGTGCTTGCTTCAATTTACATAGCTCTAACTTTCGCCCGCGGCTTCCTTCCTATTTTATTTAATTCTTCTTTGTGTTGACCTATAACTCTTCACAGAGAATACTCGACTAGCGGTGTCGGCTGTGTTGGTTAGAAAGTTTCATATCTTTCAGGACTCTTTAGGCTTGGTTGATAAAATATGTCAACAGTCAGTCAATCAGTACCATTTTATACACATAGATTACGATTGCGTTTAGTAAACGAATAATGAGATGTTTTTCGGCTTTTCTAACTATAGGATGCCAATAAAACCTTTTATTGGCAGTGTGTCCGCCTGATACAAAAGAAACGTGGAAAGTTGGTATTTTGAATGAACGGTCATTTAAAATTATATAGTTATTTTTAACTGCCATGGTATATTTATTTCTTGGAACAATTTTATATTGATTCTTATCTTTTTTTTACACATAAAAAGGGAATGTATGTTTTTGTATTTATTGCTATATTTTATTCCCGTAACTTCCGTAATCTTGCACCTACTGTGTTGTCTCTGCATCAAGGTAGACAGATGGAAAGGCCTTAGGCATTAGGCCGTCTCTATACAGTGTTTGTATTGTGATAATAAAATAAATCATTTTTCTTTTAATTAGATCTCCGATTTTAAATGCATCCGCGAAAACAGACAGAATTACGCGGGCAAATAGCTTTTTTACAAATGTAAATAGAAGCCTGTAATTATCTAACTAAAGAACAAAACGTTGCTCTTACAAATACAATTATAGAACAGATTATTCGAAAAACAAAGGCCAACAACCAGTTCAAATACCAACGACATCAAATAAAAAAACGTATCAAAGTTAATTTCGTTACTCAAAAAGGTTGCAGTAACTCGTTTTTATTAGTCCTAAGTCAGAAAGCGACCTTATTAAAACGTCCCACGTCTGTGTTTAACCTAATTAATTAGTTTTACAAACATTTTTCTTTAAGCCGAGTACCACTTCGGAATAAAAATGGCGCCGGCTTAGCGACCCGGAGTTGAAAATGGCCGAACATCAGATCTCACAGCATAAGCTCGCGACCCATTTACAGGATGGTCTTTTTAGGATACTGTTTTAAGAAAACAATTGTGTGTGTTATTTTTGTTTTTTTTTTCTTGGTGTTTATGATTGCGCCGGCACAATTCCCCTTTTTGTAATAATATTCGTGCAGGAAGTTTCCGATCTCGACCCGTTTACTCACTGGACTGCTCCACTGGTGCATGGTGGTAGTGAAAACCGTTTATTGTTTTTGTTTTCCCATCTTTGTTATTTGTATCATACTTGTATAACAAAAAAAAAACAAATAGTTTTTTAACCCCCGACGCAAAAAAGGCGTGTTAAAGTTTGACCGCTGCGCGTGTGTCTATTTGTTTGACTGTCTATGGCACCGTAAAAAAATAACTGCATCCAAATGGGTTCATTCGTTTAAGAGCTACCTTGCCACAGACAGACATACAGCCAAACAGACAGACACACACATAGCGGTCAACCATATAACAACCGTTTATCTGCGCCGCAGGTTGAAAACTACAGAATACCAATCCCAATATTGACGTTATCAAATATCCTAGGCCACAAATGTAAACAAACCAACACGTAGAACATAGCTATCGTAAAAACTCACCCATCGATTTCGTGAATTTTTGGAATATTTGGGCGAAACTTTTAGTTTCGCTCAGAATTTTGCCCAAAAATGTACCGCTTGACCGAATCAGAATACAAGCGTGCAGTAAACGAAACGTATTTGAACGAATTTGTTTTCGATTGAAAATTCTCACATGAGTAATAGAACGCAGTTCTTGTTGTATGTTTGTGTTTTCTACAGCGGTAAACTACAATAGTGTAGTAGCAATACGAATCGCAATTTTAGCGACTGAAACGGTGTAGACTATGGTTAAATTGCGTTCGTAATCACAATTAACGGGCTGTTATTGTTTTTCTATTGTGTCTCAAAACACGTGTGTTCGAAGGATTACTAGAGATTTGTTAAAATTAAAACAGAAATAAAATACACACATCAAAAGTGTCTAGGGATCAAGCATTTTTATGCGGATTTCTTGAGATTGAGATGTGGCTTTGTAATAAATTTATGATTTTATAAATTTATATGGATCCTTTTTGGTGCATTTCATAATTTGAATCAGGAACTGTGAATCAAATTCGAGTAAAAGATGAAAATCAGCTGTCAATATTTTCCCTATAAAAACATACAACGCATTGAAGACATTATTAGTGCTACTGTTTCCCTACTACTGATTAAAACCAACGTTATTATGGAGCGGCGACGTCATTTAAGCAGGGAAGAAATGCTCAGAGCCGTGGGAATGATAGAAGCTGGTTCCCGGCAACGTACTGTGGCTTTAGCTCTGAATACAAATCAGAGTGTTATCAGTCGACTTTGGACACGTTACCGAAGCACTGGTACCGTGGCTGAGCGCCATGGAGGACGGTATCGCTGCACCACACGGAGACAAGACCGATACATTCAAATCTTAACTCGAAGAGCTCCAACAATAACCGCCATGATGTTAGCCGTGAGGCTTCATCACTCTTCAGGGAACTTAATTAGCGACCAAACAGTCAGAAACCGCTTGCATGAAGTGAACCTTCATTCCCGAAGACCGCTACGGGTACCACCTATAGCAATGCACAATCGTAGGATTCGATATCAATGGGCTCTTGAACACAGAAATTGGGCAGAAGAACAATGGCGTTTCGTGTGCTTTTCTGATGAGTCTCGTTTTGGTATGAGACCGGATACAAGACGTATACGACACTGGAGAACCCCTGGACGCCAACAAAGATTAAAATCCTGCCAGGAAGTCCATCCTTATAGTGGTGGAACCATCATGGTATGGGCGGGTATTTGGATCGGCGGAAGAACTGAGTTGATTTGATCAGAGGCAACCTCAACGCTCAAATTTATGCTGAGACGATTGTATCAGACGTCATCGTTCCTCTACAAGTGCAAATCGGTCCCTTATTTCAGTTAATGCATGATAATGCACGACCGCACACCGCAAGAGTTGTAAGACAGACTCTCGCCGCAGCTAACATCAATGTCCTGCCCTGGCCTGCTCAGTCGCCAGACTTGAACATGCATGGGATATGCTACAGAGAAGAGCTCTGCCGAATATGGAGGGTATCCAGTCGCAAGAAGACCTTTTTTTGTTGTTGCAACGAACATGGGCGGCCATCAACCAAGTTTTAGATTGTCAAAAGTCCACACTTCTTTTATGGGGTACTGTGTAAAATGCTATAATAAAATACCACTCGAAATTCTCCATCTAAATGAGAAAAAATTTAAAACATGCATTAAGCGCACGCTATGTAATCAAGCTTATTATAAGTTAGAAGATTATATCAATGACAAACATGCTTGGCTAAATGCTGGTCCTGCTCCACATAAGCTCACAAATTAGAAATTTTAATCATTGGAAGATAGAAAATGTTTCTTGTCCCCTTAATTTTTGACATTAATATTCAAGATCTTTATTATTATAATTTTTATAAGCAATTAAATTTCACTTATTTATATTTATTTACAGTACAAAACTTTGGTTTGTGTAATTTAGATGCATATTTGAGTTTTTGTAAATGTGAGTACGATGCAGTGATTTAATACGATAGTTTTCTACTGACACAAATAGACATGGCGGTTAGGAGCATTGTCATGCTCGCTCAAAAAGTCTCGCTGATGGTGGCGAGTGCGTTGGATCATTCGGTTCCCTTCAAAATGGTTGAGCTAAATGGTGCTGATGTCACGCGTCATGCTCGTGAACGGGCGCTATCAGTTGAGATGGGTCATCTCTTAACTGCCATGACTTTTTATTTTTGACTTTTTATTTTAATTTTGTATTTGTTTATTTTGTTACATACTTACATTGTTTTCACATGTAGAAGCACCAAAAAGAAAATGTAACCAAGACTTTGTAAAACATGATATTTTTAAAAGAGTGTCCGTGGAGTTTCTTGCCTGTTCTTCTCCATAGAGATCTACGTTTTGGAACAGGCAATTAGCGTCACTTTTCTTTTCTGACTAACAGACCGACCGACTCTTTGACAATTCATAAGTACCTGTAAATGGTCTAAGTGAAATAAATGCTTTGAATTTTGAATTTTGAATTTTTTTTTTAATTCCACAGCGTGATTTGGATGAACTCATTTTGAGTATGCCAAACCGATGTTCTTGTGTTGTTAGTGTTCGCGGTAGAAACACGGATTATTAATTGTTTAAGTTACCCAATAAAATTTTAGAGAAAACTGTTATTTCAGTCTTTTTTTCGAACTTTTGTGTTAGTGGTTCAAATGTCAAAAATCCCTTTATTAGGAAAATGGCAAATTTCTTTATTAATGCAAAGGTGACTTGGTTTATCGTTACTGTGACAAACGAAAACACTTTATTTGATGAATCCTTAAAGAAAATTTTAATTAATATCAATCAGGAGAAAAGTTATTGCAAAAATATATGTTGATCCCTAGACACTTTTGATGTGTGTATATTTCTTTTTTTAATGAAACAATATAACCATCAGCCAAGTATAACAAAAAAATTTTCAGAAACATCGAAAAAAATATATATTACGTAACATAATCGACACCGGTCGACAGAATACCTTTTTACAGAAACCCACAAGGGGAGTAAAACTTCTTACGGCGTAGCTCTTCAGATCTTTTCAAGGCTGAACCCAGGTGACGTGACAAACCCAATCGTAAGGACCCGTGTATGCATAGTTGTGTAAACCGAAACTGAAATTGTTTTTCCGTGTACTTAGAAACCGTGTACTTGGAAAAATAATTCAAAACTTGTTTGAGGTTACGCATTTGTTGGAAATCCAAGATGGCGGCTGGCGATAGAGTTTTAATTAAAATGCGGTTACGTAAATCGGAAGATACTTTAGATATTGGCAAATGAAATTATGAAAATTGTTCGACTTGTAGATGCAATTTAACTAGAAATTAAATAGCTAAATTGCCTGTATAGGATAGTTAGTAGGTTTAAATACATACATTTTATACGGCTAGGTGACCTGTGTATAAATTGGATCTTGTAGTTTCATACCCATCCTTGGTAACTACTTCCTACTACTACATAGTAAGTAGTAAGTCGCTTTAAGCTGTCTGTCCCTATGTTTACTCCAATCTTTAAAACTACGCTACGAGTTTTGATACGATTTTTTAATATAGGTATAAAAGGTTTAACGGATAATTCGAGATTATTATAGTAGAGAAAATTCGGGACAGATTTTTAACGTAAATACAAATACATCACACCAGACACAGAACAAATAGTTGTGTTCACCCCACAAATATTGGCCTGGTCAGGAGCAATCAAGGTATTAACAAAGCCCATCAAGCTAGTCATGGCTAAAAAAAACAAGAAAAATAATACAAGTTAAATAAAACAGTAAACTACCCATTTTACAAAGAGAATAAACAGTGTTAAAAGGAAAACGCAATTCACCGCTCAGCACCGCACCGAATTGCATTAGATTTTCAAACACAAACAACCATGATATTTACTTTTCCATTTACATACATAGTACAACCTTTTACTATGTTCTTGGCAAAGTAAATGCATGCACTAACCTACTTAGGAAAGGTGTCTTCTTGAAAGGTATCTTCTTGCCCTTATTCCCTTCCCTTATTTGGGGACTTAGTAGGGGTTATATTTAATGGCAAACTGACTGCCCGATTGACTGACTGTTGATATATCAACGCACAGCCTAAACTACTGCTCCTAGAGACATGAATCTTGCAGGGTGTCTTCTTTGTAAAGAGTAGGTAACTGCTAAGAAGGGATTTTTGGAAATTCCAACCCTGAAAGGGTGGAAAAAATAACGGATCGTATCGACAATTACGCGGGCGAAAAATTCAGTATGTATTTTTATTAGCTTTTAAAATCCGAATATCGACAATAACATTGTGACGGATCTTTTATTCTATTTTATTTTATTTGAACTGTACTAAAAAAGACGGTATCGATATCAAAAGATAATGCACGCTCAAACTCCGAATATTCTATATCACTTAATTTTTTTATGTAACTGTAGCTGTCACTTTGAGTGGTGATTATACCCTTTTTTTTTTTTTTTTGGTGAGTGGGAAATCATCCAATGACTGCTCCCGTCCTGGGTGCGGCGGGAGGGTGTGTCAGACTCTTACTGACTAAAACCCACTCATGTTCCTTCGATTGCCTTTTATGTTCCAGGGTCACGGTAACTGTTATAAACATAACATTCCGCAACGTGGTGATTATACCCTGACAGAGCGGATTCGCCGTCTATGCCGCTCCTTCACAACAAGCACATAATTTTAACGCGATTCAAGATACACCACATCACTAGTCTACAACCATCCGTTGCAGCTTAAAAAGGATTTAAGCTGCCTATTTTTACTGTTCTTTTTTGATCATCACGTAAAAATATACAGTAGTGTTTAATGCGTACGTACCCAAAAAATTTATACTTAAACGAGAGTACTTCGAATTTCAGACAAACCACAGTGTACCCATCAACAACGAACCAATTTACATCACAGTAAACAAATGAACGTCAACAAAGCGACATCTGTACGAATAAGAACATACTAACAGAGAACCTGTTAAAAGATTGGTCTACATGAAATGTTTACAAAGTCCGGAGTAAATGTATACGATGCTTTGTCCCTTGCCCGGGGCGCAGAAAAAGCCGCAGTACCTAGAAAAAAAATCGTAAAAATATTTCTCTCAGGAATAGGGATGGAACCACGGACTTTTTGCTGAATGTATTATGCCATTTAGTTTTCCCATTCTCTCAGAATTGTGAATAATGGTTGCTATATTCGATGACGTCTATTTATGAGGATATTATGTGCGAAGTTTATTTTTCTTTTTGTCGTTTTGGAACCACGAAACAATATTTTAGATTTAACTGAACTGGGTTTTTTTATTTAATTTTTTTGTCCATACGTTACTTTAATTATTTTTTTTATTACTTATGGGCTTGCTCTACGTCCCAGACTAGTCCAAGGGCATAGATGGGGCCTACGATGGAGCGAGCTTACCCAAAAGATGCCTATGCACTCGTCTCTTGAATACATCCGGGTTATATGCATTTGGAAACACAGACGCCGGCAGAGAATTCCATTCTTTTGCGGTGCGCATAATAAAAGATTTCGAAAAACGCTGCGTACGGATTCGAGGAATATCGACCAAGAAGTAGTGTAATTGAAACTTTTGTAGGTTAGTTGGTTGACTTTGGCTTTGACTCTAACTATTACAGCCATCCTCAAGTCTTTTTATGATTATATAATTACTAGCTTTTGCCCGCGGCTTCGCTCGCGTTAAAAAGAGACAAATAGTAGCTTATGTTACTCTCCATCCCTTCAACTATCTTCACTTAAAAAATCACGTCAATTCGTCGCTCCGTTTTGCCATGAAAGAAAGACAAACAGACAGACAGACAGACACACTTTCCCATTTACACTTCACATTACTGCGCTCCTAGTACTATTGTTCTCTTAAGTTTTCAATCTTTAATTGAATTTAGAATTAACTATAGGGGAAAATGATTCATCTTTTATAATTATGTTCTCGTCGATTTTTCATTATTTTTAAGATGTATTCTGCTATTCGGGGCGGGGACAAATCCAACGAACCAAAAACCATGAAAATTGGTCTAGCCGATCTCGAGTTATAAGTGTTGTAACAAACCCGACTTTGTTTTATATAATATATAGATAATAGATAAATTAAACCCAGACATAAAACAGTCAATCATGTTCATCACGTAAAGATTTGTCCCGGTTCAACTAACCACTAGACCAAAAGGCCCATAAAAGCTGCTTGTTTATCGCAAAAATCTATGAGCTTGACGTGCTCATAGATTTTTGCGATAAACAAGCAGCTTTTAGTTTTTATTATTCTATCTTCTTATAAGAACAACCATCAGCAACAAGAAGCTTAACCCCACAGCACTACAACTAAGAATAAAGTAACCAAGAAAAATAAGTAGGTACCTAATAGGAATTTATTTTCAAAACCAATTTTATTATACGGTCAGCTTTATTGAGGCGAAACCGCTTAAAGCCATTGCTTTATAATTATTAATTCTCGTGTAATGCCTTGAACAGCGATCTGTGAGCTGTCATTATAGCAGTGTATACGAACAATGCTTTGCTTGACGCGCGGTGGAGCGGTAAGCCGCGCGATTAGGCGCGAAGATTAAATCCACAACGCGTGACTTTACAAGTAAATTAAAAAAAAATGTGGAACAGTCGCCAGCACAGCTACAAACTACAATCGATCAAGTTCTGTTAATAGATTTGCAACTTTATAGCTGAAGCATTAGGCCCAAGTTTTAAAATTGTGAATGATAAACGGAGCTCTGTTTCCTGTCTGTCTATATCAATGCTGCATCATTAGAATCGAAACAGAAAGACACTTGAAATTTTCACGAAGTGTGCTTTGCTGTGGCCATAACGACAAATAATAAAAGTTAATAGAAGAAAACATTTCCTCCGTTACATGAGAACCTTTCGCTATAACCCTAACTTTTACTCGATTTTAACATCGTACCGACCTACACTTAGCCAGTATGCTTTTCCTACTAACCCTTTATTCCTTTAAAAATCTCTTATTTCACTACAATAGAGCAAGCAGAACATTACGGAGATCAATCTCCGACTGCATTTCATTATTTAAAATTTTCAATAGCTCTATTAATGATTCCGACATTCTATCTAAATTCTATTTTCCGTTCCCAGAAGGTCGAAGCGATGGAACGCGCCTCTGCGTGTTCCATTTTTCTCTACAAATTATAGGCAAAACTCATTTATAGTGCGTGCAAGTAGTAATTTCAATAATATGTGTAAACTGCATGATTTTGATCCTTTCCTAACAAGTGTGTCCTCGGCCAGAAAGTGCACGAGCCGTGACTTCTTTAATTAAGTTTTTGTCTGTGCTAGCTTTTATTCTACAATTGTGCAATGTAAATTAAGTTAAGGTTTGCTAATTTCCAGCCTCCTGGTGTATTGTTTAGTGGTGGTCACACTCTTTTTTTTAATCTGGTTCTAGAAGTGAAGACTTTTAATTGGCTGTCAGTCCCACACTCTGTTTTATTTTCTGTATATTTTAGCTGTAAGTCTTTCATGTTTTCTAAATAAATAAATAAATATATTACCACCGAACACCGAAATTAGTCCGGTCAAATTAAACTAAAGTAAATCTTTGTAACAGGTTTGGACGGTAACCACAACACTGTTGGCCGGTTGCCCATTCTAGATGAGAATATATTCGGAGCCAGGCAAGGTAACCTTAGCTTAATATATTCGACCTGAGACACAGTGAGCTCATTGAGAAAGGTTTTATGACCTGGGGCAGTGTGTTGGCAATGTGTGTTCAAAGGGTGATGTGTATACGATCTGCAATGAAAACCTCCCGCTTACTTAGTCTTATAGCTGTCTTTTTCAACGACTTTATTTTTTGTTTACCAGACTAGCTTTCAATTGCTTCTTCGACTGCTTGGATGTCGATACTTATATCAGGCGTCCGTAACTCGCTCAAGGCCACGCGTTTTATACCTACCGCTTCGCGTATCGTCGACGATACAACGAACACCGGGCTGTCGCCCGCGCTGACTATCAAAATGCCGAAACAACGTAATTATTGCGTGATTATTGTGCAATTCCCCAGTTAGCCAATTCTCCTGTTTCCCTTTTGATTATTTATTTATGATAAACAAATACTTATTATTATAATTATACACAATATTTACAAACTAAAACTAAATTAAAAACCCTAGAATTAAAATAAAATGGCATCAAAAAACTCCTCCGCATCGCTGACAACCGGTAAAGTGCCCAAGAGGCTGGCAGCATTGCCACGTTGGATGGCAATGCTAAGCCTCTGGCCAAAATAAAAGCCAGCCTTTGGGTCACGAGAACTGTCAACTAGTCTTTTTGACAGCTCTTTAAAAAATAAGTGGGCACTCGGACCCCATGGCCCAAGGGTTTCAACCCCAAACGGCTCGAAAATATAGTTTCCAGTAAGGTTACTATACTTTCGCCGCTTGAGGTTTTCCGCAGCCGAGGCGGCAGCACCGGCACAGGACGCCGTACTAGGAAGGTGGGATGGCGCAAGAGTATCGACACACGTAGCGTCCCACACTAAAGGCCTACCCATCTTCCATGGGAATAAAGACATACCGTCCGGTCTCTTGCCATCGTCGCGTGCCAAACCGTTGGGTTCTAATACAGCTGGAACGCCGACGGCAACAAGAGCACGTCGAATGATGTCATTAATATTCGCGTGCCGTGGTATACGGCCCGCGCTACGGCTGCACGACAAGCCATGGTGTCCGAGGCTGTTGACAGCTTCCCCACAGTGACAACGATGCGGAGAACAACAGGACGCCCCTAAGCGAAGTGAAGCAGCGAGGCGGAAAGTCGTGTCGTCGAACAAAGTGCCAATGTTTGACGACGGTAGTGCCTGAAGCCAAAGACCCGACTCCCACCTGCCCACAGCTAGTAGGCGCGCTCGCTCCGCAGAAGTAGCAGACGTGGAAAGTAATTGATTTTGAACTACTCTGCAAAGTGGCTCATCCCAACGTCTCTGGGAAGATGGGTTGTCGGGCAGATCTGTACTTGGGCAAGCATCTTTCAAGGCCTCTATAGCCTCGGCTAAGAACGGCACATTAAAATTGACCAGTGTAGGGGCAAGGATATTCCTGATCAATTTCTCAGTGCCGTGAACCGAGGATATAAAAGCTGGCAGACTAATACTAGAAATTTTGCGGACGCCGAGGCCCCCCATGCGAATTGGAAGCGTCGCTTGGGCCCAGGCCTGGTCGTCCATTGCCAAATTTAACACTGAGGTTAAAGTTCGACGGATAATTTGGTCCATTTTTTCTAATAGGTCATTATGTTTCCAAATAGGCGAAGCGCGAAGGAAATATGTCAATTTAGGGCCGAAACAGCAGTAACGAATTATAGTTATAGCCGAATGCATTTTAATTTGTAACAATCTTTCCGAAATGTCGTTAAAATTTTGTATTTTGTCCTCAACGAAGTTGGGAAAGGAATCCTCGAAGATTGGAGACCCAAGGAGATGAAGAGACTTTTTTTCGGTAATTTTGATATTAGGGGCTATTGAGTTCAATTTTGAAAGAGTCGTTTGTCTGTCATAATAATATTATTTATTAATATTATTCACACAGTTTTGGATATTTTTGACACTAAAATATAATAATCGGGAATTCAAGGAACGAAAAATATGCATCAGCCATTTTATTAAAAGAAAAAATATTTGATCAACAATTAAAAAAATAATTGTTTTTCTAAAACATTCGTTTTGTAACCATTATCATCATTACGTATAACCCTAGCACGTTTGCTGGACGACATGCACACACGTTAGTCGCGCGGCGGGCAAAAGAATCTCAACTCTCTTTGTGCGTATTTATGGTACATTTCTTCTCGACGCAAACAGCTGGTATTATTATTATGATTTTGTAGGCTTTTATAGCGTAGGTATTTTCATTTTTGTATTGGAGTGAAGTATCTGTTACGTAGTAACTATTTATTAATCTGTGCTTATATCCCCTATTTTACCCCTTTAAAATTGGAATTTGCAAAAATCTTCTCTTTATCTGTCTGTAAGACCAGCATTGAGCTGTACGTTGATGTATCAATAGTCAGTCAATTAGTCAGTCAGTTTCCCATTTTATTATACATATTACAATAAGTTGGCTCCTCCTTATAGTTTTTTTTTTATAAATGAGGTCAAAAATTCTGATCATAATCCCTCCAGCTACAGACACTTATGTTCTTGAAGAAAATTTATAAATTTCAGCGGCTGGCTTAGGGTCGTCATAGACAAGGTGTATTTTTGGTCTTGCTCAACCAGCTAGGAGATGATTCTACTCATAAAAACAAACAACTTTTATAATGGAACCAACTCGGAAATCGCGAAAAAAATATCAGCTGTTTCATACATTATGGTCGGGAGGGCATTGAACTTTTCATAGAAATAGCTGATATTTTTTTCGCGGTTTCAAAGTTGGTTCCTTAATAAAAGATGTTTGTTTTTATGGGTAGAATCATCTCCTAGCGGGTTGAGCAAGACCAAAAATACACCTAGTATAAAGAAGTGAAAAGAATTGATCAATCCAACTATTATATATGTCGCAGTCATCTGGTTGAATCAGCTATTTGATTGTATGACTAGCGCGTTCATTGAATGGCAACATTAAATTGAATGACTAGGCCGAAAGCTGATTAAACAAGCGTCACTCAACGTCCAACTAGATAGCTGATTAAGGTATAGCCCTTTGAACAGAGCGGACGTAATATCAGTCAGGTGATTGTAATTTAGTTCATTTTTTTTTCCACTGCGGCGTTAGTAGTCACCAAAACAAATATGGCGTAAAATAGCTCGCGCAGATAGCACTGTTTTGATATTATTTTTATTAAATTTACTTTAAAGTGACTTTATTCTTGATAAAATAGTGTGACAGCATGGATTTACCTATTGATACGCCGCCGCCGGCTAGTTTTAAAGTTTTTTTTTTAATTAAAATCATAATAAAGTGTGTCATGTTATGTCCTCATTTTTGTTATGTAAAGGAAGTTAAGTTTTTAAGTTGCGAACCTATGGTCACCCTAAACAAACGTTACAAAGTCGACTATATCCCATTAAACGACAATTGAATGACTTGACTGAACGTCTAAATGACGTTCAGTCAAGTCGTTGAACGTTACATTAAACAACTTGACGAGTTGTCGTTTAGTCATTCAATTAATTGTCGTCATTCAATGAACGCGCTAGTCATACAATAGAATAGCTGATTTAACCAGATGACTGCGACATATACATATAATGCTATGAAATGGGCTTTACATACAGTCTCTCTCAAAGATCGTATTTGAAACAAGGTGGTAGAATTTTTTTGTGGTCACGTCGATACCATGTATCGACAAACAAAAGTTACAACGACCAGAGGTCTTACAAAAAATCGAGAAGTATGGCATAGATTTGAACGGGTCAAAAGAGGACTGCTGTAGTTTGGAATTCTCGCTTAACTCGTAAAGTCTCTGCAGACAACGTTATACAGAACATTTAAATAAAAGAAGATCAATTAGCGAGAAAAGCCAACATGACTTTAAAAGATTGCTCTAATAAAATTAAACGAAGAAACATTACCAGATTAAAAATGAAAAATGTTACCAGCAAAAGAAAGATGTTACCTCACCCACCTTACAATTTGTAATAAAGTAATTTATATTGGTATGCACGTAGACGAAATTAATTCACATTCCGTACATATTTGATCAACGTTTGAGTAAATTTAATAATATTTAGCGAGTGCTTATTTTAGACACACTTCAGTTCTTGATTTTGCGAATTCTTCCCTCCATTTCTCGTTAACGTATTTATAATAATGTCTTCGGCCCCAATTTTGCGACAAATTTGCTTAGCTCGAGGAAAAAGATTGTTGATCACGAAATTAAAGAAAAACAAGACGTTTGTAGGTAGATAACATTTTCAATACCTACATAATTTGAATAATGAGTTGTGATGATGATAATTATACTCCTGGCAAAATTTCGGTTTTTACTAGTCGATAAAATCGCATGCGTTATTGCGATATCTGTTTTTAATACATGTTGTTTTACGCGAAATAACGCAAAAGATATTTATCGACCGATAATATTGTATACGTTATTTCTGTGTGCGAACGTCAGATGAAGGACAGATGCCAGATGATGTTTTAAATCAGATCATCATCAGAGATCATACATCTGATGTAAGATGTTAGCTGCTGTCAATTTTCAGACGGATTGTCGGTCTGCGAAAGCAGCTGACAGTAACTGTATGAGTTTATCCGAAGATCAGGCTAAGTCTCGCGCCTTGGTAGTGTCAATAGTGCACTGTCGCTGGCTGTTACAGGTGAAGTAGGAACAAGATAATATAGTGGACGAATGTATGACCTGGCTCAGAAGTACTTTATCTTCCTATTGTAAGTCGTGGTGGGGATCTTGGTTGGGAAGTGGGATGGGAAGCTTCATCACGGCACCAAAATCAAAGAATTTATTTCACTTAGACCATTAACATGCACTTATGAAATATCAAAGAGGCGGTCGGTTAGTCCGAGAAAAAATTGAAGCTAGTTGCTTATCCAAAATGTAAGGAGATCTCTATGGAAATGAACAAGCAACTGCATGGACGCTCTTTTTAAACTTCAAGTTCAACATTTGAAAACAATAAAGGTATAAAATGATTCTATGAAGTCAAGAATAATCAGCACCATTCAGCTCATCCATTTTGAAGGTTACTGAAAGATCTAACGTACACTCCGTCATTGGGATATGTAAGTGACCACGACCCTAGAATAATCCCTAGGGCATTAAGACAGCCACAAAAACTAAAAGACAAGAAGGATCATTACTATCAATCCTCGATATCTAACCTAGCCTCTCCCTGCCCAAATGTCAGCTGTCATTAATGACAGGTTTCGTATTACTGCCACGCGAAATTGACCTTTAAAATAAAAAAATAAAATAAAAATAAAAAAGCCTTTATTTCCATATCCTTAATTCTATTTCAAATGTTAGTATTAGTATGATAGTGTTAGTTGTGTTTTACTTAATGTCTAATGTTAGTAAGAGTTAGTTTCGTTGGATATGGACCCCTCTTCGGGTGAAGGCCTCCTCCAGTCTTTTCCACTTTTCTCTATCCTTTCCAATAGTTAGCCAGTCCTTTCCTACAAATTCCGTTATGTCGTCGGCCCATCGTTTTTTCGGTCGTCCTACACTTCTTTTGAAATTGACCTTTATGATGACTGTAATTTTATTGTTTAATCTGTGGTATGGTTGTGGTTCAATCAACTGGCCTGTGATCGATAAAGATATCCTGTCAGGGTTAGTTTCTTTAGAAACGAGACGGTGGCTCTATAGTGTTTGTAGTAAGGAACGAATGTCCCATTAATTAAGAACTTGGCTAGAATAAATTGGTGCACCCTGAGTTCTAACAACGGGAACGTTAGCCAAGTTTGTAATTTACTTTATTATTCCAGACTCTAGACAGCCAATAAAGGAACTGATAGGCCCGTTTCGAACGTTATTTCGATGTTCTATTCTAGTTTCAAATTTTTCTTTTTTTGAACGGCACTATTCGTTTTTCTTTTTTTATTGCCTGTATATTGGACGTTCTATATTTAAATATTCTTTTACCGAAACGCCACTGTTCCAATTTCTTCCTATATTTTTTCTACGGATCTGGTACACTTGCGCGAAAGACATTTGCGCGAAAGACACTTGCGCGCGGACGTTTGGGCGAATGGACACATGCGCGAATGGACGTTTGCGCCCATAGACATTTCCGCGAATGGACACTTGCGCGATTAGACGTTTCCGCGCCAAACCACTTGCGCGAAGCCCTTTGCGCGACGGACACTTGCGCGCCAGACAGTTTCGCGAGAGACGTTTGCGCCCAAACACTTCCGCGACTAGACACTTGCGCGAACTTTTTTCCAAAGGACATTGGGCAAATTTAAAAATATTATTAAGGGGTACCAATATTTTTTTATTTACTTAGTTTTTATTATATGGCGTCCACATACCTACCGAGGGTGGTAAGTCGTTTTCAAAAGCAAGATGGCGGCCATGATATTTTTCACAAAATACGTCATGGGTGTCAATTTCAAGGTTTTTTAGGGTGCTAAGGTCGAAAATGAGGTCGATTTGAGAATCAAAGATGGCGGCCGTGACCATTCTCACAATATGCATCATGGGTGTCGTTTTCATGGTTTTTCGGGGTGCTAAGGTCGAAAATGAGGTCGATTTGAGAATCCAAAATGGCGGTCGTGACCTTTTACACAATATGCGTCATGGGTGTCGTTTTCATGGTTTTTTGGGGTGCTAAGGTCGAAAATGAGATCGATTTGAGAATCCAAGATGGCGGCCGTGACCTTTCTGACAATATGCATCATGGGTGTCGTTTTCATGGTTTTTTGGGGTGCTTAGGTCGAAAATGAGGTCGATTTGAGAATCCAAGATGGCGGCCGTGACCTTTTTCACAATATGCGTCATGGGTGTCGTTTTCATGGTTTTTTGGGGTGCTAAGGTCGAAAATGAGGTCGATTTGAGAATCCAAGATGGCGGCCGTGACCTTTCTCACAATATGCGTCATGGGTGTCGTTTTCATGGTTTTTCGGGGTGCTAAGGTCGAAAATGAGGTCGATATAAGAATCCAAGATGGCGGCCGTGACCTTTCTCACGATATGCATCATGGGTGTCGTTTTCGTGGTTTTTTGGGGTGCTAAGGTCAAAAATGAGGTCGATTTGAGAATCCAAGATGGCGGCCGTGACCACGTTTGAAAACGACTTACCACCCACCCACGGTAGGTATGTGGACGCCATATAATAAAAACTAAGTAAATAAAAAAAAATTGGTACCCCTTAATAATATTTTTAAATTTGCCCAATGTCCTTTGGAAAAAAGTTCGCGCAAGTGTCTAGTCGCGGAAGTGTTTGGGCGCAAACGTCTCTCGCGAAACTGTCTGGCGCGCAAGTGTCCGTCGCGCAAAGGGCTTCGCGCAAGTGGTTTGGCGCGGAAACGTCTAGTCGCGCAAGTGTCCATTCGCGGAAATGTCTATGGGCGCAAACGTCCATTCGCGCATTTGTGTCCATTCGCCCAAACGGCCGCGCGCAAGTGTCTTTCGCGCAAATGTCTTTCGCGCATGTGTCCTGATACCTTTTTCTACCTATGTAATTATGTGGACAGACCTTTTATTAAATTGTAATAAAATAGAAAGCCATATTTTATATTGCAATAATATATATCCACCAATATACAATATCAGATTAGTTTGGAACATCAATATTTATTGGAATTTTAAATCGGAGTATAACGGATCGACTAATAAAATATATTTCATTTGATGTGTTGTTATTCAGTTTCAACTACATTAATTATGGTGCATTGTTGCAAATGCCGGACGCAGAGATATCATCATCTCCCTAGCCTTTTCCCAACTATGTTGGGGTCGGCTTCCAGCCTAACCGGATTCAGCTGGATACAATAGTGTTTTACGTGAAGCGACTGCCTTACAGACCCTCACAACCCAGTAACTGGGAGACACGATACTCCTTTGTTAGACTGGTCAGACTCTCTGGCTTCTGAATACCCGTAACGACTGTCAAATTTCTACGAATGACAACCGGGACCAACGGCTTTACGTGCTTTCCGAGGCACGGAATGTCAGTGATGTCCAAGATGAACTTTAGAAAGTACATATGAAATGCCGGACACAAAGACGTCATTTAAAAATGTAATCCTCTCCTTTGTCCCCTCTGTCATATATCCCGCGGTTTCTACCCGCAATTTTCAGTCACTACTCCGCTCCCGTAGATTCTATCGTGATGCTGTAATCACGACATGTGACTCTTATATAAACCTCCAAACTTAAAAAAATATGTTTTTAGAATACGTATATAAATCCCATAAATAATAGATTTTCAATCTGTATTCTTAGCTAACAATGTCTAAGTTTGTACTTGTTAATTAAGGCCAAATGTTACTAAGAAAAATTAAAGAAAATAACAGAATTGTGCTACGAAAACTGTTCTAGAGTTCAAATAGAAACTCATTCAGCTTTAGGGTACGTAGCTCGTAGGCGTAATGCTGTTATCCTACTTACCTAATAGTATACCCTTGCCAAGTTTAGTAGGTCAAACACAAATGTGGAATTCTCAATTCTGACGTTCATTCCACATTTCGTTCGTAACATGCAAATTTAGTCGCGCTATCTCACTGAGTCGCATGTAGGAGTAATTCGAATATGGAACTTGTTACTTTTAAATTAAGGAAAGTACGCGATTTTAAAACGAAACGGAGGTGCACACGCTTTGAAAAGTTTTTGAATTTGGAATGTCTTTAATGAGTCGAGACGGTGAATAAAACGGTTGTGTGTAATAACTGTAATAAGTTGTAATAATACTTTTTTTTTTTTTTTTTTTTTTTTTTGGTGAGTGGGAAATCATCCAATGACTGCTCCCGTCCTGGGTGCGACGGGAGGGCGTGTCAGACTCTTACTGACTAAAACCCACTCATGTTCCTTCGATTGCCCTTTATGTTCCAGGGTCACGGTAACTATTATAAACATTCCGCAACCCCGGCAGGCGTTGGCCCTGTTGGGCCCCTTCCTGTGCTGACTCCTTCTCTTTGAGGCGCGCGTGGAACAAAACGCGCCGTCTACGCGGTCCTGGTCCTAGCCGGGCGGCGAGCTACCCATAGCTCGCCATCCGCAGAACCGCGCCTACGGTGGCCGGTAGTCGTCCTGCGACTCTCGACGTCTTCGCCTGGGTCTTAGTCCGGGGCGAGAGGCTCTTCGTTGCCTCTCGCGCGCCGCCGCTTCCTTCACTAGCATAACTGCTTCGCAGAAGGAGGCGACGGCATCCCATTCCGTCTCGCCCCGGAGCATGGCCTGAACCAGCGCCGGGCGCGAGAGGTCACCGCCGCCGATCGCCTCTACGAGGACACGTCGATGCTCCACCCATGCGCGGCACACCTCTACTGTGTGCTCGACCGTGTCCTCCAGGCGACCGTTACTGCAGTGGTGACACCCAGGCGTCGCTTCCGCCCGAATCCGACACAGGAACCTCCCGAACTGACCATGTCCGGTGAGGACCTGTGTCAAGCGAAACGTAAGAGTGCCATGACGCCTCTCCAGCCACTCCTCAAAGAGGGGTCTTACCGCCGCTATAACGGCGTGCCCAGTTGTAATAATACTTACGATTGTTATAATGTTCTGTAATATCTTTTACCCGCAACTTCGTCGAAGTGAATGTCGGATGATTTGTTTGTTTTTGTGAGTACAATCATGTGTTTACGTTATAAATTACCAGTCACTGTATAGCTACACTAATCTACATTATATACAATGGTGAACTGACTTATTGGCTGGCAGACTGAGTAATATATGAATGAACAGCCCAAACCGCTGGTCTTAGGGACAAGCAATTTAAGGGGTTTTTGAAAATTGAAATCATAAAGGAGTTAAACAAGAAATTGAAGTTTTAACAACCAAGTGGATAAAGCCGCGGGCGGCAGCTTGTACAAAAAAAAATCTTATGAAAAAAATAACATCCTAAAACCAATCAGTCTTTTTGATAAAAAAAAATTAACTTTCCATAGCTACATATTTAAGAATATCGTAATACTACCCATGAATCAGTATTCACCCCTCGCTCTATATAAAGCGCGTAAAAATAAGCAGTAAATAAAACCTTATTCATCAGAATGAGGGATGAACGAAAGTATATAGTGCTATTTCACTGACTTACACTTGAATTTCACTTTGATGTGAAGACAAGTGAGTCCACTTGAATGAAGACTCACAACTCGACTCACTTGTCTTTTTAACCCCTGACGCAAGAGCGGTGTTATAAGTTTGACAACTATGTGTGTGTGTCTGTCTGTCTGACTGTGGCACCGTCTAAAACGGTTGAATACCCGTTTAAGTGTTGGGCCTGAGTGCCCGCTCAAATCGAGCTTCCAGCGGGGCGGGGCGTGTGGCGTCCATATCAAACAGACGCATTAACACGTAGGTGTCCTGAGTGGCGGCCGAGCGGCGCGAGAACAACTTGTACGCAACGCTGCACGCTCCGCTGAACGCTCTTCACTCAGTTCGTACACTAAGAGCTACCGTGCCACAGACAAAAAGACACACAAACAAAGCGGTCAAATAACACAAAAAGAGAGGTGTTGTACACCTCTCTTTTTGCGTCAGGAATTAAAAAACAAGTAAAATTAAGTTAAGCACAATTTTAGGTACATATAAAGTTACCAGCCAACCTAAACTAATCCGGTTGAAACCAAATACAAGAATAACAGTTATTATTATTTGGCACAAGTATCAGGTTTAACGATTCTAGTTAAAATTTGGCTTTAAATCTTCGAGCTTTTCTCGAAATGGTATCTAAGATTTTGTACCTATATCTGAGATACTGTACTTGACACGGACGGCTTATACCCAAATTCCACCCTAAAAATCCCTCCTAAGGGGGGAAAACAGGAACCGATACATTTTCGTTTATTTGTTTAGTAGTAGTTTCTACTGTTATATCAATGGGACTTAATTAGGTAATTAATTTAGGTAAAAGTGTGTCTTATTTAACTTCCTAAGTTTTTGTATTATTCTACTAAGATGGCGAAAAATCTTCTTAGCCTGTGTAGAGTTAGTGAGAAAACTTCACTTGAAATTGCATTTTGCGAGATTAAACACTGCAAACGAAGGAATAAATCTCAGATTTTTTAAAGCGAATTAAATACCTAGCCGTATTTCCGTACTTTGCCGTGCCCTCAAAAACTATGAAAGTAAAAAGTAAGTTTATATAAGTACCTATTGTTTAACATAGTAGGTCTGCAGGCTAGATGACAAAAAAAACTAAATAGTTTACTCAATACTCAATACTCAATACTTTATTGCAGTTTTTTAGTCCGCATTAGATTGTCAAAAAATTTTGGACACAATTTTTTTCTTTTTCTCGTATCCGAGAATGCGGACACGAATGCGTTGAAGTTTCGCGTGACATCACGCCTAGGTAACATTTTTAACTAACAAGCGTCTTCACTACCCCCTCCTCTCGATGTCGGAACTTTGATGCTCTTCATGTTTTTTTATTAATTTCATCAAAAGAAAAATATGTATCCAGAATTTTTAAACGGTTTAACGAACTGACTAAATGTAATACTATTTTTTTTATGTAGTCGTCATCCCTATTATTGACACCAACAAAAAATAATTAGCAATTACAACATCCAATTCAATAAGACAACCTTAGTTGGCACATGCCATGGTTTAAAGAAAGATGTATAGCAATCCGAGAGTGTCTCTTGCCAACAACATCACAGAAGTTGCCGCTTTATAGATAGCAATAATAAACTGTAATAGGTTACCTTATATACAGGTTATCGGATTTTACAGTGTTAATAAAGTATTTCTTCAGTAATAAAGTTTATTGACTCAAATTGTATGTATACAATCTAAACAAAACACCAATTAGGAAATATACATCCTTACTAATGTGTCTGTCTGTCTCTTCTTCACGCCTAAACCACTTAACGGATTTGAATGTTTGGTACAGATGTAGTCTGGGACCCGAGAAAGGACATAGGATACTTTTCATCTCGGAAATCTCCCGGGAACGGGAACAAAAATTCCACGCGGGCGAAGTCGCGGGCAAAAGCTAGTTATTAAATAAATATCTTGGGACAATTTAAACACTGGCTATCTGATCCCAAGCTTGAACTTGTGTTATGGTAACCAGATAGACAACTGATCTGCATACTTATAAAATTTATTTTTACATACATAACATACATAAATATTAAAGATAAATTACACCCAGCAACAGAACAAACAATCTTACTCATCACCCAAAGTTTGTCAAATTAATATTACACAAGACGTAATTTAATAAACAACTGTCTAAGAACGAAAGTTGAAATAACAATCTGTGAGTACCTTGCAGATATTATTCCCCTAATTAGGTAATTTAAAAAGATCTATGTCAGACATCGAAAATGGCGTTGGCTAGAAACAATTAACCATCATTATTCCAAGTTTATTATTATCATTATTATGTCGTGATGGCCTAGTGGTTAAGGCGCCCGCCTCTCATGCAAGAGGTTGCGGGTTCGAATCCGGGCAAGTACCAATGTGACTTTTTCAATTCATATGTAATTTCTAAAGTTTATCTTAGACATCACAGACATCGGTGAAGGAAAACATCGTGAGGAAACCTGGACTTGTAGTTAATATAAGTCCGAAATCGGCAACCCGCCTTGAGCAAGCGTGGTGATCAATGCTCGTGCCTTCTCTGTATGAGAAGAGGCCTTTGCCCAGCTGTGGGAAAGTTAATTATAGGCTGGTATTATTATTATATTCCAAGTTACCTTTTCTTTAATAACGGGACAACTTTTCTGGTGATACGCAACGCACAGCCAAAATTACTGAAGCTAGAAACATGACCACAGTAGTTTAATTATTGAGCATTTTACTAATGACGTCAAAAAGAGGCAAAATGCAACGATGAAACCACAGGAACCAGCCTGAGTATTTATATTTATACACAAGAACGAAAACGTGCTTCACGTAAGACTTGACATCTAATTTCCCAATCACATACTTGATCAGCTCTACAAAAATAAGGTACAAATGCTTACGTCGCGCAACCGTTTAGCTACCTCTATAAATCACTCTTATTTAAGATCAAAGAGATTTACTAAGACATGCGAAAAACAAACCCCTAACACAAATCCTTTGGCAGTAGCTAGTTTCATCAATAAACTAAGAATCTAAAGCTGGGTACTGACCGATGTTACAGGGTTACAATGTTACGTGTTACACAGTTTGCTATGTGACGTGTTCGTGAAGATAGTATGGGGAAACGAGAGGCTTGATGCGAATGCTCTTACCCTGCGTTTGGATATAATATATGTGTTAGGTAAGACGAAGGATATTATTAAAGGAGCCTATTCTATAATCGATTCTAATTCCAAATATGTGAAAAAACAATGCCATTTTTTTACCAAGTGCCTCATAGAATTAATAAATTGTTGACACGCGCGCTAAATACTCATCGAAAGAAGAACGGATCATACCTACTTCACTCTCTTTAGCAACACGAGCAATTGCGAACACTAGAGTGTCCTTTTTTAAGACTTTGAGAGCTTTATAGCGATAAATTCAACTACAGTTTTATATTTTTATTAGTCATATATGAGCATATGGCGTCCTTTAATTTGCCCCTTGACTAACGTAACACGGTGTAATGTCGCAGGTTTTTCATAAAATTAGGTATTTGATGAAAACCGGAAGATGACACATTTTAAACTCAATTTCATCAAAAACCTGTAATAATCCAAATTTTAGAAAAAAAACCTGAACTAGTTTGGGTTTATGACAAAGTTCTTGTCAAAATCACGGGTTTTTATGACAAATAAATCTATTTAAATGCAAGAAATAAAACAATACAACATTACTTGCAACTTAGTAAAAAGAAATCAAACAACCTATCTTCCGGTTTTTAATGCTGCTTGTTACACGGAGTTTAAAACACGACATAATGTTCTCGCATCACATACTCGCTGCGAATAGTACCAGTCCGTAACACCGGTCAGAACCCGCCTTAAGAATTCTCTGTAAAAGGCGCGGAACTCGGTTGCGTCACAGAAATGGCGTTCTTATTTCAGAATTGAAAGAGATGGCCAGCGATATTTGAAGTTGGAACTTAATTTTTCTGAAAGGACAATATTGATGTCAAAGTTAATGTCAAAGCGTTTGTTTAACTTTGACAGATATTTTTTTTTTCTTTCATCATCAGTCATTGAATGATTTCCCACTCACCAAGAGTGGGAAATCATCCAATGACTGCTCCCGTCCTGGGTGCGGCGGGAGAGCGTGTCAGACTCTTACTGACTAAAACCCACTCATGTTCCTTCGATAGCCTTTTATGTTCCAGGGTCACGGTAACTATTATACACATTCCGCAACCCCGGCAGGCGTTGGCCCTGTTGGGCCCCTTCCTGTGCTGACTCCTTCTCTTCGAGGCGCGCGTGGAACACTAACGCGCCGTCGACGCGGTCCTGTCCTGGTCCTAGCCGGGCGGCGAGCTACCCATCGCTCGCCATCCGAACTTTGACAGATATTTGTGAATTGACTGAAAGTTGAGGCTAGTTGCATGTTTTATAATGTAGGTCTATATAAAGAATACTGCGCAAGAAACTTCATGGGCGCTCGTTTCAATTAAGTTGGTTCAAAATTCTAGAATATAATCAATTTTATATGTAAGAAGTAAAACTATTCCAAATAATAATTTCATAAGTCTCGGCAGTCAGAGATAGTACGTGGTTTCATATAAAAATGTATAGAACGAAATAAGGAAAATTGTGGAAAAAAATCATGGAAGAAGCCAGTGGTGGTGTAACACGGAAATGGAAAATATTTGTGAAAAAATATAAGAAAATTGAATTTATTTCATGTAAGGTAGATAAAAACAATTCTGAATCTTAAATTGAATGTCTAAAACGTCATATTTTGAAAGATAAAGCCCAGACTTTGTCGTATATAGAAAATGCGTTGCTTTTTTCTACTGTAAAAAGCACGTATTTTGCAATCAAACCTTCTTCGTGAATCATTTTGTCTATTAGTGAAAAAAGGCTTGAAAGAGAGAGAGTAGACGCGGTGAGTAATATCGTAGTCTAAAAATTATTGTTTACTCAGAAATAAAAAGTACACTTTTTGGTAGTATTCAGATTAGCAGAAGGTTTGTAAAGTTCTGAGTACTATGATGATTTTCAATAAAAAAAAAACTTAATGAAGTCATTTATTCAATTTAAAATTTCTTTACACTGACTCTTAAACTAGACATAAAACCAGGTGCGGTCGACTGGGAATGTTGCGTTCTGTTCATCTACACTGTGAACGAACAGAACGCAACATTCCCAGTCGTCCGCAGTGTGGACGACGGGGTGTGGACGAACGGGAAGTACCCAAATAAAAGAGTACAGATAAAGTTTAATAGCTATCTGATCAACATTTCTTTCTATTTGTCGCAAGCAAAAGCTAAGCATTTCATAATATTCCGAGGTCATAGAGGTCAAATAGAAACGCAGCTTCGCTCCTCCACCCGTGACTCCAGGCCAGCTGCCATTTTCAGTTCAACGCGTACTTAATACATTAAAAAGAATAGATATTAAACAAGAAACTTTTCTAAGAAAATCAATTTCAATTGCTAAGTAGTTGGTGTTATTATGTGTTAGAAGAATTTAATGCGTCGTTGATTTCGATTGCTCGATTCCAAGGTCGGGGAAAAATGGGCTTTTCCAAAAGAATTTTCTTATGTTATTTAATAGCTCGGTGGTTAATGACACGTGGTATATGTAGGGTGACTGATAAATTAGTGGCCGATATAAAGACACATTTTTGTACAAAAAAAAATTACCTCTGAATTTAAAAGATATATCTTAATATAGTGCACGGTATCGTTGTTATACGTAGTGTCTTCTACGTTTAACTACGAAATTTCAAGTGTTACCACTTGAAATAGTTAGTTAGTTTTATAATCAATAACTTTTACAATCAAACAATTTTAATTTTATGTCATTTTAGGCAAACAACCGAGGCAGCAACAATTCCAGAGTTTCATCCCAGAAACAAAGATGATATAATTACCTTGGCACCCACACCATTCAAACCAAACCAGCACAGCAACAATGCTTTGCGGCAGAAATAAGTACTGTGCAGTCTTTATGTAACTGCTTATAAATAACTGGCTAGAAAAATACCTTTGAGGTTTTCTTCTTAACACTTAGAATGCAATTGAAACATTCTAGAGAGAATATTTCAATTTGATTTTGTGAGGCTCATGGAATGATCACATATAAAAAGAACAATAAATACAGTTAAAAGTGCTTCCTCTTTATATTTATTAGTTACACTGTACAAAAGTGTTGACCGGAGGGTTTTTCAAGCCCCATTACTGCACACACATATTAGGTTCCGGAGGTCTTTCACGGTATGCTATCGCTACTAAACGAACGAGGCGAACACGGGGCGCCACGCGGGGAAGCGGGAGACCATGGAGACGGATCGCATTCCAGCGAGGTGCACAGATAAGTCGTGCGATTTGTTTGGCGGTAGTGCGTTTTCGAACGAGTACCTTCACAGGGAGCTCTACTACTCTTCAATCAATATTATTATATCTACCCGTCGATATTGTTTTACTTGAATTATAGCTTTATTGTACAAGAAAGGGATGATATGGTTTAATATTCATATAAATAAATACCCTTCATTTCCGAAGGCGGTAAAACCAACATCTAACAATATTAAGCTAGCCTACATTTTATTAATCTATCGAATTCAAGCGTAGTCCTTTAAAATACCTTGATACTTCAAGAAATTCGAAAAAGCTTAAAAATATATACAAGAAATACAAAGTAGAATTCATTATTTCAGTGGGTATTACACTCTTTTTTTTAAAGTTGTTCAAATAACTCCTACAGTACTAAGAAACCACTAAAAAAAATCCTAAATTTTTATTTAAACGCTAAGTACCCTAAAAACGCTTTTAAAAATTGTATTTGCAAATTTCGCGCCGAAATTTCCAAAAACGGAAAACGCCGTGGGCGTGGTTTTGGTTTGGCGATATGACGTCCTTTTTTTTTTTTTTTTTTTTTTTTTTTTTGGTGAGTGGGAAATCATCCAATGACTGCTCCCGTCCTGGGTGCGACGGGAGGGCGTGTCAGACTCTTACTGACTAAAACCCACTCATGTTCCTTCGATTGCCCTTTATGTTCCAGGGTCACGGTAACCACTATAAACATTCCGCAACCCCGGCAGGCGTTGGCCCTGTTGGGCCCCTTCCTGTGCTGACTCCTTCTCTTTGAGGCGCGCGTGGAACAAAACGCGCCGTCTACGCGGTCCTGGTCCTAGCCGGGCGGCGAGCTACCCATCGCTCGCCATCCGCAGAACCGCGCCTACGGTGGCCGGTAGTCGTCTTGCGACTCTCGACGTCTTCGCCTGGGTCTTAGTCCGGGGCGAGAGGCTCGTCGTTGCCTCTCGCGCGCCGCCGCTTCCTTCACAAGCATAACTGCTTCGCAGAAGGAGGCGACGGCATCCCATTCCGCCTCGCCCCGAAGCATGGCCTGAACCAGCGCCGGGCGCGAGAGGTCACCGCCGCCGATCGCCTCTACGAGGACACGTCGATGCTCCGCCCATGCGCGGCACACCTC
Organism: Athetis lepigone; assembly: GCA_033675125.1. Lineage (NCBI taxonomy): Eukaryota > Metazoa > Arthropoda > Insecta > Lepidoptera > Noctuidae > Athetis > Athetis lepigone. The sequence goes on from CM066224.1 coordinate 12,660,283, forward strand.
AACTGTGTGCTCGACCGTGTCCTCCAGGCGACCGTTACTGCAGTGGTGACACCCAGGCGTCGCTTCCGCCCGGCGATATGACGTCCTCACGTCGTGTAAATAAACAAATGCGCTGTGATATTTTACATCATTATTATTGTTTTTATCTAAAAAATTAGTTACTGTTCGACTTACCGTTGGTGTGCGTTCCGGAATGCAAGTACACAAGTGTGAAAACATCGGAATAATTGTGAATTCTAGTGTTAACTGATTCAAATTTAAGAAAAACTTAGTTAAAAGTTGTGGGAAGAGTATTCCAACTATTACACCATAAAAACCCGTTTGTACTTTAGTAAATATCACTTTGATGTAAGTACCTATGTGCTTTAGCCTTCTAAAATATCTTTCACAATAACTTCCATGAAAAAGTATATTTTTATAATTAAGATCGTATTAGGAGGTTATAAATAAAACAAATAGTGACGTCTAGTTGACACTGTTGACAGTCGACAGCTCTCACTGTCTGTGGTCTGTATTTCGGTGTGTTCAAGAACAGATAAAAAAAACTGAAAACTTTGAATTGAATTTAAAAAAATATTTTCTAGTTTTATGAACTAAAACTAACACTGTTCGGCTGCTTTTTGCATAAGCTACCTCAATAATATATTTTTAGATTTTTTCTCTTATACAGTGTAATACCCTATTATAAGGGACGGTCTAGCAAAACTTTGTTGAAATACAGCCAGCATTTTAACGGATTTCATTGTGACCTAATTCTTGCTGGGTGGGTGGCGTGGGTGGAAGTCAAAATCACAGAGCAAAAACTTATTTTAAAAAAGAAATTTGTCTTTAAAGACGTTAAGAGAGAAAAATAATACTTTTTCGGAAGTCGGTGTTAGGTTTAATATTTTTTCGCAAGGCCATCGACTTCCATCTTTGAATTGCCTTCTAACCAAATTGCAAATATTGATAGATAGTTTTGATGTATTCCATTATAAACTTTATAATCGTACTTTTACAGGTCATAATCGTAATAGAACACATCAAAAATACATTATTATTTCGAGATACAGTTTCTATGAACATTTATCTCAGATTTTAATTAAATTAATATGGGACTATTTTTCAGGAAGAGTATTCATTTTACAAATAAAAGAATGTTGCAAAACGCCGAGGGAAATGAAGTTGACAAGTGACAAGAGAAGGAGTCAGCACAGGAAGGGGCCCAACAGGGCCACGCCTGCCGGGGTTGCGGAATGTTTATCATAGTTACCGTGACCCTGGAACATAAAGGGCAATCGAAGGAACATGAGTGAGTTTTAGTCAGTAAAAGTCTGACACGCCCTCCTGCCGCACTCAGGACGGGAGCAGTCATTTGATGATTTCCCATTCACCAAAAAAAAAAAGGGTTGACACCTCCTTCTAAAAGGGTTGGCACCACAACCCCCCTAGTGTAGAGAATGTTCATTTCGAATTTATATAAAAAAAATTGCAGAAGTGCAAAACTATACATATTTTTTTAGTATCCCACTTTTGAATCCCACGTTAATATTTTTGCCATTAAATCCCACAATCTTTCTCCACCGACAAGACGAAAGACCTAAGCACAAAGCAAACAATCGAAAGACGAAATGGACCACGATCAAACCTCAAACCACCAGAATCCATTAAACTATCTTCAGAAAAATTACCCCTCTATATGCCATTACATTTCCCCAATAGATGCCGCTATTAGGGCTCCTGAAGGTTACATTCCATGAAAGAGATTTGATAAAATATCGAATCTTTCAATTTATATTTCCCATCTACCGAGGCGAACTTCGCGAACGGGCATCGTTTAAACGTGAAGAATATTATGATTCCACCGCGTTTTTTCTTTGGAATTCTGACGTGGTGTGCGATAAAGGAATTTTTCCTCCGTCATTTTGTGTGGTATTAAGTTTCGAAGGGTAGACTGAGTTATGCGATAGTTCTTTGTTTGGGGGTTGTTAGCCATGTATGTAAGAAAGACAATAGGCTAAATATACAGATGTTCAAATAGATTTATTGTGTTTCAGCTTGTGTTGTGACGGATTGAAGGGGAGGAGGTAGACTGAAAAACATTGATGAATTGTGTATTTGCTTGTGATGTCGTTGAGCTCTTTAAGATAAAAGGTGACCTCACAATGCTTGTTGAGGCAGGTTTACCAAAATTGTTACTGAAACTTTCCTCAAAATGTTTGCCTGAAAGCTATTTACTCTCTGGAATAACTCTAAGTCTGGACTTAAAAAGAGGTAATGATCGTTGAGGTTGTTTCGGCATTTCTTCTCGTAGATAGATAGGAAATGTCGACTTCAGTTAGTTTTAAAAAATATGACTTGTTACTGCAATTTAATATCCTACTTGCATAATAAACAATTACATGTTATTTTTACGTGAATAATTAAAGGAAGGAGAAAATAATAAATGAAAGTATGCGGGTTGACACCACGACACGTAAGACTACTACTACACTTGATGCACTAACACCAAGAAAATAATATGTACGCAAGAAAAATATTCCAGTAAAGTAGGTAAGAATCTTGACCGTACTGGAATGATCCTGATAGCCGTGAAAGAAAAAAGAGAAATGGAAAAGAAGGATTCAATGCAAATAAGCGTTATTGAGTATAATTTATTCTTCGATACATAAACAAATGAATAGGTTACTATCATTGTCAAAAGAAACTGACCCCTTCCCGTCTTGGGAGTAGTTTATATTATTCCATACAAAACAAGTCATACAAATTGGATATTTCTACATGATATCCTGTTTTGAAAGGTTATGTTGATTATGTTGATGTTTGTAGACGAAACCTTCCAGATTTTTTTTTCATGTTTCTCTGATAATATGTTTAGTCTGTATAAGTAAATATTAATATATACATCAGAATAACACATAGGCTATATACCTAACATCACGCTATGACCGACGTGAACGGAGCAGTAACCAAAAATCGATTATAAAGCGGGTTAAACCGCGAGTGACAACTAGTCTTACATATTAAAAGGCTCATCTATTGATTTTAAAAGAGTGTCCATGGAGTTTCTTGCTCGCTCTTCTCCATGAGACCTACTCCTTGGAATGAGCAACTAGCTTCATTTTTCTGACAGACTGACACCTTGACGATTTAAAAGTACCCGTAAATGGTTTATTTGAATAAAATAGTTTTGAGTTTGAGTTTCATCCAATAAGAAAAAGTTCTTAAAGTCTTGTCCTTGGGGTTAAAATAAGACAATCATTTTCAAAGCATATCCACACAACGGAAGCCACGTAAAACAACTACTGTAATGGTCCCCTTCAGATGGCATTTTTGATAATAAATATTTGCCTGTTCAAATAATAGGAACCTTATTCTAATAAGTTTAGAGTATAGTTTGTATTACTCAAGTAACACAAATATTTTGCCAAATACGTCAAATGCATTGGATGAACAACTGTTATAAAACGCTAAACGCTGTAACCGCGCTTATAAGCGCTTATAACGCGCTGTGCGTATCTAACGCTGTTAGGTACGTTTTGGAACACTTCAATTTAATTCTAGAACATGTCACAAAAGCCTTAAGTCCTAAAGGTAAGACAAGCTCTATCTTGCTCACATGAACGTAAAAACTTTGAACATATAAAGTCCTTGTAACTGAATTTAGTGACGACAGTCAGTCTCATCGAGGATTAGTTATCTGCGCAGAAGAAATACACAAGCATGAGCGCAAATTCAGGTGGTTCTATATTCCTTTACTCTCATAATCACTGATTGGAATTTGTCAAAAATATTTGACCTAAAATTTCCGAGAATCGCTTCTTTGATCAAAATTTTCTTGGGTGTAAATTTCGGAATGATTATTAGGGATTACATATATATGTTACATTAATGTTAATAATATTTAACGCAACTTATATTTTACGCAATAAAAATATTACAATACATGTAAACCAACGGAATTTTTTGAATAGTTTTTATTTTTAGGTCACAACCATAATGTTTGATAGCAAGCACCCGAATTCCGATCACTGGGGGCGTACCACAAGCCCTTATAGCAGTATTACTTTGATATTACTTTCAGTGGGAAAGAGACGGCGCTAGACAACGTGTCTAGCGCTGTCACGTGCACACCTCTGAACAGAAATAAAACAATCTTACTTTAAACGTCATGGTAAGGGGGCTTTTCATTGTCATGACTGTAGTGTTTGTGTATCTATGCAAAGAGGTACTGACGCTGTCTCACACACACAAGTAGTGGAGGGGCGGGATCAGCCGTCACTCCGAGAGTCATGCGATGAGCGCCGGCGCAACCGGACGCGATAGTGAATAGCTACTTGGTGTGTCAGTGAGCCAGTGTACGACTACATACAACGAACCAGGATAAAAGTAGAAGCTCTACAAGTGGCGACGAGGATCAAGGTTAGTGAAAATATTAACATTTATAGTGACCTGATTAGGCACCAGACAAATCTATTTAGTCGACCTTACATTCCAAACGATACGAGTTTGCTAATATTTGAAGTAGATAGGTAACGATTAAACCACAATAGTCAAAGTGTCTATTTACCGCCGAAAAAAAAAAACATATCGGAAAGGTATAATAAACGAATAAGAAGTAGGAGTAGTGGTAAATAAATAAACAGTGGTCAATCGTATTAGTAGCCAAGTTAGGTCTCATTATTATTATATTACAAAGTGCGTACCTAGTTAGTATAAGTACGTTTCTCGGAACCGTAAACAATACGATTAGGCTCGAACACTTCTACAGTGCGACATCGTAACGTAAACAAAATAACTAATAGAACCTAGTGTGATAGGAACTTACTGGACTGGGTATGAGTAATTTTACACCAGCCAAATAAGTTATGTACTTACACTGTACCTACTATTATTTTGCTCGATTACTTTTGTAACGTGAGCGACATCTCGCCGCTTTGACGATTATAGTATCAACACGGTGAAATATAAACAATGATTATGTATACGGAGCTGTTTAGTAAGCTAAATTATCGAAAACATTTTAAGAGCATTTATTCAACAACGAACAAAGATTAATTGATTAGCATTTTTATAATAATGTTGTTCATGTTGTTCAATAAGCACCTTTGTTTACAAGGCACACAAAGTAACTCGTACATGCTTTTCAGAACTCCACTTTAAACTATTGAGCTTGTAAAAGGATAATGTAAAATAATGTTTTAGTACAGGTAGGTATTTGATAAACAATGAAAAAAAAACACAGTAATTACCTAGGTTCAAACCTAGTAACCTAGGTAATTTGAATATAATTACATGGTTTTTAATAATCAATAGTCAAATCGTTTATTTTTATTGGACCACTTTGAAACATAAAAAAAAAAAAGAACTTAATTTTGAGATAGAGTATGTCGTCACCATTAAATTGGAGACAGTGTATGTGGTCACCATTAAATTGGAGACAGTGTATGTGGTCACCATTAAATTGGAGACAGTGTATGTGGTCACCATTAAATTGGAGACAGTGTACGTGGTCACCATTAAATTGGAGACAGTTTATGTGGTTACCATTTAATTGAAAACAGTTCATCTGGGTCACCATTTAATTGGAGACGCCCTCATGTGATTACTTTCCAATTGGAAGGAAACTCAATTGGTCATCATTAAATTGAAGACGAGAATTGGAAAACATTGTATCTTAACTTTCAGGTCGCCCCCAGATCGCTTCAAAATGTCACATTTCCTGCCAACACCAGAAAAACTCGATCTTGATGGGGACAGCGCATCAGTGGGACTAAGATGGGAGAAGTGGAAGCGTTCCCTAAGGATTTACTTGGAAGCTGCCGAAATCAAGTCTCCTTTAAAAAAACGAGCAACACTTTTACTTTTAGGTGGAACAACATTACAAGAAATATTCTACAATTTGCCAGGAGCAAGCATAGAAGAGACTGAAGGAGTAGATGTTTTTGCAATCGCTTTGGAAAAACTTGATGAACATTTTCTACCTAGGCAGAACAAAAATTTTGAGCGACATATTTTTCGAGCTATCAAGCAGGAAGATGGGGAAAGTTTTGAGAAATTCCTGATAAAGCTCCGGCATCAGGCTGCCAAATGTGATTTCGAAAAACCGGAAGAAGACTTAATCGGGCAAATAATTGAAAAATGCAAATCAACAGAACTAAGGAAAAAGATATTGACTATGGGGAACCAGGCGACTTTAAACAAAATAATAAGCGAAGCAAATACACTGGAAGCTGTAAATCACCAACTTGAGAGCTATGAACGGAAGGAGAAAAATAGTAGTAATGACATAAATCTAGTAGTAAACAAAAATAAATTTAACGTACGAGAAAGAACATACAGAAATAGGAAAGACGAAGAGCAAACCAAGTGTGGCAGATGTGGTAGATTTGGAAATGACAATCATAATTCCACATGCACAGCAAAAAACAAAAAATGCTTTGCTTGTGGCAAACTAGGACATTTTCAACAATGTTGCAAAACAAAATCGAATCAACGGAAAAGAAAATTAGAGAAGAAAGAAGGCGATAAAAATAAGAAACAACGAAAGGAAAACTCAGTGAACTCGCTCAGCGATGAAGAAGACGTGCAATACATTTTCAACGTTAATCAAGATTCTACCATAGATTGCGATGTCGGAGGAGTAAAACTAGAAATGCTTATCGATTCAGGCTGCAAATTAAATCTAATCTCGGACGAGACGTGGCAGAAATTGAAAAATCAAAAAATCACTTGTTACCGACAAATGAAAGACACAAATAAAATACTGTTTGCGTATAGTAGCAAGACCCCCTTGGAAATCCAGGGATCATTCGAGACAGTTATAAAAGTAAACGGAAGAACAGACTACAACACCATATATGTGGTAAAGAACGGTTCAAGAGATCTGCTCGGAAAAGATGCAGCTATACGACTGGGTGTATTAAAACTTGGAATTGGCATAAACGAAATTCAAGAAAAAGAACCTTTTCCAAAATTTAAAGGTGTTTTGGTAGATATACCTATTGATCCAACAGTAAAACCAGTAGCGCAACCTTTTAGAAGAATACCGATCCCTATAGAAGAAAGAATCGAGGAAAAGATAAAGGAACTTTTGGAATTGGATATAATTGAAGAGGTACAAGGACCATCTTCTTGGATCTCTCCTATTGTCCCGATTATTAAGGATAACAACGAAATACGGCTGTGTTTGGACATGCGTCGAGCAAATGCAGCTATATTGAGAGAGAATCATCCTTTGCCATGTATGGAACACCTATTACCGAAAATCCGTAAAGGAAAATATTTTTCAAAACTGGACGTGAAGAATGCGTTTCACCAAGTGGAACTCCATCCAAACTCTCGGCACCTGACGACTTTTATTACCTCCAAGGGACTCTATAGATACAAGAGACTAATGTTCGGGATTACATGTGCTCCTGAACTATTTCAGAAGATCATGGAAAAAATGTTAATCAAATGTGAAGGAGTCACCAATTTCATAGATGACATACTTGTATGGGGAAGTAATGAAGAAGAACACGATACACGATTGGCCAAAGTATTAGAAGTTTTAAATGAAAATTCGGTTCTACTAAATAAAGATAAATGTGTACAGAAAGTTACAAAAGTAAAATTTTTGGGCCACGAATTGACACCCGAAGGAGTAAGACCGTTACCTAAATATGTGGAAAGCATCAGTAAGTTTAGAGCACCAAAAACGATAGAGGAACTGCAGAGCTTTCTTGGCCTTGTGAATTATATAAATAAGTGGATACCAAATTTGGCAACGACTACAGAACCCCTTAAAGAACTACTAAGGAAAAAATTGGGAAAGAAGGCGAGCATTGAAGAATATTGGACAGAAAAGCAGGAAAAAGCATTTTTGAAATTGAAGAATATATTAACAGAAATTAAAAGTCTTGGATATTATGATGTCAAGGATAAAACTCAAGTGATCGCGGATGCCAGCCCTGTTGGCCTCGGGGCCGTGCTGGTCCAATATGATAGTCATGGACCCAGAATTATCGCATACGGTAATCGGACTTTGACGAACTGCGAACGCAAGTACAGCCAAACAGAGAAAGAAGCCCTGGCTCTTATTTGGGCTGTTGAACACTTTAATACCTTTTTATTCGGAAAACAATTTGATTTAATTACAGACCACAAACCGTTGGAATTTCTATTCAGCCAAAAATCAAAGCCTTGTGCTCGAGTGGAACGGTGGGTTTTAAGATTACAAACCTACAGGTACAATATTATACATAAACCCGGGAAAACCAACATTGCTGACCCGTTGTCGAGATTATGTAAGGAATCCAATAAAACAACTAACGATACTGACTACGTACAGCAAATCGTAGAATATGCGAGGCCCCGAGCAATTTCTTACAAGGAGATTATTGAATGTTCTGAAGCGGACCAAGAAATCAATAAAGTTCGCGATGGCATCTACAATCAAAACTGGGACGAGTCGGTAAAAAATTACAAGTTGTGTGCAGAGGAATTCTGTTTTTATGAAGACATCCTCCTAAGAGGAAATAGGATAGTCATTCCACAGGATTTGCGAAAACAAGTGCTGGATGCGGCTCATGAGGGACACCCTGGAATAGTAGCCATGAAAGGTCGGCTTCGTTCCAAAGTATGGTGGCCACGAATCGATACGGATGTGGAACGACTGGTAAAAAGCTGCAAGGGTTGCACATTGGTGGGATTGCCGAATGCGCCCGCTCCGATGAAACGTCGTGAGCTACCAGCAGCTCCATGGATTGACATAGCTATGGATTTGTTGGGGCCGTTGCCTAGCGGGGATTATCTGTTGGTGGTCGTCGACTACTACAGTCGCTATAAAGAAATAAAGATAACCCGAACCATCACAAGCTTGCAAATTCTGAATATACTCAAAGAAATGTTTAGTCGCTTGGGTTATCCAATTTCAATTACCGCAGACAACGGACGCCAATTTGTGAGTGAGGACTTGAGATTATTCTGCAAAGAGTGTAACATTAATTTGTTTAATACTGTCCCATACTGGCCACAAATGAACGGTGAGGTTGAACGCCAGAACCGGGATATAGTGAAACGGCTAAAGATAAGTAGAACGGAAGGAAAGGATTTAAAAACGGCATTATACGAGTATTTGATGATGTACAATTCTACTCCACACTCTGTGACAGGAAAGACACCATCCGAATTATTCTTTAACAGAAAGAATAGAGATAAAATTCCTATGTTGAAGGCAGGGATAGAAAGAGAGGAGGACTCTGAAGTAAGAGATAGAGACAAAATAAAAAAAGAAAAAGGGAAGGAATATGGAGACCGGAAGAGACGCGCGCAAGAGACGGAGTTAGAAAGAGGAGATAAAGTTTATATCAAAGAAACAGAGAAAAACAAACTTACGGCTAATTTCAATCCAACACCCCATGTGGTAGAAACATCAGTTGGAGGAGATGTTACAGTCAGAAATGAGGAAACAGGAAAAAGCCTAAGAAGGAATATTATGCATTTAAAAAAAGTGGAAGGTGTTTGGAAGAACGTGACAAACAATCAAAATACGAATGTTGCAGAAGATGATGAATCAACTACTGATCAATTAAGCAATAAATATGATTAGCTTAAACTTATTTTGAACTTTGATTACTACTGTTAATTATATTGATTCTAAACAAATAAAAATATTAATAAGATAGAGATGTAGTGTTTGTGTATCTATGCAAAGAGGTACTGACGCTGTCTCACACATACAAGTAGTGGAGGGGCGGGATCAGCCGTCACTCCGAGAGTCATGCGATGAGCGCCGGCGCAACCGGACGCGATAGTGAATAGCTACTTGGTGTGTCAGTGAGCCAGTGTACGACTACATACAACGAACCAGGATAAAAGTAGAAGCTCTACAATGACGATGATACGGTGACGATGGATGTCAATCTGACACGACTAGAGAATGATCATGAGTAGAAACCACGACTTTATGAGCCTTCCACACAGAATCAAGATATATTTAGTTTTCTAAAATGAGTGAGTTTTTATTTGACAGTCAGTTTCAGTCTAACTAACGGTATGGTAGGCAGTCGTTCATCCTGAAACACTGGTATTCAGCCAGTACTGGTTAGACTGGAAGCCGCCCCTAACGTAGTTGGGAATGATACGTTTCCATTTATTCCAATTATAAAGTGTTAGTTTTTTAGTTAGTCAATTAATGTAATAGGGTACGATGGAGAAGACAGGTCTTCGATAAAAGCCCCAAAAAATTGTTAAAAAATACACACATCAAAAGTGTCTAGGGATCAACATATATTTTTGCAATAACTTTTCTCCTGATTGATATTAATTAAAATTTTCTTTAAGGATTCATCAAATAAAGTGTTTTCGTTTATCACAGTGACGATAAACCAAGTCACCTTTGCATTAATAAAGAAATTTGCCATTTTCCTAATAAAGGGATTTTTGACATTTGAACCACTAACACAAAAGTTCGAAAAAAAGACTGAAATAACAGTTTTCTCTAAAATTTTATTGGGTAACTTAAACAATTAATAATCCGTGTTTCTACCGCGAACACTAACAACACAAGAACATCGGTTTGGCATACTCAAAATGAGTTCATCCAAATCACGCTGTGGAATGGCCGCCCATGTTCGTTGCAACAACAAAAAAAACCGGCCAAGAGCGTGTTGGGCCACGCTCAATGTAGGGTTCCGTAGTTTCCCGTCCGTCACAATAAGTGTACCTACTTATAAGTTTAAAAAAAGGTTATTTGTTACGTTGACATACTAAGTACGCAAAAATTATTATGTACAACCTTTTTGTCTTTTTTGTACAAAAACTGTTCTTTCTATCAAGTTCAAAATAATTTTCCTAGAAAGTCCTTATAAAGTTCAACATTCCAGATTTTTTTCATATTTTTTAAACCTACGGGTCAAAAGTTAGAGGGGGGGGGGACGCTTTGATTTTTCCTTTTGGAGCGATTATTTCCGAAATTATTGACATTATTAAAAAATGATTTTAGTAAACCCCTATTCATTTTTAAATACCTATCCAACAATATATCACACGTCAGGGTTGTAATTAAAAAACAAAACCACTTCCCTATTTACATATAGGGGAGCTACCCTAATAAAACGTTTTTTTCCAATTTTTTTTTTGCACTTTGTCGGCGTGATTGATATACATATTGGTACCAAATTTCAGCTTTCTAGTGCTAACGGTTACAGAGATTAAGCGAGGACGGACGGACAGACATGGCGAAACTATAAGGGTTCCTAGTTGACTACGGAACCCTAAAAAAGGTCTTCTTGCGACTGGATACCCTCCATATTCGGCAGAGCTCTTCTCTGTAGCATATCCCATGCATGCTCAATCGGGTTCAAGTCTGGCGACTGAGCAGGCCAGGGCAGGACATTGATGTTAGCTGCGGCGAGAGTCTGTCTTACAACTCTTGCGGTGTGCGGTCGTGCATTATCATGCATTAACTGAAATAAGGGACCGATTTGCACTTGTAGAGGAACGATGACGTCTGATACAATCGTCTCAGCATAAATTTGAGCGTTGAGGTTGCCTCTGATCCAAATCAACTCAGTTCTTCCGCCGATCCAAATACCCGCCCATACCATGATGGTTCCACCACTATAAGGATGGACTTCCTGGCAGGATTTTAATCGCTGTTGGCGTCCAGGGGTTCTCCAGTGTCGTATACGTCTTGTATCCGGTCTCATACCAAAACGAGACTCATCAGAAAAGCACACGAAACGCCATTGTTCTTCTGCCCAATTTCTGTGTTCAAGAGCCCATTGATATCGAATCCTACGATTGTGCATTGCTATAGGTGGTACCCGTAGCGGTCTTCGGGAATGAAGGTTCACTTCATGCAAGCAGTTTCTGACTGTTTGGTCGCTAATTAAGTTCCCTGAAGAGTGATGAAGCCTCACGGCTAACATCATGGCGGTTATTGTTGGAGCTCTTCGAGTTAAGATTTGAATGTATCGGTCTTGTCTCCGTGTGGTGCAGCGATACCGTCCTCCATGGCGCTCAGCCACGGTACCAGTACTTCGGTAACGTGTCCAAAGTCGACTGATAACACTCTGACTTGTATTCAGAGCTAAAGCCACAGTACGTTGCCGGGAACCAGCTTCTATCATTCCCACGGCTCTGAGCATTTCTTCCCTGCTTAAATGACGTCGCCGCTCCATAATAACGTTGGTTTTAATCAGTAGTAGGGAAACAGTAGCACTAATAATGTCTTCAATGCGTTGTATGTTTTTATAGGGAAAATATTGACAGCTGATTTTCATCTTTTACTCGAATTTGATTCACAGTTCCTGATTCAAATTATGAAATGCACCAAAAAGGATCCATATAAATTTATAAAATCATAAATTTATTACAAAGCCACATCTCAATCTCAAGAAATCCGCATAAAAATGCTTGATGTCTAGGGATCAAGCATTTTTATGCGGATTTCTTGAGATTGAGATGTGGCTTTGTAATAAATTTATGATTTTATAAATTTATATGGATCCTTTTTGGTGCATTTCATAATTTGAATCAGGAACTTTTGATGTGTGTATATATCGATGAGTTATCAGTTTGAACATAAGTCATGTCTACAACCAGCATTACAAACAAACTACCAAACGCACTCACCGTTTCCACCCCATAAGAGAAAGTCATCATTTAGATACAAACATATTTGACGTCACCGTTGCGTGAACTCAGACGTCATAAGGCTGACGGACCATTTAGAGAAAGCCATTACGGCTGAGATACATAGGGAAAGAAAGCGCTTTCTGCAGCGCTTTGCATTTTGATAAAGCGGTTTTTAGACGTCATTTGCTAAATACGGCTTTATTTCTCACTCGAGCGTAAGGTTTTACATGATAATAAACCAGAGTTGGAATATTTCAATTTAAAATATAAATAGTGGAATACCTAAAAAAGATATTTTTATTGAAGAGACAAATCTACTACACTCGTCGTCTCCCTGGCCATTTTCCAATTATATTAGGTCGGCTTACCAGCGTTTTACGCGAAGCTACTGCCTACCAGACCTTCACAACCTCGTCACTGGGCGACACGAAACCGCTTGGTTAGACTAGTCAGACTTTTTGGTTTCTGTCTACATATAACTACTGTCATAGTGCTACGAATGACAACCGACCAAAGGGACCAAAGGCTTTACGTGTTTTCCGATGCACATTACGTTAGCGATGTCCAAGATAAACCTTACAAAGTACATATGAATTGAAAAAATCACATTTGTACTTGCCCGGATTCGAACCAACAATCCCATAAAAGGCATGCTCCTTGACCACAATAAGTACGGTACAGATTTACTATTACTACACTATTTTCAATTATTGTAATTCCTGAATGCCAAAATCAACAGAAGTGTTCTACAAAAACACATCGGTCAATGAAACGACGAACCTTTAACAACGAATCATTTGCCTTAGAATCCGCAGCGAAATTAATCAGGAAAGCATATCGGAGGAATAAGAAAAGAAAATTCAATTCGCTCCATATCAGGCAGGAGACGACAAAGAGTAACTCAATAAGTATAAGGGACGTTTCCAAGATAGAGGAACTTAGATATTGTTAAGGTATTCGCACAATACTAACTTCTGAAACAACAATGTTAGGGCTGCCTTCTCTATTTCCAAGACAGCTATGCTTAAATATCATAGATTTGATAACTATTGGGCAACATGGGTTTGCGGAGTCTAATATCTTGGGTTTATTCCAGAAATCTTTACTGGTAAATCCTCACTAGCAAGGATTGTTACTTTTTTCAGAAATAGCCACTAGTTAAATTAACTCAGTCTAATATCAATCACTTCAGAATCCATACTTTAATTACAAAAAAACGCGAATGTAACTCAGTCTGACTGTCTCGCTTGCACGCCAAAACTACTGAACCAGAAAGTCCATAGCCTAAAAAAAGATATAGGAAAGTTTGAATCCCAAAAATCTTACAGGATTAAATAAAACCGCAGGGGGCTAGTCTCTGGCAAAAATCCCCACTATACTGAGTTTATTTTACCACTGGCCATTTCTGAAAAAAAAACTTTATATCTCCAATAGTAAATATTTCTTGATAGAGAATTCTAAAATAAACTATCTTGGACACACACACACAAGATCAAAACAAAACACAAACATTTTTCACATCAACAAATAGGTGCAAAAGGCACTGTGAAAGAAAGGCCTTATTACATTATTGTAGAACTTTCTCGAAGGCCAACCAAGCATCTCTTTGAAAAGTTTATTAGTTAATTGATTGCTTTAAAAAAAAAACATGAACACTTAGCCAAGTTTTTGAAATCATTGACCGAGCAAATGATCGAATTATTGTTTTTGTTACAAAGTTCTATACGGTCTATGTAATAGAAATTTTAGGTTTCTATTTGCCCTTGTGTAAGGTCAGATTCGGGGTGATTCTTTGTTAAGGATACGGGGTTGATGGCTCATTTATGTTGTATTGTACACGATGGTATATAAATGAAAGTTAGTGCTGGGTAGTAAACAAGTCAACTGCCTTACTGAAATTATGGGGTCGTCGCCGCGTATAGACATCTACAATACGTGATCTTGGTTCCCTCCCAATACAAATCATTGTGGAATGAGCATGACTGATGACTGTTTGTTTTGTGTAACTGGATATCATGTATTTCAGTCTGGTAGGCTCTGCGTAGTCCAGACAGCGCGTAAGTTGTCCCAAGATTAAACTTAGTTTATTCTTTTTGGGTGGGAAATCATCAAATGACTCCCCCGCTCTAGGCGAAGCATAAGGGAGTGTCAGACTTTCGCTGACTAAAATCAACTCATGTTCCGCAGTATCTCTTTCAAATAGACTGCAGATTAAATATCTTTGGACAACTCATTCACTACCATCTGATCCATATTAATTTTCCATACACATTACGTACCCATAACCCAATCTTCAACTACACACATCCAGCAACTGTCGAACTGCCAATCAATTTGCCACTACAAATCTTATCATTATAATCCCTTTAATGACAAGTAAGCTAATTCCATACCTACATAAAGGCACAAAAGCAAACATGAAACCTACTTAAGTATGTATAGAGTTGAGATCTATTCAGCACATTGTGCACACAAGACGTGTGCAGATTTGTGCAAAGCTACGTGCGGAATTGTATACAAATTTCTGGAGTGTAATAGATTACTGGATGTGTACAGAATTGTATAGCACTGCGAGACTCTAGTGCTTTAAGAAGGATCAGTGGAAAGTGTTATATTTTCAATCGTGTAAATGTAAGTGTTATTTGAAAATCTGTAGTTCTAAGTTCGTGGTATTGCAAGAATGGGACGAAACCTGGAAACAGCACAGAATAAGCCTAAGTCAGTCCATTGCTGAAAATTGGCTCTTCCAAAGCATGTCACTTAACGGAATCTTCAGATATATTCAACCAATGGTTGCTAGCTGCAGTTCACTGATCCTCGTTGCATTTGACCGAAGGGCATCGCACACTACGCTTGCCTTAGTGTGGTTTCCACTGCAGAACCCGCTTACTTTAACATTTGTTGGATCTGTAACAAACTTGATCACTGCCACTTCAGTTTACCTATTCGAGAGGCTATCTCGGTAACCTAGTTCTCTGCAGGATAACTTCATACCAAATTTTATCCTTCAGAGGCTCTGAGCCCTTTCTAAACTGACTGAAAACCAGAATACTAAATCCATCATGATTGTCTGCGTTTCAGCAACGAATGTATGATGTTACACACACACACACACACACACACACACACACACACTGTTAAACATACTAGACTTTCATCAGATAGGCCTTACGATAGAATCTACCAGACTCCTTTAACCAAGTATTCAAATTGATAGACTAATAGAATCATGAAAAATATGTCACTGCCATCTCCAGATTTGTAGCACCCGTTCAAAGCTTGGACGGGTAGCTACTAAATGGATTATACTCATTGCCAGTCCAATGTTAACTTAATTACTTTACCGAATCTCGTGTTCCCAACATCGGACGTAACGCTATGTAGTCACTCTACCCGTCCATGTCACTGACTGCATTATGCATTCGCAAATATTCCCTCAAACTCAAGCCAGAATTTGCATGTCTTCAAACAAGCTAGGCAGAAACTTGGACCCTGTAAACTTCAGCTGTGAGGGAGCTTAATCGCTTTTTAAACATTACAAGTTATAAACGTGTCTTTGCGATTTTGATCATTAGTCATTTGTTTTTAATCGGCCCGCGACTCGTCTTCGTGGGCGCTTTAATCCTTCGGACACACGTAATTCGCGACAGTAGAAAGACAAAGCCCGACAGCCGGCAGTCGGTTGGTCGTCAAGGGTTTGAAGGCAGCAAAGTTACTATGCCAATCCTTGATTTGTTTGTTACAAAAAGGTTATAGTGTGATAATATACGTATAGTCTAATGCCCTTACTAATATAATCACTGTGTAAAGTTATGCAATGAATAAAGCCTGTGTAACCATACATTTTTTGACGTATAAACCTGTCATAACTTTATGCAGCGTTTATTAGTAAGGCGCTTAGTGTGGTACTGTGGTCCTGACCTCTTAGTAATATAATAATATGTCATGCAAAACTTGAAAAAACGATTTTGATGAAACATAAAAGAACCATCGTTAGGTAACTAATTCAAATAAAAAACTGCATCTAAATCGGTTCACTAGTTTAAAAGCTACTATGCCACAGACATACAGACACACAGCCGTTGACGTTATGAGTTACTTAGAACTTTTCAGAGAAAAGAGGGATGTTATCGTCTTTTTGCGTCAGGGGTAAAACAAAAAGATATTTCTTTCCATTTAAATCAATTCACAATCTGTCACAGTTCTATAAACCTGTCCGACAATTCATTTTACTTACTCCCCTCTTAAAAGACAGGGCTGCACCATTAATAGCAGGGACGTTACGGATATGAAGTTTCGGATCTGAATATGAATACGGATATATGAATATTATATTGGTTTCGGTTTTAAATATGTAATATTATTTCATAATATTCATTAGTTTCGGTTACGGTTATTAGGTTTTGAAAGTTTATTAGTATTATTGATACCAATCAGCAATAAAAAATGAACAATGAAAGGGACGTGGCTAGTGTATAAAAACAAAAACTTTTCATAAAGTAACATCTTCCCCCTACCCGAAATTATCCGAAACTATTATTTCGGATTCGGTTACGGTTATGAAAATTTATTTATTTCAGCCTAGCGACCCGCCCTAGCTTCGCATGGGAAATTCCAGTTTTTCTCTTCTATAATATGCACATATTATACATTTAAACCTTAGTCGTAACTCACTCTATCGATTAAAAAATACCGAATCAAAATTCGGTGTAGTAGTTGTACAGGCGGCTGGGAGCA
Source organism: Athetis lepigone (assembly GCA_033675125.1). NCBI lineage: Eukaryota > Metazoa > Arthropoda > Insecta > Lepidoptera > Noctuidae > Athetis > Athetis lepigone. Next base: position 12,677,623 of record CM066224.1, read on the forward strand.
ACTTTGTTTTAAATAATATTATTAAAATAAATAAATAAATAATAAATAAATAAATATCCTGGGACATCTTACACACGGCCATCTGATCCCAAGCTAAGCAGAGCTTGTGTTATGGTAATCAGACATCTGATATACATACTTATGTATTTTTTTTTAATACATTCATATTAAAGATAAATAACACCCAGACACAGAACAAACATTTATGCTCATCACACAAAGTTTGTTTTGGGTGGGAATCGAACCCACGATCTCTGGCTTAGTAGTCAGGGTCACTGAACACTAGACCAACAGGCCCGTTTTATACTGTGTATTGATATACGAAAGTTTCGGTTACGGTTACGAAGCTGGATAACATCCCTATTCAATAGTAACAGCAGTTTGAAAAATTGCATTAGCGCCAGTAATGATCGACGCTATCTGCTAACCTACTTTAAAACTGAACCTTATCTCACATCTTGTTAAACTTCCATTCTAAAGATTGATTGATTTTCCAGCAATTCCATTATTCATATTGGAAATTGATCGAGATTTTCTATTTGTAGAACACGATTTAATTTGTTCCATCTTATTGTAAATTAGCTTACAACCCCGTGGAATATTTGAACTAAAAAAAATTAAAAAAAAATCTCTTTAACTTCTGAAAAAAGAAGTTTTATTTAGGTAATAGAGAAGAAGAACTGCTATAAGTTTGATTAACAGACAAGATACACACGCGTCTTTTTTACATTTGAAAGTAGATTATGCCTAAGAACGTTTGAAAGCGCAAGCTGCCACACAATGGGAATTCTATTACATTTTATGTAAAATTTCAAGTCAATACGACTTGTATTCCTAAAACTACCACCTACGTTTCAGATCTATAGGTCAAACAGTTTTCGGAATTTCGGATAACAGTCAGTGGCCGACCTTTGAGTGACCTTTAGATATTTATTTAAATAAAATTAGGTACACTCCATTTCGCCGTAATATAATGTCCATAATGTGCACATATATCATGATGGGCTAGTCCGGATTCGAATCCGGGCAAGAACAAACGTGACTTTTTGAATTCATATGTGAAAAATGGATTATAGAGCTAAAATTAGCCCGGTTTTATGAAAATTGTATCTTACATTTATTGGTTAATGATGTACAGATCAAATTTTCTATTCGTTATTCGATTCGACACACACTACCACGCGTTTGAGACACTCACACAGGCAGATTTGATATGTAGACTCTATGTAAGTCTATGGCCAAATTGAAAAGACAATGGTGCCGATTCTCTTGTTCACAAACTGACGTAAATTTAAGTTAAGTGCATCTTTCTCTTTCCATTTAATTAAGATAAGGACAGAAGATAAAATATTAGTTAAGTCCTGTCAAATTTAGACACTCCATTGATAAATTAGACGCGTTTTAAAAACATGGCGTCTAAATATACGTCAATTTTCTTTCGGCGCTGTCTAATTTTACAGGATTAAACTAAATTGTATCTTCTGTCCTTTTCTTTGAAAAATGGAAAGAGAAAAATGCATTTAACTTAAAATTAGTCTAGTTTGTGACCAAGGGAATCGGCACCAATGTATCGTTTTCATTTAATCTTAAATATCGACTTGTAGAAATACGTTCAAACTGAAAATGTTACCAAATTATGGCCGAATGTAGACCACTTGGAAACCCTTCAATAAATCAATTACATCCTATTATTTTGGGCGTCATTCAATGAAAATCAAGAGACTTTTAAGTTGCGTAATCACGTCATCTCTAGCAATGCTCTTTCGCCACCACATCCTCAGAAATTTACACACTTTCATTATCTTATCATCTAAATAGTAGTGGCACTCGGTAAATTCTGTATAACTCATGGCTTAACACTATCCCCTGAGATACAGGTTACCGCCTTGTTTAGGGGATAGGGTCAATATTCTTTGGCAATTATCACAGCCACCACACAGTAGACTGTATTTTCATAAATGTAAAATATTGATTGTGTTTCGAAATTAAGTCCTTAAATATTACAAAATGTTTTTTTTTATTGTGGTGAGACATAAACAATTTTTTTTTATTATTTTGGGCTTGCATTAAGCCTTCGGTAGGTAATAATATACCCAAGTTGGGCAGAAATCCATGGGTTTGATATGGGTTTTGATATTTTTACTTAGATACGTATTATCTATAAATATTATATGTAAATATATGCATATTAGTCATCTGGTTACTTAAGATAGGATCTGTCTTGTTTGGGCTCAGATGAATACATGTGAGCTATCTAAAGCATGTATCTTAAACATTTCAAATACACAATTTGCGCTGTAAACCTACACCACATAATAAGGCACAGTACACAATTGCAAATTATAATTTCAGTAATGATAACTAACCATAATACTCGTACACTAACCATACCAAAGAAGAAAATACAAATTAAACTCGTATTTATTTAGGAAAAAAATGCGTTTATATTAACACGTCGAATAGAGAACCTCCTTATTACAAGTCGTACATAAAATAACACAGTCAGGTCATGTCTATACATATACTAATACATGAACAAGAAAGAGACAGTCAAAATTTATTGTGGAGAAGGAGTGTAAAAAGCTAAAATAATAAATTAAAAACACTCGAATATCCACCTTTTGGCGACGAGCATTATATTTTTTTTACTTTCTATAATCTGTAATATCTCCAGAATCTTTCAAAACATTCTTTTATTCAAACTAAAAGTGACAACACTAACCGCCACCTAATTAGACAATATTTCTGCCAAATGATAAACACGCCTAAAAAAATAATGACCAACATTTATATCAAAACATTTGCATTGATTATTTGACAAACGCGGTGTAGTTTCCCCTCAAATCCAACAATAAAGCTGTTCTGAATACAAAAAAGGGTACAAGGGGCCAGAATCCCTGAAAATCCCTGAGGACATGCCTGAAAAAACCCGCTGCCATACACGTTCTGGGCTGCAACCCACCAGAGAATTACATAACGTTATTTAGGTAGTTTAATAAGTAAAACAGTTGGTTTTGCGAAACTGGGTCATCCCTGATTAGATGATTGTTAATTTGGCAACGTTTGAATATGGAATGACTTTTGTTTTGAATACCTCATTGTGTTGTGGGTAAACACGAAATCATTTGTGAGGGTATCATCTCGTTGTGTCTAATTCTTGTGATACCCTCACGATTGCAGCGTAAAATTATTGGATTCTTGAATAAGCGCTTATGAGTAACAAAAATTGCAGTTATCGATTACCACGTGGTCGTATTGTTGTCCTATAGGATTTTCCCCCAATTCAAGGCTAAAATACTTTAATAAAGTCAAACCATGCAGCGTAACTTTCCTTTTCACTTGCATCGAACGCTCTGACGACATTGCACATGCCTGAAGCCGTGCCGCTTGCATAACGTACAAACGAAAATAGTCCTTAAGGAAGTGCCGTTTATGCTCGAAATTCCTGAAAAGCTCACCTGATCTCAATTCGAAAGGCATGATCAAGCGTGAAAATCGCCCCTCCCGTGCAGCTGCCCCAGTCACAGACACGTCCCACCACCCCTCGGCATTGCACGCCAACTAATGCATCACACACACACACTCAACACACGTGAAACACCACTAGTTTCGTTGTAAACAGCACAACAGCGTAGGTTAGTCGTCAAAGGTGTATATCATTGCGCACGATGTATTCCCGTTTCGTGAAAAAACGGTTTTCGGACGGCGACGAGACGCGGCGAACGCGGCAAACGCGAGGTCACTTCTGCCGCTTTACCTCGGCGCGCGCCGCCATCACCCCCCGTTTCCATGACTACAGTCCCGGGCGATATCTGCCCCGGTCCTCTGCGAACAAAAACAAAAATAGCAAATTAATTGCGTAATCGTGTGCCGTGAACATTTTTGCTAAGGTTAATTAGTACATCAAAGGGGTACAAGTTAAATATGGAAGCTGGCGATCACCCATGACGAGGTATGTTCTCGATTTTACGTTCGGTTCACCTTTTAGAGGGCATTTTGGGCAACAAAATTAGCTTTGTCTTTCATGAAAATACCTAAATTCGTAATTGTTTTTGTATTTAAACTGAAATTCAACGTCAGAGTTGCTTAAATCACTTCTGTTTTAAGTTTTTTTTCACACGATATAAACTGACAGAAATATCAAGATATCTCGGTGAAAAATTATGTAATTGGAACGCAACGATTGGGGCATTTCACAGTTCCATAGCCGGATAAACTGTGCAACCAAAATTCGTTTATTTGCCAAGTTGAATCGGTTCCGAAATCGATTTCCTAAATAGCAAATTGTATTTTCATTGCTGAATTCTGCATATATAGATTGGAAAACAATACAATTTTTTTTATGAGTACTTACAGTATTGTACAGAGTGGCTTTATTTCCTTTTTAGGGTTCCGTACCTCAAAACTTCTCAAAAAACACTTCTCAAAACAAAACTTCTCCCAATAATTTATTTCGATTTTATTTAAAATCTCTTGTTATTATTGTTTTAATTACCTATTTCATACGCAAAAATTAATTGTAATTGTAAAGACAGTGTTATCTTGTGTAAATAAAGTGTATTTAACCTATAAACCAAACTTGAAAACTGTGACCAAGTTTCGCTGTCAAAGTTAAACCGTAACGTAAATTTTATTGTAAATAGTGCATTGTCATCGCTAATTCCTGTAAGTATTTTATTATAATTATCTTATTACAACATATTTTATTTACATTAAAGCGCAACTGCTATAATTATATTCTCCTAATTCCTTACACAAAGTTAACATCTTACCTACTCAGCCTACCAAAGTTCTTGCTTTTTTTTCTTTGCTTTGAAAAACCTGTCAAGCACTGTCAAGGATGAGTAGAATCATGACCAGAGGGGCTACTGCACGCTTGGAGGAATCTAAGCTGCAGTTAGCCTTAGAGGAACTAAAAAAATATAAGAATTTGTGTGAGGAATTGAAGCGGGAACAAGATGACAATGAGAGGGAAGTTCTGAATATCTTAAATAGTAATAAAAAGCTCAAGAGTGAGATGGCTGAATTGCATAATCAGTTATGTAACATCACTGCGGAACGGGATAAGCTTCAGCATACCGTGGACAACTTTGACCAGTGCAGCAATGAGTTTGATATCACTATCAAACGCAACACTGAGTTGAAATGTAGGCTAAGTGAAGCCCAGGATACTATTAGCAAGATGGAGAGTGCTAGCCGGAGACTTCAGACAGAGCAGACTCATGCACTGTTTGATGAACTGGTTGGTGTGACTCCGTTGCATTCTGCCAACTCAATCTTGAGCAATATAAATAAAAATAACAATATTGAAACGATAGACCTAACTTGTGATGATAGTGTTAGATCAAGCCCTCGGATAAAGCTAAAAAGTTGTAGTAATAATAAGTTAAAGAAATATATTAAAATTAACAAAATTATTAAAAAGACACAGAAAAAAATTAAATATAATAAAAACTATTTTTCTAAAACCTATACATCACTAAAAACTTTTCAAAAATTAGAAGAACAAATTAGTGGACATCAGTTATTAATAAATACAAACAAAAACAATTATGAGGCTGAAATACAACATCTACAGTCAGAGATTCTCCGTTTACAGGATTCCTTACATAATATAACATCTAAGTATGAGATTTCTCAAAAGGAAATGGGAGAGTATATTCTGGCAATGAACAGTTTAGTGGACTTATGTAGTGAAAATGAGAGAATGTTCAACTCAATAACAAACAATCTAACACCTGATTGTGAACATAGTCCATTATGCTGTCCACGGTCAGAGGTCTCTAATGAGGCTCCACCATCAGTGGCTCATCCTGTAGTGTTGTCTGAAGGTCTCAGCAGTACTTCCCTCGCCACACCAAGCTCAAATCAATTAGTAAATAAAACAATTCCAAACAATAAAAATCAAATAGTTATGTACAGCGATGAAATGGGTAAAAATATAAGCCATAGAATACGACATTACCTAAATGATAAAATAATTAATTGTTGCATGCCTGATGCCAGTTATTGTGAAATAATGGAAAAAGTCATAAGTAGTACGTACAGTCCAACTACAACTATTGTAATTTTGATTGGGAGAAGGGGAAATGCAAACAGCTTAAAGATAAAGAAGTATTTTGATATGCTAACCGAGTTAAATGTAAAAAAAATTGTCTTGTTTGCCTTTCCTTACTGTAATGGCCTGTCACAGACCGAAAACAACATTAGATATAAATATAATTTAAAACTGCAAACTTTGACATTATATAATGAAAAATTTGAATGGATTGACTCTAATGCACTCATTAGTCAAAATTATTTTATGACCGAAGATAATTATTATCTTTGTAATTTTTTTAAAGGACAGATAGCAGAATCGCTATCAAATTGTTTATATAAGTCAGCCAAGTGTTTGGCTAACTATACTGCTTCTATTGAGCAGTTACTAAGTAATACACTTATTAATAATGAGCAGAACTTGGAATTTGTTCCAAGTTGTTTAAATTACAACTAACGACAATAGAGACAACCTCTAGCAATAATTATTTAAATACCGATTTTGACATTGAGACAACAGAGTTAAACTCTAGCAAAATTTTAAGCCAGGATATAATATCACACCCTTTAAATTGTAGCATCCTAGTTAAATCTAATAATAATTGCTTAAAAATAGCTCATCAGAATATACAGGGTGTTTTAAGTAAAGAATTGGAATTGGAGTTGTTCATGAACTGTAGTTACATTGACATCCTTTGTGTTACTGAACACTGGTTAAAATCCCATCAGTTCATGTTCAGCTTCAATAATCACCGGGTTGCCAGCTCGTTCAGCAGAGTTAATATGATACGGGGTGGCTCCCTAATAATTGTTCGTAATAATATTAAATGTAAAGAACGTAATGATATTGTAAGCCTTTCTGTTGAACGAGTTATTGAAATTGCTTGCATTGAGCTTGAGCAGTTCATTGTAATGAGTGTATACAGGCCCCCATGTGCTTCCTATGATATTTTTGAGAAATATATGGAAGAAGTTTTATTAAAGACGTGTAATAGCAACAAGACAGTTGTTGTCTGTGGAGACTTTAATATTAATATCCTTGAAAAATCAGCTGCTGTAAATAAATTTATACACTTATTCAAGTCCTATAATTTGTATCCAAGATTCTTTGAGCCGACTAGAATAACTGCCACAAGTGCTACCTGCATTGACAACATTTTTACAAACTTAAGACCTTCTGACCATTTAATTATAAATGCGTTAGAATCTGATCACTGTGGCCAGTTGGTGACTTTCTCCCAGAACAGCAATGTCAGAGCTCAAAGAAAACTTGTGACTTTTGTTCCTATAAACAAAAGCCGTCTAGGACAATTTAAAAATAACCTAATGGAAAAGCTACCAAACTTACCATATCATAGTAACCCAGACCAAGCATATAAATTGTTATTTAACCTAATCAATTGTGAATTTATGAAGATTTTCACAAAAAAAACATTGCCTGTTAGTGACCGTGTTATGTTTAGTGACTGGGCAACCCCAGGTATTTATAAAAGTAGGCAAAAATTATTTCAGTTGTATGATGAGAAAACGTATAACCACAATGTTAGTTTTACTGAATATGTCAAAAATTATTCAAAAATTTTCAAAAGAGCCTGTTCCTCAGCTAAAGCTTTACATATTAAAAATAAAATAAAATCTGCAGGAAATAAAATTAAAACTACTTGGAATATTATTAATTCTGAAACTGGAAGAACCACAGTACAAAACCGTGACTTCCATTTAAGAATTAATGATGAAGATGTTAAGGCAGACATGGAGGTGGCTACAGAGTTTGAGAACTTCTTCACTAATATTCCCTGTTAACAACTAAGGATTTGCCGTCTTCCTCCATTTCTGCTTACTCAATTCTCACTGAATGTGTACCGGAATGTAACATACACTTCGAATTTAAAACTGTTATTGCCAAAGACATTATAGAATCTTTTAAAGACCTCGATATAAAAAAAAACTGCTGACCTTTGGGGATTGTCTGTGTTTACCTTGTCCTCAATAATTGATATTATATCACCTTTTTTAGCTATTGTTTTTATCTCATGTGTCACATCCGTGTATTTCCTGACTTGATGAAACTTAGCAAAGTGATTCCATTATTCAAATCTGGTAGTACAACTGATCCTACAAATTTTCGGCCCATTTCCATATTACCAACTTTGAGTAAAATTTTTGAAAAATTAATCTTAAAACAAATGTTAAGACATTTTGATACACATAATCTGTTTCACCTGAAACAGTATGGTTTTACTAAGGGTCGTTCAACTACGGATGCGGGTGTGGAATTACTGAAAAGCATATTCGAGGCTTGGGAGGAATCGCAAGATGCTCTTGGTATTTTTTGTGATTTATCCAAAGCCTTCGACTGCGTACACATGACACACTCATCAGAAAATTGTACCACTACGGTATGAGGACAAGGCTCTCGACCTTCTGACTTCTTACCTGAGTAATAGAATTCAGAAGGTTGATGTTAATGGTAAGAGATCGGATGGATCTGCGGTTACTATGGTGTTCCGCAGGGTTCAATTCTAGGTCCTTTTTTGTTTTTAATCTATATTAACGACCTACCATTCCACGTAAGAGACAATCATAAAATAGTGTTATTCGCAGATGACACTTCTCTCGTTTTTAAAATTAAACGTCAATTAATAAATTATAACGAAATTAACAATGCGCTCTCTAAAGTTGTTCATTGGTTTAATGTAAATAATCTTCTCTTAAATGAAAAAAAGACTAAACTAATTAAATTTTCTACGCCAAATGTTAGGCAGCTGAGTACCAATGTTCAACTAACTGGAATAGAGTTGAGCCCTGTTGAATCGACAGTTTTTCTTGGACTAACTATTGACGCCAAGTTACAGTGGGGTCCACACATTGAAAGATTGTCTGGTAGGCTTAGTTCAGCAGCATACGCTGTGAAAAAAATTCGACAGATAACTGATGTGGATACAGCCAGAATTGTTTACTTCAGTTATTTTCATAGTCTCATGTCATATGGAATTCTTCTCTGGGGAACCTGTGCGGACATCGATACCATCTTTATTTTACAGAAAAGGGCTGTTCGAGCCATTTACAACCTTTGTCCTAGGGATTCTCTTAGAGAAAAGTTCAAAGAAGTGAACATTCTGACTGTAGCTTCACAGTATATATTTGAAAATCTAATGTATGTACAAAAAAATATATCGGGCTTTAAGAAAATTTCCGATATTCATAGTGTAAATACCAGGAACAAACACAATCTTGCTGTACATCACACTCGCCTCCACAGAGTAGGCAACTCGTTCATGGGTCAATGTATACGCTTTTACAATAAACTTCCTATTGATATTCGAAATTTACCAATCAAAAGATATAAAAACTGTATTAAAACAAAACTCTATAAAAAAGGGTACTATAAAATATCAGATTATTTAGAAGACAAAAAAGCTTGGGATTGAACTGCTCGCTCTGCTAAGCACTGTTTAGCCAACTATAATATATATATATTTGTTAATAAAACATACCATATTGTAAGTGTACAAGTCATCTAGAATGCACATAATGACTATTCGGCGGGCGACTTTTAAGCCCATGATTTTACAAGCAGTAATGTGGTATCGGTTTGTGGAGCTCCTTTAGATTAAAGTTGAGCTCACGATGCTTTTTGAGGCAGGTTTACCCAAACTATTACTGGCACTTTCCTCAAAAGGCTAGCCCGAATGTTATTCTGCATGGTTTGTTGCACAAAGATTTAAAATTGTCTGGACTTTAAAAGAGACGATAATCCCTGAGTTTGTTTCGGCGTTTCTTCTCAGAGGTAGTCCAGTTAGGAAACGCCGGCTCCAACTAGCTTATAAAAAATATGACATGTAAAAGTGATTTTAAAATCCTACTTGCATAATAAACGATTTCATTTCATTTCATTTCATTTCATTTCAAAAGGTAAAAACGGAACCCTTATAGGATCACTTTGTTGTCCGTCTGTCCGTCCGTCCGGCTGTCAAGACCCTTTTTCTCAGAAACGCGTCGAGATATCAAGCTGAAATTAATATCACATACTCGGGTCTGCTATCTCTTAAAGCAGTGAAAAAATCAAGTTTTTAAATCAACGCAATAAAAAGATACGGCGGTTTATATTGCAAATTTGGACATTTGCAAGGAAATCAAAACCTATAGGGTACTTCCCATTGACCTAGAATCATGAAATTTGGCAAAAAGCAAGGTCATGTAGCACAAGTAAAGGGAAAACTCCGAAAACCGTAAATTTGTAGTTAGTTCACACCAGGCGTCCGTCTGTCCGTCTGTCTGTCAAGAACCTTTATCTCATAAACGCGTCGAGATATCAAGCTGAAATTAATATCACATACTTAGGTCTGCTATCTCTCACAGCAGTGAAAAAATCAAGTTTCTAAATCAATGCAATAAAAAAATACGGCGGTTTATATTGCATATTTAGATATTTTCAAGAGAATCAAAACTCAAAACCTATAGGGTACTTCCCATTGACCTAGAATCATGAAATTTGGCAAAAGGCAAGGTCATGTAGCACAAGTAAAGGGAAAACTCCGAAAACTGTAAATTTGTAGTTAGTTGACATCAGGCGTCCGTCTGTCCGTCTGTCTGTCAAGAACCTTTTTCTCAGAAACGCGTCGAGATATCAAGCTGAAATTAATATCACATACTCAAGTCTGCTATCTCTCAAAGCAGTGAAAAAATCAAGTTTCTAAATCAACGCAATAAAAAGATACGGCGGTTTATATTGCATATTTAGACATTTTCAAGGGAATCAAAACTCAAAACCTATAGGGTACTTCCCATTGACCTAGAATTGTGAAATTTGGCAAGAAGCAAGGTCATGTAGCACAAGTAAAGGGAAAACTCTGAAAACCGTAAATTTGTAGTTAGTTCACATCAGGCGTCCGTCTGTCCGTCTGTCTGTCAATAACCTTTTTCTCATAAACGCGTCGAGATATCAAGCTAAAATTAGTATCACATACTCAGGTCTGCTATCTCTCACAGCAGTGAAAAAATCAAGTTTCTAAATCAATGCAATAAAAAAATACGGCGGTTTATATTGCATATTTAGATATTTTCAAGAGAATCAAAACTCAAAACCTATAGGGTACTTCCCATTGACCTAGAATCATGAAATTTGGCAAAAAGCAAGGTCATGTAGCACAAGTAAAGGGAAAACTCCGAAAACCGTAAATTTGTAGTTAGTTGACATCAGGCGTCCGTCTGTCCGTCTGTCTGTCAAGAACCTTTTTCTCAGAAACACGTCGAGATATCAAGCTGAAATTAATATCACATACTCAGGTCTGCTATCTCTCAAAGCAGTGAAAAAATCAAGTTTCTAAATCAACGCAATAAAAAGATACGGCGGTTTATATTGCATATTTAGACATTTTCAAGGGAATCAAAACTCAAAACCTATAGGGTACTTCCCATTGACCTAGAATTGTGAAATTTGGCAAGAAGCAAGGTCATGTAGCACAAGTAAAGGGAAAACTCTGAAACCCGTAAATTTGTAGTTAGTTCACATCAGGCGTCCGTCTGTCCGTCTGTCTGTCAAGAACCTTTTTCTCAGGAACGCGTCGAGATATCTAACTGAAATTAATATCACATACTCAAGTCTGCTATTTCCCAAAGCAGTGAAAAAATCAAGTTTCTAAATCAACGCAATAAAAAGATACGGCGGTTTATATTGCATATTTAGACATTTTCAAGGGAATCAAAACTCAAAACCTATAGGGTACTTCCCATTGATCTAGAATTGTGAAATTTGGCAAGAAACAAGGTCATGTAGCACAAGTAAAGGGAAAACTCGTAACTGAAAACCGTAAATTTGTAGTTATTTCACTAAAAAACAAATTAACGGAACCCTCGTTGCGCGAGTAGAACTCGCACTTGACCGGTTTTTTTTATTTCAATTTATAACGACTGTGTATTGGATTCGTCTTGTAGTCTCGAAAGTACCAGCGTAAAGCATCTTTTACGATTTTCGCTGGAGTAAGCCTTCAAAGCTCTTTGGCTTTTATGTAGGAACACGGTTATGCATGAAACTTTTGGGAGTCGGATCAACTTGTTACAATAACAATAATTCTTTTGATGAAATATGTACGATCTTGCCTATATTTTAAGTTAGGAGAAGCATTATGAAATATGTATTTATTTACACATAGCATTTATTTCTACTTTAAAGATTGGTTGACTAATATTTTCTTTATATTAAAAGTTAATAAATGTTTATAATTGTTTTTTTTAGACATCGGTCAAGGAAAACGTCGTGATAAACCTGGACTTACTGATTATTATAAATATAATAGTCTGAAATTGTCACTCTATGCGACTCGATTCTTAGTAATATGCTTTCTGTTTTAAAAAATCGAACATCAAAATTGATTGTATGAAAAAATATATATTTTTGTATTGATTGGGGTTTGAAAACAATTTTTGATACCGCTATACTATATTCGACAAGTGTAGCGTGACCTTTTTTATTTTCTTGTATTGACGTCACAACATGACCGATAGCGTTTTCAGTACTTCAACTGAGAATATCTTTGTTAAACAGAATCTATTGTAAATATTGTAAGAAATAATTGTTAATTATTTTATCCTCTTGAACAAATAATTTATCCATCAGATATGTTATAAGGACCCTGATAGATTCTTATCTAGTAACAATACGTATTCGGATTCTCTCATGATTTTAAATCGCCCAAAAAGTAAAAAAATACATTAAATGACACTTTAGACATGAATCCAAAATCTTTTTTCACATTCAACACAAACTCACTAAAAGCATTCTTCCCTATGATATTTTCATCAAAACGGATCTATCGGATTCCGAGATATTCAAGCTTGGGGCAAATGAAAAATGGACCCTAAAATACAATAGGAAACGGACTGTGTAAGCTATGAGGCGCGACCTTAAAATATCTTCAGCCCATTTCGTCTTTAATAGACCTTTGAAATACCTACGGCTTGACATTCCGATATCCCGTTTTATTAGAAAGCTGAAGCCTAACTGTTTGCTTTATGCATATAGGTTATTGTTAGTGAATGTAGAAGAATTAGGTATATTGTACGTAGATTTCTTGGAAGGATATGGAAGACTAACGTTAATAAATCGTTGACATACAACTGGACTACAACCCGTACATTTTTGTGCACCTCGCTAGAATTCAACCGCTCTCCCGCTACCCCGCGTGGCACCCCGTGTTCGCCTCTTTCGTTTAGAAGCGATAGCATTACGTCAGCGTTACATCACAGCGCGAGGTGCACAGTTAAGTCGTAATTGGACTAATGTCTATTGTTTTAACAGTTCTAGCATCTTGCCGCATCTTCATCTTCATCATGGACCTCCCTCTGGGAGGTTTGGTTTCCGCACTTAGTCGTCGAGTTAGTAGGACCATTGTACGTGTATCGCATCATTTTGCCGCATTGTTCGGATATTGCACAGTTTGTATAAGCCAAGATTCCATAAATTACGACACACGGGTTTTATTATTTTTCTACCTTGCACCATCCCTGTCGCCATAGGTCACATTCTTTAATCGTGTGACTTGACAAATTTTGCAATTTACGCCCAGAAATAAAATAGTATCAAATAACTTTAAGGTTTTATTAATGCTTCGTGTTTGAATTTTAAAGTGACGTAACGCAGCTTATTAACCCGTCACCCCTTCTCATATAATGTTATACTTCGTTGACCCCCGAATCCCAGATCGGGGTTTTCCGCGACTTGACAGTTCAGTTAAGTGAGTGTTCAGAGTGAGTATGATCATTTCTGTTGTTCAAATGGTGAGCCAGCGGACGCCAAGCGTTTGGTGGCTCACCGTCTGATCAGAATCAGGCCCGGGTCGACGACGCTGTGTTCAAAGAGATATTTGCATAGAAGACGTAGCTTGCTAGGGCCAGTGCTTGCCATGGTTGTGGAATTTGTTCGAAAAAGTTATCGCGGAACTGGAGCGCAAAGGGCAAAAGGAACATGTATAGGTATTACTCTGACTCTCCTTTTCGCATCGCCCTTTCAACGACCAAGCGACAGCCGGCTGTCGCGCTGCTATTGTTTCTCGAATCACGTGTGTACGTAGATTTAAATGGTGTTTTAGCTTACCAAGACTGCAGTGTCGAAGTATCCTCCTCCTCCTCCATAAAGTACCAAGTTATCTTGCAATGACAATGTAATTGTTATCTAGGCCGTCTTTTTTCTCCAAAAAAGGGCGTGAATACTTATCACGCCTTTACACGGCTACCCAAAAAAGGCGTGAGCTTATATTTTAAGTGGCAAGCGTACTTACTCGCCTTGCCTCGACCTTTTTCATGTGTCATTGGAGTAAGTGAACTTTTAGAATGAAACATGGATGTGAGAGGTCATTGAGCTTTAAGTACGTAGTACGTCTATCGGCTACATAAGAAAATTCAGACTAATTTCACGATAGTCTTTCAAGGACCTTTGAAGGGTATTTCATACTAGTGCAAAGACGGAACGTCAAGCTAAAACGTATCATAGCAAATTCACCCTTATTTCTACATCATTATTCAAATTCCTTCTAAGATAGAAAATACTGAATTAGCGTGTCGAAGCATCGATCGTTAGAATAAATGTGTATTATGATGTGGAGATAAGGTCTGATTTGCTAAGTTAAGTTTCAGATTTGCGATTTGATTCTGTGCTAATATGAATTGACCGTTTAATTTCGGGGAGAAAGGATGATGAGCGTTTTGGTATTCACTCTCTCCACTCTTTGGACTCCGCTGTCAGTCTGTCCTTTTTTGTCACCAGGCTATATCTCATAAAATATGTTGATAGCTAGACAGTTGAAAATTTCACAGATGTTATTTCTGTCGTCTAACTCGCACTTTACTTGTTTTTTTAATGCAACCATTTGCCATTTACAATGCATACGTCGGTTCATGTAGATCAACGACCCGCGTGAATATTAATTTAAGCAAGAATTTTCTTTTATTAAGCTCGTTTTCCATCAAAGCGACGAGATGAATGTCTCATAATACGAATGACGACTACATTAATAAAATGACATTTTGTTTATTCCGCCCGAATGTCCAAAAATACTAGAGAAATACTTCTTGCTTGATCAAATTAATAAAAATATACAAAGGTAAACAGCATCAAAGTTCCGGAGTGGGGGCTTATGATGTCACTGTACAGTAAAAATTGTACTTAGGCGTAACGTCACGCGAAACTTCAACGCACTGTAACATCGTCATTTTTCGTTTACGAGAAAAAAGAAAAAATAAATTCCAATTTTTTTTGATAATCTACGTTACGGACTAATTCGTTTTTTTTTTTGTCGTCTCGCCTATTAACCAATGGGATATTGTAGTACGAAAGCTAAGTGCTGAGCTGTCAAAATGACACATCTCCGCTTAGGTCCGCTTTGGTGGAAACTGGGCATAACCCTTTTGTAAGTAAAGCTTAACATTGTCCTCTAGATACAAATCTGGCCAAAAATATCATACCTTTTAGTATGTTTTCGTACACAATGAAGATAATATTTAGGACGTTATTCCTATTGTTACCTCTTTTGTGGCACGGCTGTTTTATGATAACCAAAATCGCATGGGACATGTATGTGCCTAATTTGGGACAAAGAACGGCTAAAATAAGTGTAAAGTAATGGTAAATTCTTAAATTACTAATTTCTAAAATTGATTCACAAATGACGAACAGTTTATAAGCTAATCAATTCTGTAAGGATCATCTAAAATGATTATTTTATTTAGTTTGCAAACACAACACACACATTCATGTACAACCGAATGATGTCAGGCAATTTTCATATATTGTAAGTTCAAAAAAAATAACTTGCGTGGCTAGGTTAGGTTAGTAATATCTAATTACTAGGTTCTAACTGCTAGGTCACAAATACCGTAAACCATTACGGACTTATCCCCAGAGCGTTAACGCCGCACACAGCAAGTCAAGATTAGGCATTACAGCGCAAAAATCACGCACACACGCGCAAGTGCGCCTGTGTGCATAGAGTTACGCGGTCTGTCTTAACTTATAGTTTTGATCCATTTGTATGATCTTGGGGCATAAAACGTGATGGCTTTTTTTTACATAATTAATTATATGTATATGTTTTATTTTTAGCAATACTTCACAACCTAATTTTTAACCGACGTTTAAAAAGGATGTTCGGCAATGGTGCTGATTGTCTTGTTTACAAACTTTACTAAATTTAAATTAAGTGCAGCCTTCTCTTTCCATTTCGATAAAATATGTATTTCCTGTCCTTTACAGGAAATATATTAGTTTAGACATGTCAAATTAGACAGCGCCTGAAGTAAGTAAATCACGTGCCGAGCTGTTTTCAAAAAAAGCACTTGTTATGATGCCCGTTACCGTATACCGGCAGACAAATGAACGAAGACAAAATATTCTTTGTGTTTTAAATGACATTACTACCTAGTAATGTCATTTAAAACGTTTAAATTGACATTAATACCTAGTTATGTCATTTAAACTGTCTGTCTGTCCTTCCTCGCTTAATCTCTGTGACCGATAGCACTAGAAAGCTGAAATTCGGTACTAATATGTATATCAATCACGCCGACAAAGTGGTAAAATAAAAATTGGAAAAAAATGTTTCATTAGGGTAGCCCCCCCATAATTGTAAAGTGGGAAGTGTTTTTTTTATTTCGACCCTAACGTGTGATATATTGTTGGATAAGTATTTAAAAATAAAAAGGAGTGTACTAAAATCATTTTTTGATAATGTCAATAATTTCGGAAATAATCGCTCCAAAAGTAAAAAAACAATGCCGGGGGGCACATTGTTTTTTTACTTTTAACTTTTGAACCATAAGTTTAAAAAATATGGAAAATCCAAATAGTAGAACTTCACAAGGACTGTCTACGAAAATTATTTTGAACTTTATGAAAGGAACAGTTTTTGTACAAAAAAGACAAAAAAATTGTACAAAATAATTTCTGCGTACTTAGTATGTCAACATAACAAATAGCCTTTTTTTAAACTCATAAGTGGGAACATTTATTGTGACGGACGGGAAACTACGTAAACCTACACTGGGCGTGGCCCAACACGCTCTTGGCCGGTTTTTTTTTACAAGCTTTTATTAAACTTGCAATGTATGTTTGTCCGGGTGGAATCTTACAACTCAGTTTTAAAACACTTTCCCTCAACCGATTGAGCTGAAATTTGGTATGCACGTTCAGTTCGGATGACAATGCACGATTTAAAAAACCAATTTCATTTTTTTTTATATAAAATAAAATTTATCTCAATACGATTGTTCACCGGTTAGCCCATTTCGGATAATGTAAAGGACATTAACCGAAATGGGCTAACCGGTTAAGATTGTAAACAAGGGAATCGGCATCGGCACCTTAATTTCTTATTGATATGAATTCATAAACAGTTCAGTTTAGTGTCGGTTATTTATGCACAGATTTCTGTCACAATCATAATTATGACAAAATGTCAAATTAAGTATTACATAATTATATTATGGATTTATGCAATATTTTCGCAAATTTTGGGTAGATTTGTCAATATACATCTTCTGAGATGTACAACGAAACTTCTAAATAGCGAACAGTACGACTACGCGTATTGTGATTTGGTTAGTTGATTACTGGATATGTCCAAGGAACAAACAAACAAGGAAACAAACTTTGCTTTGGAAGTTTGTTTATTGCAATTTTATGTTTTTCATTGCGTTTAATAAACTTAAATAAATAATTCAGGCTTCAGTCAGTTTTTAATTTCGTTTAATAATTTACATGTATAAAAAATAATAAAAAATAAGTTAGAAACATAACAAGTTGGTATGTTAAACGTGTTCCTAAGTGCCATCGACCTAGACTTTCGTGGGTCAATAATTTCTGGGAGGAAAGTACCAAAGTATCAAAATTGAATTAGTCGCACTATATTCGGGTATTATCGTCGTATGCGCACTCAAGGTCAAGCGAGAGCAGAGCGACGCGTCCACTCTCTGGAAGGCCTCGCAGGCGACTGAATAATGTCAGCGCTCGCGCGCCGAGATTTATACTGTATTTTTAAAATATTTGCTAATAATTGATAAATCTGTAAAAAATTACAAAAAAATGGAATTTTATTAAAGGAAATGTTCTTCTATTAGAATAAGTTATTATTTTATTGATAAACGAAAGATAAATCAGTGCAATAAATCATTTTATAAACCATTAATTTCTTAATTAATTGACATCGTTTTGAATTTATTTTACTAAGTTAAAGAACTAAATCAATAAATCTTCTTGTATAACTATTTTGTTGAGGATCTTATCTATATGTTACGATTTTTTGTTGTTTAAATATGTTAGTATTTTAGATGTTCTCAAGCTTCGAAATTGACTCTGTTTGTGAAAATGGCAAATCTCTGTTTGCATTATCTGAATATAGTTCGCATGCTATGTATTAATTGATACAAAATTTGGTCTAACTATTTAGACAAGAATATTTCCTAACGTTATTGGTAAATCACTTGTTAGAATTATAAATCTTTAACGCATATAAACGAGTTCGAAAATCGTCTTTTTTGGGCAAATTAGCGCGTTTAGGTAGTGAACGCTCTTAATTGCTTTTTCTCATTATTAACTTTCTTAGAACTTTGTAAGGTGGGTAAGCTCGACGAAACTAAAAAAACCGGCCAAGAGCGTGTCGGGCCACGCTCAATGTAGGGTTCCGTAGTTTCCCGTCCGTCACAATAAGTGTACCTACTTATAAGTTTAAAAAAAGGCTATTTGTTACGTTGCCATACTAAGTACGCAAAAATTATTTTGTACAACCTTTTTGTCTTTTTTGTACAAAAACTGTTCTTTCTATCAAGTTCAAAATAATTTTCCTAGAAAGTACTTATAAAGCTCAACTTTCCAGATTTTTTTCATATTTTTTAAACCTACGGGTCAAAAGTTAGAGGGGGGGGGACGCTCTGATTTTTCCTTTTGGAGCGATTATTTCCGAAATTATTGACATTATCAAAAAATGATTTTAGTAAACCCCTATTCATTTTTAAATACCTATCCAACAATATGTCACACGTCAGGGTTGTAATTAAAAAAAAAACCACTTTCCTATTTACATATAGGGGGGCTACCCTAATAAAACGTTTTTTTTCCAATTTTTATTTTTGCACTTTGTCGGCGTGATTTATATACATATTGGTACCAAATTTCAGCTGTCTAGTGCTAACGGTTACAGAGATTAAGCGAGGACGGACGGACAGACATGGCGAAACTATAAGGGTTCCTAGTTGACTACGGAACCCTAAAAAGCAGTTACAAGATTTAATTCAAAGTGTAAGCTGTTGGGAATAATTTTTGGTCTAGCCGCGCATTTTTTTTTTGGTCCAAAATGCTTGATGTCCTTTGACACATTCATTTTATTTTCTTAGACCAATTACAAGCACGTAGAATTTGTCACTCGACGAATCAGTTAGTCAAAAAGTAGATCAACGAGATACTTATTTAACGACCAACCGACAGCCAGCTGTCGGGCTGCTATTGCCTTTCTATTGTGTCTCAAATCACGTGTGTTCGAAGGTTGAAGCGAGCATAAACTATGCAACCGCCACGCTTATTCATGACAAACATAAAACCAGGGCCCCAAGTCTGCTATTACAATTGTGTCAGAATGGCTTCATCTTGATATCATAGTGGTCGATTTTGGCAAGTTTGGTAATCTACTAACACAATGGCGTCATTATGACTTTGATAAGGTCGATCACTGACACTTCATTGAAAAAAATGGCTAAATTGGTAATCTCGTACATAATGACACTAGAATGACTGACGAATTCGGTAATCTGCTAAAATTTTGACAGTTCCTTTGAACATTGACGTACCATTTGAATTTCATAGTGCAGTAATTGCTTTTAAGCCGGTAGCCGTGTGTCTCGAATCACGTTGTGTTCGAACAATAATACTAGTTTTTGATTAAGTGTCTTATTAATTACATTACTGCGATGTATTCGTTGCGATCTGCGATTCTGGACCTAGCCGACGCAGTGGATGATAGAGAAAGAAGAAGCAGGAGTCCAGAAGGCGTCGTTTAGGAGCCCGTCGGTTGATGAGAACTAATATTAATACTTTTATTGATGTTCCCGAGGAGGAATTTGTCAAAACTTTTCGCCTCGGAAAGAACTCAGTAAGGGGTTAATAAAGAACTCATTCCCCTTATGGCTAAACGACGTCGAAATGATGGCATTACGACAGAAATGAAGGTGAGAATTTGACATTGCTTCATTATTCTATATATCTATAAACACATAGGTCGATCAGTGGGTCGTCTAAGGTCGATTAATATAATATTTGTTATTGCAGATTCTCATTGCACTTGCGTTCTATGCATCTGGTTCTTACCAAACTTTAATTGGACAGAGTGCCCTCCATAATGTCTCACAAATTACTGTGTCAAGAGCCATTAATCAAGTAACAGAGGCACTTAATAAATTTTATCATAAATATGTTAAATGGCCCACCAATGTGATGAAAGAAACATTTTTAAGGCTAAGTAAGTAGTTAAATATATCCTGATTATTTTTGTTTGCATTGCTTGTGTACCTAAGCAGAATTGTTTAGTTATTAAAAATGTTTCAGATTCTATCAAAAATTTCAATTTCCCGGTGTCCTGGGTTGTATTGATGGCACCCATGTGGCAATAATAAGGCCGGAGATACATGAGGAGCGCTATTATAATAGAAAGGGCTTCCACTCCCTTAATGTTATGATAGTATATTGGGTAGATAGTAGAAATGTATACTATATAAACTATATAATGTCTGTAATGATGACTACACACATATTAAAATATACTTAATTCATTTACAGATTTGCGATGCTGATTTGAATATTCTATGTGTGGATGCAAGCAACCCAGGTTCCACTCATGATTCCACAGTATGGCAGAGTCATCCACTAAGTAATCATTAAAAACAATAACAGAAAATAGTAACGAACAGACATTTTTACTAGGTATTACTTACAATATTTTTGTTCAAAAATATTCTCTTTTATCATACTCATGTGTTAGTGTTTGTTGGCAAAATGATTATAATTTTCAGGTGATAGTGGGTATCCACTAAGAAAAACTATGATGACTCCCATTCTCAATACTGTGGAAGGGACACCACAGCACCATTATTATGTGAAACATGTGACTGCACACAATACAGTGGAGCGTTGCATTGGTGTACTAAAAGCACGTTTCAGGTAATGAACATTTTAAGGCAATTGTTTAACATACTCAAAAATAGGGATCACAAATTAGGTAAATTGGACCATACACAAATTGTTTGTCTTAATGATATATTAAAGTTTATAGATTAAGATGTTTGGTTAAATGGGGTTGTATAAAAGTAAACTGTTATTTTTTTCAGGTGTTTGCTTGCAGCGCGTGCTCTACATTATAGCCCTATAACTGCAGGCAAAATAGTAAATGCATGTTGCATATTGCATAATATTGCCAACTCAGCAAGGGACCCATTACCACCTGATGAGGTTTATGCAGAAGCACTTCGCTTGCAACAGGTATGTAATTTCTATTCCACTATTTTGGAATATGTTCAATGAAATATATAAATAATACTACTATGTTAAAAAATCAACATTTATTATTAACAATCAACATCAAATATTATTATTACTCTTTCTTACGTCTCATAATCAGTCTTTATACAAAACAACAATAAAGTTCTTCAATATTTAATTGGCATTAATCACTAATCAGTCTTTCAATTACAGGAGGAAAAAAAATTACTTTTATAATAAAATAACAATATTAATCACTAATCAGCCTTTCAATTTAAGCAGGAAAATAATTATGCAGCACCTAATTATGAAGATCATCGAAGGGTGAACCGGGATCTACTTGAAGGTCGAGCACTGCAGCAGGCTCTTGTTGACAGACTGTGGAGAAATGCATAAATTAAATTAGCAGGTATGTAAGGTAAACCCAGCTTAATATTCTGGTAAAGTAAAATATAAATCTTTGTTACAGGTCCATGGCATCGAAGAAAACAAGGTGAAAGAAAAGGAGATTTTAATATGTATATAATATGAAGAATAAATTTTATAATGCTCTTTTTATAAACAAGTTTCATTTAATCATTTATCTTTACAACCATTTATAAACAAATGCTGAACACAGAGTCCTGCTAAAATAGATTTCATTTATCTTGACTAATATTTTAAAGTCAAAATTACCTCTTGCACCCTTCATGAAACTAGTATGACTCAGAATCCGAAGGCATTATAATTCTGCGGACTTTCTGTGACTTTCATTTTATAATGCATACCTACATTATATGTAACAAGGTACTCACTGTGCGCCACTCAGCCGGCGTTTTAGGCAGTCCACCGAAATCGAATTTGGGCGCACTCCATCCAACATCTTAAACTTCGTCCTTCATTAATGCGCCTGCAGTGGCCAAGCGCCAGTTCTTGGTGGCACTCAACGTAATCAATGAGTGCCGAAATCTGCTCTATTAGCACCATTTTAAATAAAAACAAACATAGGTACAATGAAACACCGGCCGAATTACAACAAAATGATTCCTCTCGTCTGTCCGGAAATCTCCTGTAGATTTCGTGGATCGGGTCGGATTAAATGGCAAATATAGCATACATAGAGTATACCTTTCCTACTCTAACTTAAACAGACTGTAGGTGAAAGAATAAGACAGGCATACAACATCATATGCTAAACATTCAACAACATGAAAGATGTGAAACTGTGAAGTGACATTCTTACATTCTGTCAAATTGTCAATGTCAGACTCTAAGACTGACATTGACGGTTTCACATTTATACTTGTTACACGAACATTTAATGTTTTTTGGTATTTACGAACTTCTTACTACTTTAGACTGCTTATGACACTGTTAATAATATGTAAAATGAAATGTTAATAAAATCTGCCATGAATAAATTGTTAAATGTAGTAGTAGTTTTTCGAGAACCATTTCTACCAACAGGTTTCATAATAATGGCAATACCCGCAATTTCATTCTGGCACAATTCTCTATTGAGACCATTGACCGACCATTATGAATTAGCAGATTACGAACTTTTAGCAAAATGACAATGACGTCGTGTTGGTATGACCGATTTTATAAAATTAGCAGACTTGGGGCCCAGGCGTCCGTCACTCGCTCAAGGCCACGCGTTTTATGCCTACCGCTTCGCGTATCGTCGACGATACAACGAACACCGGGCTGTCGCGCGCCCGGCTGAGTGCTCGCGCGTCACGGGTACAGCGCTGACTATCAAAATGCCGAAACCACGTAATTATTGCGTGATTATAGTGCAATTCTCCTGTTTCCCAATTCTCCTGTTTCCCTTTTGATTATTTATTACAATTATTCACGCGGTTTTGGATATTTTCGACACTAAAATATAATAATCGGGAATTCAAGGAACGAAAAATATGCATCAGTCATTTTATTAAACTTTAAAATATTTGGTCAACAAATAAAAAAAATAGTTTTTCTAAAACATTCGTTTTATTACCATTATCATCATACGTATAACCCTAGCACATTTGCTGGAAGACACACACACACGTTAGTCGCGCGGCGGGCAAAAGAATCTCAACTCTCTTTGTGCGTGCTTATGGTACATTTCTCCTCGCTGCAAACAGCTGGTATTATTATTATGATTTTGTAGGCTATTATAGCGTAGGTATTTTAGTTTTTGTATTGGAGTGAAGTATCTGTTACGTTGTAACTATTTATTAATCTGTGATAAAACTGAATAAATGGCTCTGGTAACTGCTTATGAATAACTGGCTAGAAAAATGCCTTTAAAGTTTTTCTTCTTAACACTCAGCATAAAAATTGAAATATTCTAGATTCTAGAATACTTCAATTTGATTTTGTAGTTTAGTTTTTTATAAGTTTGACGTATGTCGCGTCCGAGGCTCATGGAGTGATGAGCATGTTCTAAAACAACAATAAATTCAGTTAAAAGTGTTTCCCGTTTATATTTTACTAGCTTTTGCCCGCGGCTTCGCTCGCGTTAGAAAGAGACTAAAAGTAGCCTATGTTACTCTCCATCCCTTCAACTATCTCCACTTAAAAAATCACGTCAATTCGTTGCTCCGTTTTGCCGTGAAAGAAAGACAAACATACAGACAGACAGGCAGACAGACACACTTTCCCATTTATAATATTAGTACGGATTAATTACACTATACAGAAGTATTGACCGAAGGGTTCTTCAAGCCCTCCCACATACTAAACACACACATTAGGTCCAGGAGGTCTTCTCAGACCTCACAGTACTCACATTCACACCGAACTCATCAAAAACTCTAACTGACATAGCAACGTAGATATTCCCAAACATTTATTCAATTTAACTCGAACAGAACTCGCAAACAAAACACTGCATCATATATGCACCGTCACGTATTCCAAGTTTTTCAAGGATTCCTGATCCCTTCCTAAACCGAATTGAATTCAATAATTTTCTTCCATCCCATCCCTATTCAGCAAATCGGTACACAATCCCA
Source organism: Athetis lepigone (assembly GCA_033675125.1). Lineage (NCBI taxonomy): Eukaryota > Metazoa > Arthropoda > Insecta > Lepidoptera > Noctuidae > Athetis > Athetis lepigone. The sequence goes on from CM066224.1 coordinate 12,702,163, forward strand.
AATAATATATTCTAACTCCTAACAAACTTCGCAAAACGATTCCCGATTCCTTTCTGAGTTAATCAGGAGTACAGAACCTTTTTATCCAGTACCCACTCATCACAATCAACTTTAATATTAATATAGAAATGTTTGTTTGTCCCGTAAACAACGTTGGGAAGTTTTAGCAGCCTTCTGTGGAGTCATTTTCTGCGGAACTCCAAAATTACTTAGAAAGTTTTCAACTTTATTAATTAGATCCCCCTTCCATTAGATTCCCCGTTTACATTGTGAGTATGTTGATAATTAAAGATATGCAGGAATTTTGGTTTGATATTGTTGTTTTAAACAATTTGACATTTATTTTCCAAGCTAACGTGGCGATTGTCGCAATTAACAAAATGACTGGGTTTTTAGGGTTCCGTAGCCAAGGAACCCTTATTTAACATTTACCTTGCTCGATATGATACTTCTTTTAAGCATAAGACCCACAGATAGATCTGTGAGCTTTGACGTACCTAGTTAAAGTTTATGAATAATGCAGAAACCTAAAGTTTCCAGTGCTACAATATCGCGATGGATTTGATATGTAAAGATTGGTGGCGGTGAATAAATAAATAAGTAATTTTCAATTGCTTAGCAAAATAACTGGGTAAAAATAACGGCCTACAAAGGACCCCAGTACTAAACGTAGAAAGTCCTTAACGGCCTACAAAAAAAACATAAAAAAGAAACATTAACACAAAAATCGCATGTTCATTTTGATCGCTTAGGGACCAGCGCGCAACATCGCTACTGTCAGTCTATACCTGATGCTGAGGGCTCCATATTTTTCATACGGTAGATACCTAGATATCTACAACCCTGGTTCAAAACCAATCTTCCATTGAACCTAATCCACACAAGATTGAAAACCGAACTCGAATCAACCAATAATTGTTTCCGATTTCTCAAAACGTCACCTAGCAAGGCGGTGAAATCTTCCGATATTCCGCTATTAAACTCTCCCTGTGATTGTCACATGACATTTAACACATTTCTGTGACCGAGACGGTTGTACGACTCTCCTAATAAAATGTATTGCGGTTGCCATCACGACATGTCACCTATAGGAAACGTGAGGAACATTTAAGAAGGGTTTCGGATTTATGACACAATGATACGGACAGTTTGAGTATCTGTGGAATTGTTAAACTGGTCGAATTTCTAGAATATTCTATAGAACAGTGCTGTGTCCGTAGTTTTGATGAGCAATGTGTTTTATTAAAAACCGATATTGCAAATGTGGCGTTGGCGTTTAAGCGCAAAGTTTCATGCGCGTTTTACTTGTGCTGTAACGTGTATTTGGTCAAATGTACCTAAAGTATTTATTAAAAATAAAGAAGTGAAAAAATGGGCTACAAATGCCTGCCATTTTAGGTCGCTTGTGTAGTAGTTCTATAGCAAGTTTACGCCAATCAAACACGTCGACACATTCACGGTGATTAATGGTGTCGCTTTTCAAATACATACCTATTTGAATTTCCGACTTTTATTTTGCTACAATTCCGTAAAAAAAGGGTAAAATAGGGCCGGTTTGTCTGTCTGCCCATCTGCCTGCCTGAAATGAAATTTTCACAGATGATGTATTTCTGCTACAACAAACCGGTTTTTTTGCCGTTTTTTGCCGATAATGGAGCTCAAGTCCGACTCCCACTTGGTCGGTTTTTTTATATTTTCTTGCTTAAAATGAACACTACTACTACACTAATGCATTATTATATTATATTCCTTCTTTTAGTTGAGAATAATTTATTAGAATACTTAAAACTTCAAGTGAATTCTACAACATTGTGTCCATTTCACAAAATACAAACTAAGTATGAGCACAGAGAATTTTGTTGCTTAAATTCCAACATTTCGTAGAATAATTTTATTTCAAATTGTCATACAAAAGTCTGACTCAACTTTTAGCAAAAAGTCCTTTTTAAATACGAAAATGGCTAGGCTGGAATAAGCCTCGGTTTTTAACTAAAATGGAGGTACGGTACACTGCAGTGCAACTAACTTCATTTCAAATAAACGATGCCCGCGCGTAGCTACGCTAATAAAATTACACTCCACTCGTGCTACTTGAAAAGTGGATGACATGAAATACCCAACCAGTCTTAAGCTAAGATAACAAGTGTAAATAAAAATAATAATAGTACCGGCCTATTACAGTCCCACTGCAGGGCAAAGGCCTCTTCTCAAACAGAGAAGGCACGAGCATCGATCACCACGTTTGCTCAAGGCGGATTGGCGGTTTCAGGCTAATACTCATTACAAGTCAAGGTTTCCTCGCGATGTTTTTCTTCACAGAAGTCTGTGATATCCAAGATAAACTTATGAATGTATAAATTAAATAATTTAAAAAACCACGATTAGCTCCTACAGTGACCTGAGTATGATTGCTGAGCGTCCATATTGCTCATACGTTAGGCGCTACATCCACTGCACCGTGCCCCGTCGCATAGCGCTGGATGGCAGATTTTACCAATGCAATGGGTGGAACGCCTTAATTATTGTTGTGCCGTCTCGCAAAGGATGAAGCAGCGGTGACCTGTGCAAGTTGATTGAATCAATAGATTACTAGATAAATTAACTTATGAAATAACATTATTGAGACATGGTTACTCGAATAAAAAAAATCTTTATTTATTAGTAGAGGCACAGCCTACATTATACCGGGATATAATTGAGCATATCGATCTACTGGCTCTCTGTGCTCGTCAGTATTCAACAAGCGTTTGCCTGACCCTGCGGTTCTGTGGCTACAGTATGTCCACATTCATCAAACTGTAATAATGAACTTCATACTGGTGATTAGTGAAATGAAATCAAATTAGTACAATCAAATCGTTTATTTGTGATACACAGGTATATAAAGGTCTGAAACAAGACAAATAATATTTATCTTGTTTCAGACCTTTTTTATTTTGTGACCAGCCACTTGAGCATACAATTCAGAAATTAGTAATAATTTCTTCGTTGATTACTAATGAATTGTCACGGCTCTATAATAAGTCACTAGCTTGCTTGTGTCGATTTTGATATTATTATATCACGGGAACATAAAAATTAAATAAAAATAGAAACCAATTTGATATAACCCAACGGTTTGGCACGCGACGATGGCAAGAGACCGGACGGTATGTCTTCATTCCCAAGGAAGATGGGTAGGCCTTTAGTGTGGGACGCTACATGTGTCGATACTCTTGCGCCATCCCACCTTCCCAGTACGGCGTGCTGTGCCGCGGTGCTGCCGCCTCGGCTGCGGAAAACCTCAAGCGGCGAAAGTATAGTAACCTTACTGGTAACTATATTTTCGATCCGTTTGGGGTTGAAACCCTCGGGCGTGGGGTCCAAGTGCCCACCTTTTATTTAAAGAGCTGTCGAAAAGGCTGGTTGAGTCTTCCCGTGACTCAAAGGCTGGCTATAATTCTGGCCAGAGGCTTAACATTGCCATCCAACGTGGCAATGCTGCCAGCCACTTTACCGGTTGACAGCGATGCGGAGGAGTTTTTGATGCCATTATATTTTAATCGTAGTGTTTTTACTTTTTTTAGTTTAGTAATTTAGTTTGTATTTATTGTATTTTTTTTTTATTAATGATCAATGCTCGTGCCTTCTCTGTATGAGAAGAGGCCTTTGCCCAGCAGTGGGACAGTTATAGGCTGGTACAATACAATACAAAAGATACATTATATGTTTTGATTTTATAATAGATATATATTTGATAGAAATTGATTTGTGTAAAAGAGCTCTTGCTCTTTTACACAAATCAATTGCAACAACTTGTGCTCTTGCTCTTTTACACAAATCAATTAATACTTGTGCTGCACAAGTACTAGCGACTAGCAACCCATCCTTCTTCGGCCATTCGCACAGGTAGGTATTACAAATCTTTGAGATTCCGCGCTTTCTAAGGTTCCGTACCTCAAAGGGTAAAAACGGAACCACCGAAATTAATTTCTTTTAAATTGGTTCAGTGGTTTAGGCGTGAAGAAGAGATAGACGAATATTAATACGGATGATTTCAACCTTCATGTTTTCTTCTTCATATTATTTTTCACTCATTACTTTCATCTGTTCTCTGGCCTTCCTCTCCCCTCCATCCCTTTACACTTATATTCATAACAATTTTAATTACACGCGTTTCATACCAAATCGAACGATTACCTTTCAACTTAAAAGCGGTAGAAAATATCGGATGGTTTTAAAGACAATTTAATGTTCTAGGATCCTACACATTTAAATTACCAAAACCGCTGAAAATAGTTTTGCTATGACTATTTTGGTAGGCGCCAATAGTACTACTATAGTTAAGATACTATTAACATTATGAACAGTCATACAACAACACTTTTTTGTATGTATGTATTTATCTATCTATCTATCTTAATATAGTGTTTAAACCGAAGCTAGTTTTATTAAAAATATGAATGTAAATGGTTTTTAAAGCAAGTAATTGAATTGCAGAGAGTCTGGCTCAATAAATCAGTGCTGCAGCTACGATTTTTCGATTTTTCGTTTTCAATGCAATCTCATTTATTTAGCTTCAGTATTCAATTCAAGTTATCAATTACCTTTTCCAATGCTCTATTTTATTTAAATGCATGTGATTTCTAGGATACATTCGGGTCGAAAAAAGTTTTTTTGAGAAAACAGTGCCTCTAGACAAGTGGCGTTGTAGAATAGATGGTAGAATAGAATAGATTGTTAAACGTATGGTATTAAATAGTACATTAAGATCAAATGCCCTGTGTTGGTCATTACTTACGAGAGGATATTTGTAACAAGAAAGCCGAGTATATTATGATAATAATAGCGCGCGAGTATCATACGACGTTTTTCAACACACTCGTGAGCAAAATAAATTTAAGAATGCGTACTGGACATACTTTTACTTTGCAATCTTGAATAAATTAGAATTGGTCGTGTTAAGATTACCGCACTAGTACGATAATGTTAAGTGAAACGCACGCGTGCGTAATATACTCAAGAACGGGTCTAAATGCAATGTAATAAGACCCACTTTACGAGCAAGTGTGTTGAAAAAAATCTAAGGCCTTATTCGCACGGGAGCTTTTTTAACGTTGCGTTAATACTCGGCGTTGGCGATTATATAACGTTCTTGATGTGACTGTTCATACGAACGCTTTATGATCACTCTTGTTTCGTTTCTCGCGTCAGTAAGTCGTGGAAATGGTTTCTGCTAAAGTACTAGCAATAGCGATTTGTGTTGCTAGAAGACGAAAAAGAAAGCAAAAGCCATTCTGGGTTCATCCTGTGAATGAACTGAGATACTTAAAAGGACAGTTTGTGACACTGTACGAAGAATTGAGGCAATACCCAGACTGCCAGGCATTATTTTTCATAATTTTATTTGAGTAATCTGGCAATACTTTTGCATATAGAAGTGGACGAAACTCCATCTCTATAATTAGGACTTCGGGATCCACAACCCACGACATCGTCATGCCGCTCTGCTAACATAAACAAGAAAAAATACGGCCAACTGCCGAGCGAGCGTGCGGCGCACTGAGTGAAGCGCTGGCGTTATTTTACCGCTCGTGTGAATAATAATACGAAGTTTCATATGATCTATTCCCTATAACGCTCAACGCGCAGCGCTCAAAATGCAACACTGCTCGATAAAAAAGCGTCGCGTTTTAAAAGCGCTGTCGTATGAACATAATAAGGGAAATGCATTTGTGCTATTTGAACGCTTTTTTAACGGGCGTTAAAAAAGCTCCCGTGCGAATAAGGCCTTATGCTAAGTAATTTGACATCTCGTATGGAACTCTATTCTACAATCTATTCTGCAATGCCACTTGTCTAGCCACACAGAAGCGAATGTGTGTAACAAACAGATGTTACTTTTCTCCGATGCTTAAGTTTATTCAGAATCTCAGAATCGCCAGACCTCCGGAATTTTTGTGAGACATGTATTTAATAGCTTTGTCTTGCGCTTTCGTCCACGTTAATAGAGCCTTGGGCGTCTTTAGCGCCCGTACTTCATAGCGTGTTAAGCAGCCTATGTATTGTTTTGATGTATAAGCTAAGGCTAAGTATTACTCGTGTAAGAGGTAGCGGGTTCGAATCTGGGCAAGTACCAATGCGACTTTTTCAATTCATTTGAACTTTCTAAAGTTTATCTTGGACATCACTGACATCCCGTGCCTCGTGAAAGCACGTTAAGCAGTTGGTTCCGGTTGTCATTCGTAGAACTTTGACAGTCGTTACGGGTATTCAGAAGCCAGAAAGTCTGACCAGTCGAACCAAAGGGTATCGTGTCGCCCAGTTACTGGGTTGTGGAGGTCTGATAGGCAGTCGCTTCACATAAAACACAGGTATCCAGCTGAATCCGGTTCGGCTGGAAGCCGACCCCATCATAGTTGGGAAAAGGCTAGGGAGATGATGATAAGCTTACTGTAAAGTTTTATGAAAATCCGTTCAGAAGTGTTTGGGTGAAAAGGAAACATTTATCTACTCATGCATACAAACTCTATCTCTCTAGGATATTTAAGATGGTAGGTATGTGTAGCTATTTGCCAGTTTCAATGCTTGTCATGTAACACGTATCGGGTATAAAAATACCTTTTTCCCTTACCGATCTAGTGTGACGTCGTTTTTATTACGGTTCCGTACCTTAGGGGTGCCAAAAGGACCCTAAGGGACTATGTACACTTATTCAGCTCCATTCGTATTTCGCTGAACGATTTTGGTCACACTTATGCAGTTTTACTTGGATCAGCTGCGTTCAGAACCTTAGGAATGAGAAGAGTCGTCAAGCTTATTGGACTACAGACTATTTATTCAGCTAAATTCAGCGTATGTTCAAAGAATTTTGTATGAAAACGCGTACGCGCCCTTTCAGCTTTCCGCATCTGTTCACTTTTCGTATGAAATCAAGATTATCTATGCTATATATACGCTGAATATGTGTGCGTACCTAGTCCCTAATTAAGCCTCCATCATTGTGTCGAGAATTGATCACCAGGTTCAAGGCGTATTAACAATACCAAAACTACATTAATTTATTAAAAAGACTAGATTTCGCCACAGTGATTTCCTCCAACCGATACCAGCAATTTGTTGTGGACATGTGGCTGTTAAGGATTAGATGGCCGTGCAAGTTGTCCCCAGTATACTAGGTGTATTATTGGTCTTGCACAACATCACTCCAATACATTATGGTCGGGAGGGCATTGAACTTTTGCTAGACACAGCTGATATTTTTTTCGCGATTTCAGAGTTGGTTCCATAATAACAGTTGTTTGTTTTCATGAGTAGAATCATCTCCTGGCGGTATCAGGACACATGCGCGAAAGACATTTGCGCGAAAGACACTTGCGCGCGGCCATTTGGGCGAATGGACACATGCGCGAATGGACGTTTGCGCCCATAGACATTTCCGCGAATGGACACTTGCGCGACTAGACGTTTCCGCGCCAAACCACTTGCGCGAAGCCCTTTGCGCGACGGACACTTGCGCGCCAGACAGTTCCGCGACAGACGTTTGCGCCCAAACACTTCCGCGACTAGACACTTGCGCGAACTTTTTATTCAAAGGACATTGGGCAAATTTAAAAATATTATGTAAGGGGTACCAATATTTTTTTATTTACTTTTGGTTTACATGGCGTCCACATATCTACCGAGGGTGGTAAGTCGTTTTCAAAAACAAGATGGCGGCCATAATATTTTTCACAAAATACGTCATGGGTGTCGATTTCATGGTTTTTTGGGGTGCCAAGGTCAATAATGGGGTCAATTTGATAATCCAAAATGGCGGCCGTGACCTTTCTCATAATATGCGTCATGGGTGTCGTTTTCATGGTTTTTTGGGGTGCTAAGGTCAAAAATGGGTTCGATTTGACAATCCAAGATGGCGGTGGTGACCTTTCTCACAATATGCGTCATGGGTGCCGTTTTCATGGTTTTTTTGGGTGCTAAGGTCAAAAATGGGGTCGATTTGACAATCCAAGATGGCGGTGGTGACCTTTCTCACAATATGCGTCATGGGTGTCGTTTTCATGGAGGTCAAAAATGAGGTCAATTTGAGAATCCAAGATGGCGGTCGTGACCTTTCTCATAATATGCGTCACGGGTGTCGTTTTCATGGTTTTTAGGGGTGCTAAGGTCAAAAATGGGGTCGATTTGACAATCCAAGATGGCAGCCGTGACCTTTCTCATAATATGCGTCATGGGTGTCGTTTTCATGGTTTTTTGGGGTGCTAAGGTCAATAATGAGGTCGATTTGAGAATCCAAGATGGCGGTGGTGACCTTTCTCACAATATGCGTCATGGGTGTCGTTTTCATAGTTTTTTGGGGTGCTAAGGTCAAAAATGAGGTCAATTTGAGAATCCAAGATGGCGGTCGTGACCTTTCTCATAATATGCGTCATGGGTGTCGTTTTCATGGTTTTTTGGGGTGCTAAGGTCAAAAACGGGGTCGATTTGACAATCCAAGATGGCGGTCGTGACCTTTCTCATAATATGCGTCACGGGTGTCGTTTTCATGGTTTTTAGGGGTGCTAAGGTCAAAAATGGGGTCGATTTGACAATCCAAGATGGCAGCCGTGACCTTTCTCATAATATGCGTCATGGGTGTCGTTTTCATGGTTTTTTGGGGTGCTAAGGTCAATAATGAGGTCGATTTGAGAATCCAAGATGGCGGTGGTGACCTTTCTCACAATATGCGTCATGGGTGTCGTTTTCATAGTTTTTTGGGGTGCTAAGGTCAAAAATGAGGTCAATTTGAGAATCCAAGATGGCGGTCGTGACCTTTCTCATAATATGCGTCATGGGTGTCGTTTTCATGGTTTTTTGGGGTGCTAAGGTCAAAAACGGGGTCGATTTGACAATCCAAGATGGCGGTCGTGTCCTTTCTCACAATATGCGTCATGGGTGTCATTTTCATGGTTTTTTGGGGTGCTAAGGTCAAAAATGAGGTCAATTTGAGAATCCAAGATGGCGGTGGTGACCTTTCTCACAATATGCGTCATGGGTGTCGTTTTCATGGTTTTTTTGGGTGCTAAGGTCAAAAATGAGGTCAATTTAAGAATCCAAGATGGCGGTCGTGACCTTTCTCATAATATGCGTCACGGGTGTCGTTTTCATGGTTTTTAGGGGTGCTAAGGTCAAAAATGGGGTCGATTTGACAATCCAAGATGGCAGCCGTGACCTTTCTCATAATATGCGTCATGGGTGTCGTTTTCATGGTTTTTTGGGGTGCTAAGGTCAATAATGAGGTCGATTTGAGAATCCAAGATGGCGGTGGTGACCTTTCTCACAATATGCGTCATGGGTGTCGTTTTCATAGTTTTTTGGGGTGCTAAGGTCAAAAATGAGGTCAATTTGAGAATCCAAGATGGCGGTCGTGACCTTTCTCATAATATGCGTCATGGGTGTCGTTTTCATGGTTTTTTGGGGTGCTAAGGTCAAAAACGGGGTCGATTTGACAATCCAAGATGGCGGTCGTGTCCTTTCTCACAATATGCGTCATGGGTGTCATTTTCATGGTTTTTTGGGGTGCTAAGGTCAAAAATGAGGTCAATTTGAGAATCCAAGATGGCAGTCGTGACCTCACTCACAATATGCGTCATGGGTGTCATTTTCATGGTTTTTTGGGGTGCTAATGTCAATAATGAGGTCGATTTGAGAATCCAAGATGGCGGTGGTGACCTTTCTCACAATATGCGTCATGGGTGTCGTTTTCATGGTTTTTTGGGGTGCTAAGGTCAAAAATGAGGTCAATTTGACAATTCAAGATGGCGGTCGTGACCTTACTCATAATATGCGTCATGGGTGTCGTTTTCATGGTTTTTTGGGGTGCTAAGGTCAAAAATGAGGTCAATTTGACAATCCAAGATGGCGGTCGTGTCCTTTCTCACAATATGCGTCATGGGTGTCGCTTTCATGGTTTTTTGAGGTGCTTAGGTCAAAAACGAGGTCAATTTGAGAATCCAAGATGGCGGTTGTGTCCTTTCTCACAATATGCGTCATGGGTGTCGTTTTCATGGTTTTTTGGGGTGCTAATGTCAACAATGAGGTCGATTTGAGAATCCAAGATGGCGGTGGTGACCTTGCTCACAATATGCGTCATGGGTGTCGTTTTCATGGTTTTTTGGGGTGCTAAGGTCAAAAATGAGGTCAATTTGAGAACCCAAGATGGCGGTCGTGACCATTCTCATAATAAGCGTCATGGGTGTCGTTTTCATGGTTTTTTGAGGTGCTAAGGTCAATAATGAGGTCATTTTTTAAATCCAAGATGGCGGTCTTGACCTTCATCATAATGTGCGTCATAGTGTCGTTTTCATGGTTTTTTGGGGTGCTAAGGTCAATAATGAGGTCGATTTGTATTATTATTATTATATTATAGCACCCCAAAAAACCATGAAAACGACACCCATGACGCATATTGTGAGAAAGGTCACTATCGCCATCTTGGATTGTCAAATCGACCCCATTTTTAACCTTAGCACCCCAAAAAACCATGAAAACGACACCCATGACGCATATGATGATAAAGGTCACGGCCACCATCTTGGATTCTTAAATCAACCTCATTATTGACCTTGGCACCCCAAAAAACCGTTGAATCGACACCCATGACGCATATTATGAGAAAGGTCACAACCGCCATCTTGGATTCTCAAATTGACCTCATTTTTGACATTAGCACCCCAAAAAACCATGAAAACGACACCCATGACACATATTGTGAGAAAGGACACGACCGCCATCTTGGATTGTCAAATCGACCTCATTATTGACCTCAGCACCCCAAAAAACCATGAAAACGACACCCATGACGCATATTATGTGAAAGGTCACGACCGCCATCTTGGATTCTCAAATTGACCTCATTATTGACCATAGCACCCCAAAAAACCATGAAAACGACACCCATGACACAAATTGTGCGAAAGGACACGACCGCCATCTTGGATTGTCAAATCGACCCCATTTTTAACCTTAGCACCCCAAAAAACCATGAAAACGACACCCATGACGCATATTATGAGAAAGGTCACGGCCGCCATCTTGGATTGTCAAATCAACCCCATTTTTGACCTTAGCACCCCAAAAAACCATGAAAACGACACCCATGACGCATATTATGAGAAAGGTCACGACCGCCATCTTGGATTCTCAAATTGACCTCATTTTTGACCTTAGCACCCAAAAGAACCATGAAAACGACACCCGTGACGCATATTGTGAGAAAGGTCACCACCGCCATCTTGGATTGGCAAATCGACCCCATTTTTGACCTTAGCACCTCAAAAAACCATGAAAACGACACCCATGACCGTATTATGAGAAAGGACACGACCGCCATCTTGGATTATCAAATCGACCCTATTATTGACCTTAGCACCCCAAAAAACCATGAAAACGACACCCATGACGCATATTATGTGAAAGGTCACGACCGCCATCTTGGATTCTCAAATTGACCTCATTATTGACCATAGCACCCCAAAAAACCATGAAAACGACACCCATGACACAAATTGTGAGAAAGGACACGACCGCCATCTTGGATTGTCAAATCGACCTCATTATTGACCTCAGCACCCCAAAAAACCATGAAAACGACACCCATGACGCATATTATGTGAAAGGTCACGACCGCCATCTTGGATTCTCAAATTGACCTCATTATTGACCATAGCACCCCAAAAAACCATGAAAACGACACCCATGACACAAATTGTGCGAAAGGACACGACCGCCATCTTGGATTGTCAAATCGACCCCATTTTTAACCTTAGCACCCCAAAAAACCATGAAAACGACACCCATGACGCATATTATGAGAAAGGTCACGGCCGCCATCTTGGATTGTCAAATCGACCCCATTTTTGACCTTAGCACCCCAAAAAACCATGAAAACGACACCCATGACGCATATTATGAGAAAGGTCACGACCGCCATCTTGGATTCTCAAATTGACCTCATTTTTGACCTTAGCACCCAAAAGAACCATGAAAACGACACCCGTGACGCATATTGTGAGAAAGGTCACCACCGCCATCTTGGATTGGCAAATCGACCCCATTGTTGACCTTAGCACCTCAAAAAACCATGAAAACGACACCCATGACCGTATTATGAGAAAGGACACGACCGCCATCTTGGATTATCAAATCGACCCTATTATTGACCTTAGCACCCCAAAAAACCATGAAAACGACCCCCATGACGCATATTGTGAGTAAGGTCACGACCGCCATCTTGGATTCTCAAATTGACCTCACTTTTGACCTTAGCACCCAAAAAAACCATGAAAACGGCACCCATGACGCATATTGTGAGAAAGGTCACCACCGCCATCTTGGATTGTCAAATCGACCCCATTTTTGACCTTAGCACCCCAAAAAACCATGAAAACGACACCCATGACGCATATTATGAGAAAGGTCACGGCCGCCATTTTGGATTATCAAATTGACCCCATTATTGACCTTGGCACCCCAAAAAACCATGAAATCGACACCCATGACGTATTTTGTGAAAAATATTATGGCCGCCATCTTGTTTTTGAAAACGACTTACCACCCTCGGTAGATATGTGGACGCCATGTAAACCAAAAGTAAATAAAAAAATATTGGTACCCCTTACATAATATTTTTAAATTTGCCCAATGTCCTTTGAATAAAAAGTTCGCGCAAGTGTCTAGTCGCGGAAGTGTTTGGGCGCAAACGTCTGTCGCGGAACTGTCTGGCGCGCAAGTGTCCGTCGCGCAAAGGGCTTCGCGCAAGTGGTTTGGCGCGGAAACGTCTAGTCGCGCAAGTGTCCATTCGCGGAAATGTCTATGGGCGCAAACGTCCATTCGCGCATGTGTCCATTCGCCCAAACGGCCGCGCGCAAGTGTCTTTCACGCAAATGTCTTTCGCGCAAGTGTACCAGATCCTCTCCTGGCGGGTTGTGCAAGACCAAAAATACACCTAGTATTTTACTATTATGAATTCCTAGCCCACGCAAAAAGTAATCTTACAAATGTTTATACGACTAATTTTGCGTAGAATTCAAAACCATCTTTTAAATTAACCTTATATCCTGCCAAAAAAACATTCAAAGATACAATCCAGCACCTCAGGACCTCCCATTTCTATATACTAACCTTACAAAATCTTTTTCAAACAAATATAATGCGGAAACACAGCTGGATACCGGATCTTTGCGTCTTTGCGACGTATTGTCCAACTGCACAAAGAGTCAAAGATACTCATTATAAGTATAACAATACACAAGTACTTGTTTCTTTTCTGTAAATTATTTGAATTGTCTTTGGGTATAGCATTTGTGTGTTTTGATTTTGAAGTTATAAGTACCACTCCACCACGCCCTTTGTTTATAGGTAGTCAACATCTTACATTATTTTTATTGGAGACTAGCTTCTGCCCGCGGCTTCGCTCGTGTTAGAAAGAGACAAAAAGTAGCCTATTACTCTCCATCCCTTCAACTATTTCCACTTAAAAAATCACGTCAATTCGTCGCTCCGTTTTGCCGTGAAAGAAAGACAAACATACAGACAGACACACTTTCCCGTTTATAATATTAGTATGGATTTTGTAGGGTGGATTTTGGGAATAATCCTTATTGTATTTTCAGTATTCAATATCATTTGTTGCATTTATATAGTTTACAAAATGCTACAAATACTATCATACATGACCCTGTTAGAGCACAACAATATTATAAGTATTTTAAGGTGTCTAACTATACATACTTTGTTACCACCTATGATTTATAAATTAATATCTTATTCTAAATCCAGTATTGGAACTAATTTTCGTGTTGTGGTTAGGTACTCGTAATTTAGTTCATTGTTTAAGGACTACGCATAAATTCATTTCTTTTTCCGTTTCGCTAAACGATTTTGGGTAACATTTGTAGAGTTCTACTTCTTAAAAAGTTTATGTAGTAGAAAACAATGATATTGTATAAAATCTGAACAACAGACGCGGAAATCTGAACGCAGTCATGTCTTGTTCTCGTCCGTTCTTCATAGAAAATCGTGGTTTACTACCATTTACCCATTACTACCATAAAAACATAAAGAATTATTATTGTTATGTACTATGTTTGTTGGAGGCTCTTCCTTCCTTTTATCAGGGAGTCTTCTTAATATCAGGGAGTCCTAGACCGATTGTAATAATATTTTTTTCATCGTTACAAAATATCCTTGAGCGCTTTTTATCCACTATCGTTATAATGCATATTGTTTTTTAGTACGGCCCTGTCAATGGTTCAATGGCGATTCGCATGGTGCGGAGATACCGCACGGTCTCCTGCGAGGCGGCGTGCCTCCTTGCCGGCACTCCGCCGTGGGATCTGGAGGCAACAGTCCTTGCACACACGTACGAGTGGCGCGTGGAAGTGCAACGCCGGGGCGAAGTCCCGTTGCCGCGGGTTATCGCGGCACGGCTTACGGAGCTCCGACGAGATCTCAGAGCGGAGTGGAGACAGCGACTGTCGCAACCTAGACGCCGTGATAGCGGCGGTAAGACCCCTCTTTGAGGAGTGGCTGGAGAGGCGCCACGGCGCTCTCACGTTTCGCTTGACACAGGTCCTCACCGGACATGGTCAGTTCGGGAGGTTCCTGTGTCGGATTCAAGCGGAAGCGACGCCTGGGTGTCACCACTGCAGCAACGGTCGCCTGGTGGACACGGTCGAGCACACGGTGGAGGTGTGCCGCGCATGGGCGGACCATCGACGTGTCCTCGCAGAGGCGATCGGCGGCGGTGACCTCTCGCGCCCAGCGCTGGTTCAGGCCATGCTGCGGGGCGAGACGGAATGGGATGCCGTCGCCTCCTTCTGCGAAGCAGTTATGATAGTGAAGGAAGTGGCGGCGCGCGAGAGGCAACGACGAGCCTCTCGCCCCGGACAAAGATCCAGGCGAAGACGTCGAGAGTCGCAAGACGACTACCGGCCACCGTAGGCACGGTTCTGCGGATGGCGAGCGATGGGTAGCTCGCCGCCCGGCTAGAACCAGGACCGCGTCGGCGGCGCGTTAGTGTTCCACGCGCGCCTCAAAGAGAAGGAGTCAGCACAGGATGGGGCCCCACAGGGCCACCGCCTGCCGGGGTTGCGGAATGTGTATAATAGTTACCGTGACCCTGGAACATAAAGGGCAATCGAAGGAACATGAGTGGGTTTTAGTCAGTAAGAGTCTGACACGCCCTCCCGCCGCATCCAGGACGGGAGCAGTCATTGGATGATTTCCCACTCACCAAAAAAAAAAAAATTACAAAATATTTCCAATTTTATTCCCATTTGTTACAGGAATGACTCAATTTGCCTACGTGCGCGTCGCTCACGATATGAATCATATTAATGACTCACTTGAATAAAAGTGTGCTGTGTAAATAGGGCTTGCAATATCCGTTCATTTTAACTATCCGGATAATACGGTTATTAGAATTATACTATCCGGATTATCCGGATAATGCGGATAATACGGATATTTTTTAGTTTTTATTAGAAATCCAACTAAAAAGCTTTTGTATCACTTTTAATCAGTCTCTTAAGCAAAATGACAAATAAATAATAAACTATACCAATATTTCAAGTAACAAAAATCTAGTTTACATTCTAATAGTTCAATCTTTCAAATAATTTGTTTCTATTTTCTCATACTATAAACAATTCTAATTGAAAATGAGATCTTACATTTATCACAAATTACAACATGTCAATGAAATCACCGTATTTAAGGACGTAATAATTAAATAAAAATATCACTATCCCTGGCAACTCAGCTCAATTATTAAACAACAATAATATAAATCAAATATAATAAAACCGAAGTGAACAAAATAATATTATATCATAATAATTAATAACTTTTTATTTATATGATTTTAGGTGATTCTTATATTATTTTTTATTAAATTTCTGGTAACATGGCCTCAAAAAGCTTAACCGGTTGTATGTACATCACTTGCAGCTACAATAACATGTGGTCAACATCCAAAATGATTTCTGTCACTAAATTAACTGATTGTGATTTGTAAAGAGTTATTAACTACATACATTAAAATAATAAATAACATAATAACTGTCATGTACTTTACAGATGACAGCTTTTTTTCATATTTAATAGAGAAATACAACTATCCGTAATATCCGAAAACTCCGGATGGTGATGCAAGTAAAATCCGGATTTGAAAACTGGCGGATATCCGGATTATACGGATATCCGGATATCCGGATTGCAAGCCCTATGTGTAAATGAGAATTAAGTGATAATTGTGATATTGTCGTTAATGCTTATATAGACTGAACATGTCGTATGATCTCTCCCTAGTCACGTTGAATTACCTTTCTTATAGGGCTGGAAGAATGGGGAAAGATGGAGAGCATCTGAGTTTTTGTACACTCTTTTGAATTATTTATTTATTTATTAAGACTTCTCAACAATGAGTAGACTGTTACTATAACTGTAACTTAATTCTATAACTTCCCAAGTAGCAAAATGTGGCACTATAATTATCCTAGGAGCACGTATTTTTTAATCCTATAGCAATCCTGAAAACGTTTATAGAACCGCATTTGGGCGCAGTTTATAGGATTATTACGCCCTATAGTCGTTTTTGTATAATCCGACAACGTGCAATTCGATATTATAATTATCCTAATAAGTGCTTTTACAATAAACATTTACCCTACAAAGATCCGGGAAATGCATTTGATAAGAGCGATTAGTCCTCTTACGACCTAGCGCGTGCTGCTTTTGGAGTAATTGATCCTACAGTGATCAGCGTGATGCCGTTCGTAGATACATTCAGTCGATCATTCGTTCTTTTTTCGATTATTAAAATTTTGCTGTGCCTTTTTTTGTGTCAATGAATATTTTACTTTTATTTTCAAAGGGTAGTAAAGTCACAATATAAAATTGTCTAACATAAGTAACTTTTTCGTTTGACTGTTTTATAAAGAATGCCCACTCAACTTGCGAAATTAATTTTATTGATAAAGTGTTAGATGTTAATAAACATATCTTTATGCGCCTTCAAAATTATACATTTTCATAATTTGTTTATTTAGTAATAATTAACTATTACAAATCCGACATAGGGTCGAAACACGTGCCATAACATTGCATTTACAAGGACCTATATAAGATTATTTAGTCATAGTTATGACTATTCCATGA
The DNA here is from genome assembly GCA_033675125.1 of Athetis lepigone. Taxonomy (NCBI): domain Eukaryota; kingdom Metazoa; phylum Arthropoda; class Insecta; order Lepidoptera; family Noctuidae; genus Athetis; species Athetis lepigone. Next base: position 12,719,341 of record CM066224.1, read on the forward strand.
CATAATATTTCGCCACCATTTTAAGTTTTAGGGTTCTTTCGAGAACAGAAATAGCCCCGCATACTAATGCATGCAGAGCTATGTTTTAATCAGTACATGTTCAGAATAGTAACAAATTACTCTGTATATTTTTTAACATTTCTCTTTAAATTTAATTTCATCATAGATAAAAAATGGGTAGTGTAGGGATGCAAAATGATAAAATAACTAATTGTCAGTGCTTTAAATTGTTTTTATTTTTTAATTTGTTTATCAAAACAATGGATTCTGACACACGATAGTTCTGATACTGCTTCCACTATAATGTTATCTTCTTGATTGATTGTACGAACTATCTGAAAAAATTTCCTCACAGTGTTGTCTAAGCCTATTTTCATTTTATCCTGTACGGAACCATCACAAATTTCACCAGACTTTTTGTTATTTAAGAATGACCGATTACTCCAATAATAACAAATGTAGGACACATTTAAGATATTTTACTTATAAAAATCACAGGCTATGCTAGCTTGGTGCTAAAAATCCATTAAGGGTCATGACTGCGATAAATTGATCCTATAGTATCCTAACTTGTAGCAGCTATATCTATGACATTTGTAGGAAGTGCATGTCTTACAGAAGAGTGAAACAAGACGTTAACATGATTAAACAATCTTATTAAATGCGTTTATCGGATCAAAAGTCACACTTTGCTGATTAGTTTTATAACTTGCGCTTCTAAGACTGCGCGTTCTAATAAGAATCCTGGAAAATGATCCTATAAACGTTTATAAAACAAAGTAATAGAATCGAAAGCACTTATAGTGTAAACCATCTTACAAGATGCTTTCATTGGATCAGTGGTCTGAGTTAAAACGTCTATTAGATTTCTAAAAGACGTTTAGTCCTATATGCCAATTCCTATAGGAGTATTTTGCTCCTTGGGTATGAATTGAGATATTATTGTCCACTTGGCTGGCTCTCGTCTTCTTTGAAATTGTTTAGGGCAATAAAGTATACATAACACTTTTGAGTTCTTGAGCAGAAACATCCGAAACAAACTTAGAGGTCAAACTCAGCTTTTAATTGCCTATTTTAATTATTAATTTAATTTTTAAATATCACTCAAGACACAACACTAACCCAAAGCTGTGTCCAAAGTCAATATGACGGCAACAAGATGCCATTTATGAAAATAAAAAAAGTTTATTTTTCTAAATCAAAATTAGATTTGTTTCGTGAATAAAATAGAAACAAGATTGCCTATATTTTTCTCCAATCTCATCAGTCGGAGACATTATGTCTTAAGGCAACTTATTTAATTTAGCAATAAGGAAGTTTGGCTTCTTCCTTAGATTATAGGAAGATATTGTTACGAGCTGGGGTTCGGGATAAATTAAAATAACAGTTTTACTCGAAAAAACACGATTAACTTTATTAAGAATTCACAAACACAAAAACACTTCACTAACACAACACAACACAAAACACACACTTCGTATCGCAGTAGTTCCGCTTCGCGGCGATGTTCACTGTTTCGTTCCCAAAACTGAACTGAGTCCCGTGCCGACACGTCCGCTATTTATATCTCCGGTCATATTTTCTAGAAAGTTCGACAACCCGAGGTACCCAGGTGCATTCGAGAACATTCCAGTAACATCGCGAATGATCGACGATGATCTGGAAGTTTCTCGAATGACCCCTCGGAACTCCATCGAACGTTCTAGAACGTTGTGGAACTTTCCCGAATTTTCTAGTAAATGTGCCCGGAACAATCGACACTTACGTCACCTATACCTACCTACGTAACACTGCCCCCTCCTAAGACATGCTCGTCCCGAGCATCATTATTCCCGTAGTATCGTGCCAGCCGATCTACGTGAACAATTTTAGGCGCAGTTCTCGTACTCTTCCGTATCCGGTAGGTGACGTCGTTGATCTTGGTCACTACTCGGTATGGTCCATCCCATTTTGCCTGTAGTTTAGGCGACTTCCCTTTGCTACGCACTGGGTTATGCAACCACACCAGTGAACCTTCATCAAATCCGCTATTGTTCATCTTCCGGTCATAGCGAGTTTTCATCCTCTCAGACATCTGCTGGCCTGACTGTCTGACATGCTCGTATACGTTATTCATCTTGTTGCGCAGGTCATTGGCATAATCTGTTATGGTACTTGGTGAATCAGGTGGGATGCCAGTAATGAGATCAGCCGGTAACCTTAACTCTCTTCCAAAGTTTGCAAAGGCTTTTTTTTTTTTTTTTTTTTTTTTTTGGTGAGTGGGAAATCATCCAATGACTGCTCCCGTCCTGGGTGCGACGGGAGGGCGTGTCAGACTCTTACTGACTAAAACCCACTCATGTTCCTTCGATTGCCCTTTATGTTCCAGGGTCACGGTAACCACTATAAACATTCCGCAACCCCGGCAGGCGTTGGCCCTGTTGGGCCCCTTCCTGTGCTGACTCCTTCTCTTTGAGGCGCGCGTGGAACAAAACGCGCCGTCTACGTGGTCCTGGTCCTAGCCGGGCGGCGAGCTACCCATCGCTCGCCATCCGCAGAACCGCGCCTACGGTGGCCGGTAGTCGTCTTGCGACTCTCGACGTCTTCGCCTGGGTCTTAGTCCGGGGCGAGAGGCTCGTCGTTGCCTCTCGCGCGCCGCCGCTTCCTTCACTAGCATAACTGCTTCGCAGAAGGAGGCGACGGCATCCCATTCCGTCTCGCCCCGAAGCATGGCCTGAACCAGCGCCGGGCGCGAGAGGTCACCGCCGCCGATCGCCTCTACGAGGACACGTCGATGCTCCGCCCATGCGCGGCACACCTCAACTGTGTGCTCGACCGTGTCCTCCAGGCGACCGTTACTGCAGTGGTGACACCCAGGCGTCGCTTCCGCCCGAATCCGACACAGGAACCTCCCGAACTGACCATGTCCGGTGAGGACCTGTGTCAAGCGAAACGTGAGAGTGCCATGACGCCTCTCCAGCCACTCCTCAAAGAGGGGTCTTACCGCCGCTATAACGGCGTGCCCAGCACTAGGTTGCGACAGTCGTTGTCTCCATTCCGCCATGAGATCTCGCCGGAGCTCCGTGAGCCGTGCCGCGATAACCCGCGGCATCGGGACTTCACCCCGGCGTTGCACTTCCACGCGCCACTCATACGTGTGTGCAAGGACTGTTGCCTCCAGATCCCACGGCGGGACGCCGGCAAGGAGGCATGCCGCCTCACAGGAGACCGTGCGGTATCCCCGCACCATGCGAATGGCCATGACCCTCTGGGACGCCCTCAGAAGTCGGGCCGGAGCCGCGGCTAGATTGGGCGCCCACACCGGAGCCCCGTAGAGGGCCATGGACCGCACGATCCCCGTGTAGAGCCTCTCCGCAGGAGGCGTTTGGGCCACCGAGATTGGGCAGGAGCCGCTTGAGGGCAGCTCCGGCCTTCGCCAGTTTGGGGCCCAAACGTCGGAAGTGCTCCGTAAAGTTCCATCGGTTGTCGAGGACAAGTCCCAGGTACTTTATCGTCGACTCGACACCGATGTGAACCCCTCCCACCGTTATCTGAGACCCCGGAGGTGGCCGGTGCCGAGGGCCATGAAAACACATGGCCTCGGACTTGTGCAGGGCCACCTCGAGTCCCAGCTGCCGGATCCTGTCCACGACTGTCGCAACTCCACTTGTCATCAAGTCGGCCGCCGCCTGGAACGACCCTCCCTGCGCTAGGACTAGCGTGTCGTCAGCGTAGCACACTACGCTGACACCATCGGGAAGGTCGGCGCGCAGCACCCAGTCGTACCCGATGTCCCACAGGAGCGGCCCCAGGACCGATCCCTGTGGAACACCGCACGACATCCCTCGTCGACTCCACACTCCCTCGTGACCGGGGTAGATGACGGCCCTGTCCGTCAGATAGGCCTCGACCACACGACAGAGGTAGGCAGGCATCCGGTGATACCGGAGTGCCGCCACTATGCACCCCCAAGGCAGGGTGTTAAAGGCGTTGGCGATGTCGAGAGACACCGCCAAGACGACCCTGCCCTGTGCCACCGCATCCCCTGTCGTAAGGGCTCGCACGCGCATGATGGCGTCCACCGTGGAGCGTCCCCTACGGAAGCCGAACTGACCGTCCGCCAGATCCGGCCCCACCCGCATCAGCCGCTCGACGAGGCGGCTCGCAATCACTCTCTCCAAGAGCTTTGCCGCCTCGTCGAGCAAAACGATGGGCCGGTACGCGGACGGAGAGTCCGCAGGACGCCCCGGCTTCGGTATGAGGACCAGCTTCCCTGTCTTCCAACGAAGTGGGAACTGGCCCTCCTCCAAGCATGCGCTAAAGAGCCCCCTTAGTCGAGGCCCGAGAGCCCCTAAGGCCAGGACCCAGGCCTTCCCTGGTAGGCCGTCGGGTCCTGGGGCGGTGTTCTTGGCCCTAAGCCTTAGCACCGCCACTCCCAGTTCTACCTCGGTCACCTCTGGAACGTCGTCGTCGTCGCCGTCGCGGTCCGCATCGGACACCGCCGGTGGCGGAGCCATGAGCGGGGGAGAAAACTCCCCCCGCGAAGGGAACAGAGCGCTCACAACGCCCTCTACGACCTGGGGCCGGAGACTCTGCGTCAGCGGGGGGCCCGCGGTACGGAGCTTGCCCCGCACCGCCAAGTAGGGGCGCCCCACGGATCTCTGTCCAGAGTCCCCAGCGTCTCTTGGCGGGCCGAAGCTTTGGCCCGCATAATCTCCAGTCGGAGGGCTTCCTTCGCCGCTCTGTACCCCTCGTACAGCTCCGCCTCAATGGCATCCGCATCCACAGGGCGGATACGGAGCCTGCGGTGTCTGGTGTACGGGCGTCGCGCAGCCACGCACGCCTCACGTAGTGACGTGATTTGCGGCGACCACCAGTACACCTGGCGCTGACCCCTTCCAGGCTGAACCCGGGGCATTGCCATGTCACAGATCTCGGACATGGCCTCCTGGAACCACCCAGCCTCGGCATTGATGTCGGCAGGCCTGTCCGGTGATGACACCCAGGCCTGCACTATCGAGGCTTCCAGGAGAAGCTCCCGGAGGTCTGGGCGGAGACGTCAAACCGGATGTACCGGTGGTCGGAGAACGTCTCCACCTCCTCCATTACGCGCCAGTCAACGACACGCGGTGACAGCGCGGGGCTGGCGAACGAAATGTCCACACCGACTCACCCCGCATCCGCACCACGACACACGTGGGGACGGAACCCTGGTTCAGCACAACTAGGCCTGCCTCTAGGGCCCAGTTTTCCACCATTCTCCCCCGTGCATCAGTATATCGGGAGCCCAAGCCAGATTCTTGGCATTGAAGTCCCCGAGAACGAGCACGGGGAGGGTTCGGAACCCGGCGACGACGACGCTCAGCTCCATAAGGGAGTTGTGGAGTTCGACGAGGGATCGGCTCGGGGAGAGATAGACGCCTACCACGGCGATCTCCCCGAACCGTGCCGCAACGCACCCCTGTGCCCTCTTGACGCCTTCGAGGGTTGGGGTACCGGCGGCGGCCGACGAGATGATGGTCACCGAGCCGCTCAGGTCCTCCACCCAAGAATCCCTGGGCGGGACAAAGTACGGCTCGGAGACCACGGCGATGTTGATCGACCACTGCGCCATGCTCTGGAGCAACAGATCCTGAGCGGCGGCGCAGTGGTTGATGTTCGCCTGTACGAGGCGCAATGGAGCCATTATTGGCACTCCATTGCGGCCTCGGTGGTCGCGGCGACAGCGACGGGCGCTGCAGCGGCGGGAACGGCGGGAGCGCGGCGGCAGCCGCAGCTGCGGGAGCGGCGGCAGCGGCAGCAGTGGCAGAGGGCCCTCTGCTTTTGCCTCTTGTCTTGGCGGGTGGGGCGCAAGCCTTGCCCCCAGCCCGGTGATCAGCCGGCTTGCCAGCTGCCGCACATGCAAAGCAGTGCGGCGCGGCATTGCACGAGCCGGCCTTGTGACCGGGCTGACCGCAGCGGAAGCAATCCCCGCTACGGTCGACCTCCGCGGTGCAGCGGACACCAACATGGTGCCCCACCTGGCACCTGTAGCACCGCAGTGGCCTGGGCTCCAGCAACTTCACTTGCGCCGAGGTCCATCCCACCTTCAGCCTGTGGCCCTCCTCCGTGATCGCTTTCCGCCACCGACGCGGGACAGCTCACCGTGACCGCTCCCAACCTGGAGCGGTCAAGGCGGATGGTGCCCACCCGCAAATCGTCGGTGGGGCATCCCCCCGCCTTGGCAACGGCGGCCGCCACCTCCTCCGCCCTGATGGAGTCGTCCAGGCCCGAGATGCGCACATCTATGCGCATGGTGGGCCTGGACACCCGGACCTCCTCCGCCGGTAGCGACGCCCGGAGCCTTTCGGCCAGTACGTCGGCGATGGGGCCGCTGGTGGCTCCCGGGACCTCCAGCATGCGGGCTCCGGTAGCCGTGACCCGGAGCCGCAGGCCTTCGGTGAGGCCGATCTCGGCCAAGTCCACCGCCGCTTTCGCCTTCGTAAGGACGGACCCGTAGGTCACGCCCTTCTTCTCCGCCTCCGGCTGCAGGGTGATTACCACCGCTGCAGTCTTTGGAGTGCGGAGCCTGGCCGCAAGGCTCCGTGCCTTGCGACGCTCCCGCTGCCGCTGCCGCTTTTTTGCGGCCCTGGCCGCCTTGGCCGCCTTTTTCTTTTCCCCTACGACTTGCCAGCCGGGCTCAGCCGGACTTTCGGCAGTCGGGGGAGAAGGGGGAAGAGAGGCAGGCGGCGGGGGACGTTGTGCAGCCCACTCGCTGCAGGTGCCCCCACCGCTTTTGGCTTCGCCGCCTTGCCCTTGTTGGGCGGTGCGGCCTTCCCTTCGCCTGTTGCGGCGCGCGGTGGCACGCCTTGACGTGCCCGCCGCAGGAGTCGCGGCCACAGCGGCAAATGATGCCGCTGGCCTTGCCGTCGACCCGCCGGGACCGCACTGCTGGCCGCGAGCGGGGGCCGGAGGACTATGCCTTCCAGCACCGAAAACCGGCGCTGGAAGTCCTCCATGCCCTTCAGCACAGCTTGGAGCAGGTCCCGCTCCGACTCCTTGGGCTCCTCCGTGCGGGGCGCGTCCCCCCGGAGCCTAGCTAGTTCGGCGTGCAGCTTCCTGTTTTCTCCTCGGAGTTCTTCAAGAGCGGCCCGCATAGCGGCCAGCTCCTTATCCACCGCCGTAGGAGCCGAAGTCTCCGCATTCGCCGCTGCCAAAATCTTGGCAGTGGCATCGGCGATGGCCCTGTCCTTAGAGCCCTTTTTCTTTTTAAGGGCCACGGACACCAACGCCGATGTCACCACCTCCGCAAATCCTTCCACGCGCTCCGGCCTGGAGCTCCCCGCGGCGGTGGATGCGCCCTGAGCCTGCGCGGAAGCCGCTCCGGGGTGACGCCCCTCCGCGGCGAGCCTTTCGGCTCGCCGAGCTGCCTCCTGCGCGGGGAGCTTGCGCCCCCCTCCTCCAACACGGCCCGCACCCCGCCTGCTGGTGGGGATTTTGGGGGCCGGTGCCGCCGCTTCGCTGTCGGAGGACGACGAGGCGCCCTCCGTCATCGTCCGCTTTCTGCTGCGGCTCCTCTTTCCACGGATCGAGCTACCAGAGCTCGATCCGTCCGAGCTCGAGCTTCTTGAGCTCGAGCCCATTGCCGCGTCGGTCTCCTTAGACCGCGCCTCTCCCTTACCTCCCTTTCATTTTTTAAAAAAGTTATTTATTTGTGACATATTTGGTCCCACGAGTGTGGGGGATTTAAAAGGTACACCCAGGGTAACCCCCTGTCCCTGGGCAAGTGTACATTTGTGACCCAACCAGAGTGTCCACCCGTTCCCTGGCTGGGGGTGCGCTAGAGACTGATGCGCCATCCATAATAGATGACACTACTCCTCAGCCATTCGTACCTTCGCCACGCACCAGAACTTGGTATTAGAGGTGATTTTTTATAGAGGTTGTCTACCTCGCGGCCCGGGCGGTTAAGCCAAGGCCCTCGACCCCCGTCGAAAGTCAGAGACATGACCGTAACAGTCTTCGGGGCTACGAGATCAACGGGGGCAGCTAGGGATGACGACCCCCAGCTGCCTGCTCTGCGGCAGGGTGAGTGCACGCAGAGCCCGTTCCCCGACTCCAACACACACTGCCCTCTGCTACTCAGAGGGACAGGTGGTGGAGTCCTCCGCGACAGAAAATTCGAAAGTGTGCAACGAGACCCCACAGGCACAACGTACCGTGGCGAGTCGTTGCACACCTCCCGGGGTGCACCGTCCCTCGGACTGGCCTTCGCCCCGGACGGATCCATAAGCGAACTCCAGCCCTCGGGCACACGAGGAGGTTTTCTGTCCATGCACCCCAAAGTTTGCAAAGGCTGGTGTCACAGACGTGCTTTCGTGAACAGCACTTCTGTATGACAGAAGAAACGGCTGTATGTGCTTGTCCCAATCCCGTTGTCTGCTCGCTACAACTTTGGCCAGATATCTTTCCAGTGTCTGATTGAATCTTTCCACCATTCCATCAGATTGTGGATGATATGACGTGGTTCTAGTTTTATGAGTACCCATTACGCGACATGTTTCCTGGAAAACTTGAGACTCAAAATTTCTTCCTTGGTCGCTGTGGATTTCTAAGGGTACTCCGAACCGACAAAAGACTTCGTGGACTAATTTATCAGCAACTGTCGAAGCTTCTTGATTAGGAATGGCGAAAACTTCCGGCCATTTTGTGAAATAATCCATGACAACCAAGAAGTACTTGTTACCACATTCACTTTCAGGGAATGGGCCAGCGACGTCCAGCGCTATCCGTTCCCAGGGGCTCCCACGTTGTACACTTTCAATGCACCCCTGCTGCGTGTTTGAGGTCCTTTTACCGCTGCACAACTGGTGCATTTGCGACACCAATCTTCAACATTCTCTCGACAATGGATCCAATAAAACCGTTCTCGGATCTTCAACAGAGTCCTCTTAACCCCCATGTGACCTCCGGAACTTCCATCGTGGTAGAGCTGAAGAATTTCTGGTACCTTCGATTTCGGCACGACCATTTGCAGATGGCACTTGTCTCCACGAGCATTTTCCCATTTACGGCACAAGACACCATCTTGGAGTACCAAGCTCTCCCACTGTGCCCAATAGCTCTTTGTGCTTGTACTCATTGCTGCAACATCGCACCATTTCGGTTTAGGAGCATTAGCTTTAATCCACTCGAGAATTGGTTTGATATCCGAGTCACTCTGCTGAGCATGTTGTAGAGTTTCCTTCCACTCATCACTTAGGTCTGTTCTTAGCATTCTGACAGGAACTGCTTCCTTAGCTTCTTGCCTGACACAATGCTTGCAATCTTCAGGACAAGGCCTTCGTGACAAAGCGTCTGCATTACCGTGGGACTTCCCACTGCGATGTTCTATTGAAAAGTGAAACTCTTGCAGCAATTCGATCCATCTTGCTACTTGCCCTTCCGATTTTTAAACTGCAGCAACCACTTCAATGCAGCATGGTCAGTCCGAAGGTGGAATTTACGTCCCAGTAAATACTTGCTGAAATGTTGCAAAGTCTTTACAACGGCGAGGAGTTCACGTCTGGTTACACAATAGTTCCTTTCTGGTTTCGATAAAGACTTGCTGAAGTAAGCTATCACAACCTCATGATCTCCTTTTCGTTGAGACAACACACCCACCAATTCCAGTATTACTTGCATCCGTGTCAATTACGAATTCATTTTCTGTATCAGGATAGCCCAAAATCGGAGTATTACACAACCGTTTCTTTAACTCCTCAAAAGCCATGTCACAGCTATCATCCCAACAGAAAGTTCTTTTCTCCTCGGTAAGCTTATGTAATGGTTGGCAATGTCTGCAAAATTCTTGACAAACCTTCGGTAGTACGAGCACAAACCCAAAAATGCTCTGACCTGCGTCTTGTCTTTTGGAATTGGCCAATCCTTGACAGCGACGATCTTCTCTGGATCAGTTTGCACTCCTTCTTTAGACACAACGTGCCCCAAAAACTAACCTGCTGTCTAAAGAAGGTGCACTTCTTTGGACTTAACTTAAGATTAGCTCCTCGGATCTTAGATAGTACACGTTCCAAATTTTGAAGGTGGTCTTCAAATGTGCGGCCCACTATGATGATGTCATCTAAATAGACTAAGCAGGCATCTCCAATTAATCCGGTGAGTACCTGCTCCATTAACCTTTCAAAAGTTGCAGGAGCGTTGCACAATCCGAATGGCATAACATTAAATTGCCAAAGTCCTTTTCCTGTAGAGAATGCGGTTTTCTCCTTATCTTTGGGGTCAATTTCCACTTGCCAGTAGCCACTTTTTAGGTCAACGTGCTAAACCACTTCATTCCTGACAGCGTGTCAAGAGTGTCGTCGATCCTGGGTAATGGATAGCTGTCTTTCTTTGTAATGTCATTCAGCCGACGATAATCTACACAAAACCGCATGCTGCCGTCCTTCTTTTTCACTAGGACCACAGGAGAACACCAGGGACTAGATGAAGGCTCTATAACTCCATCCTTTACCATCCCTTCAATCATGGCGTCCACTTCCTTTTCTCTTGCCACTGGTAACCTCCGAGGTCGCTGACGAATAGGTAACTCATTTCCCGTGTTGATTCTGTGCTGAACTAATCCAGTCTTTCCTATGTCAGCGTCATGTGCAGAGAAAATATCGGCGTATTGAAAGTAACATCTTCTTAGCCTTATCCATTTCTCTCGCAGATAAATCTGTGCGACAATCTTCCAGAAGATTCGAGATGTGAGAACTTGCATCTTGAGCGACGTTCCGAGAAGGCGGATGTTGGCAATTACGCATCCATGCTACTTCCTCACAAGTACCCATCAACGTACCCTTCTGGATACTTGTGCTTGTTCACTTGGATTCAGGATGCGTACAGTTGCAACATCAACTGCTCGTACTAAGCTTCGCGCCATCTTCCATGGGAGGTCCTCGTCCAATCTTTCAACGAGAATGCATCGATTTTTCGGTCCAGTATTGCGTGGAAGGCTAACTGGAACTATCGATTCCGACCTGGGAGGAAGAACAGTCTTCTTCAAGCAGTGCACTTTCCCTGATGGTGCACCTTCCATGAAGACTTCTTCCGAACCACACTTCAGGACTCCCTGATCCACGTCGATCTTACAACAGTGCTGTCGCATGAAGTCTAATCCTAGTATGCACTCGTCTTCTATATCAGCCACGATGACTTTATGCCGATAAATTGCGCTACCCAGCTTCAACTTCAACTCCTTCTCGCCTCGGATTTTTATGTGCTGACCGTTAGATTTTACCAAATTTATGTGGTCATACTTGCTGAAGAAGTCCCCAAGAAGACGATTTACTCGGGAACTGACGACTGTGCGAGAAGCTCCAGTGTCCAATGTTAACTTACAAGGTCTTCCATTCACTTCACCTTTGATAATCAGGCTGTTCCCATCATGGGCTTGTGAGATCGATATCCTTGGGGCTCCTTGACCACCAGCCAGCACCCGCCCCGCAGTTCTGGCTTTTACTCGTTTCCCTGCTGCTGAGCTGTGGCAGCAGCCGTACTTCTTTCCCTGGTCTGATCTTCGCTGGAATCTCTTCGCTTAGGGCAACTCGTTCGAATGTGACCTTTCTCCCCACAATTGTAGCATGTGGGGCTGTACTTTGAACGGTCACGTGAAGATGGCGCAATCTCCCTGATGCGATGGGCACGGTGGTCCTGCCTCACTGCCTCCACCTCCAGTGCATTGGCCAAGGCTGCCTTCAGAGTCTCATGGTGCCCAAGTCTCACAGCAGCTCTGACTTCAAAGTCCCGTATGCCATCGACGAACGCTTGAACCAAATTACCGTCGATGAGCGCAGGCGCTGACTGATACGCCTTTCGTACCAGTTTTTTCTACTTCAAGAGCCCATTGCTGCAGGTTTTCACCGCTGCGCTGCACGCGATCCTTTAACTGAGCACGAAAAACGTGCTCCAGATGAGCGTCCCCGTACCGAGACTCTAAGGCTTCAATCAACTGCTCATACGAGACATTATTGCCGAGTGCCTCTAAAACTGTTAAAGCCTGGTCACGGAGGCCAAAGTGAGTGCGGTCTTTGCTTGCGCATCTGTCCACCCATTTGCCTCCCTTACAGCTTCAAATTGAAGCTTGTACGCAGACCACGAAGATGTTCCGTCGAAGGGTGGCGCTTTAAACCCACGCACTGATGGTGCAGCAACAACAGGAGCCGCAAATTCACCTCCAGACTTGAGACATCCCAAAGCTTTCTGGATGTCAGCAATCTTGGTTTCGGTCCCGTAGATACGATTCTCGGCGCAAGAGACTCGGCTTTCGGCTTCGGATATGCGGTTCTCGGCCTCGGAGATACGGTTCTCGTGCATTTCCACTTTCTCCTTTACGGCGCCAATATCCTTACCAACCGCCGCGTGCAACTCTTTAATAAGCAGGATCTGTTCCTCTTGCTTGTGGGTCTGTTCCTCTTGTCGCCGGACCTGTTCTTCCCTGTCTCGCTGCAGATGTTTCCTCCAGCCGACGGATCTGTTCTTCCTTGTCCCGCTGCAGCTGTTCTTCCAGACGGCGGGCCTGTTCTTTTTGTCGGCGGGCCTGTTCTTCTTGTCGGCGGGCTGTTCTTCTTGTCGGCGGACCTGCTCTTCTTTATCGCGCTGGAGCTGTTCCTCCAAGCGCGGGCCTGTTCTTCTTGTCGGCGGGCCTGTTCTTGCATCATTGCCATCAGGGCAGAAAAGTCCATCGTCACTGGTGCTGCAGAAACACCAGATATCTGAGCTGACGCTGGCTCCGTCGTCGGTTGTTCACCACCCATGTCTGCAACGAAGAACCTTCGAAACGTCTCTGGTCCACGTCCTGCTGGCGTTGGCTCCTAGTACGAATTCCTTCCGTGTCGTCCTTCGGTAAAACCGGCATGATTTATCCCTCACTTCTGACACCAATTGTTACGAGCTGGGGTTCGGGATAAATTAAAATAACAGTTTTACTCGAAAAAACACGATTAACTTTATTAAGAATTCACAAACACAAAAACACTTCACTAACACAACACAACACAAAACACACACTTCGTATCGCAGTAGTTCCGCTTCGCGGCGATGTTCACTGTTTCGTTCCCAAAACTGAACTGAGTCCCGTGCCGACACGTCCGCTATTTATATCTCCGGTCATATTTTCTAGAAAGTTCGACAACCCGAGGTACCCAGGTGCATTCGAGAACATTCCAGTAACATCGCGAATGATCGACGATGATCTGGAAGTTTCTCGAATGACCCCTCGGAACTCCATCGAACGTTCTAGAACGTTGTGGAACTTTCCCGAATTTTCTAGTAAATGTGCCCGGAACAATCGACACTTACGTCACCTATACCTACCTACGTAACAATATAAAATAGGTTCCTTATTTTGTTTCCACCAAGAGAAGTGTTACAAATTTTACCGTGTTTATCTGTAGGTTTGTTTATTTATCTGTCTGTCTTGTATGCCGTAATTAATAAAACGATGGGGATTTCGGACTCAAACGTCAAAGGTTACTTCATCCCTTAGGATGTAAGTAGTAGGGATGAAGTAACCTTTGACGTTTGAGTGTGTTATGTGTATGTAGTGACCAGTCTACCTTAGTAGACTGGTAGAAAATGCCTAAAAGGCATTAAGTCCGCCTATGTACTGTGTTCGTACATTAAGTTCAATAAATAAATAAATAAATACTTCATGAAATTTTTCTTTTTCGATGTCAGTAATGTAAACTTGTAGGTTTGGAAGAAAAGAAAAACCTTATTGGTACAACCACAAAATAGGTTCATAACAGTACCTTTTATCACAATGAGCTATAACAATTAATTAATGAGCTATATCAATTCATATTTACCATCAAATAATTCTGTAAAGCACTCCACATCTCAATTTCGCCATCCAGGTACAACTGCTCTTCCCAGAATTTTAATAGGCACGAAAATCCTTTATGATTTGTCCTAGTTAGGTACTTCTTCTAAGAACTTTAATGAAAGAGACACGTGCCAAATTTACTGATTTCTTAATTATCAACTTCGGAATTTATAATTCCAGAGGAAATCCTGAAATCCCGCCTACGTGCCTCGTGATCGGAAAATTTCTGAAAGGCTTTCATATTTTGGCACAGTTTTAGGTGAGGCTAGGGCTTCTAGAAAAATGTCACGCTTGACACGTTTTCTTAAACTATGAACCTAAAAACGACAGACGTGACGTCTTCCAATCATGAATGAAGCATGCAAATCAATACAAATGGACAGTGTGCGTATGTGTGTCATTAACACTGTCTAGCAGTGCGAATTATAGGTGGATTGTCGTATCTTGTGCACGTGTGTGAGTGTATCATGTAGGTAAATTAAATTTTAGAACTGTGTAATTACGCTAGGTTTTTTTTTGGTACGGGTTCTAAAATTATTGCATTTAAGAAATTCAACAAAAAAAAATTTGAATTAAAAAAAACTTTTTTCAAAAAAATAATAACCGCCTTCAAAAACTAAAAACACAAAAATAACCAAAATTTCGAAAGTCTGTGGCAACACAAATTAATTGGCAGAAGAGAAGCCGACTTCCGAAATTTTGGTTATTTTTGTGTTTTTAGTTTTTGAAGGCGGTTATTACTTTTTTGAAAAAAGTTTTTTATTTTTTACTTTTTAGTGTCATCTCTTCATTTTCATTGATTGACGCATCAGCATGACGAGTAGGTAGTTGTTGTCCTATGTTACACTTCAATGCTGTAAAAATCGTTGAAGAATTCCCTCGACTGTATATGGTTTCCATCATCAGATCTACTGCAGACCTTCATTACAACCTATATGGGTGCGAAGTTCTCATCAATTTAAATGAATTAAGTCCAAACACAAGGTAGCTACTGTAAACCGTTGAAGAGTTCCCTGAACTATCATTCGTCTTCATCATCAGACCCCTAATACAGTCACAACCCATCTAGGTGTAAAGTTCTTATCAATACAAATTAATCAAGCTCAAACACAAGGTAGCTGCTGTGAATTGTTGAGGAGTTCCCTCGACTGTCTCTCGGCTCCATCATCAGATCTACTCCTGATCTTTATTAAATTGTAGTGCTATAATAAAATACTTAATGAAAAACTTACAAACGCACTAGTCGCCCTTACGATTTTGAAAGTTCCCCTCGATTTCTCTGGTCTGCTACCTTCAAACCCTGATTTTCTTATAAAAGGACCACCTTGGAAATGTCTTCTTTCCAACAAAAAAAGAATCATCCAAATCGGTTCATAAACGACGAAGTAATCCGCGAACAAACATAAAAATAAAAAAAGCATATACAGGGTGTCCCACGGCTATGCCACATGGAGGGAAAGTACCTTAAATCTTGTAGATAGAACATTTTACTGAAAGAAGACATTATTTGAATTTTTAAAACAATTTAAATTGCATTCATAGATTTTTAAATAATTAAATGGTTGGACCGGAAATCGAACTTGTTCCATGAGAAAAAATAATCACCCTATAGTTTTACCATACCGATTGAAAGGTTTAATCATAAGGATTATTTTTTGCTAAATAACATAGTGTCACAAATAAAAGGAAGACCGTGAATTTTAACGTTTGATGTAAAATTTTGTTCTGGAAAGTTAAAAGCTTACATTGCCGTAGGGACATACAATTGACAATAATAACTACTTATTACTAATTAATCTACCCACTTGAGTAGTACGCATCATTTTAATAAATAAATATCCACCACAACAAGACCAAAAAATCGTCAGGGAACGAAATAATCAAAAGGTATCACTTTGTATCCAAGATTTCGAGAAGAAGGGACTAGTTTTGAGCGTTTGAAAAATTGACTAATTTTTTATTAAAAATGTTAAAATTCATAGTCTTTCTTTTATTTTTGACACTATGTTATTTAGCAAAAAATAGTCCTTGTGATAGAGCCTTTCGATTGGTAGGATAAAACTACAGGCTGATTAATTTTCTCGAGTAACAGGTTCGATTCCCGGCTCAACTATGTAATTATTTAAATATCTATGAATGCAGTTTAAAATGTTTTCAAAATTCAAATAATGTCTTCTTTCAGTAAAATGTTCTATCTACAATATTTAAGGTACTTTCCCTCCATGTGGCATTGCCGTGGGACACCCTGTATACGGTCGAATTGAGAAACCTCCTCCTTTTTTTGAAGTCGGTTAAAAACTTCAAATTAATTTTGAACTAGCTTTTGCTCCCGGACTTTGTCCTCATGAAGTCAAGAAATCTATATTTCACCACCATACATCTCTTGCGTACTTGATGTCTCCACTACGGTTGGTCGCTGTGGTTCAAATTCGGTTGAGAAAATATAACGGCTATAAAGGTCTATTAATTCTTACTATTCAAAACAATAGAAGCAGAAATAGACAAAATATTTCCCAACCAACAACAAAATATCAGCCGAGGGTCACACATCCCTTACGTTTAATATGAAATTGATATTACTTACCCTTCTTGGATTATTCCATACGCCTTAGGGCCATTACCGTTTTGTCCATCTTCATTAGCGGACTAACGAGATCACATTCACGAGGTCCTAAGACCATTAAAGTCAGTCTAGCTCGGAATATGAAGGCATTAGGTATACGTAAAGGCTGTCATTAGAACTTGGTTGATTTGGATATTCAGTATCCCAGTGGACACAGGACAAGGAGATTATTCTTAATGCCTTTAGACACTATCCGTTTGGTAATGTAATGTTGCTTCTGTTTTGGTAGATATAATATTAGTCTATTATAAAATGGAGTCTCCTCGTGTTAAGTTAGTAATATTCTACCAAAAAGGGAAAATTGACGCACGAGGAGCGTCCAGTCGAGAATCGGAATCGATCTATGATAGACTCCACTGTTTATAGTGGCTTTTAATAGTTGCAGAAAAATACGGGCTCCTGATAGATAAATAGGTAAGTAGATAAAGCATTTATTTGGTAAACACAAAAAACATAGCATATCACACAAAAAAAAACAGTTGAAAGATTGACGTACATATAACACAAGGTGCCAAGTTACAAAAAAATTAGGTGTGCGTCTCAAGTTTGCATCAAATGGGAGTTCAGTTCAGCATGACATGTGTCAGGGAAACATGCTTGACGCTGATATTCTGCTGGATCCTTCTAGTGACGTACCAACGTCAAGGAAACGAGAAAAAAAATATTGTTATAGTGCAACTTAAACTATGCTTTCTACTCAATTTCTTCTGTATTCGCTGTGTGTCTTCTGTTTCTGTTAGCTTAACAAGACATTACAAGATCTTCCTCCCAATTATCGGTAGATGGCGACAAAATTCCTAACACGTTTGCCACCATAAGTTTATGAGATATCATATCTTTATTACTACCCGTTACTTTGCATTGCTTTAGTATATTTTACTAGCTCATATTTATCTTTAGTTTGTCCCTGAACGTGGACGTTCGGCTGTCGTCGTCGCCATCTTTGGTTAAATCCTTAGGGCTTTACAGATACGGTTTATCTAAATCTTAAACAAAACAAAAATAATATTGTGTCCTATCCTACCTTAAATAAAAGTTAAAGTTGGTTAAGGCGCCCACCTCTCATGTAAGAGGTTGTAGGTCCGGGCGATTATCAATGAGAGTTTTTCACAATCAATAATTACTTTCAAATTAGTTTTTTTAGTTATACCACCGAACCATACAACTGGATTTGTGTTTATATACTTATTTAACTTTCTCATGCGATAATAAGTATTATAGTTACGAAAATAAAGTTAAAATTCATATGACATTGAAACTGCGTTCCGCTTCGCTGCCCTTCGCCGCTCTTTCGGTGTGAGTTGAGCCTTAGAATATCCTATTGGTTAATTACGAGACATCTCTAAGCTTTGGTGGTAACAGGGCTTTATGCAAAACAAATAGACATTATAATTACGAACGTGTATCCTGCTTATACTTAGTATCTGTTTCTGTCACTATAATATCCGTTAGCGAATACATTTTCAGTTTGTGAATAGTTAAAGAGAAGCTTAAAGCACTTTGCGAATGTTATAGTTACTTGTAGGCCGGTAATCTATAGAGCTGGGCTATGAAATACGCGTGTTTCTGTATAGGAAATGAAGCTGACGAACATTTTTAAAACTGAGTACTTAAACGGACTATTAAATCGGACGTCATCTATGTAGTAAAAATCAGTAGAGAGTTTGTGCCTGCAGGTACATTTTATAAATGTATCGAAACAAGAGTGATCTGATAACAATTAGGGAAGAGTAATAAAATACAATAAAGTATTTTTTTTTCTATCTGTGTGTATATATCCGCTAATCTCCAAAACTAAATAACAGATATTATTGCTGTTTTCACAAATAGTTAAAAATTATATCCGGGCAACTTATAGACTTTATTTTATTAACACCCAATGTCAGCAGAAAAAGTTAAAGTCATTTAAAGATAAAGTGTAAAACGCCTATTCAAATAAGCATAGCAATATGTGATTAGAAACATTTTTGACTTATTCTCGTACGAAGGCGTGGGCTAAAGCTAACACTAGTATCTGTAGGTAGGTATTACAACAAACATATGTGAAGCCTAAAAGGTCCTACCATGGGCAAATCCACAGGCAAAAACGTAATCGTTTATAAAAAATTGTGCCTACCCGCCATCTTGAATTTCAATTTGACATTTAGCATTTCAAAGACTTATTACCGACTAAAACTATAAGTACTTCCCTCGATTGAAACATACGCGAAACCCCATACAAATACAGAACTCCATAACTAATTGCAAGTAAATTTCCCCGTAAAGCAACAATGGCTACGTCATTCGTAAACGTCATGCGAACATGAATGAACTTACAGGGATCTTAAATGCGTAACGTTTGCGGAAAACCACAATTGTGTGATAAGTACAATTTTACGAAGTCATTCATTGAAACTGATCATTGATGGTTAAACAATGAATTGTTTATTTATTTACTAGCGGCCCACCCCAGCTTCGCACGGGTGTAACATAAATGTTTAAAAATGGCTTTTCGTAGTTATTTGTATTCGCATGATTTTTTCCAAAGAGCCAAAGTCAACTCGCAAAGAGGCCCCTTGATCTTGATCAAGGGGCCTCTTTCAGTTTCATGAGTGGGAAATCATCAAATGACTACTCCCGTCCTGGGTGCGGCGAGAGGGCGTGTCAGACCTTTACTGACTAAAACCCGCTCATGTTCCTTCGATTGCCCTTTATGTTCCAGGGTCACGGTAACTATTATAAACATTCCGCAACCCTGGATTATGTAATGGGATATTGGGCACCAACCGATAATTATTTTCATATGCGCTACGTAAGTGCATCTAAAGAGAATCCCCGGTTGGTGAAGGACTATTGTTGGTCATGGAATTAAAAATTTTGGGCTTTGGGTTTGGGTTGTTGTACCTACATAATATTATTACTATAATATTATTACACAATTTATTTTCTCTACTATATTATACTGCCCTTGCCGCGAGGCCCCATATTTTTGCTGCAGCGCCTCTGGTGTTTAAGCTAAAACTGGATTCGCGTAATCATGCCTCTTTGACTGTCTGACTGGCGCTGTTAATTATTACCATAGTTGGTTGGCACTTTTAATTAGAAACATAAACTTAGAACTTGCAAAGGATTAGCGGACAGCCACGTTATTTTGGGTTTATTTTCGTACCTCAAATGGAAAACACGAAAGCCTTTGATTGAATCATTGTTTTCTGTCTGTCAAGATTATTTCAAAAACACTTTAAAGTATCGAATTGAAATTAAACCCTATGCTCGGGTTGATGGTCCCTTGGCGCTCTGAAAAAACTAATTACACTTTAAGTTATAATCTCCTCGCTTAAAAGAAAGGCATCATAGGTATGTATATTTTCTCACCCTTTCTAAATTTACTTCTTTTCTTCGAACACACGTGATTCGAGACACAATAAAAAGACAATAGCAGCGCGACAGCCTGCTGTCGATTGGTCGTTGAAAGGTTAAATGGCATTTTTAGCTCCACCTATCTTATATGGCATAAAACATGAGATTTATTCCTTTTATTGTGTTATTACTTGAAGTTGGCAACGAAATAAAAAACAGAAATCTCTGGGAGAGTTCACCTATAAGGGTAATAGTGCGTTAAGATTTTTATCTCGATTATTCGTGGTAATTACTTAAAGACATACCGCCATTCGTTGTATTTGACATTTTTTGTTTAAGTTTGACATTTTCGTAATGTTGCTGTATCGTTATTTCATTCATCAACGTAAAATACGTGAGTAGGGAGTATATAGTAAGGTGCGTTGGGGTAATACCGGACGGATTTTCGAATAGTTGTAAGCATGTTGCAAAAATATTTTTTTCTCAATTTTGGTAAACACCACGTTTTTGAGAAATGGTGGAAATTGATAATAAATTATCAAAGCGTAATTTTAATATTAGTTCATTTATGAACACAACCGTTTTTGTTTGAGAAGCCTGTAAAATCAGGAATCTTTTTTTGAGAGTGTAATGACGATTTGGCCGTCAAGGGGCAAGTTCGGACAACAATTTAATCTATTCCTACTGCTAGGAGCATAAAATTCAAGAAAAGAATGTGTCCGATCTTATCCACTCATTTTTACAAAACCTACCTTGTTTCACCTTTTACCTTTTATTACTCGTCCTAGCTGTCGGAGGGACTGGCAGTCACTGCGGAATGGGGCGGAACAAAATAACGTATTGCGCAATGTGGCTAGCATTAAAAAATATACCCAAATAAGTAGAATATTTGATTCCTACGTTCTTACCCCAGCGCCGATCTTACCCCAACGCACCTTATACAGTATAATGAAGGAGACATAATAACGTGACTATTAAGTATTTCCTTGCATTTTGGAAAAACTGTGAATTTTAGATTATTAAAAAAAAGCGATACATAATTGGCGGAAACATAGAAATATAAATAACAGGCGGAAATATCGGCAAACATACACCTTAAAAATAGGTACACTACCAAATTAGATGTCACAATGTGCGAGAGGGGTACAATTCATAAAAAGTCTGTCCCTTTCAATACCATTTTTTTTGTTCTCTGCACCAATGCTGCAATGCAAAATAAACGTTATGCCTGATGCATAAAGTTTGTTTCTTTTAATAATTGGAAACTGGAAAAAATCTGCACTATTTTGACGCAAAGACGGGCAATTTGTTTTACTTTCTAACGCAAGTATTTTGGTCAGTTATTAATTCCACTGCTAACTTTCTGGCCACACTCCTGCCTTTAAGATCAAAATATCTTTGGTAGTGTCTGTTAATTTGTGCGCAGATATGCGGCACCTATTGTGTTAGGTTATAGGTAATTGTAGAACAATCTTATTGGTGTAGGTAATAGTTAATGGCCCCCCTGAGGTCGTGAGTTCGATTCCAACCAGGCCAAATCTTTGTGTGATGAATGAGCATCGGAGCATGATTGTTTGTTCTGTGTCTGGATATAATTTATAAATAACTAGCTTTTGCCCGCGACTTCGTCCGCGTGGAATAATAGTTCCCGTTTCCGGGGGATTTCCGGGATGAAAACTATCCTATGTCCTTTCTCGGGTCCCAGACTATATCTGTACCAAATTTCATTCAAATCGGTTCAGTGGTTTAGGCGTGAAGAAGAGACAGACAGACAGACAGAAAGACAGACAGACAGAGTTACTTTCGCATTTATAATATTAGTACGGACTAGCGACCTCAAAGAAGTTTAAGTTTAAAGGAAAGTTGTATTTACTGACATCCGAATCAATTAGTGTAATATAATATACCTACGCTAACACATGCACTCTCGTACTAGACAAATAGTAATAATACCTTCCTATTATATTGTCTCAATACTCTCAATACAGGGCAAAGGTCTCTTCTCATATAGGAAAGGCAAACGCACTAAATTGGCAAGGCTATCACGACATTAAATTATACAAATAATAATAAATAGCCTAAATAATTACTTGTTTAAGGGGCCTCTGCGAGTTGGTTTCTAACCCTCACATGCCGTCCGAAGTTCTGGGACCCCAGGGTACCGAACAACCAAGATGCTTAAAATACGTAGTAGGTACTCTAATAATAACTGTCTAGACAACGACTTATCAACATTGAGGTTACCCTTATTTACCCGGGAAACAAATCCACCCTTCGTTTACCACTCACGTCACTCATACAATGTGACTTTGAGACAACTGGTCAGATCAGGTGATGCTCTATCTATATGCCCTGGTTACCAAGCACATTCTCATGTACCGTACCTATTTACTTACAGCGACTTACCTATCACATCTTCGATAACGGTCTTCTTTCGTATACCTTATAATACTTACTTAATAGAAAAAAGAATGAATTGCTTGCGTAGGTGCCCAGTGATAGATCACCATTACATAACAATACAGCCAACGATTTCAATCGGGAGAATATGAAGGGAAACTTCCAAGAAATTCGCGCCTGACCTCCTGTCAAGGAATTCGTGAATGAAGGGTGCGAAACCAAGATGGCCGACTTTGACGGGCCAGGTAGGTACTTTTACAATAGTACGAATATAAAAGCATCGCGCAATGAGTTTTTTTTAGTCTTCATCTTTGTTATTCAGTGATCCGTATATTTTGCCTGCAAAAAGAATGTCTGCCCGATAACGCAAAGACGATAGCGAAGCGAAGATTTTGAGATTTAGCATGAGCTAACCAGTGAGAGTATAGGTTATTTTATTATACCTATTTTTTTTAATATTGTTAAAGACAATCATATGAGGGACATGCCTTTTTCATTGAACAATGGAGATTTTAGTAAGTATTATAATTTTAGTTTTCTTTAAATAAAGACAAATAATGGTTTGAATATCAGTTTGTAAGTAATTTTTGTGAAAAAAACTTATTATATTTAGTTAAATACCTACTTATTAGGCAGAAATGTACTAAGTATTTACTAGAGCGACCGACGGTGCTGTTATGTGTATTACTATGTTCCAATCCAAAGAAAATACTTTTGTGTTATTATTTGGTTCATAAAGCGTTTTAAATGTAGATATATTATGTAATAATTAAATAAGGAAAATTCTAAAGTAACCAAGGAGAGTTTCTTACCACAATTAAGTTACATTACCAATAAAGCGCAAACCACAGAAAAATAAAACATTAGGATATAGAAAATCATTTTTTTATTGAACGTGTATTTTTAAATACAGTATTCTCCGTAAAAACTCAACGAAACATTAATTTTGACTCATTAGTGTATTTTAGTAGTCGCTTTAAGTGTAAAATGCCATTCACCCGTAAGCCTAATTGTCTATTTCAATTCACATAATTCGCGACCATAATGCGGTACAGTAATTCGTGTAGCCTTGACAAGTTCATTTACTTACGATATGGGCAGTCTGATGACAGTATTAATGAGATAATGTTACCATTTCTCTCTTTAAGGGGTAAACTTTTATAGCAGCACCCACGGAACTCATAATAGCAAGATAAAGTAGAAAACTTTAACGATTACTTCTTTTTAATGGCAAATATTTTGTTATATTTTATGAAATGATACGTTTTTCTGGTTAGAATGAAATAAAATTGAGCTTAGATACCAAAATGAGTGTGCTCATTTCACCTCAAAAGTGAAATTTATTATTATTGATATTTTTTTTTCAAAAAAAAAACCGACTACCCTCGATTTCGGCATGATATCGATGATATTGGGAAGTCTACCCTTTCAAACAAAAAAAGAATTGTTCAAATCGGTTGGTAAACGACGGAGATATGCGCGAACAAACATAAAAATAATACAAACATCCGAATTGAGAACCTCCTCCTTTTTTTAGAAGTCGGTTAAAAAGTATAAAAACAGCAATAACTATTCTATGTATACTACGCTTAGAATTAGAAATTTAACTAGTAGGTATTAAATGACAGGAATCAATCGTCAATAGCTTTAATTACAATACAGGAGTATATTTGAGTTGGGTTGTTTTCGGCTGAGGGAGCTATGTTTGATATATTATGGTTTATTTTATACAGAAAAATGTATTTATAATGACTGGCCTTTTTCTTTTTTGGTGTGTGGGAAATCATCCAATGACTGCTCCCGTCCTGGGTGCAGCGAGAGGGCGTGTCAGACTCTTACTGACTAAAACCCACTCATGTTCCTTCGATCGTCGTCTTGCGACTCTCGACGTCTTCGCCTGGGTCTTTGTCCGGGGCGAGAGGCTCGTCGTTGCCTCTCGCGCGCCGCCGCTTCCTTCACTAGCATAACTGCTTCGCAGAAGGAGGCGACGGCATCCCATTCCGTCTCGCCTCGCAGCATGGCCTGAACCAGCGCTGGGCGCGAAAGGTCACCGCCGCCGATCGCCTCTACGAGGACACGTCTATGGTCCGCCCATGCGCGGCACACCTCCACCGTGTGCTCGACCGTGTCCTCCAGACGACCGTTGCTGCAGTGGTGACACCCAGGCGTCGCTTCCGCCTGAATCCGACACAGGAACCTCCCGAACTGACCATGTCCGGTGAGGACCTGTGTCAGGCGAAACGTGAGAGCGCCGTGGCGCCTCTCCAGCCACTCCTCAAAGCGGGGTCTTACCGCCCCTATTACGGCGTGCATAATAATGACTGGCCTGATGCTTCATTCAGTGTGTATCGGTCGTAAGACTCAACTACAAAGTGCAAAAACAGATACCCGTAAAAGCTTAGAACATTTGGAATTCTAGCTAATTGATTTTACGGTTGTCTATTGTTTGCCCGAAGATTATATGCCATAATCATCATTTTCCCGAATTTCATTTACCCGAATTTCATTTGCCCGAATGTTTCATTTGCCCTAAAAGACATATGACATACTTTTAATTGCCCGAATTTTAGATACCATAACATACGAATGCCATAAGTATTGTTTGCCATATTTTTATGTGCCATAATAATTGTTAGACATAATATTTAAATGGCATAATATTTAAATGGCATAACAAGTGTTAGACAAATATTTAAGCCCCGTAATGGTTTTTTTTCTGTGCATGGTTGATGGTGGGCTAGGTCGACGGAGCCCCGCTTCGCGGGGCTCCTACTTCTGTGTGGTTTATAAAAAAATAACCACGAAGGGGATGGCGGGGTCTATTCGCTCGCTTCGCTCGCTCACACGACCCCGCCATCCCCTTCTAACCTAACCTGTCCGAGTCGGGGTGCCCTAAAGTCCCAATTGCATCCAATTTCTCTTGATATAAACAACCGTTATACACCCGATGTCGATGGCAAATTATGTTATGGCATATCATAATTATGGCATGTGATAATTAGGACATGTGATAATTATGGCTTACAATGATTATGGCAAATGATGTTATGGTAAGTGACTTTATGGGAAACAATGATTCTGGCACGTGACTAATATGGCAAATGAGAGTAGGGCAAATGAGTATTATGTCGTATGATATTATGGCTGTTGACTATTATGGCAAATGAAATTAGGGCAAATAAAATTCGGGTAAACGGCGGTATACCTGATTTTACATGTAACGCAGAGTACTTCTAGTTAAGTTCTCATTTCACAATATTATTATTTTTAACAAAACTATGTTTAAATCTAAAGATCCTTAAATTTTTAAACAACGAGTTACCTATTTAGTAAAATTATTAGAAATATGATAATAAGATACTTAAGCGTAATTTATTTTACATAACAAGGTCTTCAGTTTCATTAACGGACGGCGTTTTATACGAAATAAGATATTTATTTATAATGAAATTGAACTTATTAAACCCTATTCATCTTCATTGTCAAAAATTAATGCTTGCTTGTTATTTTGTTCTTTACGCAGGAGCCGTACAAAAGTAAATAAATACAAGTAAATCCCATTAGAGCACTAATCATTGTGTTTAAAGCAGACAATTCCAAGGGTTGCCTTTTTTGTGAAACAATTTTTGAGTAGGTGTAGAAGCTCTTTGTTTACACTCACTTGAAAGATAAGAGCCATTTTCTAAAGGAGACAATTCGTTTGTGTGATTGAAGTGGGGTCTGTGTTGATTTGTCACTTGCGGATGGAAATATAATTTTACCGCCTTATTTTTATAGCACTTTTAACTTTTTTCCGTTAGCATGATGAATTTCAAATATATAAAAATCATCAGTTTTATTTTAACAGCGTTTTATAAAATATATATTTAAATAATAATCTACCTCTAGGTTTACTTAGTTAAGATGAGCTATTTCCGTGTCAATTTAGTTAATGTACTATAGCAGTATAAGTAATAAAGAATTGACAAAACATCACAAAGCACTCTTTAGTATTTGTTAACAATGAAACCGAGCTACAGGACAGATTTCCGCAAACGAACAATAACGAACCACTTGCAGGAGAACACAAAAAGCTACTAAACTTCACAAACTGCGCTCAGCTCATAGAAGTCTTATGCGGCATCATACTCACAGCTGTTTTTGTTTTTCAACCCCACTTGTCTGGCTACACGTGCTACTGGTTTTTTTATAAAGCCGTCACTCCTTAATGAACCGTATGCTCGGAAACGGTTGTCGGGACGCCCGCCCTAGCCAGGATATCCTGTTTAAAAAATAAAAGAACTACCCCCACACCACACCTTTGCAAGCGCATGAGTCTGGAACAAAAGACGACTTTGACGATTATCAGCAAGGCGTAAGGTTGAAAATAGAATTAAGCCATCTAAAGGGTTTAATACTGAGCGAATTGTGTTTATGTGTGTGTGTGAGCAGCCGCTCTCAAAACGCTATACGCTATCACTGTTCTTACTATGGGTTTTGAAGTTTATTTATATGTCTAAATCTACTTTAATATTTTTTTTTATTTAATAGTGTGACTGTTTCTTATATAATGCTATTGAATAAAGATACGTGATAGACCGTCACAGTAACAAACGGATATTATTTTTTATGTGAAGCATTATTTGAGTAACTACATTTTTTCTTTTAGTTTAATTTTATACTAATTTACCTACCTAAAATGTTACGAAATCTATATCAGTTGGCTATTAAAAATCTATAAATTGTTGACCCCAATGATTACTTAAATCTATGAATTGTTGATATTTATTACCTACTTATGTAATATCAATCATTAAATTTTAAACACAAATATTTACATAAGTAATTAAATTAAATAAGTAACTCCAATACATAGACATGCCTATATACAATGTACCTACATATTTATAAGCTAGTTTTGGTAAGTAACTGTATCTTAGCTAATAATTATGATACATTACAAAAACTAAAAAGAATAGAATAATTTCAATAATTGAAAATAATGCCTAATCTGTAAGCAGATTTAGAAAAAGTAAGTGAGTTTAATATACCTAATTGCGCAACGCAAATTCAATACCTACCTATTAATCATTAAAGTTATTATTGTAATTGTGTTACTCAATTGTGTTTTAGTGCTTATTGGAACATCCCCAATGTACCTACCTATTTCATTCTCAAATCTAATCTCGTGCAATCTTCAAGACAATCTTTTCCAACTCTCAGTCTGCCCTATTCCACCTTATCCGTAATAAGCTTTCGTCTGCCAGTCAATGACGCTGTCTCGCTCGCACGCTCATTCTTTGTTCCCTCGAGCCGAGAAACGGTTCGGTATTCGTTCGGTCTCGTTCGTTCGTCCATCAGTCAGTTTGCGCCGGCAGTCGAAGGAGGGAGTGTCGCTCTGCGCATGCGCGATAACCTCTACGATTGTCAAAATTTCGAACGAACGTAAATAAACAAGTGAAAATATTATAATTTGTGCCAAAACCGTACGTTAAAGTATTAAGATATACACAGACTTATTGAAAGTGACATTTTGTTGTGAATTTGTGCAACGAAATTGCGAGTGAGTATTCTTTTTGTCTTTTTGTTATTTTTTTGCATGCCTGTTTGGAGCCGGCAACCGGCACTGATTTTATCCAGTAGGAATTTTATAAATTCTTGCTGATAAAGATCTGCGACAGTGAAGTGGGTAGGTGTTGTGTAGATAACGTTTCATTGTTTTTGTCATTAAGTTTTAAGATCTTCGTTACTAGAAAAGGCGATACCGTTGTTTGCAAAGGATCGGGGTAACTTGTGTTTATCGGAAACCAACAAATGAATCGTAACCCATAAAATACTTTCTTGAATAGTGACGCTACACGCCATAATCTTCCTACTTATTGATAATTATCTGTATCCTATTTCCCTTATGAGTAAACTGTGACATAATCACAAAGGTCTTTGAACTATCCTCCAATGAATGGGGTACCTAACCTACTTTACGAACATAAATGATGTAAGTAGACTAAGATAATGATGTTCTAAGTAGGTTGGTATATATGCAATTTTTTCAGGCATTCTCGATGGCACTTTTTATCTCGCAATCCTGATAATAAACCACTACTTACCTATTTTTTTTTAATGGCGGGTTATTATCAGTAAATTTTTAATTTGAAAGGATTACGTTCCAAATTAAAATTTTTGAAGAAGTCATTAGTTTTAGATTGGACTTTGGACAGCCTATTTCGTTCAATGCTGAATTTAGGCAGGAAATTAAAAAAATGTCTGGGTCCTTTCTAGAATTGAAGTTTATTTCATACCGAATATCATCACAATCAAATTCAATGATGGAACCGTGAAAGCGTAATAGACAAACATACAGTATGAACCTAGTAGGTAGGTATCGCATTTATTATTTTACTACGTATAGTGCATATTTTTGATTGACACCTAATAATTAAGCAAGTACCTACCTACTTTCGTGATTCATGCAAGTAAATGAGTAGGTAAGTAACTCGCACCTCGCGTTCATCTTAGTCCGCAAATCTTTTCTGATTCAAAGAAGGATTTAACGTGAACTAGCTAAGTATGACTGTACACGGTTCACCTGACGTTAACCGGTGAAGAAATTAGCATTCAGTTGAATAACTGAGTCATTGCCGGTTTCCCGGGGTTTATCTGTATGAAAATCGTGTTTCTGGGTGGCCTATTTTTCAGCGTACCGTATCACGGAAGACCGAAGTTTGAACTTTCGACAAATCTGCGAATTACCTAGGTTACGTACCTAAAAGGCCAAATTCGAAAACTGGAAATATGTAGGAAACTATTATAGTGTAACTAGAACTAGCTATTATTATTATTTCTTTACTAACGTGTTAGTAAACATAAATACAACTTATTACTAGTGTTAGTACCTACCTAGTTACAATACATTAAATTACAATAAAATAAAATATATTAAAATAGTATTGTGAAAAGGTCATCCCCAAACTAAAGTTCCGTGATGTCGCTATGATTGCGAGTTTTCCAGCAGTTTTATAAATAGAAAATATAAATTATTTGATTTTTAATCATTTGTTTTGATCTAGCCAAATGCATTATACCTAGGTCACTAGATAGAAATTTCGTATCGATTATGAATCATTGCAATTTGAAGAACTGCCAGTGATCGTTGATACGCCCTAGACATCTCATTAGGTAAAAAGGTAGTCTAGGTAGATATACTACTTAAAGCTATTTTTAAAACATTTTACCTATTTATTTATGACAGGAATCTGACTAATCGATTTATTAGGAATTCTCTGACTATTCTTCAAATTGTCTACGTAAATCTTTGGTCTTCTTTGGTCTTATTTTAAATGAAAACTCATCGTAATCTATACCCAGCCATCAAGCTGACCCCAATCTGTATTTTTTCCAGTCCAACTTACACCCAATGCTTTAGTTATAAAAAGTAAAATTTACGTAATGTACGTTTTAATCGCACTATTATTAACGGGGGAACGCGTTTCCGCGTCAACGCGTCAATCGCAGTGTGATAACCGCCTGAGGCCGGATTGTCCACCGCGGCACCCACCGTCACGTCTTCAAGACACTACCTAGAACCTCATTTTCTTCCAACCTCATTCTTTCACATTACAGTTGAACTCTTCTAACCAATGATAATTATTATAAGTAAAAAGGTGTAGTAGGTTACCTAAACGAAATTCTATCTTCAAAAACGGCATACTAACGCACACATACATTACACGTCAAAGTAGGATGACATGATTAAAGTAGTGCGAGTGAAAAAGAGATAAACGTGAAATGTCAATGCGATACTCAGTATCATGTTGGTCAATTGGCAAACTTTTAAAGTGCCACTTTTTGATTGCATATATACCTAACCTATCTACACATTTTTAGGGTTCCGTACCTCAAAAGGTAAAAACGGAACCCTTATAGGATCACTTTGTTGTCCGTCTGTCCGTCCGTCCGTCCGGCTGTCAAGACCCTTTTTCTCAGAAACGCGTCGAGATATCAAGCTGAAATTAATATCACATACTCGGGTCTGCTATCTCTTAAAGCAGTGAAAAAATCAAGTTTTTAAATCAACGCAATAAAAAGATACGGCGGTTTATATTGCAAATTTGGACATTTGCAAGGAAATCAAAACCTATAGGGTACTTCCCATTGACCTAGAATCATGAAATTTGGCAAAAAGCAAGGTCATGTAGCACAAGTAAAGGGAAAACTCCGAAAACCGTAAATTTGTAGTTAGTTCACACCAGGCGTCCGTCTGTCCGTCTGTCTGTCAATAACCTTTTTCTCATAAACGCGTCAAGATATCAAGCTGAAATTAATATCACATACTTAGGTCTGCTATTTCTCACAGCAGTGAAAAAATCAAGTTTCTAAATCAATGCCATAAAAAAATACGGCGGTTTATATTGCATATTTAGACATTTTCAAGGGAATCAAAACTCAAAACCTATAGGGTACTTCCCATTGACCTAGAATTGTGAAATTTGGCAAGAAGCAAGGTCATGTAGCACAAGTAAAGGGAAAACTCTGAAAACCGTAAATTTGTAGTTAGTTCACATCAGGCGTCCGTCTGTCCGTCTGTCTGTCAAGAACCTTTTTCTCAGGAACGCGTCGAGATATCAAACTGAAATTAATATCACATACTCAAGTCTGCTATCTCCCAAAGCAGTGAATAAATCAAGTTTCTAAATCAACGCAATAAAAAGATACGGCGGTTTATATTGCATATTTAGACATTTTCAAGGGAATCAAAACTCAAAACCTATAGGGTACTTCCCATTGACCAAGAATTGTGAAATTTGGCAAGAAGCAACGTCATGTAGCAAAAGTAAAGGAAAAACTCTGAAAACCGTAAATTTGTAGTTAGTTCACATCCGTCCGTCCTCCCGTTCGTCCGTCTGTCAAGACCTTTTTTTTTCAGAAACGCGTCGAGATATCAAGCTCAAATTAATATCACATACTCAGGTCTGCTATCTCTTAAAGCAGTGAAAAAATCAAGTTTCTAAATCAACGCAATAAAAAGATAGGGCGGTTTATATTGCATATTTAGACATTTCCAAGGGAATCAAAACTCAAAACCTATAGGGTACTTCCCATTGACCTATAATCGTGAAATTTGGCAAGAAGCAAGGTCATGTAGCACAAGTAAAGAGAAAACTCCGAAAACCGTAAATTTGTAGTTATTTCACTAAAAAACAAATTAACGGAACCCTCGTTGCGCGAGTAGAACTCGCACTTGACCGGTTTTTACTTATAATATAATTGCTTCTAACTATTCTAGACTTCTAGGTAAGCAATTGTTTCAGCTCATTACTGAAACTACATTAGTTTGTTGAACCGATGCCAAAGAAAGATCACAGCTGATGAGATAGTTATTTATTTGTATTAGATAGGCTGGTAGGTACTTAAGGTGTATTTTTAACTAGCGATTTAGAAATAAGTGAGGTTTAGACAGTCGTTACGGGTAGTCAGAAGCCAGAAAGTCCGACCAGTCTAACCAAGGGATATAGTTTCGCCCAATAACTGGGTTGTGAAGGTCTGAAAAACAGTCGGTTCACGTAAAACACTGGTATTCGACTAAATCTGGTTACGCTGAAAACTGACATCAACAAAGTTGGGAAAAGGCTATGAAGACGGTGATTTAGAAATATGTGAATGTGTAAGGAAAACCGAGCCCTATCTCTATTAGTATAGATTTTAGTTTTTAATAATGTAACAATTAGGTTAACGTCAAAAACTATCGTTATTTCAAAGTTGGCGTAAATCAACTCCATAATTAATTATAAATACAACACAATAACAATTTAATAAATTCCAACATGAATACCACAAAATTAATTAAATCGCAAATTCGCAACGCAACATCCTTCCTTTTTTTTTTTTTTTTTTTTTTTTTTTTTTTTGGTGAGTGGGAAATCATCCAATGACTTCTCCCGTCCTGGGTGCGACGGGAGGGCGTGTCAGACTCTTACTGACTAAAACCCACTCATGTTCCTTCGATTGCCCTGTATGTTCCAGGGTCACGGTAACTATTATAAACATTCCGCAACCCCGGCAGGCGTTGGCCCTGTTGGGCCCCTCCCTGTGCTGACTCCTTCTCTTTGAGGCGCGCGTGGAACAAAACGCGCCGTCTACGCGGTCCTGGTCCTAGCCGGGCGGCGAGCTACCCATCGCTCGCCATCCGCAGAACCGCGCCTACGGTGGCCGGTAGTCGTCTTGCGACTCTCGACGTCTTCGCCTGGGTCTTAGTCCGAGGCGAGAGGCTCGTCGTTGCCTCTCGCGCGCCGCCGCTTCCTTCACTAGCATAACTGCTTCGCAGAAGGAGGCGACGGCATCCCATTCCGTCTCGCCCCGAAGCATGGCCTGAACCAGCGCCGGGCGCGAGAGGTCACCGCCGCCGATCGCCTCTACGAGGACACGTCGATGCTCCGCCCATGCGCGGCACACCTCAACTGTGTGCTCGACCGTGTCCTCCAGGCGACCGTTACTGCAGTAGTGACACCCAGGCGTCGCTTCCGCCCGAATCCGACACAGGAACCTCCCGAACTGACCATGTCCGGTGAGGACCTGCGTCAAGCGAAACGTGAGAGTGCCATGACGCCTCTCCAGCCACTCCTCAAAGAGGGGTCTTACCGCCGCTATAACGGCGTGCCCAGCACTAGGTTGCGACAGTCGTTGTCTCCATTCCGCCATGAGATCTCGCCGGAGCTCCGTGAGCCGTGCCGCGATAACCCGCGGCATCGGGACTTCACCCCGGCGTTGCACTTCCACGCGCCACTCGTACGTGTGTGCAAGGACTGTTGCCTCCAGATCCCACGGCGGGACGCCGGCAAGGAGGCAACATCCTTCCTTATGAGGTAAAAACCAACTTTAGGGTGACCACACGGTACGATAATAATTAAAGTTTGCGCCTAACAAAACTGTTTAAGCAGGTAAACGAGCCAGTACTCGGCGAGCCATCCAGATAAGCTAAACAGTGACTTCCTGTACGCTAGAGAGGCCACACATACTAATTATGCGGGACTCTCTAATATAATTTTTTTACGACGATTGCTCGAGTAAATTAGGGGTTATGTCTTGTATTGTTTTCGGTGTTTTCATGGTTATTAAAGCGTTCTTAAAATTATTGCATTTTTATGTTTTTTTTTTGTTAAAGTTAATCGTAAATTTAATAATTAGGTAGTTATTTTAATTAAGTGCTTAGGTGTTTAAATATGATTTTATGGCGTCTTTAATATATTTAAAGGAATAAATAACTGCGGATACAATTTTTTTATCGGACATCAATTTTAAACTCGGATTTCCTGTCATTGAATTTCTACAGTTTTAATTTATTCAGGTTTTCTACTGTTGTGGTTAATAATAAAATAAAACAAGTAAGTTAATGCCCGTGTTTGACATTCTATTCATACTATTCATCTGAGACACCGATTATGAACGCCCCTATGGAAATAAAGATGTTTGACATGTCTCAACGTCGACTCTTCAATTTGCCGATTCAGCTCACACGACTGGATTTACTTATGAAGACAGCTATATTGACTATAGACTGATTAGTTCAAAAGGGAAATAGGACTTTCTAATCTTTCAAATAGTATATGTATTTGCAATTTGAACTTCCTTTTTTTCCTTACATTTTTATTATTCATAGAGATAAGTGTGGTAATTAAATTTATTTTCGATCTAGCTAGCTACTGCCTGCTACTTCGGCTGCGTGAACGTCGAAAAGTAGACATTTTTTTTGTGTTCTCTTAACCAATGTACAGACACATTGATTCTACTGTTTTACTCTGTAAGACTACTCGCGCGCCATAAAGAGCAGTCAGCACGAGACAGGGCAGGGCCAATACCTGCCGGGGTTGCGATATAGTTTTAATAGTTACCGCGGCCCCGGAACATAAAGGGCAACCTGAGGAACAAGGGTGAGTTTCAGTCAGTAAAAGTTTGACACTCCCTCCCGGAAAAAGTAATTTGATGATTTCCTATCTAGAAAGAAAATTTAAGACTAATCCCAAGTTCGCAGGTCAATCTGGTGCTAATAGCGTAGGCGATGGCGTTGACTCGAGACTCGGCCTCGACCCTGCTGGTTGCGACTCAAACGCAGTATTTTTAGTTTTCATTGCATACCTAACTAAACGTGAGTCGTGACTCAGTAGGCATTTGTTTTTATTGTGTGCTGAAAATTTACGTGTTAACGGCCTAGAGTTAAGTAGATGGCGATTAGGGCTATGATATAGTGCGTAATAAAAGGCTGGCGTTTGTATGTATATGATAAGTAGATAAAAGCTGGGCTGTGGACAGCAATATTGTGATGAGCTGTTACCTAGCTGACCATTTGACACAACAGTCTTAAGAAATATTCTAACAAGTCTCACATTAATATTAAACGAGAATTTTAACTTCCTGTAGCCAGCAGGAAGTTGAAATGCTCTTTTAATGTTTATCTCACAATATTGCAGAAATAATAAAAAGTGAACGATTATTGAAAAATACTCTTTCCTTCCATTCATATCACATAAAAATTACAGCGAAAGTAAACCCGTAACACAAAATAAAAGAGCAGACTTCTTATAAACCGCTAAGTATTTGCATAACATGAAGCTCCGAATCGTACTGTTTTCATTTTGTACTAACTAAAATGTATTTCCGCTGTAAGACGGTGGATCAAAGAACTCGAGTGCAAACAGAAAACATTTTCGTATCGCTTGTAAGTCGAGTGTATGTCATTTGTATCTGCGACGGTCGTTAGTTCCTTGCTTATTTATTGGCAGTACTCGTATGTTGAAGGAAATTAGCTCGCCGGATTTTATTTTGCTTACTAATGATTTCTGCAGAATTAACTTGTAAACTCTTAGCATAATTTGCAGTGGCAACATAATTATTCTGCGGTTTTGACTGCCCTCGTTAATCTTGTGGTGGCTAGCGCCTCTATTGAGCGTGGGATCCTGAATTTGGCGGTACTCAAGTGGGAAAATTTGTCAGTAGAAGTCCAGAGTTTGGAGCTTGGCTCGACCCTAGTGCCTCATAGAATGCATTTTAAGCTTTTTGGTACCTGTTGCTATTCATAGCTCTTTGACAGTCGTTGTTTTTGGTTGGTTAGTTAGCCAGAAGACAGAAAGTTTGGTACAGTCTTCCCATGGATACCACACGACCTAGCAACTGAGTAAACACTGGTAGCCATCTTTATCGTGTTAGTGTTAAAACAAACCTTATGGCTAGTCAGAGGTCAGTTTCTGTCTTATAAAAACTTGCCTTCGCTTCTGCTGCATATGCATGCAATGGACCGTTCTTATCAAATGTGAACGCAATGTAGCAGTGACCCTTTCATCGGTTGACCCTTGCAACATAAACTTGATAAACACAAGATTAATTGTATTTTCTCGTTCATTTCACAAACAAATTGAATCAATATCGGGGCATGTCATTTTATCGCCAGGAAATGTCCAGTTCACCACGAAAGTCTTCGATACACAGATCGATTTGGAGACTGTAATGTCAATATTGCCAAATATTTGATAAAAAATAAATTATTAAACCTTCTACCACTCGTGATTCAAGACAAAATAGAAAGACAATTGTAGCGCGAAAGCCGGCTGTCGCTTGGTCGTCGAAGGGTTATAGTTAAAATTGTCGTTTGTCCAACTAGAGTGCAAAGACTTTACTGAAAAGTGATTTCAAAACAACAAATACAGTAAGATTCGACTTGCTATACAGGTAAATGCTGGTCCTCTAGATAAAATCGCTTCTACTCCTATAACTCCCACAGGAAACGTTGAGACCATAAATATTAAATATAGTCACTAAGTACTTACAAATGCATTATGCTCTATCAGTGATCTGTGAATCAATTACGAATGGGCGTTGTTCCTGTTCGGACGCATAAATTTTATTTCTGAGAATCGTATCTACTACCTACTACTAGCTATTCTTATTTGTTTGTTGGTTTCAAATCTTGCGACAGTTTTTCTTCCGCTTCTACTGAACTTATTGTTTCGAAACTTTTCACACACATTGTGTTCCTGTGACAATGCCACATAATGATAATTTGAACTCGGAGTCGTTTCAATATTCGTGTCAGGTCAGGAGGCGGACAGTGGAACTATTCCATAGTGTCCCGTTCAGTGCAGTGGCATGCCTTTTATACAAACCGTAAAATCCGGCTTGAATCCAATGATATTTTAAGTAAAAAAGGCGTAGATAGGTTACCCAAACGAAATTCTATCTTCAAAAACGGCACACTAACGCACACATACAGTACACGTCAAAGTAGGATGACATAATTGAAGTAGTGCGAGTGAAAAAGAGAAAAAAAAGGGGATTTTTTTTTTATTGCAGGGCTTGTTCTATTTGTGACTCCTACTCCTAAGTTCGTCACTGGTTAATTTTCTTACTTAGACACACTTGGCTTTGTTAGTTTGTTCCTATGTTATTTGTCAACCTTTTAAATTTGTGTTCATTTAGGCCATCCCAGGCATCTTCGACGACCCCCTTCTAGGTCATTATTGTTACCCAATCTAAAAGATGAAAAAAAAAATCATTTTTCTTTCATAATCATAATTCATAAAGCATATAATGTTTAGTATCTGTAAGACCTAAAGTTATTAATTTACTTTGTTCTACTGGTTACGTATACTGTTAGTACTCGGATAGCAATAAAAATTAGATCCAGTTTATTTTTAATTAGTATTGGAGTTCTATCGAACTTAAGATTTCATGTTGCAGCATCTTGATTTTTAATTGTAGCAATATTAAAAATTTGTGACAATTATTAAATAATTATTTCTTGCAGTCTCGCATTTATTCGTAACATTTTTCCTTAAGGTATGCTTACAAAATCATGCACAATAATTCCGATGACCTACTTATGGCGCTTGTACTTTAAAATAACATCAATTTTACAATGTTCAGGGCTCAAGTTACACAAAAAATACAAGATTCGACACACACATACATCAACTTCCTTATTTAACTGAATACACTGAATACGGCCTAAAAAAAGAAATAAACAGGTTTATTTTTAAATTAACCCCACAGCGCAGCGTAGCGGTCAGCTGCGCGAGCGCAAGGGTTGCCTTCCGAGAGCACCGTTTCCGTTGTTTAAACTAACTAAATTGTAATTTAAAAGTTCTTAAAAATAACTAAAAGCTGTTAATAGAAAATCTACTTTTAATCCAAGGTTATAAGGTTTAATATTGTTTAACGAGTTAACGGCTTAGTCCGTCTAGTATTTGGCTAGTAGGTCGGTCGGAAACATTAATTTTATTAGCTTGAGTCATCATATCTATCAAAATTAAGTGGTTTTTGTATTGATACAACCATATTTGGACGGTGCTCGGTTCAATCGCACTCGCAACGGTGTCCTGTTTTTTGTGGTTATTAAATATGGTTACCCTAATAAATTAATTTATTTTACTTTGTCTGGTGAAGTCTAAAATGTTATCGTTATTTTATTACGTTCGTAATTTCCAACTTGAGATTTTGGTAGTTAATCATTTATTATGTTTAAGGTGCTTTATACACAGCATATTAAGCTAAAATTTAGTGAAATTTCTTTTAATCGATTTTCAACTCTATCTCTGAAGGGTCAAAGTTCATTGGGAAAGTTGTCAGTTTTTGATAGTTTGTTGTGGTGTTTGTATAATATTGTTTTTTTGGGAATACGCAGAAGGCTCAAAATCAATTCAGAAACATAAATTAGTTTTCTGTAGTTTTGACGTTCTTCGGCGACTTTCGTTTAGACATTAAATAATTATTTCATTAGATAAGTAACTTTTTGTAGCTATGTAAATTATGATTATCCTGAAGGAAGTACATAAATTAGTTACTTAATTATAAATTAAAATTAATTATGCCAAGCGCCATATTCTCAGGAATTAAAACAATGACCGTAGAATGCTAAGGATATTATTTCCATATTCATTTTGATTGTCTTTTGTTAATTGGTTTCTAATATATATAGAATCGACATGAATAATGGACTAAATAAATAACAACCCTTTCCCCCGTAAACTATTTAATAAATAAAATAACTTTCTAACCTATCGTATAAATAAAATGAATGAATGGAACTACCAAAAAATATAATAAATATTATGTTTCTCCCTGTCTGTTTGTTCCGGCTAATCTCAGATAAAATGGATCGATTTAGGCGGAGCCTTTATTATAGAAAATAATAATTGGTGTTCCGCACAAAAAATTCATAGGAGGTTATATTAAAAAAAAATACGTCATCTATTGTGCAAAAGTAGGCACCCAGAAACTCAAACTTCCTTTGACATATTTGGATTCTTGAGATGGTTTCATTAAGTTTGTAATTTTACATAATTACCTAAGCACTTAAGTACCAACTTGATTCGTTAACAGTCATATGCTAAGAACCCGCATTAACTTTGTTAAATGTATTGCGTATACTGTGTCAAGTAAGGTTAATTAATTTTGTTGTAACATACTAACATTTAACAAAAAACGACGACTTTGAGTTCGACCGATTGATGAACCCTTGTAGAGTTTGGTAATCGAAGGATGCCAGTGCCATAGAGATACTACTAATTATTTAGCCCTCGCTGCAGCTGTATGTCCGCCCGTCTATCAGCGGGCTGTATCACAAATTCGCTAGAACAGTAATAGGTAGGCTATTGATGTTGATATTTTTACAACGGGAGTATTTAGAAGTAAAATACACAAGACGTAGCACGGAACCTTAGGCTGAGGCTACAGTAAGGCGACTGGAAGAGCGAAACGAGATAAACGTGGAATGGCTACATTATAAGCGAAAATCTGGCGTATATTCGATTCAATTTCGCTGATACGTCGATGTAGCCGGTGCCACGGCACCGGCTACGTCGACATTACAGTATTGTAGCTCCTGTCGCATAAAGAAATCAAAGATCGCTAGTAATATTTGATGAAAGGTGTAGCCACACACGGTGAGTATCCGTGTATTTGTTTCAATCGCTCATGTGTCGCAGCTCGCGTCGCAGGCTAGTGTAGCCTCAGCCTTAGTGTTTGAGTACTGCTCAAACGTGAGCGGTATTATTTAGGCAGTTGACATTTATGTCACAGTTTTACGATCCATACAGTTGGAAAACGCCTTTGATGTCGGACGACACCGCCGCCCGTGTAGGTATTTACGCTACCGCGTGCAAATGTGCAAGGGTTGTTAAAAAAGACAAACTTTATTTTTTTCATAATTGAATATTACCTACATGTGAGAATTACGCGGCTGTGGGGTTTTATAAAGGGGGGCAAATTTTTCATTATTTTTGCGATAGGACACACCGTTTTCGAGATACAAGCTTTAGAAGAAAAAAAGACAGGTCACAGCGGCATGCGACTACGGTCATAACCTGGAAACAGACTGTCAGGTACCTTTGCTTATTGTTTTATCCGGGTTTTTTCGTAGTCAGGTTTTAGTTTTTTTTACTTTTGTATAAATAAATAACCTAACTGTCCAAGTGCCTGAGATAGCCCGTTCGCAAAGCGTATATACCTACAATACGAAATATAAATGATGCCGATTGAAATGTTTTTCCGATTGTAATAATATAACGTATACGAATACGTGTATAACTTTACTTTACTCGTACCTACTATAATTATATACGTAACTATAAACACGACGGGTATTATTAGTTTATACAAAATAAATATTAGTAGGTACCCACTTGTTTAATACGAATTTATAAGAATAAACTTACCTCGCGTCACGGGGAAATCTATGAAATCTTAAATCCTTATTGTGTCTCGTTGTCGAGGTACATCCGTACACAGAACAAGAAGTGTGCACCATTATAATAAGTTTATTCAATGATTCTTGAAAACTTGCTTGCGATTTTCACGGATGCGTTAGCCCCACAGAGTTTGGCCCGCCAACTACGCGCACTCGCGGGCAGCGATCCGCGCCGCCCACTTCCCCTCGAGATCCCCGCCGTTGCTCTATGCAAGTACATTCGTTTTACAACTGTATGGATCGTTAAACTGTGTTTATGTTATGTAAATAGAGTGTACTTTTACATAATCATATAACATGTAGGTAAAATGAATAAAATAAAATTAAAGTAGACCCTGGGTAGACTGGTAGAGAATGCCTAAGGCATTAACTAAGTCCGCCATTGTACATATGTGCATAAAGTTTAAATAAATAAATAAAGTAGACCCATTCAAGAGACGTAGTCCGGAATTATAATGTTTAAGTAAGGTAGTATTTTTTTGTTATTATTTTTTTCAATCCCTTACATTGTTGGCTCGGTTTTTTTTTATTATTTAATAATGTAAAATCATCAGACTTATACCGCAAATTCTCATATCTAACGTAGTAACAAATGCCATAAAAACCTCATGTAGATCAAACACAAAGTTTCCCATACATATTTGTCGTGGGAGTGGCGAGGTGCTAATGATAACAAGGGTACTGCTCCTACTACGCCCAAAGTATGAATGGAAGGACCAGTTTTTGAGAATTCGAAAGACGTACCGGATTTTTGAATGAATACGTTGGGATTTGGGCCCTGCCCTGATGAATGTCGAAAAAAAATCGATCATTGAACCACTATTGCGATAGCAGACTTGAGCCCCTGCTCAACAATTTTACTTCCATGCATTTCTTTAAATGCATATCGCAAGTATTGCTCAGTTAGTGGGTGTTCGAATTCCTATCACCTAACTCAACCAGACCATACGAGTGCTAATTTTGCCTGCCCTGCTAGAGATGTTATGTGAGGACCTCACTGCAGCTTTGAGTAAAGCGTAATTCCCAATAACTGTTTTTACGACGAATTCTAACACATCCCTATTCGATATTTATACATCTTTGAGATAACTTCTTAACCTATCAACAACCAAGCGACAGCCGGCTGTCGCGCTGCTATTACCTTTCTATTGTGTCTCGAATCACGTGTATACGAAGATTTAAATTAGTTCACATCATAAATTCTTTACTTCTAGGATTGTCTTAATTATTGACGTCTAGCACTAGTAGTAACTCTTTAAAACTGGAACTGGTTAAAATTGTTAATAGGTTTGTCATTACCATAAGATAGACAGTAAGTCCATTAATTCGAAGTGCTTATACATAGTGAATAAAGC
Source organism: Athetis lepigone (assembly GCA_033675125.1). NCBI lineage: Eukaryota > Metazoa > Arthropoda > Insecta > Lepidoptera > Noctuidae > Athetis > Athetis lepigone. Next base: position 12,760,593 of record CM066224.1, read on the forward strand.
TTTCCATTAAATATTGTTACTTTTGCTCAAGTACGCACTTTAAAACACAATCAGACTCTTCATGGAGATCAAATGAAAAGGAATCTATAACTACCGCCATTTAGGCATCATACACATAAATTTCAAAGTTAATACCGCACCAGACGAGGTCAAAATGGTGAAATTGCAACCGTCCTCTTTTAAGTGTGGCTCCCTAAATTGGAAGCTTAGAAAAAGCCAGACGTTAATATCAGAAATGAGGGGTTTAGAGAGTCCCTTTAATGTTTTCAGACTTGGGGTGGGTACTTATTTTAGTAAATGCTGACATGAGCCCTACTATTAATGGCTTTAAAGGTAACCTACTCGTGTACGCATCGGCCATCTTTGCGGCGAACGCGTTAGTTTTTGAAATTGGAATTCGTTTAAATGCTGCTTTTGTAATAAGGTTTGATAGGTACAGTTCTTTTTTTTTTAATTTTCGTTAATGGCTCTTCTTTCGCAACTTTAGATTTTTCATTTGTTTTTTCTGAGAAGATTTCTTAAAACCTCATTTTCATGTTAAAATATTTGTCTCAATTCAGAACTTGAAAGCTACTTCAGCCGCTCAGTTACTTAAATCTTAGATCTTTGTAATTGTAATTAACTACTCAGTATTCTTATAATCTGTGGGATAGAAATAAAAAAAGAGGCTTCTAATTACTTTTCGGGAGATAAATCTTTTTGAATTAAAATCTGGCGAGATTTATTCTGAAGTATACTTAATTATTTCCTGAGGAAATGTAAAAAAATAGTGTACATGGGACTATCATTTCGGCATCTTTAAAGACTTTATTGAGGAAACTGGTCATTATGTAGGTGTCGAGTTAATAACCTGTCACTGCTTCTTGCAAAGTTAAAGTCCAAATTCCAACGAGTTTTTATTGTAAGCTGCACTTATTGACAACGTTTATGTCTTGCTTATCCGGTAGAAAAACTTGTCTCCATTACTGCTAGATTTTTAATGGTTTTATTTCGTTTGAATCTGTTTTTTGTGTAAATCTCATCATAGGTAACAGCTTTATCTATTACTAAACCGATTCTTGTGTGTTTGCAAAAAACTGCAGTGTTTTGTTATATTTTTTAATGAGTAAGTAAATTAATTTTGTAATTAATAATTAATTTATTTATATAAAAAGATATATTTATTTATTTTGTTTCATTGTGTAAAATACACAAGCGTAATATAAACCGTTATTTGTTTTGGAGTTTATTCATATGTAGATGTACACAATCATTAAGAACAAAAATATGTAAATAATAAAATTACATTGCTTAACGTGTAAATAAATCCATTTCGTCTCGCAAAATTCTGTGTCACAGTTTAACATTTAAATATTTTCATATTCATTAGTTATTTTCAGTCGATCAGGTCACCTTATCCTAACCTTACTTCAAACGATTCAGTAACATGCAGACAAACACTGCATTATCTCTATATTAATATTTTAGCAACTCAAGCATCTGCTGACTCGGCCATACATCACTCGTGAGCTCAATTCATGAATTCAGCTGTAAGAGCGCGTTCACACAAGCGAATGTTTCGTCGCGACACTAAGCTTGTGTTGTGCATTTACCGCTCTGTACCGCTTTGTCTTGTGTTTTTGTCTTTAGAATCTTTAGGCCTTCGAATTTGGACATGACGTACCGACCTACATCTTTGGAATTCAACCCTCGAATACCAATCGCTATCTGCTACTGCACGCCTGGAGCTCAAGTCTGCTATTGCAATAGTGTCTCAATGACCAGTCATTGATCGAATATTTTACAACTTTGTCAGATTTTGTTTGGGAAATGTGTCAAAAGATTGACGTTAGGACGTCAAAAATCGATCATTGAACCACTATTGCAATAGCAGATTTGGGTGTAAAGAAGTAGATAGGTAACTCCTTTACACAAAAAGTACTGAAAGAATACCTTTTGAAGAGTAACAGTAATATAGCTGATTTAGCGGAATAGCACATAAGCACAGATTACTAAATAGTTACTCTATTACATCTCTTGCGCTTGCTGACAACAAAGATGAAAATGACAGTTAACCTTTTGGCGACCAAGCGACAGCCGGATTTCGCGCTGCTATTATTTTTGTATTGTGTCTCGAATCACGTCTGTTCGAAGATTTAAATCGAAACAAAGTTTTAATTCTGAAGAAGAGAGAATCTGTGCGCATTGTCGCGCAATAAACAGGCACGTGTGAAACACCCTAATGTTCCATCATTACCGTCAATGAGTCATGTTTATTTCATAACATCTTGTACTGTACATGTCGTGACTTGTTGAGACAAGTCGTGAACTTGACTTATCTTAACATTTGTCCCCTCTATTAGATTGTATGGATTGAAGTAATTACTTTATTTAATTAACCGTTGACAAAAGTGTGAAGTGATATTAATGATACTGATGATGGAGCGTGTGAATATGGAATGTGAAGTTGTAATCGTTATTTGTTTTAATTAGGTAGATAGAGTTACATCTAATAAATAAACGGTTAACATCATCTGCCCTTAACCCAATTTAGGTACTTGGGGTCTTCCGAGTCCTGTCAATATCATTCTTTTTTCGCTCCCTTTCATCATTCCACTTTAATCCTCACCTCGTAAAATCAACAAGGTTGACAAAGCTACGGAAATCATGTTAAACATAAAAAAGAAATAGGCAAAGACGCCCCAATAGTAAGCTAGAGACTATCTAACTCCTTCTATATTGTAAAAGTTAACTTATAAAGCTATAGTCTTTAAGCCTACACTAGGGCTGTTCAAGCCTAGGTCGTGGATTGCATGCTGGTTCTTTTTAAACTCTAACTCATTTTTGTATTTCGAATCTTGGTGGTATCAGAATAAGATTCAAATTACAAAACCTGGTTCAATGGTTTAAACCTGGTTTAAAGAAAAACCTTGTTTTGGAATAAGGCGGAAAGTCTTTATTGCATTCATGTGCAGATGAGCAATATGAGCACTCTCTCTCTGCTTAGCCTTATCCCATTTCAGTTGGGTCTACTCTCCTTGTCATTCTTCGCCAGGTGGTTCGATTCTGAGTCGTCGATTCATTGATTTGGGCTTTCTTCAGGTCATTGTTGATGTAATGATGACTATCAATCAAATTAGGTGTCTACCACTCGCTTTTACGGGCCGGTGTTGATAGCCGTAAACTGTCTAGTCATTTCCGTATGAGCAATAAGAAAGAAGATACTCTACTCTAAAGGGTCCAATAGGGGAAGAAAAACAATTTCGCTGACTCGCGCGTGACATAATTGTAGGAATTTTCCTCGAACCACCAAAATCTGTTAAAAAATTTCTTAGACGATCCTCCTATTCTTACTTATTGCTCTTTTCTCCTTAATCATCAAGATACCTGAACATTAAACGACCCATTTCCCACTAACAAACCGCTTGCGAGTTCCGATAAGCACTTGTCACATTCTCTGGTTTAATCGCTCCTAAAAACCCATGGAAATATTACTTACATTGATTTAAAGACAGAAGTCGTTGACAGCTAAAAATCTCGTTTCTTTAATGTATCCAGTTTTGGAATTATTCGAACCAATTACTTGTTTTGTACGTGTTTAATCTTTTTCCGAGGAAGTCGCTGATTAACAGGTTTTATCTTTATGACTAGTCCTCTCTGAATCACTTTACTTACTGGACTTGAAATAACTAATTTGGGCTGTATTTGTTTGTCTATTTTGAGCTTATTTCTATGTGTCTACAGACCAGACTGGTTTGGTGTATTTAATTTCTTTGGATCAATAAATAAATTAAACTTTCTTCTTAGATAATTTGAGGCCTTGAACTTGTTTGTGTCTCGAATTGCCAAATGGCTCGGAAAATTATTCTGTTATTTGGAAACTTATTTTCTCTTAGTAAAATTGGTCATAATAACAGGTAATTTTGGCGTAATATTACCTATTGTTGTTGGTTTCATTTACGTTAATTAAACTTTCATCTAATTTTGGATTTTGCACTAATGATCCGCAGTCTATTTGTTTGTACCAATTTCGATAGAGATAGATTGACCCATACAAAGCAGATACCGTATTTTTTAACTGTGCCTTTACACTGTCACGGGCCAAAAGCTACCATCAAGTATCACCAGATCCTGACAAGATGACGTAATTATTGAACGAGCAGTAAATGATACAACCAATGCACCTCCTGACTACAAATAGTGTTAAAATACAGAACTAATTAATCATTCTTAGCTCGAACCTAGACTTTAACCAATTATCTCAAACATATGCACATAATTTAGGATTAGATTTATTACCTGTGAAAGGAATCGAAACGCATGGAACGCATCTTGTTAGTTGTATTATAAATGTGCGAATTTCCTGGGAATTGGAACACCATCTGCTGTGGTATTCATAAATAACAGACTCGGCTCCAATCACCATGTAGATTGACATCGATTTGTCTCTGGTTACCACGCACGGATAATAGATAACGAAATTCTTCTTTTTCTTTAGTACCGCCAAATATATTTGTCTTATTCGTCAGTGACACATTCCGGAATTAGGTTTTGGTACGTTTAACATTGTCTTTGTCAGGATTCTCATATATCAGAATGTTTGTTGGATGAGCAACAGTTTGGTACATTATGTTGTTAGTAAATATGAATGACTATACAAGGTGTATTTTTGGTCTTGCTCAACCCGCTAGGAGATTATTCTACCCATGACAACAAACAACTTTTATTATGGAACCAACTCTGAAATCGCGAAAAAAATATCAGCTGTTTCTATGAAAAGTTCAATGCCTTCCCGAACATAATGTATGAAACAGCTGATATTTTTTTCGCGATTTCAGAGTTGGTTCCATAATAAAAGTTGTTTGTTTTTATGAGTAGAATCATCTCCTAGCTGGTTGAGCAAGACCAAAAATACACCTTGTATAAAATCATTGATTGTTATGTCTACAAATGACCGTTACATTTGCGTCATTGACGTCGCCAGGTAAGCTGGCCGAATTGGGGGATGATACATCTAGGAATTGTAAATGCAGTGCTACTCTACTCCTACTCCCTACTTCTAAAGCGATTGTAATAAGACCGATTTTGAGTTAAACTCGACAACTGGCCTCTTTAACCTGACGCCCTGTAGTCGAACTTTTTCTTATCGAAAACAATCTATCTCTATTATTCACTGTTACTTATTATGTTCTACAGCGAATATTATGCCATACAATTCGTTAAATAAACCAAGATCGTCTATGTTCAAGCTATCTCGTTGACACAGAAAAAATATATGACTTAAAATTCAAAAGAAAATTCTAGTGTGGGACAAGGTTTTTTTTAAACCACTAATATTGCGTTGCAAATATTGTGTATCAAATGACCAGAGAGAAAATTGTACAGACGTTTCAACATATAACATTTGATTGAAATGTAACAGCTACGAACAAATCGATCTATAATTTGTTGCATCCGCATATCCAACGGTTTCTTTCCGACACACCTGATAATTTTAGAACCAGTAAACGGCTTCATGATCATAAAGAAGGCAAAAAATATGGATTGCTTACACGTAATGACCCCTTGCGGAGTCTTCAACGGATATCCTTGACATATGTTCAAGTGTTTTAGAGAAAATAAAATGGCTACGGCTACATGATAATATCAGCTACCGTTTACGCATTTTTTTCTTCATTTTATGCCCCTGAGGTGTTTGCGTGCCGAAAATTGTTTGAAGAAATACGGGATAAAAGTTGATTTTTCATAATAAGGCGATTTCTTGTGTAAAAAGAACTGGTTGGATGGCTCATTAGGTACAGTCAAAAACAGTGCTTTTGACGATTTTTGGTTTGGTTTAAGGGTGACTGTCTTCAATAAATGGTCTAGTGTGAGAAGGACTCGGGCAAGAAGGGTGCTAAGACAACCATACAATTTAAAAATCGCCGGAAAATGTCGTGTCTCTGGTGTATTTGTTGTAATAGCGGCAATAAAAGTACACACTCTGAACATTTCAACTCTACATATTACGTGTCATGAATTAGACAGCCGGACAAACAAATGAGGCTAAGGAAAGGGTTCCGCTGATTTCTGGTGGCTCAACTTCAACCACTAGCACATCGGCGAAAAGTTGCCTGTCTGGCGGTATTTTACAGATTGCACTTCGGTGAGTGTGCTCATGGGCTACACGAGCTCATTCCCTCATCCCCATTTTACCACCGGACATCCAGACGTACGGCGGGATACCACCCTTTCTTGGTTGATATTCCTCACATCCGCACGCAGCGCTTCTCAAAATCGTTCATAATGCGCACCGCAAAGGAATGGAATTCCCTGCCGACGTCTGTGTTTCCAAATTCATATAACCCGGAAGTATTTAAGAATAGAGTGCATAGGCATCTACTGGGTAAGCTCGCTCCATCGTAGGCTCCGTCTATGCCCTCGGGCTAGTCTGGGACCAAGAGCAAGCCCATTGTAATAAAAAAAAAAAAAAATTTCTCATAGTATAAAACCCTAAAAAGGAAGTCCGCATGAGCCCCAAAATACAGGAACCAAAAAAGTGTGAATAGTTACCGAAGTCGCTTCCCCATCCTTATTAAGTTTTCACTGTGGAATGTGAAGCCCCAAAGGGTAACTGAAATCCAATTTACGAATATTGAAAAACTTTTGTACAGCCATATATTTTTTAGTCAAGCCAAACACATTTCAAGTTCAGAACTTAGCGAAACAAACGAAATCAATATTCAACAAACAAAACAGGGCTTGTTATTAGAGGCATCAGAATTTGAAGTTTTTTACTCTCAATGACTACCTTGGGAGCTCAAGCCTCCGGCAGGTTAACCGCTGGTCAAATCGCTGTTGATGATGAATGATTACTGAGATTTCGTTTAATGATGGAGTCAGACACCGGCTCCCAACTGACAACATAAAAAGACAGCCTCAAATTGTCCGTACAGTTTTTTATACACTCTGTTCTCTTTAATGAAATGTGTAATCTCTCTTTGTAGAAAATGATGGATGGTCTTATTACAATATATTGAAGGTACGCCTTAGTTTTGATCGGTTCAATTTTGTAAATAGATGCTACTAGATTGTTTGATTTTTGGGGTCTAGTGGAAGTGAGGCAAATTAATTTTGGATTGTGAATATTTTTGCTGTGATCAGACAGCAATGATTTAAATATCTTGTTTGGTTAATGGTTGGCTTTTTTTTACCTGTGTCTATATTCTCGACTAAATGGTTGTTTAATTTAAAACATGAAATCTGGGCATTAAAATTCAATTAGACTAATAAGTTTGACTATTATTGTTGTGTTGTAAGTTCTAGTAAGTTGAAATTTGGATGTGCGTCAGTTCAAGTAGTACGTTTATCTGACAGTGAATGTCTAGCTTCAGTGATATAATTTCGCCAGGAATGATGTCTGTCTGTTACGCTTTTACAGCTGAACCACTAAACCAATCCAGATGAACTTGATACAGAGAGACATTGGACCTTGAAGGACATAGACTACATTTAAACTCGCGTTTATCTGCGTCGGCTATTACCAGCTTTCACGCACGAAGTCGCATTCAAAATTTTCTTCAAAATTAATCAAATTCTTAGAACAACCTTCCTTTAATCCGTTCCAGGTACAAAACTCATTGAACAACAAACCAGTTTCTTCTAAAGTCCTTTACTTAATAAGTTATTCAGTAACTTAATCTCCGAAGTAAACCTGATTGTGACTATACGAATTTCATATTCAAGACGAGTCGTAGGTAATCCGGTAGAAAACTGATTATAGATTCCTTCCTTAACTCCTAAGATAAACCTTATGCAAATATTATGATACCTGGAGGTGTATTTGGAATATGTTCGTCGATATTAAAGGTTGTATTTGTGGATCAATTTTTGTTAAGTAGTCTTGTCAGGTATTAAATTGGGTGTACGTGGATGTAATTGAGGCTTGTATACTAGTTTCAATTTTAGTTTCCCGTGTGTTTTAAAGTGGTCTGGTGAAGTCATTGAGTTTTATGTAAAGCATTCTAGTCATTATTTGGTTATTAAGTAATGTAATTTAAAGGGAACAATTTATTGACTACCTATTACTATTCCACTGCAGGGTAAAGACCTCTATTCACACGGAGAAGGCACTCATACTGGGTCCAGGGGCCCTAGACAAGTGGCATTGTAGAATAGATTGTAGATTAGAATATATTGTCGAATGTACGGGTTTGACGGGCCTGTTGGTCTAGTGGTTAGTAGCCCTGACTGCTAAGCCGGAGGTCGTGGGTTCGATTCCCACCCAGGACAAGCTTTGTCTGATGAGCTTTATAAGTATGTTTATCAGTTGTCTGGTTTCCATAACACAAGCTCTGCTTAGCTTGGGATCAGATGGCCGTGTGTGAGTTGTCCCAAGATATTTATTATTTCACATAAGCTTTCACTAACTAATTTGACATCTCTATACATTTGACAATCTATTCTAATTCGCTATCTATTCTACAATGCCACTTGTCTAGGGGGCAGGTTTCCTCATGATATTTTCCTTCACCAAAGTCTTTGATGTCCAAGATAAACTTTAGAAAGTCCATATGAATTGCAAAAGTCACATCAGTACTTGCCGACAATATCACATGAAAGGTGGGCGCGTAACTACTGGGCCATCTCGACATAAGATTTGCATGGCTTATTTATCTTCTTGGTGAACTGACCGACTGTTTGACTGATTGTTTCAATATATCAACGCACAGCCCAAACCGCTGGTCCTAGAGACATGAAAGAAGAATACGTATCCATACTAATATTATAAATGGGAAAGTGTGTCTGTCTGTCTGTATGTTTGTCTTTCTTTCACGGCAAAACGGAGCGACGAATTGACGTGATTTTTTAAGTGGAGATAGCTGAAGGGATGGACATAGGCTACTTTTTGTCTCTTTCTAACGCGAACGAAGCCACGGGCAAATGCTAGTACTTTATAAAGAGTAGGTATGCACTAAGAAAAGATTTTTGAAAATTTATAAGTACTTAGATGGACAAAATAGGGGATGGAAATAATATCGACACCGCGAGCAAAAGCTAGTTATTTTTTATAAATCACAAATATTGTTTAACAATACAGCATTAGTTCCTTTCACACGTAGTTTAAATTATGTAAATGCTACATAATACAAATATGATAATACGACATTTCTTGATCGTCAAGGTGGACCCAAATATACATACTTATAAGTATATAATTATGTAAAGCAGGTAGGTATGTGATCAGGATTCATTGTTCAATAGCGAAGTATTGTTCCATCAATTTTGATTATGCATGACTGAAGAACAAACAATAGGGTTTATCTCAGCACTTTGTATGATGAAATGTTTTTCTGTTTGTTGTGATCATTTGTAAGTGTAGACTTTGTTGCCAGATTGGTAATTTTATCAAAAGTGATTAAATTACGATTACTTTTAATCATAGTAGGTATAAGTAGTCTTTTTTCCCAATATTTATCTACACGTGAAGTCTTGTAGTTAAAATCCTGATAGTTTCTGTTTAATAAGTTTGTATTAGCTGTAAATGATAATTAAATAAATACAATAACACAAGCCCCATCATCTTTCTAGTCTCTTCCCAATATGATAGGGTGAATTCCCATCCAATTTACTGCTAAAGTAATGAAAATAAATGTTAATAAAAAGAGTCACAATGGTTCTTAACTATTTACCTCGGTTTCGAATCTATGTATAAAGCGGGCCACGACTTTTTAATCCACAACCGTGAAAAACGATTACAAAGTGTAATCGTAATCCTTAATCGTAAATCTGATTACATCTTGCCCATTTGATTACTGATAGTGGGTCATATCATTGTGATTTATGCAGCGGATGTTAAAAGAAGGTGCGCCTAGGTCACTGACCTTTGTGGCAGTGTCCTTGGAAAAGGTCGGGTCGCGTGCGCAAGCATTATTTTAATTATTAGGGATGTTATGGAGCTCCACAACCGTGACCGAAAATTTCGGATATCCAGAACAAAAACCGTAACCGAATCGGATGTAAAAAAATCGGATAATTTCGAAGAGGGGCGGAGTCTCAATAATACATATTTTATGAGAGTTTTTGCTTTTAAACACTGGCCACACACGTGCCTTGCACAATAATATTACCTAATTATTGTTGCATGGTCTTTACCATAATTTAGTAAAAATACTTTAAAAATCCAATATCCTTAACCGAAACTATTCGAAACTTACGGATACTCCGAAACAATTTCATATCCTTAACCGTATCCGAAACCGGTACAATAAAGGTACTCCCTATATCCGTATCCGCATCCAGATTCGAAACATATCCGCAACATCCTTGAAATGTAATACCTACGTCATTGTATACACAAAATAAGCACTTCTCATTCTCACGAACTAAAAATAGGTCGTTAGGTTCTTTTAGATTTATATTAAGATGTAAGTAGACTAGATTTAATTTAATTGCCGCATTGTCTGCGTTGTCCGTGTATTAATTAGCTACTACCTGGCCCTGTGGTTTTACCTGTGTTTGTTCTAGTTTTTCTCCGCTGCCGTGGGTCAGACCGAGACTTTTGCAGGTCATTTTTATTCTAATCTGTAAGCTAAATTAATGTAAAGTTTCATCAAAATATATTTAGTGATTTTTGTGTGAAAGAGTAACAAACATTCATACGTAAGTTCTTACATAGTTTCGCGTTTATAATAGTTTTAAGATTATAAGATAAGGATGTATTGTTTTTAACGACTTAGCTAGATTAAGGCTTTATTCACACCGCGCGGAACGGGACGGAAGTCCATTGCCGCGATTTCGTAGGATTTATTGCTCTGGAATCCGCGAGCTTCAGCGGAAGAAGTTGAGAATTTTTTAGTTTTTACCTTAAAATATAGGTACTTAAAGTTCAATTACCTATGCAATGTGTTACCAAATTCTATTTTAATATTTATGTATTTAATTATAATGCTTCTATAAGAAAACAGTTAAAAGATATTGCTTTACAAATTAGCATAATGTGTCCCATTATTCGATAATGGTAGAACAATAGCCAAGAGAAATTTCGTAAGACTATGAACAGTTTTGGAATCGTGTAGCAATCAATAGACTGTCTCTTGTTTCAAAAAATATAAACGACTCATGTTAAATAGGGCTATAAAAACAATAGCGCTCACTCAGCTCTTAAAAAAAATATACCTAATATACCTACACATTGTTAGGTAAGACGTGGGATATTTTAATGGAGGTTATTCAGTATTTGATTATCATTCTAAATATGTAAAAAACATTAACTGAATGTACCAAATGCCTCAAAAAATTAATAAATTGTTGACACTCGCGCTAGACACCCATCGAAAGAAGAACGGATCATACCTACTTCACTCTCTTATCATAGGTATGTGACCAACCGCGAGCGCTAGGTGTCTTAGTAAGTAAGACTTTGACTACCGAATACTAAAACGTCACTTAACTTAAAGACGCTGTCAAATCTGTTGCCGTCTTTATATTATTCCTTAAAAGTGACAAAGACAGCAATAGATTTGAGTGTTTTGTGAGCCTAATATATAGGTACTAGCTTTTGCCCGCGACTTCGTCCGCGTGTAATAATAGCTCCCGTTTCCGGGGAATTTTCGGGATGAAAACAATCCTTTCTCGGGTCCCGGACTATATCTGTACCAAATTTCATTTAAATCGGTTCAGTGGTTTAGGCGTGAAGAAGAGACAGACAGACAGACAGAGTTACTTTCGCATTTATAATATTAGTTCGGAATATCGCGTCCTTAAATATGTCCCTCGACTTACATATCATGATGTACCTATAAATCCAAAAAATATTAAATCACATTTTCGAGTTTGGAACGCGACCGTGGGCGAATGAATGGTGCGCAGGAGTTTGTTGACTGATCTGTCACTGGACGAGTTATTATGTAACTTTGTTGGGGAACTAGATAGACTATGTGTGGTATAAACCTTTTATTTCTCGTTTGTCCAGATATACTCACTGCAATGCATTCTGAAATATTATGCACGTAATTGTATTTTAAACCTTCAAACACACGTGATTTAAGACACAATATACAATAGCAGCCCGACAGCCGGCTGTCGCTTCGTCTCTCAAAAGGTTAATTAGTGTATTCTAGGAGCAACGACATCTTTTACCTTTCTTGTAAGAAATGAGCTCTTAGTTTACATTGTTTAAACTTTGGAGCGAAAACTATAATCCCCGTAATAGGCATTGCTTGACTCATTTCTTAGACTAAGAAGCCTATTTATATAAATGGCCGCTCCAAGCAGCCGAGCTAAATTAATTCCGAAATCTAATTTGCTGAACTCTATTTTGGTATCTTATGGGACAAATAAAATCAGTAACTGGCTGGTATGGCCAAACTACAACACCGTTTATCTGTCAAAAAGATTCGCGAACGCATTGGATTCGAAACTCAAAAAAGTTATCCAAATTCAAAAATCCGCTTCCATTGTACCTATGGCTGCCATTCACTGGTTCTCATCAAAAACTGGCTACACCGCAGACAGGTGCGTTCCCGTCGTGCCCCTTTTTTTCAACGTCCGTTCGAAACTTTTCAAACAAAGACGTAACTACCATAAAAAGTAACTATGAAACTGATACCTTATTTCACATAGTTTAAAGTCAAATTTCCTCTGAAGCCAACCATGAAGCTGTACAAGAGTTACAATGAATGGATCGCTTCCCTTACAATGTGCTGCAACGGTTAAAATTTTATGGCCAACGTAAAATCGGAGTTAAGTGAAAGAAGTAAGATTTAAAATAGTTTGTATGCGATAAGAGTATCGTGTATCCTCCATAATTGTGTTATTTTTAATTTGGTCGGGGATTCTCCAAATCAGGGCCCTTATTTCGGTTATTGTTGCTCAAAGGGTTAATCAAATTCGTATATGATTTTAAAATAATAATAGTAGCCCAACAGAGGCATGTTGGACTACTATTATTTTTTTAACCAGAGTCGTTGAACCTTAATATTTTAGAAGCAAAAAGAAATGTGACAATGAAGGTAGTGAATTGTTGCGTTTAATTTGGGGAAAACAGACGAATGTAAAAGTACGGATCTAGAATACACTGCTATAGAAAGCGTGTCATTTAAAACGACTGCGGCACTGTATGGAATAGTGTGAATAATAACAGTAACAAAAGAACTAAGATTAATTATCAACAGCACAGCGATCTCAAGATTTCTACCGATACATGTTTTTCACGGCGAAATTCGTTAACGATATCAATTTCTATGCTTCACACACAGTAATTAATTACTATCTTCCGCGTCATTGGAAAATTCTCACGAATCAAGGTAAAAGCCGCTTTGTTAGATCCAGTACTTAACATATTAATTTATCTTGATACAAGCATTTCATAAGGAGAAGAAGATAATGATGAAATTGCTTTTCACGATACATTTTCAATACATGAATTTGGTTTACCTACAGAATTAATGAACATAGAAACAGCTAAAATCTCCAATATATTCTCACCAGTGTTGGGATAACATGCAACCTTTAATGACGCCCCGGATGTAAAAGTTAATTAGGCTTTCTTAAGAAATTTTCTAATTATGAAATGTTGATGCAATCACCTGTCGAAGACAGACATGGCTACTTCATTAACTACTGGTTAAACTACGAACGATGGTAGTGATGAACAAGTTTCTAAAATAATCATCTCATATAATTCATTTTAAGCTCCAACTTAGTATCGAATACAAATTGCAGAGAGCATTGAATTATGAAACTATTATTAACGTGGGATGAGCATTCGGCATTTGCATTAGTTATGCCAACAAAAAAAGAAAGGATATGAAGCCTGTGGCCGATAAAGATGAATCTCGCATGACTCAAAAACCAGTCATCGATTCGTAAAATAAAAAGTAATTTGCTTTAAGATAATAAAAAATAACTGATGTTATGACACCCACTGGGAATGTAGATGGAGTAGGAATGGATAAATTCTGCACTTACTGTTATAAAATGTGCAAACAATCTCGCAGCCAATTCAATGTTTATGATCTCGTCAAGAGATTGACGATCTCTGCCTACTTACTCGCTACGGCACATCTATATTTTCTGTACCTAGCCAGATAATTATTTATCCCCCGTGTCGGGCATTTAGAAGCTAAGAGCAAAAAGTCATGAATTTTTTGTGCGTCTGACTGTTTAAAATTAGGTGTAGTTTCGTTTGATAGATGACCAATTATATTCAAATGCTAATTAATGCTTATGACGTACATTTTATTTGAAAATGCAAGCAAAAATACAGCACAATTATTAATTCTGAAATTGTGTTCTAAATTGGTTTGGGTCTTTTGGGATCTTCAGTTAAATGGGAAGGAGTTTGGGTAAGAATTTTAGATCAAGCAAATAATGTGTTTCGTACATTGACAATACATCCCTTTTCGAGGAAATTCCCTCTAGGTTCAAACAAATATCACACCGTTATAAATTATGCTTTTGGATGTGCCCGGTAACTCTTGATGGTACTACTTCCGCTATTATTGTACTTGAAAGGGTCGAGTTGAGTGTATTTGTTATAAAATATAACCGTCATTGTGATCTGAAGTGGTTTGTTACCTCATTATTTATAGCTAGCTACCTACCCTTCACACTACTTGTATAAGGGAATACGGGTCGATGTTCTGTTAAAATAACAATGACATCAAACGCGAGAATGATTTGGTAATTCTAATTTAAAAGAAACAGCAAACCTCTTCTCAGTTATGTTTTTTTGTTGATGTGTTATTGAGATAGTAGCTAAATTATTATTAGCCTTTGTTCTAGATTTTAGATTCCCATCACCTTTATAATGCTCAGGTTTTTCTCTTCAAGTTAATTTAAACAAGTTCATAAGCATTTTATTCACCTCTCTGTTAATAAGACTTGTTATTCCAACAAAATAAACATTTCAATCCATTCGAAATGTAGAAACATCTGAGATGTCTGTGCAACATCCAGTCGCACCTGCCCATTAACCCTTTGAATAATTTCTGTGATGCGCTAAACGATTTACGATAGCGTAGCATGCCGAATTGAAAACAAGGCCATCTTGGAAGAGTGGCGTGTTCTGAATAGTATTAATTACGGAATCATTGTGGCCATTTTGCTACGGAACCTCCGTGCCGGCCGTTAACGGTGCTGGCGTGAACGAAGAGAGGGATTAGAAGCATGCGCCGCCACAGCTGCCGCACGCACGGACTACTTACTTCGTAAAATCGATCAATAAAACCTCTTTTTACAAGTGTCATCGCCTTTGGAACATGGCTCTTGACAATATACTCGTGACCATTGCTTGGCAAATTAATCTTTTGCGCATTCGGAAGTCAATGTTAAAAACGTTTTTTGTCGAAGAACTTCGACGTGCATTCGGCATTAGTTTGGATGATTGTGGCTTTAGAATTTGTTGGAATTTAGCCTAGTTTGCTGATGTTTTTGGCGGATCGGCTATTGACATAGACATTGACTGAGCAGTCCCCTTTTTTGATTTGTTAGAGGATTTCAATTTAGAACCGACAATTAGCATGAGTTACATTGTATGACCCTAATGGTCATACAATGTAAGGTAGTATAATTATGTAAGAATTAAATCTACTGGGCTAACTTAAATAACAGTGGTTCAAATTAAACTTTTCCCTTTTTCCCGTATCCCTTCATGATTAATTTTATACGACTGACGCTCGCATAGGGAAAAACACCGTTTGCCCTGCGTCAGTAATACTTTCATCCTGACTGAGTTCAAACCGCAATACTCCAACTTTCTCGACAATCCCTCATGTTTTAAATTCCTGTTACTCGGACAAAAGTATGGCGTTGGTGTTTTTGTCTGTGCCAGTTTGCTTATGCTCAGTGGCCGGTGGAATGTTCACGGTCCGTGGCTCTTTCGAAACAGTCTTGGGCGTGCTAGTGCAAATGTTTTTTATATGGATATGGTTAAATGGATTTATACCGGCGTCGACGTGTTTGATCGTCAGATTTCGATCCAATTTCGCTTACAGCCTTCTTTAGATCCGCACCTTTTTCTCACTAATGTTTGTTGAAGAAAGTGGAGCACCTGTTTGTGTATGTTTAGTTTCTTCATACGAATTGAGAGCGAAAGTGTGAATTTACAAGTTGAATGTGATTAGCGTGTGTGCACAAAATGAGTCAAGATGGCTTCTTTTAAGGTATTATTTTCAAATTAACGTGTTTTATGACTGGCTTAGACTGTTTATTGGCATTCTCATCCCAGCTAACAAATTTAAAAGACTTCGCAATTCAAGACATTATCTTTATCTTTAGCTCTGTCTTCAGGAATGTCAGGTCGTGATAGTGCAGGTGTAAGGGCGTTGATCCCTTCACGGTGCTCGTGCTTATTTCGTAGGCATTCATTTTTACCCGTGACTCTCGAATCAAGAATGAGCTCGCGATCGGTTGTCAATATCGACGATTCATCCAATGTAATTTTGGAACTTCACAAGTTTTTGAATGAAGCGTGTATTTATAAATCGGCCGAAGTAGAGGCCGAGTAAAAGTTTACTACCAATATTCATATTTATGTTCTTACGTACATTTCTATATTATTTCCGTTATGAAAAGGAACCTTCAAGGAGCATTATCGTAACTCTAAATTCCTATAATACTTGGCAATAAACCGTCCGTCAGCCTTAAGTGCAGTTTAGCATTTTTTTATTCATCAATTATGTATGATACGCCTGAACCTCTAAGCCGGGTTGCAAGTGCTTTAGCTATTTAATTTAAAATTTACGACTTAGAATTCACAATCAAAGTTGAACTTTATCGTAATGGTTTTGAAGGTTAATCTATAGCAATTTCCATTGTTTGTCGTTTTCTCACAGTCTCATTATACTCGTGTATAATTACGCTTCTGTTACTTGAGCTTTTAAGCGAATTCCCATTGTATCCTAAGTTTCCGCGGTGTCAGCGCCAGATGTAATTTATTTATTTATTTATTTATTTAACTTTATGTACAACACCGTACAGAGGCGGACTTAATGCCTTAGGCATTTTCTACCAGTCTACCTTAGGGTGATGCAGAGACAAAACATAGTAGGTGCAAATATACAGAAAAGTTACAGGAAGTTAAAATAAAATAATATATTACTTAAATAAATATAGAAATACATATATAATAATAATAATATATATATATAATTATAATATATATATATATATATAAATCTTGAAGGACATGTTGCGTCCTACATGGCGTTATTTACCGATGATGCTGCGTCCTACTGACTTTGTGCGTCCGGAATACGGACGCAAGATTAACCGACCCTCATTTTTAGCCCAAGGGTCCCTTATGATCATTAGAATGCAAGGGCGAAAAATTGGCATGGACGTAATTCCATCACTACAATGCCTTTTAGCGTATAATATTGTTCCGCCATCGTCCGACTGAAATTTGGAGGGCGCTAGTGTTCAGCGTATAATTTACCACGTATACTTTGAGATCAGTTCACGGATCTTGTCGCGTCCATTGAATATCGTACTTAATTTGTAAAGTTTTTATCATGTTTTCGTGAAAACAATCTTGCGTCTCTTAAATATCCTTAAACGGGAACTAGGTGCGGTGTTTGAGAGGCCTATTCGGGGTTCACGAGGGACGCATGGCTCGAGGCGGCGGCGGCGGGCTCCAGCGCGCTCGCGTGCCGAAGTTTGTAAACAAATAGACATGTGCCGGCCGTGATGTAAGCTTGTCACCAAAGTGAATTATTTGCAAGTGCGTTAAAAAAAGTGGTTATTTATTTGGTCTATTAATAGTTAGTGATTATAATAATATATGAATCACAATGAAAAGAAGTGCAAGGATTCTTAAATTGGCAAACCGTAAGTACTTACTTTTTACTAATTAAATGAAAATTATAACACAATTTATCTAATATAATAGGTACGTAAGTACCTACTTACATTCAAACATGTTGTCCTTAGTTTGCGTTAAATTGTCTGTGAGTGAACGTGTGTAGTCTGCAAAAATGGTTGTTGTGATTGATGTGGATACTTTTTTTAAAAGAAATGATTTTATACATTTTTATAAAGCTAAACTGCAATGGCCTTGGGATTCAACGCATTTCATTTTGCAAAATTGGTGCATACATTGTGATACGAGTATTAATATTACTAATTCAGTAGTTGATCACTTTGTACTACCCATGAATTTCGATGACTTTAAAAGGCTTTATAACTCTTCTTTCATGTGGTGTAAATTTTGCGATTATGCCATTTATAATCATTTTCCAGAAGACGAATGTTTCTGTAATAACCAGTAATAATCAAAAGGTACATATGCTTCTATATTACTTACTACCTATTTGATTCTTAGGTATATCGTAATATCATCCTACTTCGTACTAATACCTATTATAAACGCGAAAGTTTGTATACACTCACGGCTGTTATCCCAAAAGGGGTAGCCAGAGGCTTTTTTGCGACTTCACACAGTTCGCAGGGCGAGTGCGTTAGCCACTGCGCCTCGGAAGTTTAGGTATGGTGTTTGTGAGTATGGATGGATGTTACTCTTTCCCGCAAAAACGGCTAAACGGATTTGGATGAAATTTGGTATGGAGTTACATTACATCAGACAACGTCACTACAGTTAGGTACCTATATAAAATCTTTTTAACCCCTGACGCAAAAAGAGAGAGTGTTAAGTTGAAGTGTTTGTGTGTGTATGCGTGTGTGCAAGCATGCGTGCGAACCTGAGTGTGTGTCTTACTTTTACAGGTTTTCTTGTTTTTGTTTTCTTTTGGGTCGAGGGTATTTAAATTTTTTATTGATTTATAATAATACAAATACACCTATCTGTTTTGTTTTCAGAGAGACAGGAAGAAAAAGAAAACCAACCAGAAACCTTACATGAGGTACGTATGTTTTAACTTAGATAAAACACGACTTACGTACACACATTTTTTTATACATTTCTTACCTGTCCAACTCCGGACTTACCTGTTCACACCAGCCTGTGCCTCTGAGCTTACCTGTTTATACATACTTACCTGTCCAACTCCGGACTTACTTGTTCACACCCGCCTGTGCCTCTGAGCTTACCTGTTTATACATACTTACCTGTCCAACTCCGGACTTACTTGTTCACACCCGCCTGTGCCTCTGAGATTACCTGTTTTATACATACTTACCTGTCCAACTCCGACTTACTTGTCACACACCCGCCTGTGCCTCTGAGCTTACCTGTTTATACAGACTTACCTGTCCAACTCCGGACTTACTTGTTCACACCCGCCTGTGCCTCTGAGCTTACTGTTAATACATGCTTACCTGTCCAACTCCGGACTTACTTGTTCACACCCGCCTGTGCCTCTGAGCTTACCTGTTTATACATACTTACCTGTCCAACTCCGGACTTACTTGTTCACACCCGCCTGTGCCTCTGAGCTTACCTGTTTATACATACTTACCTGTCCAACTCCGGACTTACTTGTTCACACCCGCCTGTGCCTCTGAGCTTACCTGTTTATACATACTTACCTGTCCAACTCCGGACTTACTTGTTCACACCCGCCTGTGCCTCTGAGCTTACCTGTTTATACACACTTACCAATCCGTCTCTGATTTACCTATGTAGACGTACTTACCTATCCAATTATGAATTTACCTGTTCACATCAGCCTGTGTTGGTTCGAGTTTTTCCCAGCTGAATACCTAATAACTACTGCTGTCTATTCATTAACTTTACATTAGTCGCTCTTAAAAAAAAGAAAAAAGTACCTATGATGTCTCGTTCATCTTCAATTTCTTCGTTTAGTGTTGCTAATCATGTATTTTATTGTATGTATCTCTGTTTACAGGAATTATCTGATTCAAAATCTGGTTCAATATCTGACTTTTCTGCGACATGTTCTAATTACACTCCACCGAGACACGAAGTAAGTTTAACTAAAATACTTCATTTATTCATTAATAATAATATATGCTAACGGCTGTTATCCCAAAAGCGGTAGCACTCCATAAGCCATGTCAGAAACCTTTTAGGTGGCTTAAAAATATCTGCGAGCGCCAATTCAGGATTGAGATCGGGGACAGGTAATTTTGATGTTCAGCAAGGGATAAACAACACTTATATCTATATCACTAATCAAGTTGTTACCTTCATATTAACGAAGCAACAATAGTAAAGTGCAACAAAATATAATAAGCTTTTTTCTTGTTGCAGACCAGTTCTGATGATTCTTTTGGCAATGAATATGGAACTTCGAATAATTTAACACCATTAGAATGTGTTTCTAACTTCGATTCAACGGTAAAGGAGCCTATTAATCTTAATTATAGCGAAATTAGTCACATAAGTGGTTCTCCATGTAGTGTATTTGTAGAAAGGAAACTTCTTCAACGTTATAAAGCAGATGAATTCGTACCAAATCAAGGAATACCTCTCGATGTTAATAATTCCTTGTCTAATGTATCTTTCAAGCCACCTAATAACATAAGTTTAAGTGAAGTTAGTTGTATAAGCAGTTCTCCTTGCAATGCAATTGTAAGTAGGGAATTTCCACAGCCTTACAATGAATCAGAACCAAATGAAGAGATTGATATAAATTGTGAATCTCAAATAGAAGATAATTCTAATGATAGTACAACAATTATCCAAAGGCAAAAACCCAAAAGTTCAAAGGTTCGAGATAAAGATTATTGCTTTTACTGTGAGTCATTTGTTTTAAATTTTGCTCGTCATTTACTCCGACACCATATTTATGAAACTGAAGTCCAAAAAATTGTGTCAAAACCTAAAAAAAGTCTTGATAGAAAACGATTAATTGCAGCTCTACGTAAAAAAGGAAACTACCTTGTAAATTCAAAAGAGGTCACTAAACCGATGCGAAAATTCAAATTTACTGATTATTTGCCGTGTACAGAGTGTCTGGGATTCTATTCTAAAAAACTATTATGGAAACATAAAAAGAAATGTAGTGGTAAATCAGGAAGTAAAAACATTCAATCTGAGGCTCAAAATCTACTTATACGTCATCTTAAAATCGACGAAAAACTTAAGGAAACTGTATTTCCCCGAATGCGGGCAGACAAAATATCACTTATTGCAAAAAAAGATAACCTTATATGTGCTTCGGATCTCAATATTTAAAAAACTCACCGAGAAAAAACATTTCGTTAACGTAGTGTCTAGAGAAATGAGAGAGCTTGCAAAATTATTACTAGAATTAAAAAAGATTGATCCATCCATTAATGACTTCTTTTCTGTCTTAAGACCAATTCATTATGATATCATTGTACAAGCAACCAAAATACTGGGAAATTATGACATAGAAAAAGATAGGTATGAGACACCTACGTTCGCAATGAATCTGTCACCACCCTGAAACAATGGCTGCAATATTGCAATAATGTGTGCGTTGAAAAAGCAAGGGCCTTACACGGAAGTAGATACTGGCAAAATAGAAGCCGACTTAAAAACTTTGATTCAACTTATTGAATCAAATTGGAAATATGATGTGTCTACCCAGCTGCAACAGATTTAAACAAGAAAAAGTGGAATAAGATAACAATTGTGCCTTTAGCAAATGATTTAAAAATTCTTAAAGAATACCTAAATAAAAAATCCTTGGATGCTGCTATAAAAATTAAAGAAGGCTTACTAACTACCGAAACATATACACAACTATTAGAGACTGTGTATTGTAGGGTTTTATTATTAAATAGGCGCAGGCCTGGAGAACTTCAAAGAATTACAGTGCACGATTATTTAGAAAGCGACAATAATGATAATAATAAGTATGAAGAGTTTGATCGTGCGCTTACTGCCTCAGAAAGGATTCTGGTAAAGAAATTTAAACGTGTTGTCATTAGAGGTAAACGCGGCCGCGGAGTACCAGTTCTGTTTAATAAAGAAGTTCAAGATGATATTAAATTATTATTATCGATTAGACATATTTTTTTTGCTTCGACACCAAATCAATTTTTGTTTGGTAATCCCGGTTATAACAGTACAATTTATGGCTACAAAGTTTTGGAAAAGCATGCCAAATTATCAGGGGCAAAACAGCCTAAAGCAATATCCTCTACTAGGCTAAGAAAACATTTAGCAACCTTATCACAAATTTTTAGCATGTCTGAAAATGATATGGAGCAGCTGGCTACATTCATGGGCCATACTAATGAAGTACATAAAAAGTCTTACAGGTTGCCAGATGACGTATACCAAACTGCTAAGATATCAAAGCTTCTCATTCTTATGGAAGATGGAAAAGCCGACGCTTACAAAGGTAAATCTCTCGAAGAGATTGATTTAGATTTGAATGAGGAGCTAATTGAAGAGCCCGTGGACAACAACGAAATTATAGACTATGAACCTGAACCTACTTTAGATGCTATTTCTGATTACGTACAAACATATTGTAATTCAAATGACTTATCTCAGGCTGGACCATCTGGTATGCAAAATGATTCTCAACAACTTAATAATGAACCCGTGCCTCAATTAGGTAACGAAAACAAAATACGAAAAGGAAAAAAAAGGACGTTGGTACCTTGGACAAAGGAACAAAAGGATGTAGTTACAAAATACTTTAAATTTCACATAAAAAATCACCAACCAACCGCCTAAAAGAAATGAATGTGAGAAACTAAAAGAACAACATGTAGATTTACTTAAGAATAAAGACTGGTTAAAAAATAAAGGTATTCGTCCAAAATATTTACTCTAAGGCTAAGAAATGAGAGAAGAAAATTTATGTTTTAAAATAGTATGTTTGTTTCAAATATTTTTACTTTGTTAATGCATACCAATGGTTAAGATACTTATAATTATGTTGAAATTGATGGTTTATTTATTCCCGGTTTCTGAGGTCCATGAGGACAAGCTGTTTATTTATTCCATAACTTTATCTGATGTTTAGCTGTCATTAAACTTTGTTTAAAAACGATTTTACTGAAATAACGGCAATTACATAAGCAAATGCTTTTAAAAGCATTTTTAAACAAAGGACTTAATAAAGAATTAAAAAGGTGGTCTGTTTATCGAATTAATAATAAATGAAGAAATATCTAATAGCACCTCAGAAACCGGACATGAGACTTTTAGTTGTAGCCACTGATTTATTTTACTTATAATATAAAAATACATGTTCCATTGTAATTAAGACTGATTGATGTTCATAATTAAGTTTATTTTGTTATTAGGCAAAGGCAGATTTATGTTTAATTATTTAGTATAACTAAAATTGTTAAAATGTCAGTTAAAATGTTTTGATTTTTTGTTTAGATACCCATTTTTTTACAAAATTTTAAATTGAAAGAAAAGCTGCGGATGGAGTTTATATTTCTTTTAAGTAGATATCTAAAACAAGAATGACAACATTGGGTTGATAAAAACCCTACTGATTTCTTTTAAATATAGTATAAAAACATACATGTTCCATTGTAATGAAGACTGATTGATGTTCATAATTCAGTTTATTTCGTTACTAGGCAAGGCAGAGCAATGTGCTGAATGTTTAGATACACATTTTTTGTAAAATATAAAATAAAACATTAAATGTTTTATATTACTATATGCCTTTTATTCCGTATATTCACCTGCATAAATATGACTAGGAACTATTATATTATTCGTTCATGAAACTTCCTCTTTCTACCTTTGAACCTACATGTTCACACCAGCCTGTGCATCTGAGCTTCCCTTTTTATACATACTTACCTGTCCAACTCCGGACTTACCTGTTCACACCCGCCTGTGCCTCTGAGCTTACCTGTTTATACATACTTACCTGTCCAACTCCGGACTTACTTGTTCACACCCGCCTGTGCCTCTGAGCTTACCTGTCCAACTCCGGACTTACTTGTTCACACCCGCCTGTACCTCTGAGCTTACCTGTTTATACATACTTACCTGTCCAACTCCGGACTTACCTGTTCACACCAGTCTGTGCCTCTGAGCTTACCTGTTTATACATACTTACCTGTCCAACTCCGGACTTACTTGTTCACACCCGCCTGTGCCTCTGAGCTTACCTGTTTATACATACTTACCTGTCCAACTCCGGACTTACTTGTTCACACCCGCCTGTACCTCTGAGCTTACCTGTTTATACATACTTACCTGTCCAACTCCGGACTTTCCTGTTCACACCAGTCTGTGCCTCTGAGCTTACCTGTTTATACATACAAACTAACCTGTCACTCGTCAAAAATGATTATATTGCTTTTTACGATTTTGTAGACCACCAAAGTGAAAACACAGATTAATAAATAGTTACTACGTAACAGATACTTCACTCCGATACAAAAACCAAAATACCTACGCTATAATAGCCTACAAAATCATAATAATAATACCAGTTGTTTGCAGCAAGGAGAAATGTACCATAAGTACGCACCAAGAGAGTTGAGATTCTTTTGCCCGCCGCGCGACTTACGTGTGTGCGTGTCGTCCAGCAAATCTGCTAGGGTTATACGTATGATGACAATGGTAATAAAACGAATGTTTTAGAAAAACAATTATTATTTTATTTGTTGATCAAATATTTTTTAGTTTGATAAATTGACTGATGCATATTTTTCGTTCCTTGAATTCCCGAGTAATATATTTTAGTGTCGAAAATATCCAAATCGGCGTGAATAATTTTAATAAATAATCAAAAGAGAAACAAGAGAATTGGGAAACAGGGGAATTGCACAATAATCACGCAATAATTACGTGGTTTCGGCATTTTGATAGTCAGCGCTGTACCCGTGACGCGCGAGCACTCAGGCGGGCGCGCGACAGCCCGGTGTTCGTTGTATCCTCGACGATACGCGAAGCGGTAGGCATAAAACGCGTGGCCTTGAGCGAGTGACGGACGCCTGGTGAAAATGCCTACGCTATACATAGGTATTGTCACTTTTGTATTTTTTTTTTTTTTTATTAGCCTATTCTGTCCCACTCCTGGGCAAAGGCCTCCCTCCACTTCTTCCATGTTTCGCGAGATCTCGCTTCCTCTTTCCAATTTCGTCAGAAACTGTCCAGTTCGTCCCGCCATCTCCTTCGTGGCCGGCCGCGACCCCGTCTCCCACTTTTGTATGCTAACTAATAATTATTTATTATATGTGCCTGGGAGTCATTATATGCCCTTATATATGTGGAAGCCTCTTGACTGATAAGCTGGATACAATAATTCAAAAACAGTATTCGGAACCAATTTGAATTCAATAGTAGATGGATGTTATTTAGTTATTATAATCATTATGATATATGCAGAGCATTATACGGAATTGATTTAAACATACAGTTGGATGGTGGCGTGAATGTGCATGCAGTGTTTTGAATGTATACGGAGATATTCAGTGTGCAAGAAAGATTTAAGAGTGAACGGACGCACTAATTCAGTTATTCGGAACCAATCTGAATTCAATAGTAGATGGATGTTATTTAGTTATTATAATCATTATGATATATGCAGAGCATTATACGGAATTGATTTAAACATACATTCGGATGGAGGCGGGAATGTGCATGCAGTGTTTAGTAGGTATACGCAGGTATTCAGTGTGCAAGAAAGATTTAAAAGTGAACGGACGCACAAATTCAGCTAGAAATATTTAATTTGAATATAACCATTTGACGTTTAAATGAAATTTGACGTCGACTACTGATATGATACTGATTAAAACATCTTACATACGCATTGAAAACATTAAAAATCTCATCACATTCAGTGGACGCCGCAGGGTGGTAGATTGTAAAGACGCAAGAAATCCTTCGCGATTTATATATATCGACGATGAAGAGTCAATAAATAATAACTGCAAAAATGCAACTTTACAGGAGGCGAAAAAAACGTTTCAAGTCCGTTTAATTATTTTTTTAGTATATTTGATTTTTGAAATGTTTCATGTAAACTGACTGCAATATTATGCAATTAATGATTTTATTAAAACATTACTGGTTTTTATATAAATTGCAGATATAAGGTATTGTTTCTTTGAATGAAATAAAATGTTGGATTTTTTAAAGATATTAGGTATTGCTAGTGCAGTTAGAAGAATTTGTTTCTAAATTTACACAAAAACTTTTTCAAATGAAATGATGATAAGAGCACTTATGTGAGAAAAGTGAGCTATAACTAGAAAATTATGTTGTAGATAGATAAGATGTGTTGTAGAATACTATGGGCACCATTAAATCGGCCCACAGAGAAAAAGTTATACAGTTCAGAAAACTAATACCATTGACGAAAAATTAAAAAGCTACCTTTTTGCGGCCAAAACTTATTTTCCGGGTACCCGCACTTTTTACAGTGCGCTGAATATTCCGACTACTACTATTTTTAACCGACTTCTAAAAAACAGATCGGTGGAAGCGATCAGCGGCAGAGGTCTCTCGCACCGGGCCTTGGTTGAGGCCATGGTCCGGAGCGAGGAGGAGTGGCAGGCGGTCACCGACTTTGGCGAAGCAGTAATGCTCGCAAAGGAGGAGGCCGACTGCATCAGGAGACAGCGCTCTCGCCGCCGCCGGGATTCCGATCCCGAATTCCGGCCACCGTAGTCACGGGCTAGCGGACAGTGAGCAATGGGTAGCTCGCTCTCCGGCCGTCCAGCCGGTCTGCTGGGGCCAGGGTTAGTTTCGGAAGATAGCTCGAGCCACGTTATGAAGGCTAGAAACAACGGGGTGGGAGAATTGAATTGAATTTTTCCTGACTGCGCTTGTTATGGAGGGAAGTGGAAAAATATATTTTTTTTACTCCTCCGCTGTTCTTTTCTTTGCGGGATCCAAGACAAAATCGTTTCTCCAGGACTCGTCAAGGCGGCTTTTCTGGCGGACTCCACTGTTGATTCTGGCTTGCTCGTGGTAGGATTGCGCAAGAGCATAACCCCCTGCCACCCCGAGGGGTAAACGGGCGGCGGCGGCGGCTAATGTAGGTACCTATTACACTACGCGTTACTCAGGCTCCGGCGCAGGCTGGAGAACCACCTCCTTTTTTTTGAAGCCGGTTAAAAATTGTACCAGTCGTCGGAATATCGCACGCGATATTCCGCGCAGTGTAATAGTTAAGTGTGGGTACTCGGCAAATAAGTTTAGCCCGAAAAAAGGTAGCTTTTTAAATTTTTCGTCTTAATAGGTTCCAGTTTTCTAGACTGTATAACTTTTTTGTAAATGGGTTTTGTAAATGGTGGCCATAGTAAAAAAAAAAAACCTACATTCACGAACTATTATATGGACTAGGTTCCACTACACACTAGGACCACTTCCGCCCGTTCTCCTTTCTTCGTATTCCTGTTCTGTGGGGTGTCTCAAATTGGTAACACTTGTAATATTGAGATTTTCCAAAATCTTTCTTCCTCCGAAGTAACCGTTTGTATCACGGTTACTTCGTGACATTGTCCTAAAAAATGTTTAATTAAATTATTTTTGTAAGTGGTAACTCCATATTTTTTAATTATTTGCTACACACTTTGAAACAATAACATCTAACTGCAGTAAAGTGCCATTTTTATAATTATTATTTCACTTTACTTACGTATTAAAGTCTGTAGAAGCCGTATATGTTTCAAATTTACACTATAAAAATTTGTTTATCCTCCAAAAATCACATTAACAAACACTTTTGACAAACTTCGCTTCTTTTGTTAAACACAAAAAACAAACGAAATGAATGATTGGTGGCGGTGTCGTCGGTGCTATGTCATGTTTTGTATACTCCTCTCTTTCTCTCTCTTTGCTAACGGACCGGCGACGCATCGACAGGTTGCAATCTGTCAGCTCAGTACACTTGGTACAACAACTACAAGCGGACGCGTCTCTGCGTAGATAGTATCTATTGCCATCGTAAATGACGTAACACCACTTAGTATATATTGCAATAATTGTTTATCTTGCAAAATTAATAAGAAACAGACCTAAGATCTTTGTCAGCATGTGTATTACCCTATTCTACAACAAATAATGCAATAAAACAAAAATGGCCAAAATGTTAGATATTATATATTGACTCTTCATCGTCGATATATATATATATATATATATATATATATATATATATAATTTAGTATTTTATCGTTCAGTTCTGGTGATTCGAGGCGAGCTTTGTCATATTTAAACAATGCATGACATGACGCTCTAATTTCTTGTAAATAAAACCAATGTTGTAGTATAATAAGAAGGCTCAAAATGTTGCAATAGGGATGACGACAACATAAAAAAAAAAAACATTCTGTTTAGTCCGTCTTGTAGATCGGCCAAAAATACGGGACACGTATCTTAGCTTCATCAAAATAATAAAAAAATACAAAGATAAACAGGGCTTTTGACGTCACCGTAATGCAAAATTTGTATCCGATCGTGACGTCACGCACAACTTCAACGCACTGTATCTTCGTCATTTTTCGTTTACGAGAAAAATAAAAAATACGTGTCCAATTTTTTTTAATAATCTCAATAACGGACTAATTACTTTTTTTCGTCGTCTCGCCTATTCTTTTGAAAACCTTTATGGTCTTGTTTTTCCCTATAGGAAATCTGGTGAAATGATAAAATAAAAGCCTCTAACCAAATAAATGAAAAATCCAACACATCAGATAGTTTCAATAGCCTGAAATTTCATTCTAATTGTTACTTTAAATTACTTGAACTTCTAAATACCTTTTCGTAGCAACCTTTACAGTTTGCTAATATGTATTATTGAACTAGGTCGTCAGTAACTAAACTAGTACCCAATCCTTATAACTAATAACGAAATGAATAATTTTCGATCGAGATTATAAGTTCTTCAGTATTTTCAACTGTCAGGATTAGTTTCGTTTATTTTTTATATCAAATTCCATTATTGTTGAGGCAGTCTTTTAAAGTAATTCGCTATTATTTACTTACAATTACAATTTCGCAGAGATTTTAATTAACGACGCCAAGTTCAGTTATGATTCAAGCATATTATTCTGAGTCTTGAGTCTTGAATTGTTGGAACTTTTTCTAAGAATCTCCTTCTAGTTACTTGATCGTAGTAAACAAAATACAAACACGATCTTAATAAGTACTTCAAACATCTTCAGAGAATTCTCCAAGATACGGACTTACCGACTTGTTAGTCTCCTTTGAAGTTTACAGACGCGAGATCCTCATTACCTGTGCTCGTATTTATAATACCTCATACTTATGCATCTCAGCAGCTTAAGTCCCAACTTTATGCTAGATTGGTTCAGTTTCTTTGTAGCAAGAATTTCTTTTCTTCGGGACAATGCAAAATTCTGCACTTCACTTATTCGCTTTTATCTTAGTTGTATCTTTGCTCATGTTTTTAGTTAGAGCTTCTGTTTGAGACACGTATGCGATAGAATTTTGTATGTTAGAACATTCTCTGTATAGTTCAGTGTTTGCACTAGTTTGTTTGTTGTTATGATGGTAACAAATAAGAACATTTATCATCAAGAAGTTTGTCTACATTATCTGTACTTCTTTAAGCAAACTTAATCCGTGGCGGAAATCAAACGGAAATTAACAAAGGACTTGGACTAGCAGTGGCTGGATCTTCAAGGTTTTCATATTTCGCATCAAACTTTCCTTGGTCTTTAGTGATAAAAAAGTTTGCCTTATTTTCTGCCCCTGTTATATTCTAATTGTCACAAAAAGCAAACAATTATCAACAGCTCTGGCTATACAGTCCTATCAAATGGAAGTTTACGAGTCTGTATAACCATATCCAATTTACAATCGGTTTGTGACTATTAAATAAATCTGCAGCTCGAATTAAAAATTAGCTCCGTTTATCATGTCCGTGAGAGCGTGTTTTTTCATCATATTTTTTTTAAATATTGTTATTGATTGCATTCTATGTAACGGTGTGTTGTTTGTTCTCTCACGGGTTTGAGAGAATAATGAATTTCGATACTGTTAGTTCAAGGCCTACAAAGAGAGTAATAGGCTAGCTTATCGTCTATCAGTTCTTTGACGACGACAGGCCGCGTCAAAGGCGCGTTTTTGTTCCACGCGCGCCTCAAAGGGGGCACAAGGGCCATTGCCTGCCGGGGCTGCGCGTTGTTCGCAAGAGATACCGCGACCCCGGACACAAAGGGCTTAGAAGGAACATGGATGGGTTTTAGTCAGTAAAAGTCTGACACTTCCTTTCGCTCCGCCCAGAGCGGGACAAGTCATTTGATGATTTCCCATCCCAAATAAGGCCTATGAAGGTTTCTTTTCTTTTAAGTTTAAAGCGGGGAGCAGACTCTTCAGCCAGTCTGGTAGTGCTGCTTCCATCTGCCATATATTTAATTAACTTAAATATCCCACACAAACAAGTTAAGATATTTAAGTGCTCTCGTTCCAATAGAAACACACGCAACATTGATCAAGGAAGCTTACTGTGCTCCCGTGGGCTTTAGTGTTAAGCGTAAATTGATTCGTTCTTCATTTGTGGGGGATATGTCGCAAATATTGGTAAACAGTATTTCTCTGTGACATATGTATGAATTCATCTGCAGTTTTATTTGATTGGAGTAGCTTATTAGAACGAACAGACATTTTTTCCGTAAATCTCTTGCTCTCCTCATTAGCTGTTTCCATCTTCATTTCTTGATTCAATTCCTAATTACTATCTCTTCAATTCATTTTGTTTATTCAAGTCATGACTTAATTGACAACATTGCGTACTGTACATTGCGAAACAAAAAACGTGCAATATTGTATTACATCATATCAACATAAATCTACAATAATTTGTATTCAATTAATCATCAGATTCAAGTAATTCGTTACCAACAAAGCCCTTTAGTTTGGTAAATAGAAGTTTTCAACAACAGATTTAGAACATTAATTAACAATCCAAAATTAGTACTTTGCTTCCCTGGTATATCTTTACTTGGCAGTCTAGACAAGATCGTTATTTTTCTACAATTTATGCTCCATAATACGGAGAATCAGTAATAGGAATGTCGACTAAGTACATAATTTTTTTTTTCTGCTCCCGTCCTGGGTGCGGCGGGAGGGCGTGTCAGACTCTTACTGACTAAAACCCACTCATGTTCCTTCGATTGCCCTTTATGTTCCAGGGTCAAGGTAACCACTATAAACATTCCGCAACCCCGGCAGGCAAGATAAAGAGCATCAAGGCTCCGGAGTGGCGGCTTGTGACGTCACTTCTTAGCAAAAAAAATGTACCAAGGCGTGACGTTTTACTAAAATTTAACGCACTGTATCTTCGTCATTTTCTGTTTACGAAAAAAAAAAGAAAAAATACGTGTCCAAATTTTTTTGATAATGTAACTGTCGGACCACATAGATAGTTTTTTTTAATCAACTAGCCTATTTCTCCTACGAAATACCAGAATCTTGTTGTATTTCCAACATCAAGGCTGTATATTTCATACTACCTTTATCTGTTGAACGAACTAATTTCCTGCGGTAACTACAAACGATTTTAGCAAAGCCATTACGGTAGCAATTTACGTAGTATTACACTATTACCGGCGATATACTACTTTCTATCATCTCTGTTATGTTCATTGTGTATCGATTATCTACATGCTTAGATGTTTAGGGTTAATCGCACAGGATATGAAGTTTCAGAAAGTCCATTTGTTCTGAAGAAGTCATTAGAATCTTTATGTTCGGTGGACTTTTGATGAGTTTTTGTTTCTCTCGTGACCAGGTTGATTGTCCTTATTTGTTAATACACAAAGAAGTATTATGATAATACGAATCTCTTCTAATTTCGACTTTCTGTATTGTCTGTTCTGTGAAAAATTGTCTCAAATTCCCTTGCCAATTGTTCTTTATGTAAGTCTATTCTCGTTTTCTCTCGATAGCTTAGTTCTGAACCCAATCCGGCAGAATTCGGTACTTAGCACTTAGCTCCTGAGTTCATTTGTTTTTTTACTTATACTGTAGTAACTACAGAGATAGGTATTACGCTATTTTCGTTTATTGTCAACCTATATGTTATTTCTTAGTATGTATGCCATCACAAACATCTAATAATTATAATTACACACGTTGCGTATCTAAGCTTATAACTTCAAGTGTTTTAAACTCCATTAATCCTTCAAAATCCTTGAGTCTTAAGATAATCTTTGACAGTCGTTTGTCAACATTATTATTCTTAGATACAACAGCAAAGGTTGCTATAAAAATATTCACGTCACTCTCATTTTAATTTCTGAACATAAAAGTGCGTGTTCGACAATTACTATGCTAATAACTAAACACATTTTTTTTTTTGCCTCAATCAACATAAAAATAGTAGAAAGAATTTTCTGTAGGTGTTGGCTCTAGAATACTACGAATTATGGGGATTGCACACAGACTTCCATTAATGTTGCGGAATGTTTATAGTGGTTACCGTGACCCTGGAACATAAAGGGCAATCGAAGGAACATGAGTGGGTTTTATTCAGTAAGAGTCTGACACGCCCTCCCGCCGCACCCAGGACGGGAGCAGTCATTGGATGATTTCCCACTCACCAAAAAAAAAAAAAAAGACTTCCATTAATATTGATATTAGAAATGATGCCCTTATTATTTCTTCTTTATAACCAATTCTCTCTCATACTTAGCTCTCATATTATTTCAACCTTCACATTCATGTAATTAATACTTGCTATCGATTTCACATCACGTTCATAAAACTTCGCATTCACAAGACAGATCGCGTATATAGTCTTAATATCGAATATCAGACTGTTTTTATCTTACGAAAACACCGATATGTTTTCACAAGTCCCCATCGTTTATTTTCTTTGTGTTACCAACGTAAACACTCCGTGGTTGGACTAGTTATTTGTCCGTCCGTGTTTTTGTTTCGTTAATCGTTTCTTGTTCGTTTTTCTTGGTGTTATTTTTTTAGATAATCATGGAAGTTGATTGTAGATCATCTTGCTTTTCGTACAGGTTTAGTAAAATGTCACCAATGATTATATCGGAAGAAATAGCTGAGTATTTATAGGTTCGGGTTTTTCCAACAATGCAAGGTTTTTTAGAGTTGCGTTGCTTTGAAGCTAGTTTTCCTTTTATTTGCTCAAACGTCTAACAAGTTATTGTTTATTCAAAACCTTGGATGCTTTAGGTATCGGTTGCCTAGTTCCTTTGAGACTATCTTTCAACACATGTAGAGTAAGTTATATCACAACATTTTGCCGCAACTGCCTATTTCGGTCCTCCATCCATCCATTTCTACATAACTTCTATTACGATTTCTATACACAAGGGAGCACCCCTCGCCTTGCAAACTACGATGACATCACATCTTGATGTCAATTGTATGTAATAACTTAATAACGATTATGTACAGCCTGTGAACTTGAATGTTAATTATGCATTGTAACTTGAATAACCCGTTAGTCCGGCAATTAAGTAACATTACAACAATACTCTGAGATCAAAACTTAGAATATAAAGACAATGACGGTAGTGAGACTAAAATGTTCACAAAGCTAGGTTTTAAAGATATAAAAATGATTAAAATTTGCGCTGCATGTTACATTTTTATTATGATGAACAATCTAACCTCCTTAAAATGAAGAAAGAAAAGAACCTCGTTTCCAAATTCTAGGCAATCAGGCTTTTTATGGGAAAAATTCTTCGCTGCATTCTTTGGCAACCTGCCCACTGCAAAGAGGAGGAATGAAGATGGGGTAGTTGGTATTTAGGACCAGCGATTAGTAACACTATAGTCATTAGCAAATGGCTTAGTGTACAGCTTCCTAGGCGAGAATTAAATGCCCTGTCGTTTCCGACTTGTAAATGACGTAACCAGTTCACAATTGGACGCAACCGGGAAAGGAATAGGTTCTAAAATAGGTTGTAACTTACGAGAGTCAAATGTTTTGTATATTTGAGTTGCTTCATGTAGATGATTTGTTTGCATCTTTTTAGCATAGCCATTCATTAGAACAAAACAAAAATATGTTGCTATTAGGTACTGATCCAAAGTAAGTATTAGAAAAAACAAGAAAAGCATTATTTTCATTTTAGTTTCATTAATGTCAGCAAAGTTGTCTGTAATTTATTTTCTTATTGTGTCCAATTGTGTCATCCAAACACAAAGTCAGGAGTAACAGGACGGTTACAAATTTCCCAAAGCCAGGATTTATTAAAGGACATAACAACATCATATGAGATAGAATAATTCAGAGAACAAACATAAATTGTACTAACACAAACCCTTTTAACTAAATAAGCGAGTTAAACAGGACTTCGTTGCTTCAGAAATTCGTTTTTCTGTTGGAATATTTTTTTGCCCTCGTTTCCTTCAGGAAGAGGAAGGTACGTCAATAAAAAAATCCATCTTAACAAGCCTGAGTCATGGGAAACATCAACTTGTATACCTGGGTGTTCCTGAAGACCTTTTACCAACTTTATTTTCGAGATAAATCGTGCAATCATTGCTTCATTAGGTCTTAGGTAGGTTCAGTTGCTTATAATGATTCTCAGACTTTTTTTATATCTGGCTACTTGTAACGACCTTTGCTTTCCGAGGCACAGGATATCATGGGATTGAGTATGGAATATCCTAGATTTACTTAAAGTACATATAAATTAAAAAAGGTCACATTTGTACTTGCCCGAACCTTGTCTGTACCTTGTGTATGAGATGCGGGCGCCTCAACCGCGGCAACAGCACAACATATTTCTTAACCATCTTTATATAATTCTATACTTAATATTTAACCCTCGTTGTACATAAAAACCTCTAGCTACAAAGATAGGGTAAAACATAACCGCAATTAATCTCCTCGGCGACCGTTTGCCGTTTGCATAAAATGCAAGCCACGGATGGCTGGGCATAACGTAAATTGTGTTTTGCGTCAAGAAAAAGCATACGTCTTTTTTCGCTTAATAGGGTCTGATAAAAACAACGTATATGTGCAAAAAGATACAGTTAGCTTTTACAGTTTCTATATAGACATACTAGAGCGAAACTTGCTAAGAATTGGAGATTTTTGCTGTTATAGAGACCTTTTGTAGCAAATTTTACCGAGTACCGTTTTTGATAAATCAACCTTTGTCTTTGTAAAATATTGATGCGGCATCTAGATTTTTTTCGTAAAGTATAGCAATTTGCTATAAAAAACTTTGTGGTCTACTCCTAGTTATATCCATATATATATCCCGGAGTTTACACAGAAAAAAGTCGCTATTTAATCAGACAGAAACGAAAGAAAAATAATCATTGTTTACTAAAGAACGCGATCCTATTATTTCTTTTAACACCTTCAAGATTTACTGTTAATACATACAATAGTAATCCCATTACTGTAATAGCAGTAAACCGTTTATTTATCATGGTAATTGTTCTGATTAACCTTTGAATTATTAATATTGCGTCAACAAATATGCTAATGGCATCTTCGACTCATAATAAGGTCATAGAGTGACGCGCATTCCCCCCTTTATCAACTAAAATATGACACGAGTAAGTGAGATCCGGCTGTGATAGTATATATTTCTCTCCAGGTGAAGTGAGTTTGAGATGATCTATCAGTACAGTACCTAGCTTAAGTGTGACCTCACCTAAAATTTACTGACTGAAGCGTTTTCTGCCCTTAACAGAAGTAACAAAACCTTTCGACGACCAAGCGACAGCTGGCTGTCGGGCTGCTATTGTCTTTCTATTGTGTCTCGAATCAGATTAATCCTTCAAACACACGAAGG
Source organism: Athetis lepigone (assembly GCA_033675125.1). Taxonomy (NCBI): domain Eukaryota; kingdom Metazoa; phylum Arthropoda; class Insecta; order Lepidoptera; family Noctuidae; genus Athetis; species Athetis lepigone. The sequence goes on from CM066224.1 coordinate 12,796,140, forward strand.
ATTAATTTTCTGCATTTAAAATCCTATCAATTTTTACACTCTTGCTCTTATCACAATTTATTACAGGTCGGCAATCTGCATATTTTATTATATCCATCTTTATCAGTCTGGTTTATCCCTTGGCTACGTCATCAGCTTTATCACAATCCATTAGTAAGGGTTTTATACTTATTCTCAATTTATTACATTGATCATCATTATGATCACCGTCATGGTCTGCTTATGATGGTGACAAGATCCAATCTTAACAATTTAGTCTCATCTTTAAATACTATTTTTAACGAAAATAAGATTAACGAAGGACTATCAACAAAAATCACAGTTTTGTTTAGCAAGCAGAAAAGTAATGTACCTTAAACTTTTGCAAATAAGTAAAATAAATTTTACCTTAGGAGGTCAAGGCTAACTTCGTTTCGACTTTCTTTAGCATTGACATTCGCTTTTTAGGCAAATAACCGTATTTTGTTTACAATATCCTCAGGTCTCTGAAGCCCTAATGGCCTTTAAAATTTTGTTGTTTTATCTCGAGGTAGATCCATTAAAAACATTGCTCTTTGATATTTTTGTTACATTATCTCGGCTAAGGTAAAGATTTTAAGGGAAAAGTTCGTACACGCTTGTGAATAGGCGTTTACTTTATAATGGTTCTTGAATCTATCGTGATGGCGTAATTGCTTAAATTATGTAAGAACTAGCTTTTGCCCGCGGCTTTGCTCGCGTTAGAAAGAGACAAAAAGTAGCTTATGTTACTCTCCATCCCTTCAACTATCTCCACTTAAAAAATCATGTCAATTCGTCGCTCCGTTTTGCCGTGAATGAAAGACAAACATACAGACAGACAGACACGCTTTTTTGCTCTATTTAAATAGTTTTATACTCGTCTTTCACAACCAATTCTGGTGACCATTTAGTTCGAATTGTGGCTGGCAATCAGTTTGAAATTACAACCCGTGCTAGTTACACTACGTAGTCAATTTATGCCCGGCAATCCGCTAGCCATTTACATTCCCCAATATTGATTAAACTACTATACAGATTCTCTGTTCTAATATATATGTCGAAGAGTTATTCAATGATTGCTTTACATACAACCTTATGCTATTGGGTTTAATCTGCTTTTAAGTTTCCTCCTCCTCCTCCTCTGTCGTTTCCTCATTACTGAGGATCGGGACTCCGTTGAAAAAACTTCTTCTTGACAGTTTCTCTCCATCGGCTTCTGTCCGAACCATCGTGGAGGGCCGTGCTGACAGATATCTCAAGGCTTGTTGATATCTGATCAGCCCAACGTTTGGGGCTTCGTCACGAGGCTTTTAAGTTTGAGTATTTGGCAGATTGTCTTTTCTGTCGTTTAAATTTGCTTCAGTTTTGACAAGATTCTGTTAAACAAGTTCTTTTTATGTTCGTTTGGTAATGGACTAAAAGACCAGGTATAATGACGACATTATGAGTAATGATAGGTTTTTAATTAACTATTCCGCTCCAGTGGATCACGGAGGGATATTCCTATAGGTTATTTTTTCCGTTTTTGCCAAATTTTTCATTAATGCTGCGGCCCAATTGGTCAAGCGTGATGTTAAACAGCCTATTTTACTCGCTGATAACGTAGCTTTATTATTGTTAAAAGAATTTTTCAAATCGGTTCAGTAGTTCCGGAGCGTATTCAATGCAAACAAACAAACAAATCTTTCCTCTTTGTAATATTAGTATAGATAGACTAGAGCTTATTCAATGTGTACATTTTTAATAGGAACATAGGAATGTCTGTAACACATTCTAACAGTAACAATGCATTAGTAATATATTATCATTGATCATTCTTCGAACTATTAGCAGATGCAACTTTTTCTCCATTTAACCGGAACCTATACATGCATTTGTTATCGTTAATCAGTAGGTTATTAGCTAGAACTCGGATAACTGCTAATTACGCGGATGCTAATAATTGGACTAATTAAGTATACGGTTGTATCGTTCATTATCACAAGATTAATGTGCACGGTACATTGTTCATTGGTGGTTTTTGTTTGTTGTTTCATATTTAGAGCTTAGTCAGCTTAGTTGTTTAATCCTTCAACATAGGTGATTCGAGACACAATAGAGAGACAAAATCTGCGCGACAGCCGGTTGTCGCATAGTCGTCAAAAGTATTCTCTAAAAACCGAAAAACCATTAGTTCTAATTCGACCAAATATGGCTCTTCGTTCACTAGCATGACAGTATGGAAGACCAGCAAGCTTAACATCCAAGATCTAGTACTAGAAAGTGTCTCAAATAGCTCTCAGTAGCGCCAAGTTGATAGACTGTAGAAAAACTTTAATAGTATTACATAACCATACGTTTTTACATGATCCTACAAGTAACATGAATGAACACTAACTAACTCGGATGGTATATCACTGCTCCAATTACGTCGGTAAAAGTTGTGGAAATAGATTTCTAGATCACTCTGAGTTCCTTTTCAAGCTGTGCCATGAATGAATCTACAAGTTTCTAAATAGGAGCACTGGCGTCCATTGACTTTCTTATCAATGCCACAAATAGTAACGGAAACGAGTATCGTTGGTAAATGAAAGTCAGTAATCTGGATGTCTCACTAAGTACGATTTTTTTACATAGTTAACATGGGCTAGTCGTAACTGTCGCAATGACAAGCTCAGCTGGGTTGTGTAAAAGTGTATCAGTTAATGGCTTATTAAGCAATGTTCTTTGATCTAATAATAAAGCTTTTTGACAGGCCTGTTGGTCTAGTGGTTAGTGACCCTGACTGCTAAGCCAGGTGGTCGTGGGTTCGATTCCCACCCACAAACTTTGTGTGATGTGCATGATTGTTTGTTCTGTGTCTGGGTGTAATTTAGCTATAATATGTATGTGTTTATAAATTATATAAGTATGTTTATCAGTTTTCTGGTTATCATAGCACAAGCTCTGCTTAGTCTGGGATCAGATGACCGTGTGTGAGTTGTCCCAAGATATTTATTTATTTATTTTATTCTTAAATTTTATATAAGAACAGAATACAGCTTAATTCAATTTTATAACTAGAAGGTAGACAAGAAAATACCTTTACTTGAACTACTATCAGTTCCAAATTTTTTACCAACTCCTATAAAAATTCGCAGCAGTGCCGGATGATATAAATCAGCGAAATACTCTAGAGGGCTGGTAATGTTCGCCGAGGGAGCAGTTTACAACTTATGTCAGTTATATTGGGGTCGAAATCTTTTTTATTTAATGTCAATAGTCATTTCACGTAAGCCGTAAGACAAACGAGTGGACATGTCCAATTCTGATAACTGAACGGAACTGTGATAGGGTCGACATTTGTGCGTTTCCCACTAGTAAAATTTTTCTAGTCTCTCGCAAAAGTATAAGTCAGTATCATTTTGTAAATAAAATTAAATATAATACAAGAGACACGACCAGCTTTGTAACAGTATAAAACAATGCAGATATTAAAAATACTTCACGTTCTGTTGGACAACGGCTTTTCATGCACACGACACTCAGAGGACAAGTTGGAACAATAAATTTCTGCTCACATGTGAATGTGGAAGTGCAGCAAAATGGTTCATTGCCGGTACACGCTAGAACTTTTGCTTGTTATTGCAGACCTTTGAATATGTATTGAATGAACTAGTAGTGATACTTAATGAGATCATGAGGAATCTTGCCATTTTCATCGTATATGTTCGTCTGTTCGTCATTCTCTAAATTGTATTGCTTGTTGTTTGACAGCAATTTTTAGTTACGATATCTTTCTTCTATTATTGAATAGCCAAACGAACTTACCTGTAAGTGAAGTTCGACGGTAATTATGCTCCTTGTTGTCTCGTCCGAAGATGATGATAGTAAACAAGTGTAGTACGGCCATAATGTCGTCGGCGCCACATAATTTTAAAGTCTAAAATGAAACGGAACGCATTCTGTATGCGCGTTCCTGAGACTCTGGAAAACTAGCTTCATTAAGTTCACAGCGATTTTATTGGTTTTACAACACAGGGCCCATGCTCATGAGCCCATTAGCATGGTATGTTTGGGTTGGGAGGGACTCATCATCTTCGGACGAGACAACAAGGAGCATAATTACCGTCGAACTTCACTTACAGGTAAGTTCGTTTGACTCATAGAAATATAAATAACAGGAGAAGTGGCAAGTGGGCGTGTCGCTGTCCGCGCAACATGCAATCGTGCTACAGGTCGTACGTAAGTGGCCGTGTCCGCGAACTAGTGTGCTTTCGAACGCCATCGTGTCAACAAATTAAAATACCGTACTGTTCAGCGATTTCTTGCAAAAAGTGAAGCAGATACCAAAACTATGTCAACAATGAAATCACATTTCATATATTTTTTCCTATATTTGTCTTTAAAATCATAAAAAATAACAAATCGAAAAATATTTTCTGTTATTTCGTTTCTAAGCATCACAGCGACTGCATTGTTTCTGCTGAAATACATTGCTCCTTCACAACTACGCAAGTTTGTCACTTAGTGACAAGACAAGCAATGTAAAAATCACAAAACGATATTTAACTAAACGCAAGAATCGCGTGATGCGGCCGCTGGTTCTTGCCGTGAGTTAATGATGTCCATGTGCAAATCCTTTAGCGTAGGTTATCGACAACAAAGTCGCCTGATGAATAAAATATTGTTTGGGAGTTATTTGTTTTAATTTGTCCACCGTTTTAACCCGCTTGGAATATCAAAGTAAATACTAATATTTACCCTGTTTTAATTTTGTTTTATTATTATTAGTCATATGTGACCAAATATTACAGCGGGCATCTGGACCATCGTGTCCATTTTGTATCAGTATTAAACCATCGTAAAAAATAAACAAATAAATAAATAACTGCATCGTATTCATATTTATAAAATTCAAAAATGCTTTTAAGTTACACAAACCCAAATTTATCTATTTACGCCATCTTTTTATTTAGTTTTACTTCCGAGAACCCAAAAAGGATTTGGTCGATAATAAATAGAAGTTTCGATAATTTTCCGATTTAGTCAATCACTAGCGTAAATGTAAAATAAATTGCATTTGCACAGCACAACGACAGCCATCAATGTTAATGTGTGAGTAAGTTTTACGGTGCATGGTAAATACACGCTGTGTAGGTGTTTTAAGGTTCATAATTGATTGTGTTGTACGTTCTAGTACAAGAAATGCGGGTGTGTGCGCGGCTGCGTATCTATTGCTTTTACTGAACTGCGCGTGTAGTAGTTGCCGTGTGGTAGGGATAACAGGAGACACAGGTATCCGATACATTTTCGTCTACAGGGCATATCTCCTTCTTTAATATATCTATGGTTTGACTATTCAATTATGCTCCTTGTTGTCTCGTCCTCGATGATGATAGTAAACAAGTGTAGATGTTCAAAGACCAGTTGTAAAATCAATAAACAATTGTTACAAAAAGAACAAGAGAACAACAGTATGATAATGTTATTTTTCATAAAAATTAATAAAAGGAAAAACTCAAACAAATAATTAATTAAAGTGAGTTACTGAACTGATATCTGGTACTGGTACCTGAAAGTATTTTAATTGGTACTAAAAATTGCTTTGAGGTTTATTATAAAATCTCTCAAAAGTTTGGACTCCACAGTTTTACTAGCCGCTCTCCTCTTGTCATCAATATTTACCCCTTTTCTTTATGCTGCTAATGTTGTTGCAAACACATGCAACTATGTGTTATATCAATTTCAATCTCTACCATAAACTTTTTTGACCCATCGGCTGATTATACTGGGCCCAAAGCTTTATAGGGCTTACCAGTTAGAACATAAAATAACTACAGGTTCACAGACCTTAAGTTAATTATAAATAATAACTACAACTCTAGCGGGGCAAACTCCTATTCTGGTATGAAAGAAAATACTAGTTTTTAAAAAATAAATAAAAATAAGGGTTGATATCTATTTGTGCCCGATGTTTTAAATAACTGAGCAATCTTAATAGCAGCCTTCTATCATAAACTTATTAATTATTATCTTATATATAAATTTCTCGTCCTCCAAACGGCTTTACCGATTTTTTCTAAAATTTTATATGCATATATTTAGTATTTTTCATAACCCTAAGTGATAAGGGTTGTTCACCCTTAACATTTTTAACGCGGGTGAAACTGCAGAAGGCAGCTAGTTATTTTATATTAACGAGATAGTTTAGTCCGTACCTTTATAAAACATTAATATCGTTAACCGTTATCTTGGTAACAGTCTATAAATCATTGCAGTAAACATTTATTCTAAAGAATTCAATATCATTAGGTAAAAAACGATTTATTCCAATATTATCGTAAGTATTTATATTCTGGAGGTTTTAACATTGAAAAAACTCCAATAAGCTTTACACTTTTTCATTTATACCTAAATGAACTCCTTTAAAGCTAGAGCAGATCTAGTGAAATTTAAGCTTCCATAAAAAACTTCTTCTAACAGGCTTTATAATATTAGTTTTTTGGAATTTACAGTATTTAGCTCATCCTAGAATTGCTTGGGAGGATTTATTCAATAGTTTAGATATTAAACACAATATTATCTCAACTGTTTCATAACTTATTCAAAAAATAAATGTTTTCCTAATAATATTCCTTCCTTCCTTTGCAACTTTTGATGAAGGCTTTAAAAGGTTGAAATATAACAGGTTCATCTATTAACCATGTTTTGTATGTATACCGCCATGGTTGAACAATTCAATAAGGAACTACTCACTTAGTAGTTCCAGATCCATAGATTATTATTGATCTGTTGGTAATAGTTTTTTCTAGTCTTGATAACAATAGAGAATGGAGGGAAAGCATAAAGTAATGAAATCTTGACCAATCTAATGTAAATGCATCTATTGCTACTGCCTTTGGATCTGAGTTCTATGAGACATAACTAAGGCTAAAGGCACCTTGTGTTAGTCCGAGTTGTATTCAAATCAATTGGAGGTTCACCAAAGTAAGGTGTTTGATAATGATCATTATCACCATTAGTCCAATCTTCAGTATTGTTCAAATCCTTTTATACATACTCAAAATCTGATTTATCAGTCTTTATAAATGTTAAAGTATATTTTTACATATAAGTATGTTGCAAATAATCATAAGTTTCTCACCATTACCAAAATTTTGTTAGTGATTAGGAAATAATAGCAAATTTAAAAAAAAAATCTTAATATTGGAATATTAAATTCCTCCTAATCTATTGAAGTAAGATATTGCAGTTATACATTATTCTTTTAACAAAATTTCACAATCTAAAGACTTCCTTGCAAAACACTTTAATCCAAAGAGAGTTGCAATTAATTCCAATGAATATTAGTAATCTGGGCTTTTCAATCAGTCCACTAGCAGTCTGACAGCCACTTCCCATACCGTGAATCATCAGTAAATGGTTCTCACTTAAAAATACCTAGTCTTTTTAATAGGACTGCCTGAGATTATTATGCTAAGCAATCACCATTAAGTATATTATCGTCTTATTTACATTGTAGAGCTCAATGTAGTGTTTACGCTGTAATTGTCATAATAATATTTTAATGTGAGATATTTAAAAGGTTGTTCAAGTTCCTTGGCATAAATAAAGAATGACATATTAAATGGCTGGACAAACTGATATTAAAGTTTCAATAACCAAGAAATCTAACCTGAAGGTTAGACACATTAGATTTTAATTAATTAATAATTTTATTAACTCTTTCTATGTGCTTTTGTAAAGATTTTTAACAATGGTATTGTTCATTAAACCAAAAGTGCTGTCTTGGTGAAAAGGTTTCAATATTCTTTGTTAAATATAAACCAAATTTCTTCTACATTTACAAATGCCTGCATATTTTCCAGACATTGTATGTAATTATTTCCTTTACAAAGGAAGTTGTAAAGGTATATCACTGATGTGAAGCTTCTTTCTCTTAAGTAGATAGGAAAGCTCTAACATGTTTCATAAACTTTGTAAATATTAGTAGAGCAGTATGCAAGCCAAAAAACCTAAAACAAAAAACTGTTAACACTTTCGAAAATTTCATGAGAAATAAATCCCAAGGATTTTTTACTCATTTTCTTCTTATTGAGTTGCACTTATAAAAAAAAATCATCTTTTAAATATAACATTACAAGAAAATTATCTTTAAGTTTTTGTAAAAAAAAAACTATATCTGTCTTGCAGTTTAAAACGTTCTGTTTTTAAAAAGTATTTAACTTTTTTAAATTCATATAATATTTATTTATTTAATATGAAGAGGAATTTTCCCTCAAGGTGCATAATGTGAATTATCGGTGAACTAAAATCACCTGTGACTTGATCTAAGCTATAGATCAAGTCACAGGTGATTTTAGTTCACATAGACAAAAAAAATATATATATGTATGTATATTATAAAGCTTATGTAAGCGTGGCTTAAATAAAAGAATAGGTTACAGCCATCGATGTATCTTTTTATTTGCAAAATAGTTATGAACGACATGCAATGGCTGCTGCTTTTTATCATGGCTCATGGTTTGGCTGGCCGGCGGCTGGCTGACTAGCTGGCCGGCTTGGCTGGCTGGCGGGCTGGCTGGCTAGCTGGCCGGCTTGGCTGGCTGGCGGTCTGGCTGGCTGGCCTGGCTTGGCTTGGCTGGCTTGACGGTCACTGTCACATGGGTCGTGACGTAACGGCGGCGGCGGCGGCTATGGTTTTCTGGCTGCCAGTACTCGGTACAGTGACGACCTTCTTTGGCAGGCGTTACATTCGGCCATCCTGTAAGCATTGCTCCCGCAATGCCGGAAACACGGCAATAATTAGTCAACAATCAACACGGCACGGGACAGACGAACACCCTGACCCCAGATCAACAACAACCATAGCTGATCTTTAAGATCTATTACCAGCTGCTCACCAGTTCTACTAGCACTATCAGATATGGGTGCTACACTCTTATATGGGCGAATGGCGTTAGGTGATACTAGGCCAGTGAACTGTTTATATCCGTTGAGTCCTCTAATACTCCTAATCTTACGCGGTGTCCTGCGTGAGCGACGAACGCGACGCGATGCGACGCTGCGAACGCGACGAACGCGATCAACTCAACGGCATACCCTACATGACTTCTACATGACATGATTTCTATAATAAGTGCTATCCTTACGTTTGTTATTATTGTCTTCTTTTTTGGTACTAGCCACCAGATTGCGTTTACAAGCTCCTAGACAACATTGGATCATATCCGCACTGGGATTACGTATCTTGCAATAGCCGAGCGATCGCGATAATTTAGCAATGTTTGCTGCTCAAACGTCAATTCAAAATACGTCACGTCAAATAGCAATCTAGCGATAGTGCTGCCTCTGTGGAGCAATCAGTTAACTAAAATATGCATTTTTCGTTTGGTGGTTTCGAATTTAGTATGGTTTTTAAGAGCAAAGTTAAGTTTTTTTTTTGTTTAAGGTGATATTTAATTAGTTCCAGCGATTGCTACTTTATCGTCATCGTAGCAATAAGTGCATTAGAACAATCAGCGAGCGATTAGCAATCGGTTTATACATAATACGATTTATTTGACGAGCGCAAATATTGCTGATTGCTGTTTCATAGGTAATAACCCCGCGGGTTCTAATATTATAAATGCGAAAGTAATTCTGTCTGTCTGTCTCTTTTTCACGCCTAAACCACTGAACCGATTTGAATGAAATATGGTACAGATATAGTCTGGGTCCCGTGAAAGGACATAGGATAGTTTTTATCCCGGAAATCCCTCGGGAACGGGAACTATACCACGCGGACGAAGTCGCGGGCGGTAGCTAGTGACTTATACATTGTGGTTGCATTTACTGTATCATTTATACCCCAAATTACATCAGGTAACCTGTTACCTAATTGTGGGGCACAAATTTTTTATTCAACCTGACCGATCGCTCTGGGACATGCTATACAGTAACGAATCGATTGGCATATTACAAATTTAGAAAAGACGTTGGTCATAACAAACATTGTATTAAAATTTTACCAGTGTGAGTGGACGATCTCAAGTGATTAATATGGACGGCTAAAAAGTCTATATATGGGCGGCGAAACACGGGCTGGGCGAATTGCGATAAAAGTTCTATTATCTTTTAGTTATCCTATGGGCCCTATGTCAATTTTATCTACATCTGTTATGTATGACCACTATAAAAGACTATACTGGCGCAGTACTCGTTTTTGGCAATTTTGTCAGGCAATTGGCAAATAATGGCAGTGACACTTACTGAAGTCATATCCTTGCAGCTTTCGGCCGGCAATAAAATTGTACCTTCCTTCCTCCTTCCAGCATCTTTTTCTACAGCGTTGATGATCTTTAGGTAGCCAGAGCTACCGCTGAGCAAGGTTGCAGGAATCAATCGAGTAGGAAACGTCATTGGTTGTTGTTTTTGGCTTCGTTGTTTCCGGTTATATTTACCTTAATGATCGATAATATGAGCGGCAGGCACTAACTGTAAATGGTCTTGAAACGGCTAGATTCTTCTACACGGTCCACCTCGCACGGAAAACTTGGAGCTTTCTGTAACACAGCTGTTCAATTCCATACATCAGAGACGCACCTTTACCGTTTATCACTTGCTGACGGATAAGGAGGTTTATTATAATTCCGTTCATGTCGATATCTGTTATGTGAGCTTGCAGTACACATCCAAACCATCGATTTCAAGGCAGAAGCTCACTTCCCCCTTGGCTAGTAATCATCGTACCTGAAAATCCTGGCTGCTGGTGTCAATATAAGACTTCACGGAGGCTGCATTAATTGTTGCAGTTTCTTTAAAAATACCACTGTAATAGCTGTAATTCAAAAGATGTTTAATATCTTTGATAGCGCTAGCTTCTTTAGTTTTTGGATTTTGAAAGACAACTCGTGGCGTTGGTCGGGTTGAGGACATTCGCGTACTAAATGTCCCGTTTTCTTGCAACGTGGGCATGGAAAAATATCTAGACTGACAGGTCCCGGCTTCTTCTCAGTTTATCGCCCCGGATGCTTTTGTGCTGTACGTTGATCATAAGGATGCGGTCGGTAGTCATGAAGAACGTAGATAAATACCTCATTGTGATAGGCTCTTGCATTCGGCTGCAGGTTGCCAGGTAAGCCGCGTATTAAACTGGAGATAGTTGCACTATCAGAAAGCTTGTACCTGAAGCACATCGCAACCGCAACCTTTTCTTGATAGTACTTAGTCATGCTTTCGCAGTGCAATTTTTCGCGATTAGGCACCTCTTCCAGCAGGTATAATATTGGTGTTTCGGCAAGGCGCGTATCAGTATAATTGCTTCCACTGTTTCCATGAACAATCACGATCTTTGAGATTATATAATTTTCTTGCCTGGCCGCGCAGTTAATCTTGCGAATGAAGATATTTTAATTTTTCATTCCATCCGTAGATCTCAATTATTGTTCTATTATTTTCAACCAAGCTATAACTGTTCTTTTTCTCGTGTGAGCAGGATCTTCTTATTTCTTCTTGCCGGCGGTGAATTGTCTTCGGCGGTGCATAATGGCGGATCTTGGTAGAATCGACTTTCTTCTTTTTCACAACGGATTCGTCGATTCATATTGCGTGGATCCCACTTCTGAATTATAAAGCTTATGTAAGCGTGGCTTAAATAAAAGAATAGGTTACAGCCATCGATGTATCTTTTTATTTGCAAAATAGTTATGAACGACATGCAATGGCTGCTGCTTTTTATCATGGCTCATGGTTTGGCTGGCCGGCGGCTGGCTGACTAGCTGGCCGGCTTGGCTGGCTGGCGGGCTGGCTGGCTAGCTGGCCGGCTTGGCTGGCTGGCGGTCTGGCTGGCTGGCCTGGCTTGGCTTGGCTGGCTTGACGGTCACTGTCACATGGGTCGTGACGTAACGGCGGCGGCGGCGGCTATGGTTTTCTGGCTGCCAGTACTCGGTACAGTGACGACCTTCTTTGGCAGGCGTTACATTATATGAATTTTAAATATTAACTATAGACTCTAAATTAGAGAATTCATTATTCAGAGTTAGCTCTGATGTGGTTTGGTATGAAAAGGTATTTTATACCCTAACAACACCCCGTCAACAATAATAGGGTCTGTTGTGATTTGTTTTCAATCACAAAAGTAAGATATAAGTCTGCCCACCTGTGCAGTTACTTGCAGTGTTGATGTTTTCTCTTCCACTCCTCCCATTTCCCGTCCACAGCTGGTGCTCTTAATGATGCCCCCCCCCCCCTCTTCTCTTCATGTGTGAGGGAGTAGGGCCCCACCAGTTTAAAGCCTTATTTTAACTAGTATTTTGATCTAGAAACATATGAATTATGTCTACGAGTAAACTTAATTTTTCAGTAACTTTTAGTTCCTGACCTGGTTTCTGAGCTGATTAAGAGGCTCTTAATTTTTCAGTGGAATCTTCATTTAAGAGGTAACTTTTCAACTTTTACTGTTGCAGAAAAAAAAATTCCTTGTTTTTATTTATTACTGATAGCAGGAGAGCTCTATGTCCCTGTGTCCAGGTACATTATTGAATCGCTCAACAGCGATGAGGCATTATTAACTTTTAATAATTTCAATCTTGTTAATTCGAATGACTTAGAGACACATTTAAAGGCCTAAGCCTAGATGTAATAGCGCAGCATCAATCTGCCGTTGTTGTGGGTAATAAAAACCAGCCCCTGAGTTTCTAATGCCTCTTCCTGGGGCAATTCCTCCTCAGTGCGTCTTCCATATCTACTTCGGATTGCTCCTTTTCAACCACCTTAAGATGGTCAATTTCACTATGATCATGCAAGTCAAGTGAATGAATTGTTATCTAGTTCTGTAAGGAAACAGCATAATGCGTGCTCTAGATGCCCATGCCAACAAGCCTTTGCACATTGTAACCACGTAAGCCCCCGCAGGACTTCCCTTTAAGGTTACAGAGCAATATTATAACCACGTAAGCCCCCGCAGGACTTCCCTTTAAGGTTATAAAGAAACAGTCAACCACGTGTGTCCCTAAAGAACACCCCACAGGTCGCTTAGTTTATAACATAGCCATGTTTGACCACGTACGCCCCCGCAGGACGCCCCTAGGTCAGGCCAGTCGTTTTTAGGCTCAAAATGTTTACCTACTCTTGGTGCAACTACGTGCGAAGCTGCGCGCGCGCCCAAGGTTTCAATTAGCGATTATTCGCAGGTATTGGTCTTTCCATGCTTGGCACGATTATATTCTTGGCATTTAATAAGCCGATAATAGCATAAAACTTCACGTTAAGCGGCAAAAAATCTTAGGTACTTTCCTCACTTGAATCGGAACTTAAATTGTTGATCCGCCTCACGAACCTTTTAATTTCCTTTATTAAATGACATCTTCCAATTATCCTTCCATCATTTGCCTATATTTTACACATTTTCACTAGAATTACTAGGTTTATAACGAAGAAACAGCAAATTGTAGGGAGAAGTCGTGACGCCTTATCTTGACATAAAAACCGAATGAAGCTAGTTTTCCAGAGTCTCAGGAACGCGCATACAGAATGCGTTCCGTTTCATTTTAGACTTTAAAATTATGTGGCGCCGACGACATTATGGCCGTACTACACTTGTTTACTATCATCATCGAGGACGAGACAACAAGGAGCATAATTTATTATTCTCTATATCTTGACTCGTAAATCTGATCTGGTTTATACTGTAAGTACTTCAAAGCAGACCTTTTGATACATTATACAAGAACTTTTTTCTATCAACTCCATTATACGAACGGGCGAGTTTCTCAGGATTAGCTCCATGGCTTTGTTCTGGTCTTCAATGTGCGAGTAGTGCGCTTATTGCTATTTTGCTCGTAACATATTTTGAGATCACTGATTTCGATGCAGTATTGAGTTGATGGGTATAAAGTTACCTGATTTTATGGTAAAAACTGGCACCGCTTGGTTGAAGATGTTTTAAGAATCGTGGTTTTTTTACCACATTTCCATTATCGTCTTTTATTGCCAGACAACTAACTTAAGTCAAAAATCTACACAGCAGATATGGCTACATTTAATATGAGGATAAAAATGTATTACCTATCTCTTCCTTTCTGTTAATATTCTTTTATGTTCGTTTTACATGCAAAAAGGCATTGACGCGATGAAATACCGGTTCAGCCGTTAAAAGTTCCGGTGAATTTCTTGTATTCGCATGCAATACTTTAATAACTGAGATTCCAATCATTCTTAAGAGATCGGTTTGTAAAGCACCGAAACACTTGAAAATTATGATATCTGATTAAACTTAAATTCCCGGATATCCAGTACAAGATCCGGGCACATGAATGATCAATGAATTCCTAAAATAAACGATACCAATCAATATGTGAATGAACTTGTTCAGTCTTCAAACAAAGATTCTCCTTCTTCCTCTCAAACAGGACGTTTCTAAGTAGATTAGATAAAAGTATCAAACTGGCTTCTTGTGCTGCGGTTTCTTAAGTATTACTGGTATTGCCAACGAAAATATCGCTCCATTTGTTTATAACGACTATGGACAAAGCGGTTTCGACTTCCTCTCAATAAGTGGATAATGATCTGTTATCTCGTTTTGCTTGAACACCGCAATTGGTAGTTTTTGTAGCTTGCCTTTCCGTTCTGTTTCATAGTTGGCAAGAAAAATAGAAAATTAGATTTTTATAACTGATGTTCTAGTTTTTTCTTTAATGGAATATAGCCGTGTTCTTAATGACATTGTAGGCCAGTCAAATTAGGGTTTCACCTCGGAATAAAAGATAATAAGCTGAAAATTGGTGTGAGCCTTTGTCTCGTCGTTCTAAATATTGTCTCAAAAGTCACAATTGTTATCGTGTCCGCGTCTTGAGATATTGGAGGTCAAAGGTCACAAAAATCGATTTTTCGCTAATATCTCGTTTTCTATTGCGTAATGAGATTTGCACCTTTTAAAGAAAATGTAGAGTATAAAATTTTCCGCAACTTGTACCTTAACTTTTTTTTCATACGATCAACCGTTTTTGCGGTAGACCGCGAAGAGTGCGCCGCGTACAGTCATGTATGGCCTAATGCAAGGACAAGCGTGAGTTACGGTTATCAGTACGTTGAATTAAGTTAGTTATCTACTAAAAAGTATAATTATTAAACAATGCTCATTTTTGATGTACTAATTATTAATTATTTTATAATTAAATATTTCCATTTAACTATAGTATATAAATAATTCTGAAATGTATGTTTTAGTTATATTTTGAGTTAAAACACAGTAAGGGAACATACTTTATACATATATTTATTTATCATTAAATATACATTTATTGAAATGTGTGTTCAAGTGTTAATCCTTCGAAAACAACAATCAATAACAACTCAATATAACTCGAATCACATCAACAGGAAATTTTCTTTAAATAGGTTGGCAGAGGCAATGTTAGGACAAAAATATACTCTTCTAAAAGTTTTGACAAATATCCTCGTACTAAAAAACACATTTTATTTTTACACGCATTTAGTGACCGTGACACGACTCCTGCGCTATTAAAAAAAGGAAAAAAAAACTGTTACTAGAGTATTGGAGAAAATTCCCAATTTGAATAAATTGATGAAAGTATTCCAACAAAAAACTTCCCCAAACAAACATTATTTGAAAATGGAGTGCGTATCTTGTTAGCATTATATAATGCTCCAAAATCCGAAGACAACATTGATCATTTACGCTACACGCAATTTATAAAATTAACTTAACTAAATAAACCAGTACAGTGTTATGTGTAATCTCAAGTGCAGCAGCACAACAACACATAAATCGAGTCTAATACCAAATTCAAACGTGGTTAGGGAAGGACTTAGAACCTCAAGAATGGGGCTGGATGTTCGAAAATGAAATCCTGGAGCCCATAAAAACATTATTGCCTCCAGCGCCAGCCGAACTACTAAATATAATATTTTGTAATTGCAAAAACGGTTGTGGTTCCCACTGTGGATGCAGAAAAGCAGGGCTACTATGTTTATTAGCTTGTGGCCAGTGCAATGGACAAGCTTGCCTCAACGCTTCACTATATCCAAATAATCCCGATAATTAAAGGCATACGATCCTAAAATTTTGGAAGGTTTGGAGATGAGTATGACCGATAATGAGGATGATTACAATGAATTAAACATTTTACAGCGACAAGAAGAAGAAGACAACGAAGAAGATGAAGATAACTAGCTTTCATTTGCAATTTTATTATAAGTAATTAAAGTCCACAAAAAATCTTTTAATACTTGAACACACATTTCAATAAATGTATATTTAATGATAAATAAATATAAAGTATGTTCCCTTACTGTCGTTTTAACTCAAAATTTAAGTAAAACATACATTTCAGAATTATTAATATATATACTATAGTTAAATAGAAATATTTAAATATAAAATAATTAATAATTAGTACACCAAAATTATGTTTTTTTTTGTAAATAACTAACTTAATTCAACGTACTGATAAGCGCACGCTTCACGCTTGTCCTTGCATTAGGCCATACATCACATACATGACTGTACGCGACGCACTCTTCGCGGTCTACCGCAAAAACGTTTGATCGTATGAAAAAAAAGTTAAGGTACAAGTTGTGGAGAATTTTATACTCCACATTTTTTGTGAAAGGTGCAAATCTCATTAAGCAATAGAA
This sequence comes from Athetis lepigone, assembly GCA_033675125.1. Taxonomy (NCBI): domain Eukaryota; kingdom Metazoa; phylum Arthropoda; class Insecta; order Lepidoptera; family Noctuidae; genus Athetis; species Athetis lepigone. The sequence goes on from CM066224.1 coordinate 12,812,739, forward strand.
AACGAGATATTTGCGAAAAACCGATTTTTGTGACCTTTGACCTCCAATATCTCAAGACGCGGACACGATAGCAATTGTGACTTTTGAGACAACATTTAGAACGACGAGACAAAGGCTCAAACCAAATTTCAGCTTATTATGTTTCATTCCGAGGTTTACCCCATTTTTTACCTAATTTGACTGGGCTATTGTGGAACTGATTGATTTTGACAAGAGAATTGAAAGTTCTAACATTAATATGAAAAACCAGAACATGTCTAATTCAAGAGTTACCGCTTTCGTGAATTATATCATTGATTGTAATTAGATCTCTTGTATTGAGTTATCGTTATAACAATATTTGATATAATAGGGATGTTGACTATGACAAAACTATGACGAAATTATACAAAGGCGTGACGTTTCACGAAACTTCAACGCACTGTATTGTCGTCATTTTCTGTTTACGAGAAAAAAGAAAAAATACGTGTCCCAAATTTTTTGATTATCTAACTGACGGACTAATTTTTTTTTGTTGTCTCGCCTATTACATTAAGCAAATGACTCTTATTACGATCAAATCTCGAAGGCGTTGAGACATTTAAATTTATAGTTCGTTGACCGATGATTGTTTGCATATTTCGAATGCGTTCAATGTCGTCTCTTACTAAAAGAAAAATGTTGGCATCAGCCTTTTTATTACATTGCGCCTGACTTGGTTTTTAACGAAGTTCTTACTGTAGCTCCCATTTTCTTAGAAAACAATATCTGCTCGGTATGAATTCGTTTATTGACTTTTTTAACCCTTTCCAAATTATTCAAGTTCATGACCCAACAAGGACAATGCTTTTTGCAAACCAAATATTTTCTGAATATATTTTTGCCTTCAAACAGTACTAAGTTGGGCTGTAACGAGATTCTAAATGCCGGGACCTTTTTCATTTCTGTTTCAGTCATTACTAATTCTAGTTAATTTCCTTGTGTTTTCCATCTTGTCGAAAGAGGTCTAACGACGAGTCCCTTGTAAGTACTTAAACGCGCCAAACTAAATAATTTCGGAGGTTTCTGGCATAATTCGGCCATTGTTTTGTCTTTAAACCTTGTAAGTGCTTAACTATTTTGTCTTCAGGAATGGGTGGTCCTGAAACAATGTTGACCTCGTCTAAACGACTTTTATTATCAGTTCTTTAATCCGGAAGATTTGGAGCCAACGTGACTGCGTTCCTATAAGAAATTTCTTAGTAGATGAGAGTCCCGGGGCTTCCAGTCACGTTTGCAATTAACGCGTCTGAGTTTGCGGATGACATTAATTTGTATATAGATGTGGTATCATATAAGGATGAATACGTTTAAGATTTAAATTATAATCGTTTTCCTTTGATTTTTTTTTGTATGGCTAGAACAATACATATCGTATACATATACAAAACAATTTTCTATTGTCGGGTTGTATCAATTTGGTGAAACCCTTTCCTTTTTTCCCTTTGTCTGAGCCGCAAGGCGTGTCATTCTTCGTTCCAATCCGTTTTAAGGAACGACGAATATCAGGCACTTTGCGCTGATTATATCAAGGCTCCTTATTATCCTCAATTTAGGATACGTCATACGAACATTGTGTGTTCCCATTATTTATTCACAGATTTGCTCGTAAGCGATTCGGGACACCTCGAGTAACAGATGGCGCATCCGAGTTTTTTTGCTTCAAGTGGATTTCTCACGATATTTTTTTTTCGTACATTTTTTGCCGCCCTTATTTTTTGCGAGGAAATAGCTTTGTATTTTTGATTGTATCGTTAATTAGAGTCAAAAAGGCTTTTATTATTCTCACCTTGGCTTTTTTTCATGTCTGAATATATCAAGAGGGTATTAAGACTCAAATTTTATTCTTAACTATTATTGTGCGTGCACACAAATGGAATTACCGAATCTGTTCTTTAAATAGGTACTTGACCTTGGCCCCAACTCTTTGCATAATGACTAAACTGATTACAATGTCGCCGTTTCATTAATATATTCCGTAATTAATTGACGGATTTGCATAGAAATGGTTTTTATCATTGTTATTTTAGTCTGCCCCTATGTTATTGCCCTCGTTATCTTTTATTTATTGTTTTATTAGATCTTTCTTTTTTTCTTTTACAATAGATAAACCAGTTTTTGTTCGTGTATTGGAAGATGTAACGTTGGCGTGAGTAAGATCTGCTTTTGCTTCAAATAAACATGACTGGAAGTTTTGAAAAGCTCTACAGTGTTGAGATATTTGCTAAACCATAATTAAAGACTCTCCAAGTGTTTAAATAATCAAAGAACATTTGCTAATATCTAAATCTAAACACTTTACGCCCACATTACTCGAGTGCTGAGTTCTACGACCGTTGCTTAATTACATTTCTTTAGATACGTGAGCACAATTCGTCGGCACTAACTTTTCAAACGCCATTTTAATCTGATATATTGATTAATATTTAAAGCAAAAAATAATTACTGTCCTTTTTTGCAAATACACGTACAGACAGCTAATTCTAATTTCATGAATCATGAATCTGTATTTGCTTATGTAACAGCGACCTACGCACATTTTTCGGGTCGAAGTTTAAATTCGAGAACAAACAGTGGCTCAACTCTCTACTAAGTAACTTTTATCCTTTATTAACAGCCAAATGCAACTTCGGCTATAAATCGAATTACCTTAATTAACACTTGAGTAGGCGCTTCACTAAGCCCAATGCTCCTGCTACCAAATCGCCTTCTGCCAAATGCCAAACCGTGAAATCGATTACAGAAAAAACTACCGATTCTAGGTATCGATCAAATCTAGATCAACACCTGGAAAAAATGGACAAAAAATCTAATAATCTAGGTGTTTGTGAATACCACCTAATAGGGCAATTTTATTAATAACTCGATTTTATGGGACCGTTGACTCATTCGGCGGCGCCAAACTGTGACTAGTGGGTATGTTAATAAGGTGAATACCACTACTATTTGTTCGCGGTGACTTTCCGAAACACCGGAACGAGTTATGACGTCCACCTCGTTATCTGGGCTTGTTTTTGTTACGTCAGTGGTAATGGCTGGTTCACCGGAAATCGTACCTGTTTATTGGCCGCATCCTTGTTACGACATCTTTGTTTTTATTTCTGTTTCGTTACATATCTCTGTGTCTCTATTTATTTATTTTATTAAACAGTGCACTATCAATGTTATTAAATGTAATAGTAATTTAATTGTTCTTTGTTTCAGATTTTACAAAGTAATGAACCATCGACACTGAACAAAAATGCATCTCCAAATAGTCGTAGCTTTAAGCGCTATTTTACTCTGTGATGCTAAACTGCCAAGGTTTAAGCCGCAGGCGCAGCCCAATGAGTTACCAGCGAACCCTTCATACTCACAAGCTTTAGGACAGTTTCAAGCTCAATCGAAAACAGAAAAGACTAGTCGAATAGTAGACCAATATCGAGTGCGGCATCGAAGAGAGATATTTGACTCGAAATCGTACGAATCGAGTTTGACATGGGCTCACTCTGAAAGGCTAGATCAGAACGGAGACGTAGTTCTTCGATGGGTGAACACCGACTCAAGTATAACCTTCAGGTTGGAGGCGAAGACTCGTGGTTACGTCGGTTTGGGTTTCAATTCTGCGAGGAATATGAGAGGAGCTGATTTGGTAATCGCCTGGGTGGATGACAGGAATGGCAACGCACAAATTTTGGTAAGTTTTATCAAGATTATCAACAGCTGTCGCCTCTTTCTCACGGTCCATGGTGGTCTTGTTTGTTAAACATGGAAATTATATTGCGGTAGCGTGTGAATTAATTAAATCGGAAGAATTTGATGACATGTCAAGATTGTGCCGTTTTCTGTTCGAAAATTAATGATTTGTAATTTATTATGCAATTGAGATTAAACTTGATTAGGTTTTTGTGTGGTTGGATGTACCCGTTTGGTAGGCATTAAGCCTACATTGCCGGATTACACTAGATCAGATCGTACAAATATGGCAACATCCGTGAAACCTAAAAATCTCTTGGTGCTAGTGTAGATTTAAGAATAACACACAGAAACATAGATATTTTTTCTACACTAACGTTTAGGAAGAAATAAGATATTTTCTTTGTTCTTATGATGTCTTCGGAATTAGAGATCCAATTCAGAAAGGCACATTATTCTTAGGTGCTGATCTCTCTTAAGTGAAAACCTATGTTCAGCAGTGGAAAATAATTATAATAGGTTAATATGATGATGGACTTTAAAAAATGACGCGTAAACGATACAACGGACAGAAGCTAGGAGAATGTAAATCAGATTCGTCTAGGAGTAAGCGTGGTGATCAATTCTCCTTCTATTACCTCATACCTTTTCTGTATGAGGCGTTTACCCTGCAGCAGGATAATAATGGCTGGTATTACATTACTATTAATAAAAGATTTATGATTAAAAAATAATATTATAACTATAAAAGTGTAGATAGGTTATATGTATTCAAAAAGTGGCACTTTAAAAGTTTGCTATTTGACCAACATGATACTGAGTATCATGTTTTTCACTCGCACTACTTCAATCATGTCATCCTACTTTGACCTGTAATGTATGTGTGCGTTAGTGTGCCGTTTTTGAAGATAGAATTTCGTTTAGGTAACCTATCTATACCTTTTTACTTATAATATCATTGTGATTTAATAACTAAACAATCCGGTTGCTAAATTACTACCTAGTATGATTTCCAATGAACTTCAATTTCAGCTCCGTTTAATGTAAAACTCCTAATTAAGAACAACCTACGCGTTTATTCAAGAACAGACTCAAAGTATTTTTAATTGGCGGGTATGTAACATGATTATGTTCAATTTTACACGACCATCGAGTACAGTGTTAATTTCTTCGCTGAACTCGTCGAGAATATGCGATCTTTATTAATTAACCCATATAACATTTTATTAAAGTTTTGTAGGTAATTTGAACCGTGTAATCCGAGTGAAATATAACTTTTGCCTGAATGTTGAACCTACTTAAAATGCGTCTGAAAACTTTTTGAATATGTACCTACTGGAATATTAAACATGGTTGACATTCGCACGAATAATTTTTGTTTAATAGCTTTAGGTTAATGTGCTCAGTTTCATGGACGAGACACGAGGCATGGACCAATGTTACTTTTTCAATTCATGTCATATCAATGCATAGTATAAAATAAAGTCACTGCTGTCTGCCTTTTTCTATGTATGCTTATATCTTTGAAACTGCAGTAGGTAGAGAGTGATTCAAGAGAATAATACACAATGCATATAGTTAAGAAAAGCCGGTGATGGTGCTGATTTTCTTTTTCACAAACAAAACATCTTTCTCTTTCCATTTCTTAAAGAAAAGGACAGAACATACATCTTAGTTTAATCCTGTCAAATTAGACGGCGCCTGTAGAAAATTGACGTATAAGTATTTAGTCGCCATGTTTTTGAATCGCGTCTAAATTGGCTATGGAGTGTCTAAATTTGACAGGACTTAATTAATATTCTATCTTCTGTCCTTTTAAATGGAAAGAGAAAGATGCACTTAACTTAAATTTACGTTAGTCTGTGAATAAGGTTCGTAACACCTGTAAGCAGCTGGGGTAGGTCGATAGTTAAAAAAATTACAAACTACCTCTTTATGACACATGTCAATGTAAAAATAACCAACTTTGAAATATAAAAAAAAAAACAAAATTGTCTGAATACTTAAGTACTCGATAAAAATGGCCCACTTATAGCACGATCATACACATAAATGTACGTCCGTCCTATCTGTTTTAAAACTGGTTTAAGTTTGAGATATTATTTTCAGCTTAGAAATGTGTTAGGATGTAATATTGGAAACTGGTGGAAACTCAAATAAATTTCAGTCTGACTTCACCCTACAATCTGTTTTTGCAATTTATCTTCAAGCATACGAGTGCGAAGGATTACCGTTCGTTTTTTTAAGTTTCGAGGGATTTTACGCCAATAATAACGTTTTTCTTGCTTTGAATTTAAGCATCTAATTATTTATAGGTTTTTATAGAAAAATATCGCTAAGTGCTAACCTATAGAAAGGCTAAACATATTTCGACGGTTTTTGTTCAAATATTCGTCCGCAGAAGGTTCTGTTCTGATGAAAAGGAAAAAATAAATGATTTCCTTTTTTTCTACGGGGCATTTTTGTGTGTAATCCAGACCACAATCTTAATACTTAAGCTAATATTTAGACCCATCACTCGGCTGTCTGATGTGAATAATTATTTATATATAACATAGACTTTATAACACTACGCTACACCCAATGAGAGCGAAGCTGTAATCAAATACGCTCTTAGGAAAGCAGAAAACAGATGTTTTATTTGATGTAACTGTGTAGCGGTTGCACGTTGCAAGAAAAACGTTTTACCCTGATCGCCATTTATTATTAAACGGTACTTTTAAAACGATTCTCAAGCGTTTGTGGTATCATAATGTCGTGGTTTAAACAAAGCGAACGATGATTGCCATTTATCCTCATATCTGCACGCGAATGATGGATTAAGAACGTTTAGGCCACCCGATATATAAACTTTGAAGTCAAAAATTTTGGATAACCATGATGGCCGTCTGCGCAGCAGTTATCATCAGGCCAAGTGCAACCTTGTTGCAGTACTAATAAATGCGCACCGCGGATATTTTCCCCGCTATTCTCCCTCGTCTACGCAGCTTTTAAGTGGTCTCTTTAAGACATTGCAATACCAGAGACCTCGCAGATGCGATTCCAGAGACAATATGACATGACTCAAGAGCCACTTTTCAAATTGGAACACAGTGTCAGAAGCAGATAGATTTGGTGGTGTTGAGGTCCAGCTCCTTCTCAAAAAGACTATTACTGATATGCTTGTTCAAGGCAGAGAGATTTTGGACTTATAAGTTCAGGTCCTTACAATGTTTTTCTTCAGCAATCTCAAGGACGATTAAGATAAACTTACAAAGAGCATGTAGCTGTGTTTAAGTTTGGGTATTTCTCTAATTTCTTTTTTATTTAAATCCTAACAACAATAGACGATTAAGAACCACACTACAGGAACAAAAACTTATTCAATTTAAACCATTTTATTTTTTTATTACAAAAACACGCATAAAACCCATAAAAATTACCACAGCGCAAACTAGAAACGTTTTCTGTAGAGACAATGGTTTGCGGTTTTCGATAGGCGTGTCAACGTCCTGACTACCGAACCGTGACGGCCACCATCTCCTCATTCCGAGCAAACGTGAGATGATATGGCTAATCCAATGTCCACAAGTTAATTCCGTTAAGGGATTCTGGATCTTGATTCTAGAAACTTACATTTCCTTCAGCAAATTTTTATAATACGTCTAACATTAGAAATTTCTCATGCGCGGGAATCGCATCAGGATCTGGACGGTTATTTTAGTTTTTTTTTCTTTGCTTGTAACTTTATTTTCGAAGACGGCCCAAGGGTTTCAATCTTTGCAGTTAAAAGCCGCCCCAAGGATTGAAACCCTTGGGACGAGAAGTCTGAATGTTCATCTTCTTTTAAAGAAGTTCTCTAAAAGGTTGATTGTCTCAAGACCCAAAGGTTGCCTTTTACCTTGGCCAGAGGTTAAACATTGCCACCGAATGTGGAAACGCCTTTAGCCTTTTTGGCAATTCTCCTGTTCACATTCACAACAATGCGGAAGAATTATTTGATGCCTTTTTAAATTTGGTTTTCCATTATAATTTTATAGGATAGTGATTTTACATTTAAGATGTGAATGTTGGACCTGTTCGGAAATGTTTACTTAAAGTTAAAGCTTTTAAGCCGGCTCGCAGTCTCTGAACGTCCAGGGAATCAAATTTGCGGTCAGATGTGAATTATTAATACGATACTTATTATAGGAATTGAGAGTGATATCCCCAGTTAGAGAATTGTTATTATTGTATGAAATATTAATTTAGTATTAAGATGAAGGGTTTAACCGTTATGGAGAAAACGCCATTAATTATGTTTTCGGTTCAAATTTAGTAACTACTGAAGCTATTAAGTTGATATTAATGGCTCTTATATTATTTATTGTTAGCTTGACGTTAATATTTATTTATAAACTTGGAAAAGTGCAAACTTATTTTAATTGTTTTTAGTTTCCAAAATAATATACAAACAACCAGGTTTGGAACAAATAGCTTTAGGCCATACAAATATTAGTTTAACTTGCACAGATATAAATCACTTAGCCTCTGCTGCCACTCTCCCTCATCCATCACATACCTAATTAAAGGAAGCTTGCCTATATTGCACCAGTTAACGAACTTAACACATCGTAAAAACAAGTAAGTATATAGACCACTTAAGAGGATTATCTTACTAGAAATAGAGAAAATATAAGATCCATTACCACAATTTATGTATTAAACAAACATTGGAAAAAGTACAAAACCGGTTTCCTAAATTAGACCATAGGTTGCCTAAATCGCAGTTAACGATCTAAATGAGTTTAAAGTGCCTCTTATAAACTTAAAACAGCCTAGTTTTGAATATCAATCATGTATCTAAGTATTCCAAACAAAGGCTTACTAAGCAACAGAACAAAATTAGAATCAACTACAAGAGCACATAATTTTTTAACATCAGTTGAGTTGTGTATGTGTTTCGATTTTTCGGAGTTTGTGAGTATCTCAATAAAGTATTTAATAAATGCTTTTTGTACTCCCTCGACATCTCTAGTTTTTTCATCATTTCTTCAGCCATAGTTACTAGCCCATCTATATCATTAGTAAATTCTTCGGAACAATTCCTACTACTTTCTGGAACAATCGGCCTGTGTCCGTGTGATGAATCTTTCATGCCCTCAGACCGAGCCAAGTTCTTTGCATTGAATACTTTTGCCGTACAATAATTTATTGTGACAATGCGTTCTAAACCGCAAACATGAAATTGCATACAGATGTTCCATTCTTGCGTTTAGTTTACGGTAGATGTTTGTTTCAAATGTTTTGTGGCTAGCTTTGCAAGATACTGGCCGTTGTCAGGTATTTTAAGCATCGGTACATACATTGACACTAGCTAGGCTTTTGAAAATCATTTTTTTTTTATTGTTGCTTTTCTATAGTTTCTTCTGCGATTCCATCTGCTTAAATGTCGTCAGTCTATTGTGTCACCGTATTATTGTGAACCATAAGTAGGTCTTTACCCTAATACCCTGCAGTAAGTTAGTAATAAGCTAATGTTACGTGTTACTATAATTTACCCTAACACCCTTTAGATTTCAATCTTTAATGGTTACCAAACCCCCTGGATCAGTCAATAAATCTAAAACTAATCGAATTGATTAAAACTACCCAATGAAAGAAAGATTGGAATCATCTTGTCATTGTATCTATTTTGATATTAATCTTCCAATTAAGTACACGACTTACTTCTATTTTTCTCGAATACATTTTGTATCTAAAGCTTTTTCTAAATTGTGTTTTCGAGAATCAATCACACTAATAGCTACTTAAGTATGCAGAGGGAGATGAGATTGTTTCTCCTTATCTTATTGTTTATAAATAATTAATATTGTTTTATCCTTACTTATATGCGTAGTAGCTTTTTGTGAAATATCATTTTTATTTTTGACATTAGCAACAATTTTTTTGTGAGACGTCAATATTATGGTGGGTAAGTATTCGTAAAGTATCCATAACGTTACGATGATTACGGTCAGCTTTCAAATTTTGTGAGTCTGGGTTACAAGTCCTATTTTCACTTGGCTGGTCTTTTCTTGCCATTCAAGTTCACCCATAAGGGTCCGTTCACACAGACCGGCTCGGAGAGGAGAGCAGATTCTTATAACGTTGAAAACAGAGTTTTTAGTATTTGTAGTAAGGTTTATTTTTGTATGTGCGCTGCTTTTGTCATTAAGAATGCTTGAAGGAGCTTGGTGTGAAATAATAAGAAGAGCTGACCGGCTCCGATCGCGTACTTTTTCTCGATCGTGCAGCCGTTTGGCTTCGATTGCATGTTCTTTAACACTCGCGCAGCCGATTGGCTCCGATTGTGTCCTCTCACCATTCAATTTCATCCCTAAGTGTCTTAACAATAATTCATTTATCAACCAAAACAATTAATGTTTTCAAATATCACAACCCGACAGTTAACCGCATGCCATAAGGACCATTTTCTTTGAACAATCGCTTCCCCTCTTCACCTTTGTTTTATGAAAGGACACCATTTATATGGAATATCTGTATTAATTACATAAATGCCTGCTTTGTTGTCTCGCATGCCTATTGTTTCGACATATAGGTAAGTAGGTACGGACTTAATAGGTATAGGTCGTCTTTTGTTATTATTTTTTTACTAACTGCCGTCTGCGGCTTCGTCTGTTTCAAACTTTCAAATGAGTCAGTCAGAGTTTTTGTGATATTTTGGCGATACTTTTGTATTAGATATCGTTATTGCCAGTGTTGATCTGATGTTTGAGGCCACCACTCCCATGCTTAAGACCCATGAGGGTGGAGGTCGGTATTAATACGGACGAAATGTTATATTGCCAATACTATTTTCATAAATCTGGTCTTATTTAGGATGATTATTCTGGACCACAAGTGTTTCTAAAGAATAGCGCGTTTAAACAATCAGACAAAAAACCATTTAGCTTAGTTTTTTAATAAATAACTAAAAACATTACTTATTACTGTACAGTTTCATCCAAACCCCTTCTTCAGTAGTTTTTGATCTATCTATACAAACGTACTTACTTACATCTTCACAAGGTTTCATTAAAAATAGTACTAGTAAGTATATCGATGTAAATTATTTTGTTTATCACATCGGGTGTGGGAACTTAGTTTAACGGTCTGAGTAGAGGAATTAGCAATAGGCTCGAGCAGTTGTCACTGAATAATTGATTATGAACTGAATTATTACAATCGCAGAGTTGAAAATTGTCTAATTCTGCGCAGGATAACAAAAGCCGCGCGGAATTATTCCTTGCACGCGATTATAAACTTTATTGCTGTAGTTTTTTGTACGTTATAAATAAAAAATGCTTAAACATAGGTAGTGTTCGGTGCTAACAAACCGTGTTTTTAATTAATTATTTGCAGTAATTTGTCATCGCTATGATTGCCATGTTGGGTATTTAATTTTTTATTTGCTTATCAATTGTCTTATTAACGTTCTGAATAATTACTTCTTGTTCTATTGGCGTTAGTGCTGTTAAAACAAACCAACTGATGTGAGAATTTCTTTAATTCATTTCATTTTTTACACCATCATCATTGGATGTACTTTTTATGAGCTGTCAAAACACGTTCTCTTATAGATTTTTTAAACAATGTCACCTAGCTGCGGAAATCGTTCCAAAGAGAAGAAATAGGTATGGGTTTAAATTAGTAAATATCTGAAGCTCCCTTACCAACCATAAAAAATATGGCAATGTCACCATATGACGTCACTAAGATACTCAATTATGATTATGAAGACTATTTATAACTAAAACTCCAATTTTACTGTAAATGAATCGGATTTTTAAGGATAAAATTAAGATAGGTTTTATAGAAATTGCTGTTAATGGTAAATTAAAGTATATATCTTAACTTGCATTTTAAAAAGTAAATTAGTATTTTCTTTGCACTCGCTCGTTTGTTAAAAGAAAGACCGAAAGAATACGACAATATATAAGCATGTTAAGTAACTAATTATAAGAGATGATCATTAAAATGAAAAATGTTTGCATTTCCTTCGTACAACATTACCGGTGAAAAATTAGGTAGGTACTGACTGTACATTTTTATACTTAATTTCCTGAAAACAATGCTGGAATGTTTAAAAATTGTATTCGTTGTTTATAATCATGTATAAAAGTTTAGTATATTTTTAACAGAAATATAATTCATAGTTACAGATCAAGATATGTTTAGCTATATTTATTATAGACTAGCTGTCCCCTGCGGTTTAACCCGCACTTTTCGTTATTACTCCGCTCCCGTGGGTCATAACGTGATGGTATATAGCCTATAGCATTTCTCGATAAATGGGCTATCTAACATTGAAAGAATTGTTCAAATCGGACCATTAGTTTCAGAGATTACCCCCTACATACAAACTTACAAACCTACAAACTTACAAATTTTACCTCTTTATAATATTGGTATAGAAGTATAGATATTAGCCTAGTGGTTAAGGCGCCCGGCTCTCATGTAAGAGGTCGCGGGTTCGAATCCGGGCAAGTACCAATGTGAGATATTAGCAAATACACAAAAATAAAAAAGTATTTTAAATTAAATCTACTGATTTCCTAAAAAATACTGAGCTATTTATTATGCACATTTTTATCTAAAACTAGCTTTTGCCCGCGGCTTCGCTCGCGTTAAAAAGAGACAAAAAGTAGCCTATGTTACTCTCCATCCCTTCAACTATCTCCACTCAAAAAATCACGTCAATTCATCGATCCGTTTTGCCGTGAAAGAAAGACAAACAGACAGACAGACAGACACTCTTTCCCATTTATAATATTAGTATGGATTCGTTTTAAGCTACCCGGACTACCCCTGGGGTCTCATGGTAATAATACAAATGGTTGACCACTCCTGTGTGGAACTCCGATTAGGCAAAGGCGGTACAGTCAGTAACAGGGGTGAAACAATGGATTCGATAAAACCTGCCAAAATGCGAATTAGACGCCATGCTCCACCACAGTCCATTGTTGAGAACGACCAAAAATGTTTTATGATTCTTGTATGAATATGACATTTTATTTTTATTTATACACTAAAAATTACACATTTATTACCAATATGACTTCTTTCTCCTCTTATTCTCTTATCATTACTTAGGTTCTGTTAATACATAATTATCATGTATGATTATTTTTTAATACCAATTCTGTGGTGTAGCCGTAAAAACAGACAGACTGAATTATTTTCGAATTTAAAATATTAGTATGGAGGGTTTCACAAAGACGCGTACGCGTATGTTTTACGCAAAATAATTCTGTAATCAAACGTTTTGCTAGGAATATAACTGAATATTCAACTCATGTTTTAAAAAACATTGAATTTATTGATGGGTCATTGTCACATAAAACAACTTAAAATGTTCCCCTTCTTATTATTCTATTTAACAAAACAATGACAAATATATCGTCTATCTGTACTCCGGCCAAATTCGGTAAAGAATTTTTAACAACAAACATTAAAATGAATGTGGGTTACATTCAGCGTTGCGTGTTGTACAATTTCCTTTTGTACGCCTTAGTAAATTACTGACATTACTTTACTACATACATTTCCTTTACAAATTGTCTTATGAAATACAATAAAATTACTAGCGAAACTGTGTAGGTAATTTTTCATGGGACTAAATGACAACTATTCTGCTTCAAACTTAATAAGATTTACGTAAATCGAATCGCAAATGACAAAACAACCAAAAACAAAAGGAAAACAGTGGAACTAAGAACATCCTCTTGAAGTCAGTTAATAAAAATAGTCTTTATAATCACGCTATTGACAAATTGTTCGTTAAATATTCTTCATTGGATTAGGCTCAAGTATATTACCTACATAGAAGCTCCTTATTCCAATTCAAAACACATTCGGTAACTTTACTACACACGACCTGTCATCAACGTGAATTAAAAACAACTAAACTAAAAAAAAACATAAAATTAGTATTCCATAAAACGAAGCCCACTAATCGTAATTTTGGGAATTCTGTACTAAATCGATTTCGTGCGCGAATGTACACGAGGATATTGTCGCACGTCAAAGATTAGGGCCATACTACACGGGCGGTTCTCCCGCCGGGATTCCACTTCTGAACCACACTACACAATTCTATTTGGAAGTTGTATACTGCGTACTACACGCAGTGTCCAATCGGCGGTTCTCCCGCCGCCGCCGCGGGATTGAAAGTACACGGATTTATCTTTTGTCACTGCCTTTTGACAACGAGCGAGTGCCCTCGCATGAAGTCCCGTGCAGAACGACTCAACTCAATAGCGGGAAACCGCTCGTGTACGTGAAAATCGTGTGTAAAGCGCCGGTTATCAGCAGCGGTTTGACGCTGCATGCAGTAGAATGAATTGCAGAATTTCCCCCATCTGTGAACCGTGATTGGTAACTGCGTGTAGCATACAGTTTACAAGTTCCATACAATTTTTCGAAATCCCGCGCGGAAGAACCGCTCGTGTAGTATGGCCCTTAGTAGAATACGAAGTACAGTCACGTACAGTGACTCACCTGGTTTATATGTACCCTTTGTTTCCTGAAACGATTGATAATGATCTGGTGTTAAGTGCACTGTTGTAATATCAATGTCAGTGGGGTGCATTAAAATATCCTTCACGCGATGAGATACTTAGTAAGTCTTGCTACCGTTATTCAGTTAAACATGTCCTGATCTGCATGTATTTTTTTCATATATTTTTATTAGCCACGCAAAAACTGTCATTGACGTTAACATCCCTCGTGGTGTAAGTTTGAGTTTGACCGCTGCATGCGTCTGTCTGTAGCTCTGTAGCTGTTAAACACGTAAAGCGGTTTTTTAATTTGAAATTTCAATATCATAAAAGTCTTTTTAAGATATGAACTTTATCTTATTTGAAAATTGAATGCATAAACGGGCATAAATAGGAGTTGAGTTTAATTTCAATTAAAGTTCTCACCATGAATCCGGGGCTTTCAGAACCTGAGACATTTCCTCGCCCTAAATATTAAATGAGCCGTCAAGGAGATTATTGGATATTCCATCATGGCGATTTAATTCTCTGTAAAAGGTATCTTCCTAATTAATCATCTCGATAAAACCTTTTAACAGAAATGCGAATAACTCTGAGTTGGACGAAAACTAATCTTGTTTTGTAATGAACTTCAATTAATACCTTTCATTTGATGATAAACGTTGACTTATAATAACAATAATTGAATATATTGTTTCTCAATATGAAATTAATTTGCATTTTTTTTATGTTCGTCTGTTGTGTATCTGGTCAACCAATATGTGACTTTTTCAATGCCTGCAGTGAGACAGTAATAGGCTGGTGTTATTATAATTTTAGCAGTTTTTTTTAATTCAGGAAGAAAAATCGCGTGATGCCAAAAAAATATGTACACGCCACGTAATAAAAAGGCTTATTCTCAAACAGAGAGGGCACTAGCATTCGAGAAAAGATCACCACGGTTGCTCAAGGCGTATTGACAATTTCGGATCTTTTATATTCAGTGATGAAAATTAAATTAGTACATAACTATTGAAAAAACGACATTGGTACTTGCTCAACCTTATGCAAGAGTAGGGCTTAACGGCTAGATCATCATTGCCATCAAAACAGATGATTCTAGTAAATCAACATCAATATATACCTACCAGTTTATCTTAAAATCACTCGCCTCCAAAAAATTAAAGTACCAATTTGAGATCCAGAAACGGACTCTAATTGAATCAAAGTCATAATGATGAATCAGTTAATTTTGTACAATTATGCCATCAAATATGATATATTTAAACGGTAGACAGCTTACGTAGGTATTTTGTTGTATGAATCATCAGAATTTCCACAATCTTCGTTTTTGTTGTGCAATTTATGAGGTTAATTAATTGTTATGATATTGTTATCTAATTACAGTCACAGTGCAGTATTTTATTTATTATTGTTTTCTAGTTCTTATTTCTTACTAGCTTTGCACCCGCGGCTTCGCCCATTCGATAATGATATCACCACAAATGTAAAAAAAAAACCACCGCCCCTGAAGTCATTAAGATGACGACTACAGCTAACAAACGATTACATCGAAACGGCTGAAGAACCATCTCTAAATATTCAGACAACCTACTTTCAGATGAATAGCCGCATTCAAATCGGCTTCTCCGTTTAATAGCTACAGTGCCACAGACCGACAGACAGACACACAAACAGACCCACACATAGTTATCAAACCTGTAACCCCTGTTTTGCGCCTAGGGTTTAAAACCAGCACACACCATAACAAATTTTACCTGTGACAATATTTTGTGCATTCAAGTCTTTTAAAGGCCATGCATGCATCGTCTAATCGCATTACCTTATCGACGGTCCATTACAGGATCTGTATCCAATTGATAATCGAATCCCTCCAAAGGTGATTAAGTATACCTGGTGATCTATTTAATTTGGTTAAAACCCTCAAGGTGTAATCATGAGCCATCAGCCATCCAATTTAATGGGTTACCGAAATTCTTTTAATGCCATTCGTCATAGAAATGAGATTTATTACTCTGTTTAAATATAAGGGGCTTGTTTTATGGCCGTGGTAATAGGGTTGGTATTTGAGTGGTTTTTTTTGTTTTAATATTACCAGCTTGTGCCTGTGACTTTTTTATTTTATTTATTTGGCTCACCAACAATTGTTTACACCATAAAATATTAAATACATTTATCATAATACTGTGCTTGTGTAACAATCTATTTATAGGTAAGCACAGCATGCATTAAACTACTTAGTTAAAGTTAAGATTATGACAAAATAATAACACATACAAATATGACCTTGTGAAAATCGAATTAAATTACATTATACCAATAAAATTGAAAATTAAAGAATAAATTAATCTTCGGACTTCGGTGGCGTGAATGGTTTTTTGAGAAAGCTGCTTTTAATTGTAGAAAACTGTAGAAATGAAATATTTCTTATAAACTGGCTGTCCCTCATGGTTTCACTCACATCTTTGGTTACTTCTTCGCTTCTGAAGGTCGTAGCATGATGCTATATAGCCTTTATCGATAAAATGGCTTTCCAACACAAAAAAAAAACAATTCGAACCAGTACTTTTAACTTAAAACAAATATACAACAAATCTCTTCAGCTTTGTAAAATTAGTATAGATTTTGATTAGTATAGATTTGACCAAAGGCAAACTCAAGTTCAAGATTAAGTCAATCGGGATTGCGGAATGTCCTGGGTTGCGGAATGTTTATAATAGTTACCGTGACCCTGGAACATAAAGGGCAATCGAAGGAACATGAGTGGGTTTTAGTCAGTAAGAGTCTGACACGCCCTCCCGCCGCACCCAGGACGGGAGCAGTCATTGGATGATTTCCCACTCACCAAAAAAAAAAAAAAAGATTAAGTCAATTGATTTATTGTTACATATAATTTATGTTTCTTGTTCCCACGGATTCATTCAGTTCAATATTAAATTAATTAAGTCCTAAATTTATTTTAGTTAGTGAACAAGAAAATCAGTACTAATATGTGTTGTCAATATCATTTATCAAATTGACAGGCTTGTGCAGCTTTACATTCAAAATATCGTACATTTCACTTCGAACCTCTCTTCGAAATAAGTTACCAGTACGTACGTTTGAAAAGGTAAAATTGTAAGGCTATGGTTGAACTAGATCTTATACCTACTTACAAAATCTCGTTTCAACTTTGCTAATATGCCTAGACTACGTACTATTCTGAGTTACATAACTTAAGATTTTAAGTCTACCGTTCATGTGTATTGGTAACACTGGTAGTCATGTCTTTGCTTACTGC
Source organism: Athetis lepigone (assembly GCA_033675125.1). Taxonomy (NCBI): domain Eukaryota; kingdom Metazoa; phylum Arthropoda; class Insecta; order Lepidoptera; family Noctuidae; genus Athetis; species Athetis lepigone. The sequence continues at coordinate 12,830,211 of CM066224.1, forward strand.
TCTCCTTCCGGGGGTTGTAGCGTGATAATATATAGCCTATTCTAAGCCTCATAAATTTGGCTATTATGTACAAAAATAATTATTCTAATTCAATTGCCTTGTCCAAAAATTGGTTCGTTTAAATAGATGGAACACCTATTAGTATAGGCTTATTTTTTCTAGCCGCTTTGTCCGCTTTTTATTCAATTATGATTTGATAAAAAGCGATATCCTACTATTGATTAAATAATAATATAACTTTCTACCAGTGTTTTTTTTTTTGTATTGTCCTCTTTCTAATTATTTTCTAAGAAACTTAATATTTAAATTGATACGCAACTGGCAAATGAATTGTGCAACAAACATAAAACAGTGGCAGATGAATTGACAACCTCCTTTTTGAACTTGCTTAGAAAACAGAAAAGCGACACCCCTAAGCAAGTGCTCATTCACGATGATTGAAAAAGTTAAGTTTTCTCACAAAATCCAAATACATTTGGGAAATCAGAGCTGCTATGTACTTGTGAAATACTAAAGAATTCAAAGACAAACATTAGAGGTACTACTTTTTACTCAATAATTAATGTTCTTTTCTTTAAGTTTTTAAAAGAAAAGTAACTTCGATTTTTACGTTTTGTTCAGAGTTCTTTAGAATTGTATTAAGTGATTAGATATATTTTCTTTGGGAAAGACGAAACAATATAAATGGGTTCTATAGGTACGTATATTCTACTAATGTTGTGCCTGCCTAAAGTTATTTCCAAAACTCATGATTTTATTTTCAAAAATAACGTAGTTTTCAGTTTTTTTATGTCAATTAACATTATAATATTATATTTAATAAAATATGTTGCACCTTTAGACAGACCTGTTAGTCAGACATAGGTCGTGGGTTCGATTTCCAATCCCACCCAGCACAATCTACGTTCATGATTGTTCTGTGTGTGTGTAATTAATCAATAATAATTATGTATGTATTTATAAATTATATAAGTATAACAATTGGTTAGGTACTATCCCAAGACACAATAACAAAGTAATCTTCCGCAAAAAAAAAGGGCAGACCTATTAAAAACCTCATTTTCTGAAGGCGATTTAAAATCAAACTTTACACTATCTCTGCGCCCCGCTACCAGATCCTCAGATTTCTCTCAAATCCAACACTCGTCGTGTATCAAAACGTAACATAATACTCATCAGTTAATTCAATAATCGTATTATCTTTGCTTCAACATAATATTCGTGTTATTCACACTCCGATTACTACTCTCTGTAGAGGTTGTTTGCAGATGTTTTCCAATCATGTAAGTTATACATAAAGATACATCGATTCGTGACTATTCGTGACTTAAATATTATGTGGTTGGAATAAATAAAGAAACCTTTATTTCAGGCTGCATATTTTAAGTTGAAGCTTTATTTAGTTCCTTTTACCAAAACGTTAGTTGCTCTCTACGGAGAAGAACGAGCAAAAAACACTATGGACTTATTTCAATCATTAAGTTTTATAATATCTTGGTTACATTGATCGTGCTGCTTCTATATGGGTCGCCTTCCGCTCGTAAATAACTAAATATTGCTGAACACCAGTGTTTACAAGAAACAACTGCCTATCAGACCTCCACAACCCTGTTACTGGGCAATACTCCTTTGCAATACTGATAAAAATCAATCACTACCAGTGTGTGTAAATAAATCTCCGAACGTCAAAGCCTGTAAAAGGCTTCTTCTTACGAAACATCAGCACAATCGCAGCTCGTTTACCAATAAAACCTGTCTGTTCCCCATTAAATATAAATAGCCTACATATGTAATAACCCCAACCCTAAGACGTCCCTAAGGTGACCCAAACCGAACTGACATTTGAAGATACTCCACATCCAAGTCACGTTCTCTTCGGTCGAGATACTTAAAATTCCCATACTGACGCAGCATTCTAAATGAAGGCATGTTACACCTTCAAATACTTTGAATATAGATGTCACACATGAGAGAATGCCTTTAGAATATGTTATGGGGTCTAATTGTTTCAGTTTTTCTTTTGTTTTTTGTTTAATTTGTTTTAAAGAGTCGGCATGCGTCCGTTAATGTGTCTGTAATTTGTTGGTGATTAAAGGGTGATACAGGTGGACTGTAAATTGTTTAAATGAAGACAAGTCCAAGGCTTATGTCAGTCCAAAGACAACGTCAGGGGAAGGGTGTTGGGCACATCGCCGGAAGGGTGAGGGGGCAGATTTATACATTGGAATAAGTACCTTCTTACTTTGACTTAGGGACTACTCATGTCTATTAAGATGAACTAAGCTATGTCCGTAGAAAACAATGATTTTGTATGAAGCCGCGTTTTGTTCCTTATCCTCCGTTTTATTTCAATCTGATTGGTAGAACCCAAGGTTGGAACGTTGGAACAAACAAAATATCAAGAAAAATCATCTGCTTTACTAACTTAGTAAGTATAGATTCATTTCATACGAACAGTCTTTGGTATATTTTTGTCTTGCATTATTTGCTTATCTGCCTTCCATTATGATCAAATGCGTTCCCGATTCCTCCGAGCTATCCGTTTCCTGTTTCTCCCAAAAACCTTTTCGCTTTAGCAAACTATTTTATCGCTAAACCGTCATTCATATTTACATTTCCTTTATTTTGAACATTGGTATCGGTGGTTTTTCTCATGTCTTTGTGGACTTTGCTTACTTTATGTGTACAAATAATGACACATGTATGATCAAAATTACCTTGGTGACTGTTTTTGTTTGTGTCTACTTTTTAACCGACTTTAAAAAGGAAGAGGTCTCAATTCGTCTGTATGTTTTTTTTTGTATGTTTGTTACGCGATATCTCCCTCAATTGTAAACGGATTTTGATGGTTCTTTTTTTGTTTGATAAGTCATGATTCAGAGGTGGTCCCATATAAATTTTGTGGCGATCGGTTTAGTGTTTTCGAAAAATTCATCATTTATTTTTTCATTTTTTTGAAAATAAATTACTTTGAAAGATACTGTAATACACAGTCAGACATTGGGACTCGACACCAAAAAAAGTAAAAAAAAACATTATTATAAGTAAGTATCATCATTCCGTTTAAAAAAAAAACATTTCACAAATAGAAACATACCGCATTTTCGAAGGGTATTGGGTACATTAAATACTTTTAAACAGTAAGTTGAACGTGGACAGAGTCGCAAGCAAAGTTTAGTTAATTACCAAAACGCATGATAACACAAAACTTACGAAACGCACACATCGGCTTAAGTATTCATGATACTATAAGTAATCAAAAGTAACTAATCATTAGAACCTAATGAACAGAACGAACCGAAACTAGAATCGAATAAAATTAATGTAAATTGTGCAGCTAACACTTCCCTTATAATTCGAGACGTAACGATAATTATCAAAACAGTATTTAAACATGCCGAACTAAAAGAGGTTTCGACGGAATCTTCCCGTAATCTTCTAGAAACGATCAGTGTACTTTCATCTTTATCTCTGGAGCTCCCATGTTTCTATCTCAAAGTGATTATTAAGTCGATCGACTTCCAACTTAAGTGGCTACAAAGAAATGTTACCTTTCGAAAGTGTTTTTTAAACTAACGTAAGCTTCACACTTTTAAGAAATTAATTACTAATTAGTTAAATTGAATTGAGGTGTTAGATTACAGAGATTTTATGTTAAAAGTTTTAGAGCCACGGAAATGCATATTGATACTTTGACACTTAGTTGAGGCAATGAATTAATGTAAAAAGGTGTTGAAATATTCCAAACAGATTACTCGACTGATCCAGTTTGTGAACTTAGCATATATGGTCAGGAAATCCAAGATTTTATTTTTTTATCTTTTAACACTTTTGCAGAAGTGAATTTAAGCAAAGATATTGAAATAGGAACCCCAGATCTTTACTAATATTATAAAGCTAATGAGTTTGTTTTGATGAACGCGCTAATCTCAGGAGATACTAGTTCGAATTGTAATAATCTTTAAATTGTGTTAAATAGCCCATTTATCGAGGAAGACTAGGCTATAAAACATCATGCTACAATCAACAGGAGCGGAATAGTAACCAAAAATGAATGCGCTGGGTACGGCTAGAAACAAATAACCATTAAAAACTCGACTGCCTCGTTATTATTATCATCACCAAGCAAATAGAATACAGGCAAGACAATACCCTGACAATATCTATACCCTGACAATAGCTAAAAGGAACTTTTATGCCCTAACGAGAATATCTAAAGCAACTTGGGGTTTATCATTTTTAACTTTAAAAACTATATACGGGGCTACCTACTTAGGTTGTATATGCTACGGTGCACCTGTTTGGGCCGATAGGGCCACAATAGGGGCGGTACGACGTAAACTACTTCAAAGTCAACGTTTGGCTTTGATATTTTTATGCAAAGCGTATAGAACGGTCAGTACTGAAGCCCTACCGGTACTCGCAGGTGTACTTCCAGTCGATCTTGAGGTACAGCGTCGTGCTTCAATGTACTATTCCGCGCGGGAAACCATGGACACTGACTTTATACCACAACGCGACCTTAATAAAATTTCTAGATTATTTAAACCGCAGACTGAAGTCTGGGAGGAACTCTTATCCGAATGGCAAAGTAGATGGGATAATTCCATGAAGGGCCGTCACCTTCATCTATTCTTTCCATCCGTTCGTGAGCGGCTGGCTAAGACATGGTTGGAGGTTGATCATTGCGTTGCTCAATTTCTCACAGGTCATGGCAATTTTAAAAGTAAACTATATTCTTTCAAACTTGTTGCTTCGCCTTTGTGTCAATGTTCCTCATCGAACTGTGAATTCGAACAATCTGCACATCACATCCTATGGGAGTGTATTCTTTGGCAGAATGAGCGCAATGTTATGTTGGATAGTTTACAGGTAACATCCGGTCTTGTTTATTATACGGACCTTGTGGAAACCAGAACCAATTTCCGTGCGTTCAAGCGTTTTTGCCATACCTACTATTGGAATCAATCGTAACAGCTCACATTTTAGGACCCATTAATTTTTAACAGATCCAATTCCGTGGTGCTAGGCAATCTGGGCTTCTCCCAGTTGTAATCGCCCCCTTGTGCCTATCGGCCTAGTTCTGTTCTGTCTCCTGCTTGTTATGGAGGGAAGTGGAAAATATATATTTTTCTTACTCCTCCGCTGTTCTTTTCTGATTAATTTCGTTGCGGGATCCAAGACAGTTGTATCGTTTCTCCGGGACTCGTCGAGCTTCATTGCTCGGCGCTTTTCTGGCGGACTCCACTGTTGGTTCTGGCTTTCAGGAGTTGCAGTGGCTGGGAATAGTGTGGTGGGATTGTCCCCATTAAAAAAAAAAATGACAATATCTATAGTAATAATGAAGCTGTTGAGATTCTGCACATGATGGACTAAATTTATGACACATAGAAGGCGTTATACGCGATCACGCTGCGACCCAGGGGAGCAGAGTAAGAAAGAAAGATGAGAAGGATGGTAAGTAGAGTATACACGGATCGTGACTGTATTCCTAAATACTTGTATACAACATGACTTAAAGAAAAACAAGCAAAGTAAAATGAGCAAGACTGTTACAAATAAAGATAATAAAGGTAATACAAATAATTTCTGTAACAATAATGTTAACATGGCTTTAACAATAGGGATGACGACAGCATTAAAAATTGCATTCTGTGTAGTCCGTCTGATAGATCGGCCAAAAATACAGGACACGTATTTTTTTTGCTTGATCAAATTAATAAAAAATACAAAGATAAAGAGCAACAAAATTTCGGAGTGGGGGCTTTTGACGTCATTATCTTGTAAAAATTGTATAAGATCGTGGCGTCACGCGAAACTTCAACGCTCTGTATCTGGATAACCTAACTGACGGACTTATTACTTTTTTTTCATCGTCTCGCCTATTATTGCTATTACCCATATAGACATGCTTTCGTCTATAATGTTATTAAAAGGTCGATAAAAACTTCTCTCTCCCTTTAAACCAGCCGTAACGTTTTCAAATAAACAGATAGTTCTAAACATAGTTCTTTTACACAATTCGAAGTTATGTAATAATAACTGTTACAATTTCAACACGTGTTCTTTAATTAAAACAAGTTCTAAAGGAAAATATTACTAGAACTTCATTATAATTATCTCTACTATATCAGTCTTCGTAAGAATATCAAGCTACTCGATAACAGCAACTTTCTGCTTTCCACTATGTGAACTTTGCTTAACTTTTATGAATATTCTTTTGAACTTCATCAAGTATCTCATATAGACTGACTTGAACTTATACTTAGTGGTCGAAGTATAGGCAGAAAATCTTAATTCTACTTAAATAAAAATATGGTTTTATTTGCGCATGATCTAGGTAAGTACCTCAAAATCTCGCAATAAAAGTTTTTGAGTTACTACAAGCCACAATAATAGTTCTCTTATTAAATTTCCAATAATCTATTAGAATTATTTATTGACAGAGATACCTATTTAGTCTACACCTTAAAGCGCACAGTCTATATAATATCTTTAGCAGTTACAAAATAAGCTATAAGATGTGCAAATTATTTAATGTCACCCCACTCACCTCCGCTGAACTTGCATGTTACTGCTTATTTCTTATTAACTGCCTGACATTTAGAATCTATAAATTATTGGATAGATGACCATTCAGTCTTTGAAAATGTTAAGAGCAATGCTAATGTACCTGGCATCAAATTCAATGCAGCTTCGCGTTTTCTCAATATTCATTAGATTAACGCTTGTAGTAATTAAACATGAGTTAAGCTTTACAAACAGGACATCACAGAAACAAATGCAGATGAAAATCGTGACACAGATGTGCGAGAGAGCACGAAAAGGCTGATGGATTGAATCTGGCAGCTAAATAATTCTTGGGTGGAATTACTAGAAGTAAAAAAACTTTATTTAAGTATTGCATAGAACAAACAAAATTTGCAAGCTCTCAGTCTTCATCGTAACCAAGATAAGATCCCATCCCATTTTCAAAAAATGTTTAAACCGTTAATCACTTTCTTTATCCAAGGTCTGTCTTTAATATTGGCTAGATTATTAATTATTAATTACTGTCACATAAAAGGGCTATACCACTAGTCGCCTGGATACACAAAACCTTGACAGTCACAGTGTTCTGACAGTAATTTAAACTTATAGAAACTTCAAGACAAACCCAATATACCTTGATCTTTGACTCGAAATCAAGCATTAAATTCAAAATCGTACCACGCTAAGTAACTAATTACACAAAGCATTAAAAACTTGAGATCGCGGCTAACTGAACAAATGTCTACCATTCAATTCTAGTACCTTTACCATTAAATCCTTTAACGACGCAAGTGCAATTACTTTTGTAACATAACATAAGTTATGGGCACACCCGGCAAGGTGCAAACGTACATCTGCGCGTGATGTTTACGCACAAGGGGAATTAATACTGCTCTTAAGAATACTAAGTTGCTGTGAGCCTTAGCAATGTGAACTTTGAAACTAAATGTTTTATGCCAGACAGGTTGCCTGTTATGGAGTTATGTCATGATGATTAAGGGCCTACGTAAAGAGATAATGGCCGTACAAGAAAATTATAGTTTGATTTAGATTGTAAGAGAATTTGTTGCCATCGACGTCCACTTGACCTGCAAAAGACTTTTCCAGCCTCTACAGTACAAGGCATCCTGCTAAGATTCTCGTTCCACCTAAAGTGTGAATAAAATGCCAAAAGACAAGGATAACTTGTAATAAGAGCATGAAGTAGTTATAACGTTGTATAGCATGCAGTTATTTCCAAAGACTATCGAAGATAAGGGCCTGGTGCAAGTTTTGTTGTCGAACCAAGATCAGCTGAGATTAAAGATTGCTAACCTTTACAGCATCGTAATTCCGACACCCTTTTGTACAAGCCGACACCAGGTATATTAAATTTCCAAACCGATGAACAAGCATTGAAATCAAAACAGTTACTTACAGGTACAGCGAATTCTTCCCACAAGGATCTAATCTAAACCAGTCATAGATGCAATTCTATCGTATTGCGCAAAACACGGCACGCCAAAATCGCATTCCAAACAGGTAGTTAGCTCACTATGCACTATTTAACCCTTATTGCTTGTAACGAAAGGCGAGAATCGAATAGCGTGTCCGTTTACAATGAGATTTACGAATGTTCAATTCTACGTTGACATTTTCAATAAGGTTGTCATTTGAATGTTAGATAGGGATGTGGGATTAGCTTAAATGAATAGGTAATACAGAATGCATATTGAAGTTCGTCAGTTTGTTACATCTCTCAGATTCAAGTGCATGCACTGTCTGCGCAGATCCAATATGTGTATATTATATGTGTGCTTCTCTCATAATGAGAGCACATCTGTCAGTTGGACCTCTGAGAGGATCCTGAAATTTCTTCACAAAGTAGTCTTCTAGAAAAAAAACACAATTCACCGTCTGCTTAAAACAACCAAAATCCAAAATTTAAGTACGTGTAGGTGTTTATATTTACAAAATAAATATAATTTTTTGAATTCATGAAAAGTATATCTAGTTCTAGTACACCCTTAATTGAAATCCTTCGTTTCATACGAAACACTTTCGTATGGAAATATCGATGTTTTAGTTACACATCATTTGTACGTATACACCTACTAGATCAAAGTGTATGGCAAAAATTCAAACGCCCAATATCTGAACACATAAAAAAGTTCCCTTCTATTTCTTTTCCTCGGTGTACAAAAGCGATATTGCTTATATTTTTGTGAATCAAAAATTCCAAAATAAATGTTTACTCACAAGACAGCTGGATCAAAGTGAATGATTACAATGAATACAGATAACTGGCAGCCCTGTACTCCTATTGTGTTTCGATTCTCATGCGCGAACATCAAGTCGATTCTCAAAACTTATTCTTTTATGTGAACGTAGAAAGAATTTTAATGCTTCCGTTTGAACTTGGTACAAAATCTCACAATAGAACAGCACTTTATTGCGTAATGCCGACCCATTTGATAGTCAACGACCATTTTCCTGGCTCATTTAGGTTTCTGTCCATGTAACTTGTTGTCGTGTTATTTGTTATTTGCATGAAAGGACCATGTGTTGTCACATGTCGCATTTACTGTTTGGTGAAGCACGATTCGGGGAAGTGCGGTGTTTGTTATGCTTTGCAAAGTGTAGCTGGTATAATAAAAATGTTAGCTTGGGGTGAGATAACTGACGAAAAGGTGGTTACTGTTATGTTAGACGAAACGGAGCCTGCTGAACTGTACGGGGTGTAAACAGGCGGTAAAAAAAGCTGTAAATAAATATGATACTGAGGATTCACTTCATACTGACAAAGTTACTCAAATAACTTTCATTACTGGTTTTAAGAAATCATTAGGTTCTTAATAAAAACAAAAACAAATTGCATAGAACGAAGAACAAACTTTCGAAATAAGCAAACAATTTCAGCAAAACCTTAAACAGCAAGGCGCACAATAAATTCAACCCTATTTGAATATCATCTGACGAAAACAGGTTATGCAAACGCCTTAGGCAGTAGGTTACAATCTATTACAAACAGATACTCAACTGCACCTGCTCCATAGGAACCAGCACCTTTAAAATAACACGACATCGAATTCCTCGACCATGTTATTACTTTTCTCTTCAAGTTAAAGCGACAATCCAACGGCTTAATAAAAATCTCTACAATTAAACATATACGTATGTTCGTTTAGCGGACCGTGGGAACGAGCGTCGGAGTTGAATCAACGAATCCATGCAAAATCCTGTTTGACTCCAACATTCACTACCTGTTGTAAAATAGGATAGCGAGCTTTATGGTATGGTTTTATAGCTATTAAAGTTTTATTTTTGTGGTGTAAGTGCGTCTGTGTGTCTACTGGGTAAGTGTAATGCACTTTGGATGGGTCTTACGTCTTATGTACAGGACTGAGATTTAGAGTGAGTTGATATTTGTTCACAATTTGTTTTAATGTCTGGCCAAAAATAATGATGGCTGAAGTTATTAGTGACTTTTCAAAGCTGCTGCGTTGCATTGTTTGTAATTACAGAGTAATTTCAGTTAAAACATTAACAGGCAATTTTGATTGTTCAAGGAGCTGTTTATTTACTTAGAAAGTTGAAGCTAGTTCGTTCGAAGACGGAGGTAGGTCTCTATAGAGGAGAAGGAGTTAAGTAGATACTATAGACAGAAAATATTAAATCAATTTGGCATTTTTTTAAATTGATTCTTGACTGAGCGTCGTCGTTCTGAAGAAGCTTCTCTACAACATTTTTTAAACAATCGTTCTCCATGTGTCATGAATAGAATTCTGAACTCATGAACTATAGGATGACTCACTCCAACATTGCAACTGTATTGCGATACTGCAGCTTTACATGAACATTAGTAGGTGGTATTGTGTCATAACAACTTACTTTGGATGTATTGAACCTGTTTCGTGGTTTGCCGTTGACATAAATTGCATTGCTATACAAAACATTACTGAAATAGTTTCTGAATTTACAAGTATCTTGTATTCTGCTTCTGGTTTTGACATTTCACTTGGATCTTTCTCTGTTTGTAGTATTTTGGTTTAAACGGATTTTATAGCTATGCTTTTTCACAAGGTTCGTAACAGTTTAATAACATACCGGTTTACAACATTGAGTCCTAAAGTGGTTCCAGACCCCCAAAAGTCGACGACGGTTAGCGAGGGGTCCTTGTTCGCGAAAAATAAATTTGGGTTCATGTCACAAAAGTAACCCTATATCTTTCGTAAGGGTGTAAACTAACTTTCATCAAAATTGGTTCAGTTGAAAACTCTTAAGGCGTAATAGACGCACAAACTTACAGAGTTGTAAAAAACTTATAAATTCTAAAATTGCCTATGAAGTAAGTACCCAACGTACGGTGGTATTTCCAATTACAGACTTACAGAGTTGTAAAAAAAATATAAATTCTAAAATTGCCTATGAAGTAATTTCCCAATGTACGGTGGTATTTCCAATTACAAATAACATCATATCAACGATACAAATAAAATTAAGAATCATGTTACAACTCTATAAAGTGTCAACAATAGTTTTATGCACACATTAAAAGCTTAAAGCTACTTCCACTATATCACCAAGACTTCGCACGTTACGACAGTTAATATTTAAAGTTGTTTTATTACTTTGAACATACCATTACTTATTCCATAAATCGTTCTTTTCTTATAGTTGGAACTACGATTCTAGACTCGTATTAATGCGATCCTTGACCGAGCCGAATTCTTATGCGAAATACCCAAATATTCTGCGAATTGAATTGCGTATTTGTTTCGGTATGTCTCCTTTGGCTTCGTGGTCATTAAAGCCTATACGAATACAAATTGTTTTAGTTCCTCTGATGTAGCATGAAGTCCTTCGTTTGGTCTATAAATACCAGTCCATTGTCTCACTGCATGGCAATGGCTTCTTCTTGTGCAGAAAAGTCTAGAGCATTGATCACCACAATTGCTTAAGGCTGATTGGCGATTTTGTGCTAATATTCAATACTAGCTTTCGCACGCGGCACCGCCCTCGTGGATAAAACTTCCATTGCTTATTTTACCCCTTGAAGATTTAAATTCCTTTCGTAATGGATGCTTACTCTTGGCAAAATCGTCTAAATAGTTCCATGTTTCTAGAATCAGCAGTTTGGCCTGTTCGTTGATACATCGCCCAGACAGTCAGTCAATTTACCATTTTTTAAAGGTATTTAGATAACTTTAGGTTTTGTCACTCGTATTTAACCCGTTACTTCGCTGAAATTATAACTGCCTTATTGTCTCACCACGACATAAGCCATTTATAAAACTCGTGTGGACTCGACACGCCAACGAATAATTTGCTTTATTTCCATAGAAGTAAATTGAATGTTTTAGTCTAGGAAATGTTAAAACACTGACATAACTGCCGCTCTAACTGGTTGGACTTTGTTTGACTGATTTTTCAATCATCAGTTAACTTCTAAACGTCAAAACTCAAACTCTTCAGATAAAAGTTATCTGGCGATTGAAAAATCGGCCCTTAGAATAAATATTTGGAGTTATCAGTGGAGTAAGGTGATGGAATGTAAGCACGGATTCTGAACTCTTTGGTTTGGTTTGATTAATTTTCTACCGAATTAAACGCTGATACCAGTGTAAAGATAATTCATTTGTTATGGCCTCAAGTCCTTCCATTCTATGTAGTTTAAGAAACTGTTTTAATACATACTAACTGCCCCCCGCTATTTTAACGGCATGATGTTACATCTTTGTTTATTGTTGTGCTCCTTCGTGTTGTAGCGTGATTTTGTGAACCTAGTATAGGTTACTTATATGACTATAACAGTCACACATTCTACATAAATCTTGTCTATCATATAAAAAAATAAAATTGAATCCTGTCGTACTGCTACTTGCAGAGATAAGCGCGTTTACACAATCAAGAAATATTCAACTCTATCATATTGGCACTTATAGTTAATTGTCTTCAAACTAAAAAGGCTGAACTAAGTTAAATCCATCTAGATCCGTCCACCGAAATCTCATTTTAACACAACATATTACTGCATCAAAAACCACAGAAGCAAACATACACAAAAGGTCAAACCGATCGTTCAAAAGGGAAAAAACCGAGGATAAATTCCTGACATTTGGCATGTGTATCCCCCTATCATTACAAGCGAAGCCAGGTGCTCGAACATCAGGCATGGCACGTGCACACGACATCTGCCGAGCAAAAAAAGAATTTAATAATAGTATACTATTATATTTACTTACCTTACAGACATCTGTTTTCTATGTGCAATAGAAAGGATGTCTTAAGATTATGGATGAGCCTTTGCCTTTGAACGCAAGCTGTAGAGGTAATTTTTTAACCGACTTCAAAAAAAAGTAGGTTCTCTGTTCGACCTGTATGTATGTATGTATGTATGTATGTATGTATGTATGTTTGTCCGCGATTATCTCGCGTTTGGCTGAACCGATTTTGATGCGGTTTTCAGCAAAGTGTTTGTTACATTCTGGGGAAGGTTTTAGTATATAACACTAATGGATATCCCGTGACGTTGCGCGCATAGTGCCGTTTTCATTTTATAAGATTATAAGTTTGTTTTGAGAGCTACCCTAAAACGTAGTCAGACACTGAGACTCTAACTAAAAAGTAAAAAATAAAAAGCTTTTTTTAAAAAAAGATAACCGACTTCAAAAACTAAAAGCTCAAAAATAACTATTTCGGAAGTCGGTGGCTTCTCTTCTGCCGGTCGAATTGTGTTGCCACCGACTTCCGAAATAGTTATTTTTGAGCTTTTAGTTTTTGAAGTCGGTTATCTTTTTTTAAAAAAAGCTTTTTATTTTTTTTTATAAAGAAGTTGCTACGGTCATGATCAGCCGTTTTTATTTTCAACCTCCATTTTTATATTACTTCGCAAAGTTTTATTACTTTAAGGAATTATGGTGGAGAAAAGGTGGCAACTTTTATTAGCTTCCATATAAACAGTAGTTTTTACTGCACTAGCTGTTGTCTGCATTTTTTCTCTGCAGTCACCTGCAGTCTTTGGCGATTGCTCGGCTCCCTCGGGTTGTAGTGTGATGTTATATTCCACATGAATCAGGCTTTATGATATTGGTAGAGATGTGAATTTTGAGATATGTTGTGGAAGCAGGAGATCTTTTATTTATTTATTTATTTATTTAAAACTTCATGCACAAGCGTACAAGGGCGGACTTAATGCCTTAGGCATTCTCTACCAGTCAACCCAGAGTTGGTGAGATATAACATGGTAGGTGCATATTACAATAAAAGGACAACAATAAAAGGACACAACTTACAGAATAACAAACAAAAAAAAAACTGAAAACACATAATTAAGTGGATAGGCTTAAAACTAACATACTATAAGCTTAACATATATACACATATAAATACATATTTATCGAAAATATATATATACTTAATATATAAATATATATATATTTTTATAAATATATAATATATAAATATACAAGGAAGAAAATGGTGAATAAACTCTGCTCATTTGTCATGAAAATAGATCCTCAACTTCCGTTTAAATGCATATCAACTAGTGGCCGTCCTGATATCGAGAGGTAAGGCGTTCCAGAGAAGAATGGACTTTCTCCAACATAATTGCGTTCTTCTCTCTTTTTTTACACTTATGTCGCTTGGAATAGTTATACGTCACGACCGAAAAGAGATGAGACGCAAGACCAAATGGCTTTACGTGATTTTCGATTGGCGCGACGACGTTACGTCATTATTACCAGTCGTGCTTATGACAAGTGACAACCAAACATTTAACGCTGACACTAAGGCTGACACATCTTTATATATATAATTCTTCTGTGAGTGTGTATGTCACTGAACTTCTCTCAAACGACTGGACCGATTTTGATAAAAAAATTTTGTGTGTGTTCAAGGGGATCTGGGAATGGTTTAGATTCACAATTTTGTCCGCTGGACAATGTTTTTTTAATTAATTTTTAGTTTATTAGTAGTTGTTGATTTTGGAATGTTTTACATTGGATCCGACAGACGGCGCTACCATCGCAGCAGTGTCAAATTTTAAGACATTAATATTCGAATACAACAATTTTATATACAACAATGACAGGCTTACATAGCAACCACTTTCAGATGTCATAAACATAGACAATGATATTAAAAAGGTTCTATAAGAAGCGCATGTTTTCGAGTTTTCTCTGTCGCAATATTTCACGCATAATATGGGCGCTAATTAGGCTATATTTATTGTAATCTTATATCTACCCGTGCGAAGCTGGGACGGGCCGCTAGTTCTATATATTCCCTTATAGTTCAAAACATGCCAGATGCTGCAAATTCTTCACAAAAAAGGCCATCAAATCTGGCATGCGCCCCAGTTATTAATAGACTCTAACAAATTGCTTCTACCTTTGGTACCATAGAGGAAGAGCGGTTATTTTTAAAACCATATTTTTGAGCCATATGAAAAAATACGACAGATGTTAATTTTTTTTGCGGTGGAGTACGGCAAATAGCTTTTGTTGGGCATGGTCAATTTGTGTGTGCGATGTCCAGATATGGTCTGTTTTATTGACCGTATGATGCTTAAATGAACCGTCGTCGGACATAGCAATGTGAGTAGTAATGTTCACCTTTGTTTTCTCTGTACCAACCATCTCATTTTCAGAAAATTTTGTGGTTGTTCTAATCCATTAGCTGGTTTTGCTACAAGCGCAAATATATTGCGCTTGTAGCAAAACCAGCTGAATTGAATTCAGCACTAATTCTCTATGTAATTCCAGCGAGAAATTTTTAATTTTATTTCTAAACTCTTATAAAAATCTATTGTTCGAAAAACGCAGTAAACTTTCATGCGATGAAAAGAGGTTTTCACGGCACGTTTCCCTTCTGTGTTTATTATTTGAGCAAAACATTCTATACATACAGGTTTTAAACTTTCGAACACACGTGATTCGAGAAAATAAAGACAAATAGCAGCGCGACAGCCGGCTGTCGCTTGGTCAGTAGAGACGAAGATATTTGTGTAACCATGGACTATCAAAGGCACTTGAGGCATCTATGTGTCCTGCACGGAAACGCATCCGCGAGGGTTCGTGTATTGCAGATGTTTCTTTAGTAGGAGTTGACCACTTTACATTACATGAGCTATCAGCTGCTTTACCGTTGAATGAAATTAAAAAAAAAACTTGATTCCTTAAAGGATATGTTCCAAAATTTACTTGTCACGTAGACCATTTGCTGACATAAACCCATGCATGACCTCGGCGTCATTGATCCCAGTGGGTCCTTTAGTTCTAGACGACTTTGGGAAAAAATTTAGGTTTTAACTCAGGTCTATGAACGTTTACTTAACTATTGTTTACAAACTATAACTTTTTGATACAAAAGTCCGAGTCCTAACATTACCACGTTTTTACTACCATAGTTCTAAAATAAGCTTAGCATTTTAGACTTTATTGCACACTAAAAAAAGCAGTTTATCTAAACCACTTTCTGAGTTTTCTAGTTTTATGTTAAAAGTTACAGTAATTCGGCTGCTGTAACGAACGACTTTTGACCAAAATGGTTCTATTATTTATTTGATTATAGTGAAAAAACTAATAAGGGCAATAAAAATCCGAATGCGTATACTTATCTCCTTTTTCGTCTTAATTGCGTGCCATTAAGTTGATCAAGATCACGATTTGACGAAACAGAAAAAAAATGGACGGATCTCGCATTATTTAAAGAAGGAGTAGATAAAGCTACCGGATTATCAATTTCCTGCTTGTGTTACTTAGGTTCGTTTCTATGTGGATGTTATGAATGGGTTGTGATTTTATTGCTGGTCAAATTCTCTCAACGACTCACCATCGAAACTGTGATTATTTAAAACTTAAGATGTGTTCCAACGACATCTGCTGTTATAAAGTCTTTGAATTTCAAAAATACATAAAATGAACAGTGACCTTAGCAATGGAATAATATTCATGGTTTGACCTTAGCAGAACCTTAGGCAAACTTTACCGAAAGTTTAGACCGGTAGATCTAAATTAACGGCAGAAGTAAATTTAAGCAACTGACCACATTTTTTTTGCAGCAACCAGAACTAGAACAAGGTGTGTTCTAGTTCTGGTTGCTGCAAAAAAAAAATGTAAAAGCAAATGTAATAGCAATAAGATAACTTTTAATATTTGTTTACTGATATTGACTCACGATTGATATGAGTACAAGCCTGACTTTTCGACTTATGTGAAGGATACGCCTCTGTTTATGCATTAGCCCAAAAGCACTGCTATAAGCACCATCTAATTCTCAATTTACTCAATTTCTCAAAAAGCGAATTTCATTTCATTACTAACCTATTTTCTCCTTGTTGCAGGACTGTTACGGCTCCGAATTCGAAGACCGTGCGATAGCAGACGATGTGAAGAACTACGAACTGATATCAGGGTATCAGAATGACACGCACACGACTATCGAGTTTAGGAGACAACTGGACACGTGTGATAAACAGGACTTTGTTATTGGGGTAAGTGGAAATTATGAAATAGTGGAATATTTTGCGATCTTTATTTGTTTTGGGGTTTTTACCTAAATAGATATGCTAACTCTTTGGAGTCTCTTAAGCCTAAAGATATTTAGCTACCTTTAACGAAATTCAAAATTGAATACAATTAAACCCCACCAAACCCAACCCATAAATATCTAAAAGTATGTCTTTTTTTTCATCCTGCATTGTTTAAAGTACTTTATAGATCTCTGATGTCAGCAAAGTATACCGTTGGGTGCTCTCTAGGTCCAATGCCTGTCGGGGTTGCGGAATAGTTGTAGTACTTAGTTATCGCAGCTCCGGAACATAAAGGGCAAGCGAAGAAAAAAAACTCTGACACACCCAAAAAAAATACATCCACCGGTGCTTAAGAAAACTTAGATTATATCTAACGACCCTGCATACTTATCTACTCTGCTGACTACATTCATATTTTTTTATACATTGCGAATTAATTATAGTAATGTTCTTGCATCATTCTTCACAGGACGACACAACCCAAATTCTCTGGGCGTTAGGACCGGACGGTTCTGACGGTCAGCTGCCACAACAAGTGAAAAGCTCCCGACCATTGAGGCTTCTCCAGCCAGTATCGAAACCAGACTCTATTCCGCTCAACCACTGGGATGTTAGACTGACTAATGTGAGTATCTTCTTTATAATTTTGATTGGAACGTAGTTCTTCATTATCATTACATGGTATAAATCAAACCTGTCTGTACAATACAATCTTTAAACCTAAGGATTTTGGTGTGTTTTTTTAATAGATACAGTAATTCAAGAGAATGATTTGTGTATACGAGTAGAATATGCATATTACAGCCAAGAAAATTCTAGGTCGGTAGTTTTTTATAAAATGAGCTAGAGGATCCAGATAAGGCGACCAATATGCTAGTTATCAGGTGCGAGTGACAAGTACAAAAGTAATAGATAATTATACGTTTTCGCTCAAAGACAAAATCAATTAAATTTACGCGATGGTAATGTTCATATTTGTATTTATTTATTTGCAAAAATATGTCTATAAATATAAGACGTAATAAGTTATTAAGTTAGTATAAGACGTGTAAACGCGGAAATAAAATTTTGTACATGCGCATCGAACATATGACTTAAACTGTAAAGTATGCATCAGCTAGTAGTATCTAGTCCATAATTACTATCTATTTAGGGGAAATATTGCCACAATACTCAATAATCAACATCTACCAGCCTAGAGACAAAAATTTTCACAAACGTTCTTTTCCAGCTCACAATCCCCTACGTAATGGCAACACTATTCTGGTGCAAGATCTTCAAAGTACCAGACCTACCAAAGAAGCACCATATTGTGGGATACGAGCCTCTTATAGACAGCCGACCAATCAGAAACAATGTCCCAGTTCTGGAACCCAATGCCCCGTCTCCTGTTCATCATATAGTGCTGTATGAATGTGCTGAGGACACTGACAGGCATCTGTGGAATGAATGGGCTGAGGGCGAGGGGTATTATGGGCCGAATAGGCCTAGTGCTTTTGCAACCTGTGCTACTCCTATCGCGGCTTGGGCGATTGGATCTAAAGGTTTGTTAACAAATGTTTATTGCTATTTTACAAAGGTATACAAAAGTTAAGAAATACTTTACAGAAGCTGCTACTTAAAAAGTGCAAGTGTACATATTTGACCAGTTTCTGAATGACATTTAATCGAAATTGTATATTTTTTATTATAATACTATTTATTTTGATTTAACTTATTTTAATTTTATTACAATGTAATGTAACTAATTTGTATGTAATTGTTGACAAAACATAGCGCACCATTTATTTAAGTATAAGACCATTCTTAGTTATTTACTATGATTAACAAACTAATAAATGATTAATGATTTATGAATTAATTCAAAAGTCACTGATATTCTAGACTCATATAAGGTGACTAGTAAATTAGTGAGCGATACTTAACAATAATCATCATGATAACTACTTAAGTAAATTAACTTATAACCTACTAGGATATACTTGAAAATGACACAACCAGCTAGAATGTCTATTATACTAAAAACATCATTACTAAGACAGCGAAACAGCGAAGTGTGAACCAGAAAATCGGAAATACACAAGAAACATCAACATTTTAAACTTGCCATAATTTTCAAACGCCCGTCAGATCTGTTCGTTTCATCTCAAGTTCGTAATTAACACCTTGTCTACCAAAATCCTTTATAATAAATTAACCCTATAATCTTCATAATCATCTAATTGGCAAGTAAATTAATTGTCTTAATAATTTCAGGTGAATTCCTTCCTGAAAACGTCGGAATACCTCTGGGCGAGAGTGGAGGTGTCTCGTTTTACATGCTTGAAGTTCATTATGATAATCAGGAGTTGCATAACGGTAAGTTAATAAGGCGTAGTGTTGAAGGTGTATAAAGTAACTAGCTTCTGCCCGCGGCTTCGCTCGCGTTAGAAAGAGACAAAAAGTAGCCTATGTTACTCTCTATTCCTTTAACTATCTTCACTTAAAAAATCACGTCAATTCGTCGCTTCGTTTTGCCGTGAAAGAAAGACAAACATACAGACAGACAGACACACTTTCCCATTTATAATATTAGTATGGATAGCTTTTGCCCGCGACTTCGTCCGCGTGGATTAATAGCTCCCATTCCCGGGCGATTTCCGGGATGAAAACTATGCTATGTCCTTTCTCGAGTACCAAACTGTATCTATACCAAGTTTCATTCAAATCGGTTCAGTGGTTTAGGCGTGAAGAAGAGACAGACAGACAGAGTTACTTTCGCATTTATAATATTAGTACGGATGATTTTCCCTCTGCGGGCTAAAGACCTCTTCTCGTACAGTAGTCGTGAGGTTTCTTGACCACGCTCTTTATTTTATTTCAAAATTAAAACAATAATTCAAAATCACCTATAATCTTATGCAATAATATTAGGAAATCAAATATATTTCAGTTAGGTAATTTTCTCGATGACTCGCACAATATTAAACATTTCGTGATATCCATACTAATATTATAAATGGGAAAGTGTGTCTGTCTGTCTGTTTGTCTTTCTTTCACGGCAAAACGGAGCGACGGATTGACGTGATTTTTTGAGTGGAGATAGTTGAAGGGATGGAGAGTAACATAGGCTACTTTTTGTCTCTTTCTAACGCGAGCGAAGCCGCGGGCAGAAGCTAGTTATATATATAATTTCCACTTTCACAAATATAAACTTTTTCAAACATGATGTTGGTGTAAAAGAAATAAATTCTATCTGTTTGCGACGTGTGTACTGTAAAACGCCCTTAGCGTTATTTTTGTGGCTCAGCCATAAGTTCACACTTAACTTGGCGTAATTTGATCCAAATATTTCCTAATATTGTGTATATGACAAAATATTTGTCTTACTTGGGTAATACAAAGTATACCCATAGACTCATAAGAATAAATTTTATATAACACGTAAATGTGTTGGCAAATACGCCAAGTGAAATCCCCTAAAATCATATATTGATTACAATAATGATAATTATACGCCAAATGTCTGAAATAGGTGAAGACATTGCTTCCCTAATTAAGATAAAATACTTTGAAGAAAAATAAGTGCGGTAAAGTATTTCCGCGTTACTTACAAACGCTACCCCTTTCAAAATTGTGTTTAAGTTCCAGTAATTAATTAATCTGCTTTTAAGAAAATGTTTCGTTAGGATATTTATTTTGTTAATAAAAATGCCAGAATATAAATACTTACATTTCCTCAAAAGAAGTAATTACTTACCTTAATCTAAAAAAAACATAATAAACGTTCTACGGGTTTAATGAACTGACTTATTAAGTACTTAATATTTTATTGGTATTATATGAAAAATGTTAAAAGCACTAGGCCATCACAAAATGTGAAAATCACCAAATGTGACAATCACTAATGTGACCATTTCTAAAGTTAATTTTAGAAGTTCATTTTCTATAGTAAAAAAAAACTTACAATGAATACAAGTCTGAAATCGCCAATCCGCCTTGAGCAAGTGTGGTCTTCAATGCTCGTGCCTTTTCTGTATGAGAAGACTTCTTGTTTATTATCTAAGTGGAACAGTAATACTCTGGTATTATTGCATCGGTATTAGAATCACTTCTTCAGAAGAATCAACTGCACACCTCAAAGCAATTTGCACTCAAATTCCACCGTACTAAGACTGTTATTTCTATCCCCAGTGCTCGACAGTTCAGGCATTCGTATCCACTACACATCGGCGCTAAGACAACACGACGCTGCTCTGATGGTGTCTGGTATTGGAATATCAGCTCTTCATGTGATCCCGCCAAAACAGAAGGAATATAGAACTGTTGGCATTTGCAGTACTGAGTGTACTCAAGAGGTAGGTAACACGATTTCTGAATAAGCAACAAAATGGTTTTATTGGTTATGGTGCTTAAGGCGATTTTTAACCTTAAACGATTTGTTTACAGACATTGCCACAAGACGGAGTCAACATTGTATCAGTTTTGCTGTATGCTCATGGAACAGCAAGAAAGATTTCTCTAAAACATATCAGAGGAACACAGGAACTACCCAGAATATCAGAGGTAAAGTAAAAAAATCTATCTTATTAAAACTAATTGAAATTAACGCCATCTATTATCGAAATTGTAAACTTTTACAATGATAACTTGTGTTTCTAGTTTGCAAATCGAATACTAGATGGCGATACTTAGTAACTAAGCTGGATTTGGTAATCGTTTGTTTACATGACAATAGATGGCGCTTATTCTTGTAATATTTTCAGGAAAACTATTATGATTCCCGCTACCAACAATCCCGAATTGTACCCCGAGGAAGGCAATTCAAGAGAGGCGATGCCTTGATAACAGAATGTACTTATGACAGTACTTCGAAGGATAAACCTATTTTGGGAGGCTATTCTGCTAAACAGGTAACATACCCCGAAAACGGAATAGCCTGTTTCCTTTTTTTGTATTTTGCTGTTACTGTTAGTTTTTGATTGCTTTCTAGTTTTTGTTTGTTTTGTAAAATCTTTAACCATAGTATTATAAAACTTAAAACACGTAAAATAATTAAGATGGGCTTAAAGCTATGCCGTAACAAAGGGAATTAGAGATTCATTTTCATAAGATGACTCGTCCAGCCGTGCTGAAAGCATCGCCACTTACCGGGTCCATTATATTTAATTCAAATTGGTCCAGCAATTTAGGAGAAGTTACATGACAATCACACGACCAGAAGAATTATGTATGATGTACACGTGTATAATAAAATGAAGTAATAAATGGAATAACATTAACAGAATGTTTGTTCTTTCAGGAAATGTGCCTATCCTTTATCCTGTACTACCCGAGAACAGAACTCGCGTCCTGCTACTCAATGACTCCCGTCAAAGAGTTCTTCGAGACGTTTGGGGTCAAAGAGTTCTATGGGCTGAACTTCATGGAGGTTGAGAACATTTTCCTGTCTTCCGGGTTAGTATCCGTTTTTTTTTAAATATTTATTTTAATAGATTTTGTGTTAGGATAGGATAATTATTTCATTGTAGGAATCGAGGGCACCTAGGTGTTAATAAATTACTTAGATTATTAGCAATCTTATCTCAGTGTCATTCTTCCAAAAATGACATCTTCACTCTGTCTGCCATTTTACACATTAAATCATTATTTGTATGTAATTCTTGTTTACGAACACAAGTGATTTGAGACACAATAGAAAGACAATAGCAACGCGACAGCAGTCGCTTGGTCATTAACCTTTCAACGAACAAGCGACGACCGGCTGTCGGGCTGCTACTGTGTCTCGAATTACGTGTGTTCGAAGTTTTAAAAGATTGAATTAATAAGTTCAACAGATTTTTACCAGTAGTTAAAAGCTTGGTAAATCTTTAACCTGTTTTTATTTTTATATGTAACACCTTCTCTTATCTTTCAGTAGCGGGGAGAACCTACCACTGCCACCGCTGTCAGATCTTGAAGCTCAAAGACGAATGAACGAGAGCGGAGGAGAACGGGGCGTGGAAGCCGATGACCAGGGGGTTGGCTTGATGAGTAAGTACTTCTCGTGTCAGGGTGGTGGTATTTGCGTTGGGTAATACAAACTATACTCTAAGCGCCTTACTAATAATCGCTGCATAAAGTTATGACAGGTTTATACGTCAAAAATGTATGGTTACACAGGCTTTATTCATTGCATAACTTTACACACTGATTATTAGTAAGGGCATAAGTTTATAAGAATAAGATTCATATTACGTTGTATCGAACACACAAACATTTTGCTAAGTAAGCAAAGTCGCACTATTATAGAAGTTATTACGTCATACAATCCACTGCATATAGATAAAAGAATAGATAGCAACCCAGTTACCCAGCTTCTTAACTGCATTAAGGTGATTTTACTTTACCTCTGGAGTTGAAATACACAAGCTCGATTCTCGTGCAGTCGAAAGTATATAAGGAAATAACAAAATTAAACTAAAAGTGAAGTTAAAAAATTAAAATAAAATACAAGTAGGGCGACTGAGTAAATAGGACTGTTATGAATCCACAGCAGTGTACAAAATTTTGCACCGAACAAGATAATTATGTATTGCATTGGTATTTTTTATATAAAGCAGGCACTGCTTAATTGCTGGTGGCAACTAGTTCTAAACGCATGACTGAGTAAGCAGCACGATAATACAAAAGGAGTACTCAAAGACTAAATCTTAGAAATCACTTAAGAATCGTCAGCTGACAACGAACCCAACTTAACAAAAACAGTTACAAATGAAAACTTCAGTTTATTAATCAGAATTTCCCCTTTTTCAGAGGAGCTAGTGATCTGGGAGCCTCCAGAATTCCGCAACAAGTCGTTCATAGCGCACCTGAACGAGATGCCGTGGGCTGAGCCGTTGTTAACCGAACAAATTGAGAAGACACTGTACAAGGGCATGCATATGACCTTCTGCAAGAAGAGAAACGATACGTGGGGAGTGGTGAGTTCACCCTTCTTCACAAGATTTTGAATAAAGTTCATATTAAAGTCGCAATGATTATCATTTCCGCATTAATCAACATAGAAAACTTGTGGCAAAGTTTCTTTTCCAATTTGATGGTTTGACAACAAAGGTTAATCCAATTGCTGTGACCAGTGTAATGCTTTGTACACTGGACAACGATTTATCGTTACGATTTGACTGTGCAATTCGTTTGTCGAATGATGAAATTCGACGCAGATTTTGTGGTCGTGTGAATGTGGGCGTTCGATAAACTGCACAAACCAACTGCGCAATCAGTTTTAGCACAAATGTTAAGTCAGACAGCTTTTCCATGCTAAAACTGTCAGACTTCACTTTTTATGTTATCTGTACTATAACATCACGAAGAATCTTTTCAACATATTTTTTGATAGATTGTTTTAGATTTTAATGCTAACGTTCCTAGTTTGTAGAATTGCCCGCCACTGTTCACTTTACATAACTCTATGTTCCATTGCTCACATCATAAACAATTTATTTTTCCATTTCCAGCCAATACAAATCCAGAGCTACCCGAACTACACAGAGCTTATAAGCAACGAAACTGCCGAGAAGTCGTGTCATTACAAAAGCGTCAGATTGCCGTCGGTCACCATGACCGCTGGGGCAGCGACCAGCACGTTTAGTTGGACGACCATGGTCGCCTTATGTATGATGTTGGTAGTAACCCGGTAATAAAGATCATGTTTTAATTTGGTACAAATGTGTGAGAATTTGTGTAAAATTTGTAATTAACCTTATTGGGTGACAAAAAAATGTCAATGTCAATTTGACAGTGAAGCGATATTCACTACGGGATTTGCTTTGGCAAGCTGATGATTTTTCTAAACATACCAAGCATCGGATAATTTTATTTTGCCAAATCTCACAATAGATGATGCGCAAATATTGCACAGGCTTTTGTTTTTCGTTAACTTCCTATTACTTTGCAATTGCCTTGTAATTTCAAATTTCTTACTGTCGTTTATCATTAAGTAGATTTTTTTTTCAATACCTATCTATTTCGTTCGAATGATTTCTTTAAACACTTATGTATTTCCTTTAAAGTAGCGATAATGTACGTGCCTTAAACTTCAAGTGTGCCTTTACGCCAATTTTTATGACCATTTTAACATAGCTGATTTTTAAAGCAAGGGTAATAAGTTTAGCGTACCTATGTATCATATTCAATGCTAGCTTTAAAACTAATTGATATATCTTATTTACAGGCAATGAATTGATTGTTTTTGATAAAATTTTCCCTTGATAAAATTAGGATATTATTACTAATTTGTACCAATTCGGTAATAACTTTTTCTCACACATTTTACCGAATCAGTAATCAGTCTGAGCCAATGATTTCGTTGTTTTTCGTTTTTTTTTTGTACTTTTAAAATGTTTTCGACCGACAAATAAAATAGTATTATTCAACCAAATTATGTATCATAATTTGCGAATATATGTACAGTTATTTTTTATGTACCTATGTATCATTAGGGTGTTGAACTGTGTAACGGTTTTTTTAAACTTAGGTACTTTGAGACTTTGAGTGGATGTTTTTTTTGTGATTATTGTACTTATGAGTGTTGCTGGAGTGTGTACCAAGCGGTATATTTTGTTTATTAATAATTTTACAAAACTTTCTGTTGCGTCCCAGTAAAGCAAACCATTCTAAGGTTTTTGCGCTATATATTTTCTAATAGGATTTTTTTAAACTAAGTACATACTTCGGTAAGTAGGTGCCTTTATAATCAATGTTGAAACTTTTGAACACCTAATCAGAAACTTTCTTGGTAGTGTGAATTTCACTACAACTTTTACGTCTATTTTATAGGTATTTGATTCTGTACAAAGTAATTAAATCTGGCATCACTATCACTTCCTAATTGCCAAATTTTTTTAATTTTTTATCCTGGTCACATTGTGCGATAGAATATTGCCAGCTTCTGTCGCTTTAGTATCTTACTATATTTTTATCTTTTTATCGTATGTTCTCTTACGACAAAGGTTAATCCAGTTTAATGGTTACTGAGCCAAACGGCTCGCTAATAATCATTTTACATAATATTATACTTGAATATTCCTGTCATGTACTCGAATGTAGCCTTGATGCTAAAGATATAAGCATTTAGCTGAGTCAATATACCGTTTTGATAATTCCGCAACATTTTATATCGCTGTAAAATGCTTGCTTTGTATAATTCTTTTTTTATTTCTTCATTTTATTTTATTTAGAATTAAGCTACAAACTTAACGCTGTTAATTCAGCAACTATTTATTTCAATTAATCCAAATTAAGTATTTTTTAAGTTTCAGTTTTTTATTGGCAACACTATTATTAATTCCTGTATATTTTGGTTAAGCTTTCAAAACTTAGGTAACTTTTAGGGCTGTGCTTACTTAGCTCCGTAGTGCCTTGATGTCTATTAAATCAAAGCCTTCAAATAATAAACTAGGACTTATCCACGTCACTAGAGTGACGTCATTCTTTATACAAAGAATAAACATGCAATACAATCGAAAAATATCATCCGATATTTGATTTACGATATTTTTGTACAATAATTTTATACTTTTATAAAAATATTTTTTGAAACAACATCTTCGTATGAAGGTAAGGTTTCGAGTCAAATAAAATGAACAATTGATTGCATTTTACTATTATTTTTATTTATATTCACTCTAATGAGGTTTTAGTTTGTAAGAATACGCTTAGTAATTAAATTTTATTTATTTAAAAAGTCAATAAAAATGTTTTATTAAATTAAATAGTTGTTTTTGTCACATACATACTTATGAACTAATATAATGCGCTTTCAGATCTATTTGGGTAATTATCTGTCCTTGGGTAATATTCTGGGTATCTTCTATTATTGTTTGTCGTAAATGTGTTCCAGTAAGAGCTATTCCACTGGTAATTTTGTGTCGTTTGGTAAAACGTACCAGTTTTGTTTGTAACCGTCTCGACGTTTCTTTGGGTATTAAAATTTGCATTCTGATAATTTGTGGAACCATTGGGATAAACGTTAGTATTAGGGTACACATTGGTGCTTGGATTACCATTTGGGTAAATATTGGAATTAGTATTACCGTTTCTGTTGGGTGTAACATTAAAATTGGGATTATTATTACCATTAGGGTAAAGAATTTGATTGAAATTGGCATTAGTATTGGGATATACACTGGAGTTTGGATCACCATTGGTAAAGGCATTAGGATTGGGATATACATTGGTATTTGGGTATACATTGGTATTGGGATAGAAATTACTATTAGGGTACACATTACCATTAGGGTTAACATTACCACTGGGATTCACATTACCATTCGGGTTAAAATTAGGATTATTCTGAAAATTACCACTGGGGTTAAAATTACCATTGTTCTGAAAATTACCACTTGGATTACCACTTAGAGTCTGAGCAGTTGTAGTATCAAACCTGTTGAAAAGCGCATTGGCTTCAGAAAGTGCAGGGTTAGGTGTAGAGAATCCGCTGTTGCCTTGTCCAGATAGAGGAATGGGATCCACGAAGGCGTTGGGTCTTTGAGGGTATGTCTGTGGTTCCTGTCTATTTTTCTCCAAAGCTTGCCAGTTTATGAACCAGAATGGTTGCTTGTCGATGGGCAGTTTGCTTAACCGGTCGATGAGATCTCGATCGCCATTGGCTTCGATCGGCAGCTTTTCTGTTGTGCCCTCGCCGAAACTGGAATAGAATTTAATAGTTGTTATTAAATTTGTTTGAAAAATAAATAAAAAAATTGTGGAAAATAGAATGTCACTGGCAACAATTTAACGAAAATACTCCATTTTTTCAGTTAACAGCGAACATTGGTTTTTACTCTGTTCATTATTTTGCTTCTATTTCTGTTTCAAGTTTAACAGATTCATGAGGAATATGTGCATTAGTATGTAATAGAATAGGTGCAATAAGGCTAATGTCGGGCTATGAAACGGAAGCGAAGCAATAACCCAGGACCCGGAGACAGATAGTGATCGTTGTCTTTCTAAATTATTATATAAGTAAGTGCTGATCTCCGAGTACCGGAAGGAGACGCTTGTCTGACTGCTAGTCCACAGAAAATTTACATTTGGGGTTGTATATTATGTAGAAAGACGCAATTTTTTTGATGTCAAGTTAAAGTTTCTTGGGTTGTAACCATTTTCTCACGGCCGCCATTTTTGAAAAAGAGGTTCAAATGTTTACCGTTAGTTTTTATGGTATCTCCGTTGCAGCGAAACGAAAACGGTCTTAAGATATTCACAGATTTTCCAACACATGTACAGATAGCAAGAAAATGCCATCGTTCTCAAAATATTTTTATCATGCCAATCGATCCTGTTTCTCATTCTGATCAAAAACTTCTATTGGCCCAACAGTCGTCGCAATACACTATGTTGGCAGAACTATCTGACCAAGACGTGGGACGGAATAAAACACGTTTGTGATGGCGTTCCTTCCTGAGGGAGTGTGCATGTGGGGGAGGGGTGAGGGGGAGTAGGGGGCGGAAGAGGAGCCTACCAAGGGCGGATTTTACCAGTCCGCGGCGCTGGTCATACATAAGCGAATGCCTGGATTACCCGACACCTAGTAGCAGGAGGAACCGTGGGGGCTTTATTGTAGGTAAGATTCCGACATAACGTTCCGTTCTCCCCAGTCAGTGGACTATGAGAATTTCCCCTTTTTGCTGCTCATGATAAAATTTGATGTCTTGAATAATGCAGACAGGTTTACATAGTTACCTACTGTCTTTTTGTGCATACCAACGCAAATCTAATGACGTGCAGATTTGGCCAGAATTAATTAAATTAAATAAGTATGTAAAACTATTTAAATAATTATTTTTTTGCTATTATAAATATAGGTGTACTATTAAAGATAGGTTAAGTGTATACATTATACCAGGGGCCCTAGTCTGCTATTACAATCGTGTCTCAATGACCAGTCATCGGCCGGATATTCGACAACTTTGACAGGTTTTGTACGGGAAATGTGTCCAAAGTTTGACGTTACACGTCAAAAATCGATCATTAAGACACGATTGTAATAGCAGACTTTATAGTGCGACTTTACTTGGCGTACTGGCAATATATTCGTGTTACTTCGGTAATACAAAATGTGCTCTAGATTGATATAATAAGGATCATATTGTTTTGCATCAAACACGCGAATGTTTTGCCAAATTTATACACCCAGTGAAGTCGCACGCACAATAACAAATCTATACTATCTACACTTAGCAAACTTCAAACGCAATTTATCATAAAACTACTGTTGTTACTTTTAGTTAATGCTGATTGCTCATCAGCGAACCTACCTATTTTCAGTCCAATCATTGTGAAATTGAATAATTATTTAACTATTTATAATTTTTATGAAAACTAAATAACACACAAACCTTTAGAAATAGACAATGGTGTCGATTCTCTTGTGCAAAAACTAAAGTTTTAAGTTAAGTGCATCTTTCTCTTTCCATTTCTTAAAGAAAAGGACAGAAGATACATTTTAGTTTAATCCTGTCAAATTAGACAGCGCCTGATGAAAATTGACGTATATTTAGACGCCATGTTTTTAAATTGCGTCTAAATTATCTAGGGCGTGTCTAAATTTGACAGGACTGAACTAATATTTGATTTTCTGTCCTTTTCTTAATTAAACGGAAAGAGAAAGATGCACCTAACTCAAATTTACGTTAGTTTGTGCACAAGAGAATCGGCACCACTGAATAAAATAAAAGATCTTAACAAAATTTTTAATTTTATAAAGTCTAAATACATTTTTTATCTTGACAGACTATCACTCAGCGTTTAGCTACTACTAATATTGATCAATGTTGACAGAATCATAAAAAAAATAAAAACGTAATAGAATAAAAATGATATTAATACCTGTATTTTGTTTTAACCAATATTTTTCGGGCCCTACAATGTATTATTCATATTAATCATATTTATTGGCCCAAGACCCATGTAACAATGCCTAGACCCCATCTAGTTTGAACAGCCTGGTTCATAAAGTCCTAAGCAATCACTAGAGATTTTTAAATAAGTATCTAACCTAAATATCAACTTGTCAATAAGGAAAGAACAGAAAAAAATATGAGACCAAATATTAAATATTCAATAAAGTATTAACATTACCGGTTTCCTAAAGGATCTTGTGTCGTGGTGGTTCTGTTTGGTGTTTCAGGAAAGCCAATGGGTCTTGTGCCCGCAAACGAAGGTCGTTGACCTGCCACGATTAATGACGTCACCACAATGAGGGCTGCTATCTGAAATTTTTTAAACGCCAATAGTTAATTGGTGTAATCAATGGTAGGTAGTTCAAAGATCAATTATTATTAAAAATATTTGTGAATTTGATCGAAATTATATTAAACTAGCTTTTGCCCGCGGCTTCGCTCGCGTTAGAAAGAGACAAAAAGTAGCCTATGTTACTCTCCATCCCTTCAACTATCTCCACTTAAAAAATCACGTCAATTCGTCGCTCCGTTTTGCCGTGAAAGAAAGACAAACATACAGACAGACACACTTTCCCATTTATAATATTAGTATGGATTGATTTTATTATATTATGATTTTATTATATGTATTGATGTATTGATTAAATAATGGTGCTTTTAATTTTTTTTTGTTTTTGTATGGCCATCCTGGACTTTTTTTAACTAAAAGCCCATTTCATAACATTTCCTTTCAACGATCTTTTCTTCAAAAGTTAGGTGACAGCGACAATGACAGTATTGCCAGATTACTAAACAACTATTAGGCCACTCATATACACGTGAATCTAGATTGTGATAATGTGGGGAGGGGGGGGGGGGGGGGGGGGAAATCGATACAAATCTTTTATGAATAAAGGTGATATGGTTTAAATAAATTTTGTTTACATTAATAGGTAAGTGATACGAAGTTCACCGGGTCATCTAGTATGTATATAATAGTAAACTCACTGCCTGATATCAACGTGTTTGTTAATATATAACAATAACTAACTAAATACATTAAACTTGGAGGGTTTATTCTTTGTGAAGAATATAAAAAATAGCCCTAAAGGGTTAAAATAGTAGGTAGAAGTTCGACATCCACGCGGGCGAAGCCGCGGGCGAAGCCGCGGGCGAAGGCTAGTAAATATTTTAAATCTAGATATTTTTTTTATCTTAATATTATTTTTGTACGTTGGAAATAAGAAAAGCTGTTACAGTATTATTTTTTACAGCATATTACACGCCTTTTTGTTATTTCAAACCGCATTAAATGGCTTTTATTTGCATGATTTGGATTTATGAAAATGATTCCATTCGTATTTTGAAAACAATTAAACATTACTTATTTGTGTCAGGTTTGACGGGTTGTAACCTCTATGGTTGTAACTGTTTTGACACTTGATTTGCCGGTTACTATGACAACGACATCCAACAGAACATGGACAACTTTTACATGGGAAAATGGAATTGTTGTTTTACTCTATCTTTCTCGCAATTTTAGAGACAAAAAGTAGCCTATGTTACTCTCCATCCCTTCAACTATCTCCATTTAAAAAATCACGTCAATCCGTCGCTCCGTTTTGCCGTGAAAGAAAGACAAACAGACAGACAGACAGACAGACAGACACACTTTCCCATTTATAATATTAGTATGGATATGGATTGCTTATTTTGATAAAATCCTGCCCCGCTTCTGCAGGAGCCTGAAATGTAAGATGCCTTTGAAAATCTCTATTAGCATGGAATCCCTATAGTGCACGGTTCGCCAAAGAAACTGTTGATAGAAAATATTGTCTGTATCTCAGTCCATAAATATCACTGTTGACTTAAGCACTGTTTTTATAAGCACTGTTGATTCATAGATACTCGTAGCACTATATCCATAGAATCCACTGTATACAAAAATATTCCTTGGTTCAAAGAAACCGTCTATGGAGTAGAATAGTTAGTAGGTAGAACGTGGTTCTACCACGTTCCAGGCTCCTTTTGCAGTCCCTCGGGGATGTTTGCAGAAGACCAGCGACAATTTTTCGTCGAATGGTGAGCATCCTTGGGTCACAAGGTAGTTTGTCGCCCGACCAGATACGTATACGCCTATGATGGTGTCGCGCTTAGGCAGTAGGGGAAAGTGCGTTCTTAGGGAGCCGCACATAGCGAAGGGATACGCTGTCAATACAAGTCGGGGGTGCGGATCATGTATATGTCGTCAAGTGTATACCGGACTCCCGACTCACGGTAGTAAGAGGAACCGTAGGGCTTTAGTCGGTAATCCGACATAACCTTATGTTTTTCCCAGACTTAAGTGTCCATGAGGGTTTCTCCAAGCAAAAAGAGAGTGAGACATTGTTGCGACATCATGACTTACAACTAATAATTATTGTAATAAATAAAAATTAATAATAACTCTATAACAGCACGGTCTGGCACTGCCAATCCATTCGATTTTGATTTTTAAATCGTGCATGTTGAGTTATTTTTGCAATGACATGATTATTTTGTCATGTATTTACACCACATTTATCTACTAGCTGTTATCTATGCAGTTTCTTAGGGTATGAATGATTGACTGACTATCCCTGTACTAAATTTATTTTAAATCGGTTAAGGGCTGATTTTTCAATCATCAGTTAACTTCTATCTATGGAATAATTATGACCGTTTGACATATTTTTATACAAAAGCTGTCAAAACGTCAAACATATTCTTCAGATAAAAGTTATCTGGCGATTAAAAAATCGACCCTAAGTAGTTTAGGCATGTAAACGTAACAGACACACACAAAGTGTTATTTGCAGTGTTTTTAGTATGGATTGGAGAAATTTAACAAATTAGCACGTATGTTGGCGTGAAGTATTCCCATTTGAGCACCAAAAATCGCCAATTGAAATGATCCTTGGTGCCAACGCATTGGTGCCAAAAAAAATGGTATTCAAACGGGTATACTCCATTGGCGTCTGTACTAAGATGCCCTCGGTATTTAATTAATCATTTGTATGCAACTACTTCTTATGTTTATATAAACAGTGCTTATCTCAACCGGCTGACCTTTATACTCCTTGCCTTGCCTGCGTCTAAAAACTGCTTTAATAATTATTAATCCGGAGAACATCGAATAAATTTAAGCTTCTTTAATCGTCTCGTTTTTTTTTATTTTCGGCATTCTACATACTGTCTCAAGTTTACTAAGAACTTTGCATTTGCAGTAAGGATAAGTAGATCTTTTTACATAGAAGCAAAGATTTGAAAAATTTGGCAAACAAATTTTTAAATCAGGATACATCACTTTCCACCTAAATAAGTTATCTACATGTACCTATTTGTGCTTTGAAAATTCTTTTGTCCATTATTCCATTTTCACAAGCAGTAAATAAGATCAGTTTATTTTTAGCCATACCTTATCTTTAATTAAACATCTAACTTTATGAATGACAAACCTACAATTTTTAACATGACTAGCATAACTTGGGCATAACTTTATCAACTATCTTAAAAAAAACCGTTAGGTTTTGGGCTTGGAATCACAATTAAAGAATACCTAATTCAAATTTAGAATCTCTATAACGATTTTAC
This sequence comes from Athetis lepigone, assembly GCA_033675125.1. Classification (NCBI taxonomy): domain Eukaryota; kingdom Metazoa; phylum Arthropoda; class Insecta; order Lepidoptera; family Noctuidae; genus Athetis; species Athetis lepigone. Next base: position 12,863,772 of record CM066224.1, read on the forward strand.
TTACCAGTATCTTCATTTTTGTGACAAATTCCAAATTCAAAATTTGAACAACGAGCACTCTGTTCCACGTTTAAATAGCGACTGGTTATGATACCGTCATTTAGCGTACATGAAAAAACAAAACTTGATTGAGGAAAACTAAGTCTGCCTATATGAGCACCTGTGTTAAGTTAACACCGGTTTCTTATACAAATTAAGTGTTTATGTTTATCTGAATAATTTTACCGTTAGAACGAGACGTTTACCCACTTTTTCGAAATGTGTTTACGTCGGTGTCCTGCGCACTGACTTAATTGATTTTAAATCTTCGAACACTCGTGATACGAGACACAATAATAAAAATACATTAGCAGACGTCTGTCGCGTGTCCAAAGGTTTAATTCTATGTTATGACTACTAAGAGACTTATAATCTAATATTATATTATTTATGTACTGGTTAAAATGTCGTGATGGCCTAGTGGTTAAGGCACCCGCCTCTCGTGCAAGTGGTTGTGGGTTCGAATCCGGGCAAGTACCAATGTGACTTTTTCAATTCATATGTACTTTCTAAAGATTATCTTAGACATCGCAGACATCGGTGAAGGAAAACATCGTGAGGAAACCTGGACTTGTAGTTAATATAAGTCTGAAATCGCCAACCCGTCTTGAGCAAGCGTGGTGATCAATGCTCGTGCCTTCTCTGTATGAGAAGAGGCCTTTGCCCTGCAGTGGGACAGTTATAGGCTGGTATTATTTATGTACTGGTTATAGTATAGTAAGTATCGACATACATACATGTTTCCACTATGAGGTAAACGAGAATGACCACTTTATAATTAAAAATATTTAAGTACCTATTCATAAATTTTTAAACCGGTTCTCTGATTTTTTAATGTATGAACTTTTCGTCTATGCTTATTAGTTTACATTCTGCATTCAATTGTCAATGTAAGCCCATTATCCTCTTGACGACCAACCAACAGCCAGCTGTCGGGCTGCTATTGTCTTTCTATTGTGTCTCAAATCACGTGTGTTTGAAGGATTAATGGTCGAAATTCAATCGGAATTCATTGTTTTTTTTTCAATATCTATGACCAGTCTAACCAAGCGGTATCGTGTCGTCCTGTAACTGGGTTGTGCAGGGCTGATAGGCAGTCGCTTCACGTGAAACACCGGTGTCCAGCTGAATCCGGTTAGGCTGGAGGCCGACCCCAACATAGTTGGAAAAAGTCTAGGGAGATGATGATCTAAGACTTTGACTAAGTATGCCAAATCTCATCCTTTAAACCGCCCAATATTTATGAAAGAGTATGCAAAGTTATTTATTCCTGTATGTACGTGGGACACTCAGAAAGTTTTGAGAAACTAAAAAACTATCTTCTATAGATAAAATATTTTTATTGAATCTTTTCAAAGAACTCTTCAGCAGCCTTTAGACAAAGTTCCATGCGTCTAAACCAATTTTCAACACATTTTTTCCAGTCCGACGCAGATACCTCTTTCACGGCCTTTTCGAAGTCTGCTAGCACGTTTTTCGGTGATGAAAACTGTATCCCTTACAGAAGATTTTTTATTTTAGGGAATAAAAAGAAGTCACACGGTGCCAGATCAGGGTTGTAAGGAGGGTGCTCGAAGACTCCAACCTCGGTGGTGTCCAGGAAGTTCCTCGTTTTGAGCGCTGAGTGCGCGGGCGCGTTTTCATGGTGAAACAGAATCCCGCGGAGCCCGGTGTTTGGTCGCTTGTTGCTCATTGCAGACAAAACTTCTGATAAGCATTTTGTGGTATACCATTCGTCTTTGATGCTGCTTTGGTCTTGTAATGAAATTGCATTCAGATACCTCGTGAAAGTGAAGAAACCAGCGATCAAAAGTTTGCCTGTGCTTCTCGATCGCTTCACTTTCGTAGGCGTTGGTTTGTTTTGAAACAGCCTAACTGTCGACTGACACTTTGTTTCTGGATCGTATTGATAAATCCAGGATTTGTCACCTGTCACAATGTCGTAAACGCGCCAAGACGAACCTGCTTCAAATTTTTTAATCATATCACGGCACCAATCCACACTGACCTGCTTCTGAGCTTTGGTGAGAATTTGCGGCACCCAGTGGCACACTATCCTTCTCATCGAAAGATGCTTGAATAAAATCTGGTAAAAGCTTCCCGATCCAATCTGCAGGGTATGCTGAATCTCTTCGTATGCAATTCGCGTGTTTTCTTGAATATTTTTTTTCAATGCCAGCACCTTTCTTCCGTGAATGCCGTGTTAGGGCGACCACTCCTTTGTTTATCCCCCAAAGTAAAGTGACCGCACTTAAACTCGCTATTCTAGTGGTACACGGAAGCTTTTGAAAGTCCGCCATCCACAAAAGCAATTTGAAGTCGATCAAATTTAATGTCTCATCAAGTTTTAAGCCACATTTAAAGCATTTGTTCCCAACGAGTAACACCCTCAAATGTCACACTGTTACTCGATGGGATTTTTTTCTGAAAAAATTCCCAACCGGTCACACTACCAGTCACACTGTTACTCGATGGGAATTTCTTCAGAAAAAAATTCCAACCAGTCACACTGTTACTCGATGGGAACACACTGTTACAGAACTTAATGAAAATAAGAATTAAATCGGTTTTTTAAATTTTTATTAAAATCAACAAAATAACAACATTGGTAAATACAGTTACTTAATTACGGACGTTAAACGTTAACATTCGTCATATTGCTAGTAATTCTCATTTTAATGTTTTAGTCATAGTAACAATATCTAAACACAATCGGCCTTATATAATATAACAGAGTAAATCATCACATTTTACAATAATTAACAGTCCTTATTTCTAATATTAATTTGAACCTTTAAAGAAGAATTTTCTAAATATAATCAGCCTTATGTTTGTACCTATATGCATGTATCACAGTAAATCATCACATTTTACAACAATTAACAGTTATTAATTCTAATGTTAATTTGAACTTTAAAGAACAATTTTCTAAATATAATCAGCCTTATGTTTGTACCTATATGCATGTATCACAGTAAATCATCACATTTTACAATAATTAACAGTCCTTATTTCTAATATTAATTTGAACCTTTAAAGAAGAATTTTCTAAATATAATCAGCCTTATGTTTGTACCTAAATGCATGTATCACAGTAAATCATCACATTTTACAACAATTAACAGTTATTAATTCTAATGTTAATTTGAACTTTAAAGACCAATTTTCTAAATATAATCAGCCTTATGTTTGTACCTATATGCATGTATCACAGTAAATCATCACATTTTACAACAATTAACAGTTATTAATTCTAATGTTAATTTGAACTTTAAAGAACAATTTTCTAAATATGATCAACCTTATGTTTGTACCTATATGTATGTATCACAGTAAATCACCACATTTTACAATAAGTATCAGTTCTTAATTCTAGTGTCGTAAAATCTCCAAAGCATGGCCAACTGAAATAAGACCTTGTGTTAATTCCAGCTGCACTTCCTGAATAAACTCGTCTCTTGATATAGATTACTTACCCCGTTTTCTTTTTGACGGTTTGCCTTGTTGTTTCAGAACATTTCTGACAGTATTCTGAGAAGAATCTTCTTCAATTGTGTGCAAGAAATGCATAATATTCGGGTGTTTTGTTCCAATGGTCTTATTTAGTTTATTATGCCAAGATTCGAGTGCATTTGTTGTGCGATGGGCGTCACCAAAAACGCACCACACTTTTAAATATTCCTCACGGAGCCACTGTTTTTCCATGTAGTTAATGATTTTTTTTGTGCCTGTACCTTCACTATCTCCGTATCTAGCAATTATGTAAACCCATCCATTAATTATCTCGTTTTCGGGCAATAATGGAAGAATCGCACTAAGTTCAATTATTCGCACCTCCTTCAAATCTTGTGACGTTCGTGAGGTCATATTCAGGCTTTTTCCTTTTTTAAAAATGGCTAAATGTTGTAATGATAATAACAACCTTTTATTATGACTGTTGGAAAGACTTTGATAATGGCATTCATTGCAGCCTTTTCATAATCAAGTTTAAATTTTGTTGGATTCCAATCCGGCAACTGCGACTTAATCATTTGAAACAGAATTAAGTAGCTCTGCATTGTTTTGTTGGTCATTAAAGCATATATCACAGGGGTTATATTTGTGTGGTTTATTGTACTACCAGTATCTACATGAATTGTATACAATTGCACGAATGGAGAAGGGCAGCTTCTGAATGTGCCATCGCCATAAAATTCTTTTGATTCACATGTAATTTGCCTTGCTTCCACCGAGGAAAATACGATTATTCGTGTATTATTAGTTTTATTTGAGTAGTCTGCTAACAAAAAGTTATTATATCTTGGTGGCACTTCGACTTCAAGAGCGTTTTTAAATAACATCTTTGAAACTCCAGCTTCTTTGTTCCGTTGTCTATACAGTGTACTTTTAACGCTAGTAAATTTTGGTATGTTGGATACAATATTTATACCAGCATCTTTAAGGTTGCCTATCATGGAATTGTATTTTTGTGGAATGTTAGGAAAGTCCGGTTTCTACAATTCAGTCTTTAATTTATGGATTGATTCATCAATTTCGTTCTTCGCAAAGTCTGGAGCATGGCTATGAGCAGTCTCGTCTAGTATTCGTTGATCCTATAAATAGAAAATAGCAACAATAATAACAGGAGTCAAAGCTGTCGTTCGTCATATTGTTTAACCCTGCGTATGATTAAAACAAGTTGTTTTAAAACACGTGTTTATAACAGTTCCAAATAAATCGATTAAGTGTTTATGCCGCGTTTGTGTATGACGCATCTACTACTACTTAGCATACATGTTGAACGTCACTTGTCGCGCGCCTAATGTTGTCTTATAGTGTAAACTCGGCTTTATTAATAATACATATTGAAACAAGTTTTAAGCAATTTCAGACCACTGGACATTTTGCGAATTGGACATTCTGCGCCTAAACGTTTTAAAAGCCTTAAGAAAAAATGTTTTAAGCCGCTTTTAATAATAGCGTATGCTTGGAAGAAATGAAAACGAATAAGTATTTAGGACTTTAAGTGGCTTGAAATAAAACAAATCTATAGTTTTATGAAAATAATGCAAAGCATTCATTCACAAATAAACTTATTGATTAACAAACAAACCATAGGTTTATCAGTAAACTTTATTATATAGGTACTTACTTTTATTCTCAAGATTCCTTTGCAAATGTTTCGTTTTGTGCACGCCCACACTATTAATCCGCTACTATGCTTTCGTCTAGCATAAAATTGATGTCCACTTCGTAGCAAAATTGTCCCACCATTCCTTTTAATTAAATTTAATGGCACTTGACCGGACGAACTAGATGCGGTGGGCTCTGACATTGTCGACAACGTGCACTTTGCTTCGTTGCACTGCTCTGACTAATTCATTTCATTTTGCGTCCCTCTCCCCCACTTACGACACGTGGGAGTAATTCTAATTTTATTTGTATATAATTTGGAAAATCTATAATTTGTAATTTTTGTGATTTGTATATTTAGTATAGCATTATAAGCGCTTTGGTTTAAACTGTAAGCTTATATTGCTTAAGTTATGAATAAATAAATAAATAAATAAATCTTACTAGTGGCCGCCGCCGCCGGGGCCGCGGGAAGAGGGATGCAAAAGTATTTTTACATTAAATGTGCATGGAAAATAACCGCCATTACACACTCGCGATAACTGATGTTGCCGGCTTATCATAACTTTATTTTGCTATACATAATTTTAATTGTCACAACATACTTATGGCTAATTATATGTATTTGGAAAATTGTTTAAAGTTCAAATTAACATTAGAAATTAGAACTGATAATTGTTGTAAAATGTGATGATTTACTCTGATATATTATATAAAGCTGATTGTATTTAGGTACCTCCCCCCCCCTTATTACGTGGGACTTAAATATAGATGGCGAGATGTGGGTGTAATATTACACCTCTGCCTACCCCTTCGGGGATCCTTCAGGACTAAAATGTTGAATTTGCAAAATGTTGAATTCGCAAAATGTTGAATTCTCAAAATGTTGAATCCTAAAATGTTGAATTCGTAAAAAGTTGAATTTTCCGGACCCATAATGTTGAATTTGCAAAATGTTGAATACCAAAATGTTGAGTCCTGGCACCAGACCGGTCGCGGTGGAGGTATTTGGGGGAGGCCTAATTCCAGCAGTGGACGTCTTTTGGCAAATCTTATGAACTTCCTACTACACGGAAAAATATCTGGCACCCACATGGACCATCAAACTGATCAACTTTTTCCGGTTTGTTCCCGTTAAGTCACACCACTTTGTATCACACAGCACACTGTTACCCATCGGGAAAAAAAATCCCGGTTAGTAACACTGCAACTCAAAGCCACATTTCATTGATTTACACTGCAAAATAGTTATGGTTTACATATCGGGGTATTGTAAGTTTTCGCACAAGATCACATAAATCAATCAAAAGTACTAGGCGCGCAGTAACGTGAAGTGGTAAATAGAAAACGTGATCCACCTTTTATTCCTAAGAGGATCATCATAATGTGGGATGCATCGAAAATAAATCATTATTTTAACTATTATAATAAATACCAGAGTTATTCCTTTTTGTTTCATCGACGTTCCTGATATAGGAAATTAAGAATTAAACTGTTGTAGTCCTAACATAAGTTAGAGTCCGGAGTATGTACGGTGGGCAAAGCAGATAAGTATCCAGGGCCGTCAGATACAGTTTAAGTTTTCTCAAAAACCCACGAATATTAAACAAAATTTAAACTATAGTAAAAAATGACTAGTTCTTCAATTAGGTTAAATTTGATTTGAAAACATTCATTGGTATTCAAGAAAACCTCAATTGTATATGACGGCCCTTGATACTTTCTGCTTTGCCCACTAGCAATTCCGATACGTCGTAGCGATCCCAAAGCTGGTCCACAGAAAAAGTTGTTCAGTTTGATGGTCCGTACCATACCCTCAAGTTGGCGACACCCTGTAGGTTTATGTAGGTACTAACTTTACCATGTGGTAGGTTTATGTACTAATTTTACAGGGCCGTCTATGTGGGTGCCAGATATATTCCCGTGTAGTGGAGGAGGAAGTGTGCTCATTATAAGATATTCCAAAAGACGTTCACTGCTAAAAATTGGCCTCCCCCAAATACTCCACCGCGATCGGTCTTGTGCCTCTTGCACCACAGGACTCAACATTTTGGTATTCAACATTTTGCAAATTCAACATTGTGGTCCGGGTGCGAAATTCAACTTTTTACAAATTCAACATTTTGGGATTCAACATTTTGCGAATTCAACATTTTACGAATTCAACATTTTGCAAATTCAACATTGTAGTCCTGAAGGTCGGGGATACAGGCGTGAGTCTATGTATGTATGTATGTATTTAGGTATTGTAATTTTATTTAATTATTTAAGAATAAAACGTTCAAAGGAGAATCACCAGCAATATGACGAATAAATGTTTTTGAAGTAAAAACCGATTTAATTCTTCTTTTCTACTACTGTAATATTGTGACTGGTTGGGAAATTACTAATAAGAAGTTCCCATCGAGTAACAGTGTGACTGGTTGGGAAATTAGTAATAAAAAGTTCCCATCGAGTAACAGTGTGACTGGTTGGGAATTTTTTCTTAAAAACATTCCCATCGAGTAACAGTGTGACATTTGAGGGTGTTACTCGTTGGGAACAAATGTCTCATCAAGTTTTAAGCCACATTTAAAGTCGTAGAAAATCATCACACTAAAATGTTCGCGGTGCAGATTCATTTTTAAAAGAGACACGTTAATTTGATTTGACTCTCAAAAAAATGTAGAGGAAAATACAAATTTCGAACAATGGTATTCTTACTTTTAAATAACCATATTATTCAAAATAATTACAAATGGCCAGTGTCTTATACATAAAAACGTTTTTTCTCAAAACTTTCTGAGTGACCTGGTATTAGATTTATATATGTACAGTCTCCAAAGGAGATATGTAACCAACTCATACTACGAAACTATAATGTTACTGTTCAAACTATTCACACAATGACATTTACACACACCATCATGTCGTGCGGTCCAACCCATTTATTATAGCAGAACATAATTTCAAGCACGATCTCAACAGTTGTGTTAGCGGAACGCAAGACTGATTCACCTTCCGTGAGACAGAGTCCGAGTTCAAACCACACCACAGGTTGAATAAGATGTTCTTTTTGAGATTTCTAATTTCTAGTTTAAGTTATGAGGACTATACTTACTAAATAAAATGATGTTTCGGACCGGTTTGAGACAACAAGTAACAAGATGTTCGCTTATTTAAAATTATTTGCCAGTTTAGCAGTACCCTACCCACTTACGAATAAATGTTCTTACGTTTAATTGTGATTAAAAGTAAAGTTAGTCTGCATAAGCAACTACACCCAACTCCTTCTCTGCTTACCTACACTATTACGATTTTGTTTAACTTTGACCATATTGTGTATATCATCTAACAATATTGCAAAAAGTCAGATTATTGTTTTGCATGAGCAAAACATTTCTATTAGTGAAATCGCAAGGCAATGATATCGGTGAGTAACGATAATATTAATAATGTAATTAGATAACGAATAATAATATAATAGTTTTTACATAAATATCTTATATTAATATTTATTTATAACATATTATTCATATTTAATAGGTATAAATGTTTTCGATATTTTTTCAAGTTTGTTATTTTTGTTATTATAATATAAATCAGTGGTAGACAACCCGCGGCCCGCGTTCCTCTTTTTGCGACCCGAGACTGTATTGTAAATGAATATATATAAATTGCATTTACATTATATCGTATAACATAACTTACGAAAATAGAAATAATACAAATAGTTATATAAGTATAATCACTAAAGTAAACAAATATATTCCCATATCTTTATTTATATTATGTATTTTTTTTTTCTTATTATAAATAATGTAGGAGGTTTCTAATACTTATATTTATTTTTTGCAGAGAAAAACTGTTCGACTGTGCATCGTCACGCTAATAAAGGTGGAGTAAACCGTCGCCTGCTAAGAGTCCAGATTTAAACCTCATAGAAAATTTGTGGGGTCAAATGGTGCTGAACTGGGACCCTTCTCAAGTTAGAACTAAGTCTAATCTGGATGACGTAGTAACTTCGACTTGGGAGTCGTTACGTGGTAGTAACATTTAATTTTGTTACAATATGGTTGCCAGTATGAGCAGGTGATTGCAACTCGTCATAGACAGCGAAGGAGCACCCATTATTTTATAAAAAAAAAATACTTGTAATGTAAAATGTATTTAGATTCTTTTATATGATAACAAAAGTCTCCGCCGACTTATAGTAAACAACATTTTATACTTTATTGTATTGGCGATTTAAATTTCACAGAACAACAACAACTACACAGTAACAATTTAATTAAAAATAGTATATAACTTCAAACATCGTAGTTTTATTCTAACTTTCAATGTAACAGCATTGTATATCTATAAAAACATGTAAAATAAGTCGGCGGTAGTGGAATGTGAGTGATGTTATTGTTACTGGATCAAAAATATTATATTTTTATCTAGTGACATGGTTATTCACTCCGTCCATTGTTTATTATAATTGTATAAAAACAAATAATTGAATGTTTCTTAATAAACATAATTATTGTTGTATTTATTAATAAAACAAGTTAAATTGTAATGTTGTTTTAATTTTCTAAATAAAAATAAGATGTTTATTTCAAAAAGTGTTATTATTTGTTAAATGTGCTGTTTTGAATAGATAAATCATTTTTACAAAATCAAAAAGAACAAACGGTATCGTGTGGTTCGAACTCGAACCAGTCCACGTCTCGGGTCAAATGCTTTTTCATCGCGCTACGAGAACGCTAGTAACATGAGCGAAATTAAGATATGCTTCATGGGTGTGATCGTATTCTATAACTGCGATGTGTGCGTGGTTTTGTCAATGAGTGTTATACTGATTATGTTTGAACAGTAAATTGTAGTTTCGTAGTGTGCGCGCATGGATACATATCACCTTTGGAGACCGTACTATCAACAAAAGTTGGGCATGCCCATTTATGAAAATTTTCCTGCGAACGCGCAGCAAGTGGCAAACCACGCCCTTCTTTGCTCCGGCCAATTAGAGACAATATGTGATTGTGTGAGTGCAGTGTGTGCGTGTCACAAAAAATAACAACAAACATTAGCCAGTGCGAATTTGCTACTCGCTCATTGTTCACGCCTCCCGTTGTCATTCCCGCCTCAATTTTTACGACCTGTTTATTTCTACCGGACTGATTGCCTGCCTAACTGTGACCCCTTGTTTTGTATATCGGACTGTGATCGTAGAACTCTTTTTGACTCTTGCTCGTATCCTGGACTTTGTGTATTGTGACTACTGCCGCTTTATCATGACGACGCGAAACCTTAACCAAGAAGAAAGAAACGAAATTATTGTCTTGTATAGACAAGGGCTGAATATATCACAAATTGCTGTGGAGTTGAATTTGCAAGTAAGTCATAGTTTTTTATTCAAAAACAAATAAACATAAATTCACTCCTCCCACCGAATAAAATGGTAATTGTTTTTTATTAATATTACAGGATAAATAAATTTTACAGAATACATAAAAACTATTTTATGGAAATATTATTATCTAAGCATGGGTAGATCGCAAGTTAGACATTTATACGTCAAATCAAAGCATTTTTTTACAATATATATTATAGTTTGATAAAATTAAGTTACTTACAAAAAAAAACATTACTGTAATTAAAGGGCAGACATTTTGTAAGTAATGCATCATAAACATTTTATTAGCGAGAATCGTAACGATTTCGTTGTTAATATTCATACATTAAAGTTTATTCATTTAAATAATGTTTTATAAAACCTTTCGCTTAGTATTCGTGTGAAATCTAAGCGATAGTGCATAGTAATATATTTTCCTTTAAAAATTTTAATTATAAGATACTGTAAATTAGCAAAATGATGTTATTTTCTTACGCGAATGATTTAATGGTAAACATAGCTTACCGATTAGTTAGCATTATCTCACAATTGAAAGATCTCACAAAAAAAAAGGAAATTTTTAATAATTTCTTGTGGTATTGAAGTGTATTTAGATGTTTAGAGAATAATAATAGTTTTTTTTACGAAACTATTGAAATTAAGGTAGGCCGCCTAATAAATCTTATAAAAAAATTCGAGGAATCTTAAAAAAAATGCAAGAGTGTAATAAATGCTCTGACTACCGAATATGCAATAACACAAAAATTATAGTGTTGCCACATTACCATATTATTGAGTGGGGGCGTGAATTATTAATTTAAGCAAATTATTTGTGTGTTTTTTTTTCTATGGGCCTCAGTTACCTGACAATAAAGGTTTATATTATCAAGTACTGTTCCATGAAAGTATTTATAAAGTGTGTCGTTTGTGTCAATAAAGCTTTTTTGACGTGACAACGTCTTAAATTAGGTTGCGGCTGGGAGTCACTTATGAAAAAGTGTAACGCTCGGTAACGTTACGATGAGTCACCGAACGAGAGAGAGGCCCGCCGAATGCCTTGCGTCTCTCTCCCACTCAACTATGATCGGTAAAAGACGTTGTCACGTAAAATCTTCGCCCGTAAAACCGACTTTACAGGCAACCATTTTTTTATTTTTAATTTTATTTTTAGTACTATACTAATATTTTCATTGTAGGCACAATTATATAAATCGCATTATTTCTGTATGTTATAAACAAAATTTGTCAAACATTCAATACTAAACTTTAAACTACTAACGAAATTTCTGATGTCGCTTCGTTTCATATATGTAATAAATTTTTAAATATTTCTTACATGTAATTTTTTTTTGTGTGATTTAAATATATTATATGTCTGATGCAATATCGAAATATTCCTAAATGTATGAAAAAAAGTTAGTTCAACAGGTTTTTACAATCGTATGGTTAGTTCGGTAATAAAAAAAATTGATAAAATAATGACCCTTTGGTGGTGTTCGGGAAACAATGTATAAACACATCTTTTGTTTCAAAAGAAAATTCTAACTGCACATCAAAAATAACAAGTGTGCATGTAGTATACTTATTTTCGAAAAAAAAATTTGGGCACCCCGAAGTAGGTTTTCATTGAGTCCGTTTTATTTATACAGACGGATGTAAAAGCCCTGCAAAGCGAGGCTCCGTCAATCTTTCCTTCCGTCCTTGATTAATTAATTTCGTTCATAAAAAATAGTGCTGCAAATGGTTGCTAATTTAGTTATATTTTGAGTTGAGTATTATGCTGCGTCAGCAATTTCGATTGAATTTTGGATTAGTTTTTTAGCTCAAAAAGTTTATTTTGTTATTTTCGTTTATATATATTATCATGTAAAATATTTAAGCTTAAAGATCTTATTGTAATCGTGTATAATGCAGTCAGAAAGTTTGTTTTTTTCCTATCTTTTTCAAAGACATTGTTTGGGACTTTTATGACCCTATAACAAATCTTTCAACATTTAAACAATGGCTCTTCGTCACCATTGTTTAAAACTGTGCTTGCGCTCTTAAGTAGTTTGAATAAAGCACACATTTGCTTAAAAGAGTTTCATACACGGATGGAATTTCCCACGTTTGTTTGTTGTTTACTAACCATAAAACAGATAAGACTGCTACTACGACCCAAAATAGATAATATTATTTAAAAACGTATGGGATATTTCTCATGAATTTAATCCTTTTGCACACAATATTTTATTGTAGTTTTAATAAACTGCTTGTAGTGTATAATATAGGAAATATTAAGTTACAATATAACGCTAATCGTGATTTAATTTTTTGCAGAGGTCCACGGTTCGCCGCTGGTTGCGAAGTTATGAAGACGAAGGGAGTATCCTCGAACGCGCTTGTGCACCTCGACCGCGGGCTATTAGTCAAAATCAATTTTATTAAGCAACATGATCAATACATCCTTCCCGCTCGCCAGATTTAAATCCCATTGAAAATTTATGGGGTTTAATGGTTCAAATGGGATAACAGGGCAGAAAGAAATAAAGAAGCACTTGTAAGCCACTGCGAGCAAGCTTGGGATTCGTTACGAGGTTCCAACTTGTGTGAAGTCCTTGTAAGGTCCATGCGTAACCGGTGTGATGCTGTAATAGATGCAGAAGGAGCAGCAACAAAATATTAAAACGTAAAATTTTGAACAGTATTACGGTGTAAACGGGTTTATATATTATCCTATATACAGGGTGGAAAGTTTTTATGGGCCCTGAAAGAAAATTACTTTAAATCTTTAATAGATTTTTTTTTACATTCCTTTATTTTAAATAATAAATAAAAGTGCATTAAAATATTTTTGAAAATGTGTCACACCCGGGTATCGAACTGGCTTAAAATATAAAAAAACAACATTCTGTATTTTATGACATCAATCGATAGGGTCACTCATAAGGATCAAATCTTTCAAACAAACAGTAAATTAAATTAGAGCATAACCATAAAATTTCAACTTTTAAAATCTAAATTAATTTTTTTTTTTTAAACATAAAATTCTTCAGATTTATTGTTTTCCTTTAATTTAATGAACCATGTTTGTTACAAAAATTTCGTCCTTGACGTCTGTTGTCATAAAAATACAGGGCGTTTTTTTTTTTTTAATTTTAGCCAGTTCGATTTTCATGTGTGTCCGAGTGTGGATGCCATTTTATTTCTTTTCAAAAATAAAGGAATGTTTCCTTTAAGTAAAATTCTTTGACTTAACGATTTAAAGTAGTTCTCCTCCAGAGCCCATTGAAACTTTCAACCCTGTGTATTTTAAAATACCTCTTAATTTTTATGGAAACTACTTTACACAAATTTATAACAGTGAAAAAATGCAAAAAATATCGATAATATAAGTTTTTAAAGCAGTACTTATAAATAATCAAGAGAATTTAAAAAATAATTTTTAACTCGAAACTACAAAAAATTTCAGATTACACATGTTTCTTTTTAATACAACTGGATACGACGATTCTAATTTATTTTTTTATGATTGAAAAAAAAACTAATTGTATAATATTTAACCTATATGAAATCACCATACCTAATATCTAACCACCTATATCGTAACCATGTTGTGTAATTATATTCCTTAAACAATTAGATTTTTCAACAGAAAGATTTTGATTATTACAAAACCATGCTGTATATTAAATATAATAATAATATAAAAAGTATATTAAATAATAAGGTTTTAATTCAAGTTGGTTCCAATTTTCACTTTTTTTTGCGATTTTCCAATAATAATAAAGTATCAGACAAAACCATCCTGTATAATTGAATTATAGTTTAATTTTCTTTATTCTTATGAGAAATATGAATAAATTTTAATCTTTATCTCTGCGCATTAAAAGATGATTAAAATATGATTGAAATTGAAATATGATTGAAAAAAAAACTAATTGTGTAATATTTAACCTATATGAAATCACCATACCTAATATCTAACCACCTATATCGTAACCATGTTGTGTAATTATATTCCTTAAACAATTAGATTTTTCAACAGAAAGATTTTGATTATTACAAAACCATGCTGTATATTAAATATAATAATAATATAAAAGGTATATTAAATAATAAGGTTTTAATTCAAGTTGGTTCCAATTTTCACTTTTTTTTGCGATTTTCCAATAATAATAAAGTATCAGACAAAACCATCCTGTATAATTGAATTATAGTTTAATTTTCTTTATTCTTATGAGAAATATGAATAAAATTTTAATCTTTATCTCTACGCATTAAAAGATGAACAATTATGAAAATTGATAACGAATTTGTTTTTAAATAATTACGAACTGGTTTAAGATATCACCTTTAAGCCCTTTTTTCTCATTTGTTTTATTATATCCGGTTGGATAGGTGGTTACCGATACCAAAATAAATTATAATTTATACAGTGAAGTTTGAGTAATCAAAATCATCTTGTTTATCTGTGTAACATTACATAATAATCATATTTGTATACAGAATGGCTTGTATTGTAACTTTTTTTACCCTTTCACAATAATATATAATAGTGCCTGTTCAAACCACCCGGTTAAATTGCATTACACAGTTTGAAATAAATATAATTGTTATTTCCCCACGCCATAATATATGACCATATTTTGGAGTGTAATTAAGTTTATTTTGAATCGATAATAAAACATTGCACAGTAAATAATGAGGTTCAAAGGTTCACTTTTAAGCCCTGTGGTTTTTTACAATCATTTTATTGTAATTAACTTACTAGAAGAGGTTCCTGCTCTTATATTCTGTATTATATGTTCCAGTAAACCATAATTTTTCAGGAGTGTTAACATAAAAAGTAATTCCTAAAAAAAGAAACTATTTATGTGCAGGTAAATGTTATGTGTTGTGTTTTTACTAATCTGTAAAAATTTGTTATTAAATTAATATCAGCATGTTATTATTAATATTGTCAATGATTTTGAATACGCCATGTTAAATCAGTACAACATAAATACTATAAGCAGAGACCGCATTGTAACACAGTCTCTACTTGTCGAATGTATTTATTCGTTTGTATTTTCATGTATTTTACGTTTTCTTGTCTTGATTTTTTTTGAATGCATTCTAGTCATTTCTTAATATTAACAATAATGTTACCAGACGAAACACTTATTATTATGTTATTTTTTAGTTTATGTTATTATGTGTCTATGTGTTGTTAGTAATACTGAAAAGGTATATAATGTAATATATAAATAGAAACCAAAATATATGATTTACTTAACAATATTATCTTATGTTAATTGCAACATATTTTTATTGTTATTAGGAAATTGTGTTTAAAAAAATAAATGCTTTATAAGTTAATTCGTTGTTTTTCTACAAATGCCAATCCTTAAAATTATATTATATTTTATTTAACGCCCTAATAACCCTAAAAGAAATCTAATTCTGTAGAGATTTTGAAACAAAAAGCAAAAATGTTTAACACTTAATGACAAATAAACAAAACATGCCGTAAAAAATCATCAACCCACGCCCGTGTTCGACATCTGTATAATAAAACATAGTAACTCTTTTATTATGCCCATACAATTGTCTGTTACCTGCTGTAATAACTGTCCCCCGCTCACGTAAGTTAAACACGTAAGTTCTTAATAATTGTACTATCCATCACAAAAATATTTTTTCTATTTGAACCAGTAGTTTGAGATTGGCTCATTCAACTAAGCAAACACAACCCTTCAGGTTTGTAATATTGGCTCCACTCCGGCAGCCAAATGGCATGCAGAGTTAAACGTAAAATAAACGAAATAACATTTTGCAAGAAAATAACATCAGAGTTAATAGAATAGATCGTTAGATGTAATCCCACTAATATTAAATGTGTTTTTTTTAATGTTTGTTCTGTTACACTTTCACACAAAAACTTAGAAACGATTTTTTATGAACTTTACTGTAAAATAGCCAGAATAACATATGGGCTATATGACGTCATGATTTGTCCCAGCGCACACCGCTAAAGGTGCAGCGGAGCGCATTTGAAGATAACAACTTAATATAAACCTTAACTACCTTGACACACGGTCAATAAAAGAATAAATTTGCACGCAGTGCTCGGAGCGCGCTCGAATATTGACCGTATGACAAGGTAGTTAAGGTTTATATTATATTATTGACTACAAATGCGCTCCGCTGCGCATTCAGCGGTGTGTGCTGGTCCTAAGACCTATGGGCGAAGCTGTAATCTAAAACAACATAATGCGGGTGAGACCACGGAATACAGTTAGTTTATTACAGTTTAAATTAAGTTTATAATGTCTTAAAACATTTATCCCAGGAATATAGCTAAATATTAAAATAAAGCAATATCAATAAAACATTTTGCCAAAAACAATCAGAATGTATAAATACGTAATTACTTATAGTTAACAATGATTCATAAAGCGTCTTACTAATAATCGCTGCATAAAGTTATGACAGGTTTATACGTCAAAAAATGTATGGTTACACAGGCTTTATTCATGACATAACTTTACACAGTGATTATTAGTAAGGGCAAAAGAGTTTACGCAGGCCGAGTAAGAATTACAAACACGCCACAAAACAAATGAATGAACCCTGCTAACAAGCACGTGCATAGTAGTGTGAGTGTTCACTTCTAAACTTCATTGTATGTCGTTGTGTAGACAAACACTATCATAATACGATTCCTATTGGTCGAAACTCAAGCTCCGCGCGATCGAGCCGAGAGCCGTGCTATGCGATTGTCGCCTTAGAGATGGGCAAGCGGAACTTTAGTCGATAGTACATACTAACCTATTACTGTCCCACTGCAGGGCAAAGGCCTCTTCTCATTCAGAGAAGGCACGAGCATAGATCACTACGCTTGCTCGAGGCGATTTCGAACTCATGTTGACTATAAGATATACATATATTTTATGAAATTAATATTAAAACAAATAAACAAAATTTGAGTCGATAATGTCGTCGATAAAAATATGCAGTTGCAAAACAAGAATAAAAAACAGAAGATGTCAAAGATAGAAAAGAAAAAGAAACGGCCAAAAGCGTGTCGGGCCACGCTCAGTGTCCGTCACAATAAGTGTTCCCACTTATAAGTTTTAAAAAAGGCTATTTGTTACGTTGACATACTAAGTACGCAGAAATTATTTTGTACAACCTTTTTATCTTTTTTGTATAAAAACTGTTCTTTCCATCAAGTTCAAAATAATTTTCCTAGAAAGCCCTTATAGATAGATAGATAGATAGATAAGGCGTTTATTTGGCGCAATAAAGACACAATACATACAGGCAATAAACAAAAACATAAGAAAGGAAAGAGAAAAAAATAACATAAACGATACAAGCTAGAACCACACTATTAAAATTCGACTCGAGACTGACTTAAGACTCGACAACACGAGTTTTCCTTGGTTCGCGTGGAAGTGATGTGGTTCTGGCTTTAAAAAAAAAAAAATTGACCATAGACTATAATTTGATTCTTTTATCAATACTACTGGGCGGTGTGTGTCTCATGGTTGCACCAAATGGGAGTCCAGCTCAGCATATGCCAGGTATAATGCCTGACGCTGGTATTCTGCTGCATCCCGTTAGTGACATGCGGGTGTCGAGAGGACACACACATATGAAATTCCAACAGACCAGATACATGGTGCGGGTGCGGCGCGTATATCATAAGAGTGGTAAGTACCCACATTTTGACTTACTTGCGTAACGGACGCAGAAATGATTTTAGAATTTAAAACTTATTAAATATTTATGTGAGTCTATTATATTAGTGTACGAATTTACATGTTGGTGTATAATAATATAGTTTAGGTAAGTATGTATAAAAAGTACTATACATGTGTAATGTTAGGTAAGTATGTATTGTATAATAATAATAATGGACAAGACTAGCGTACCTGTATATTTTTTATTGTAAATATAATTATGTATGTCTAATGGTATACCTATTTAATGTATGTGTGTGTGTGTGTGTTGTAGTATATATGAGTACTCGCTTCGTTTTTAACATTTGCCTCTATCTTTGTCTACAGGACTACGTGTGGACAAAACTTGTCGTTTGGAACAGAACAGCTATAATATGGACGTGTTTGCGACGGTCAAGCCCAGTTTTTTTTGATAGTCTACCAGATACTGCCGTAATTGACTTCTGAAGGTACCTAATGTTTTTAAATTCCTTATCGGCGGGGGAATGTTGTTCCAGCACTTGGATGCGGCATACCTGAAACTGCCTCTGAAGGCGGCCGTCTTGTGCACTTCTGTAGAAAGTTGCTGGGAGCACTGTCTGATTGCGCATTCTCGTCTACTAGCGATCCAGCTCAGTTTATTGTATAGATAAGCTGGCTCTTTATATTTAATAATCCCAAACAGAAGACACGCTAAGTGTAACTTGCGGCGTGATTGCATTTTAAGTATAGAGTGTTTATTTAAGAAAGGTGTTATATGGCTTCTAGGAGGAATTGAGTAGCAAAATCGTGCACAGGCGTTCTGTACTCTCTGAACCAGTCGCTCAGTTCTTGCCAGCAATCTAGGACCGATAACGATATCAGCATAATTTAAATTGGAGAGTACTAGGGACTCAACGAGTCGAAAACGCAGCTCCTCCGACAGATACGGTCTTATCTTGTACAGGACTTTGAGCCTATAAAAGCAGCTGCGCACTGACTTCGCCACGTGACCCTCGTACCTTAGCTCAGCGTCCATGTACAGACCCAGATTTCGTGCCGCACTGACTCGACTGACCAGCTCACCCAGTAAAGTGACTTTGAGCTCTAAAGGCACAGTATTTATTTATAAAGTTCTACTTTTCATATTTTTTAAATTTATGGTTCAAAAGTTAGTGGGGGGGGGGGGGGGCAAAAAATGATTTTAGTAAACCCCTATTCATTTTTAAATATCTATCCAACAATATATCACACGTAAGGGTTGAAATTAAAAAAAAAACCCTCCCGCTTTACATATAGGGGGGCTACCCTAATAAAACATTTTTCTCCAATTTTTATTTTACCACTTTGTCGGCGTGATTAATATACATACTAGAGCCAAATTACTGATTTCTAGTGCTAACGGTCACGGAGATTAAGCGAGGACGGACAGACAGACATGGCGAAACTATAAGGGTTCCTAGTTGACTACGGAACCCTGAAAATAACGGGACGGACCGAGCAATATAACGTCACTGAAGTGCGAATCAAAGAGTACAGTATGTGCGAATTACGTTTGACCTACTAAGGTCCGATAGCACCAACAACTGGCTAAGTAGGTGTTACCACCGCTGGATTCACCCCGTCCGGTCGGAAATGAATTTTCTTTATCATTAACATTTTTTGATTCGGACGATTATTTTTTTAAACTAATTTGTACGGCCAGAATGAAAAACCTGTTCAATCATACAGTACAAAATAAAGTTAAAATATTTTGTACGGTGAGAACGAATAATATATTTATTATACAAACAGGAATTCAGATGATAGCGTATTAAGTGCGGTTAGAAGGAAACAATATTATGTTTTAACTGTCAAAGTACCTACAAAATAAAGTTAATTTAATTGATTTTGTACGGTGAGATTGAAAATATTTTTCCTACTGATTAGATTAGATTTACTTAGAATAGTACACAATGAGCTTAAAATAAGTATCGGCCGAAACGTGAAATATCAGCATCCCCCTAGCCTTTTCCCAACTATGTTGGGGTCGGCTTTCAGCCTAACTGGATTCAGCTGGATATCAATGATTTACGTGAAGCGACTACCGAAACGTCAATCAAAAATATTAATAATAATCTAATTCTTGTTTCGACCAAATCGAGCTAATCTCCGCGGTCGAAACACGTACTAAGCCCAACAATTTTACTAGCTGATAAACACAGTCATATTAGCAATATTTATTTATCTCGACCTTAAACAAAGGATGATGAAAGGGTGATGAATGATGATGATGGAAGGACGAGCAACGCGTACCCTACCTTTTTCGCCTGTGTGTCACCGCAAATACGCGTACTTTAACTCTACCGTGCAAATAGTCGGCAATCCAATTCGCAGCCACCATTATTAGTCCTAAATAATACAAAGCTTCTGTTGACGACATCGCAAAGAGAGCGAGTAAGCTTGACGTGTGTTTTTGACATAAAGCCGCGCAGTTCACGATCTTAATCCTTTGAACACACGTGATTCGAGACACGATAGCAGCATAATAACTGCAAGTCTTTAGCTAGTACTGCAGCTAAGGTATATTCTTGCCACCGTCGCACATCTGTCAAAGTACGATTGAAAGCTACGGGGAAAGGTAACCATTAGTGTCACTGTCCTTAGAGCTTATTACGCTTACCACTTAAAAACTAAGTACGTGTACGCTTCGTCGACACAATTTTATATGTTTTTGTATGTACAGTCACGTGTATAAACATGTATACACCACGCTAATGTTAAAATCAATTTTCTCTTACAATAACTATGATAACATTTATTTTTAGGGCTTATTTTATAGTCTATGATATAATCACTATAAAATAAGAAAATAAGTTTTAACTGAAAGTTTTGGCTCATTTAAGTGAAAATTGATTCAAATCTGTGCTTAGTCTATACATGTTTATGCTCGTGACTGTAACTAGCTATTCCAGGCGGTTAGATCCGCGTTATGATAGGTTTTTGATTAACTGCTTTGCTCCTGTAGCTCATAGCGGGCTGTGCCTATAGGTTATAGTTGTTCCCGTTTTTGACATATTTTTAATTGGTGCTCCGGTCTTATCAGTCATAGCGAGAGGTTTTATAGCATGTGTTACTCGCTGATACAAAAAAAAAAAAAAAAAAGATTTTTTCAAACCGGTTCATAAGTTACGGAGCCTATTCAATTCAAACAAACAATCAAATCTTTCCTATTTACAATATTAGTATAGATAATTCAATGTTTGATACCCAGGTGTGACACATTTTCAAAAATCTTTGAATGGTTTAACTAAAATAATCTATCATAACGGTTTAAAGAAATTTTCTTCCAGGGCCCATTAAAACTTTCCACCCTGTATATCATGACGCTTTGACCCTTTGGAGCGGAGCAGTATCCCAAAACACAACATAACGTTATAATAATAACAAAATCAGCACTTTTCAGCAGCTTATAAATTCGTCCAAGCAACTAACTTGTAATTAAAAGATAACCTGGACTGGTGCCAACCGGCCCCAGAACTGTTAACGACTGATATTGACATTGACTCGTTTAAAGCTAAGCCAAAATAACCGGAATTAAGGTTTAAATATACAGTGAACATTATTGGGGCCAGTAAACGACCATAATAGAATAAATAAGATTTTTTTCTTATTTATAAATACCTATACTACCTTTTGCCCGCGGCTTTGCTCGCGTTAGAAAGAGACAAAAAGTAGCCTTTGTTACTCTCCATCCTTTCAACTATCTCCACTTAAAAAATCACGTCAATTCGTCGCTCCGTTTTGCCGTGAAAGAGAGACAAACATACAGACAGACAGACAGACAGACACACTTTCCCATTTATAATATTAGTATATGGATACTAGGTGTATTTTTGGTCTTGCACAAGTCAACCCGCTAGGAGATGATTCTACTCATGAAAACAAACAACTTTTATTATGGAACCAACTCTAAAATCCTAAAATCTCCAAAAAAATATCAGCTGTTTAATACATTATGGTCGGTAGGGAATTGAACTTTTGTTAGAAACAGCTCATATTTTTTTCGCGATTTTGGAGTTGGTTCTATAATAAAAGTTGTTTGTTTTTATGAGTAGAATCATCTCCAGCGGGTTGTGCAAGACCAATAATACACCTAGTATAGTGGATATAAGTTGTATACTTTGTAAAGTTGTTCCTCGGGACACAGCTTATTAAGACATGCAATAAAATTATAAGTACCTACCTGTCTTCTGCAGTTTAACTCGCATCTGCACCCGTAGATCATATCGTGATGTTATTTAGCCCATAACTTTCCTCGATAAATGTACAATCCAACAGAAAAAAAAATTTTAGGCGGACCAGAAATTTCTGAGATTAGCGCGTTCAAACAAACAAACAAATAAACAAATCTTCAGGTTTATAATATTAATATAGATAAAAATAATAATATTCTCATTCTTGTACATAATTTTATTTTGAAAATGACGTGTTGAAATTAATAGCATAATGTTCTTAATTAGAATGTAGGTAAGATTCGAGTTTCATTTTGGCCCATTTAAAAAACTGTTTTTCTTGCAGTACTTTTCTGGTGTCCACTTAAGGGCAACCCTTTTGTGGAATAGGGGATTCCTTTTAACCAGGAGTGCTTTGATTTGTCACTGAATATTTAAGACACAGCAAATTGTCTAAGCCTTAACGTTCAATGAATCTTACCAAGTGTTTTTCCTCTGATGACTCGTCAACCACTTGAATACTCATAAGTCTTAATGCATATTTACCTCTTGTAAATAAATTGTACAGGTATTTACTATAGGCATTTTTCCAGGAAGTTACACACGTAACTGCAACGATGACAAACCTACAATCTCACCTACAATATGAATAATGATTTTGTGCAAGCTCATTCCCGTATAGATACTTGCACAAAATTGTTGTACAGACCCTCATCTTGTTTGTACAAGAAGATTGTTTAGGCAGGTGCAGTGTTTTGCTTTTAATAATAATATAATAATAATAAAATTTATTGCAGACCATAAGTCCATAGGTAAAACATACACCATTTATACACAAAACATACATACATACATAATAAGAACTACACAAGTTATTTTAAATACTGCTTTTGAAGATACTCTTTAGCTATATAAATATATTTATTTATATTTGTATAGATTGCCTACCCTATAATAATTTAGGCTGAAGAGTTTGTTTGTTTGGTTGAAAGTTCTCAGGAAGCACTGGTTTTATTCAAAAAAATATTTTTGTGGATAGCCCATTTATCGTGGAAGGCTATAAGTTATATAACATCATACCACGATTTACGGGAGTGTTGCAGTACAAAAAAATGTTGGTGAAACTGCGGGGGAGTATTTGTAGTCCAAATGACAATGAGAAACTCATGCAAAGACGGTCATTTCAAGTTTACTTTTGTCTTTTATCCTCTCGCCAGTCGGAACATTCTTCAATAAATCCCCTAACTGTCGTCATTTTTTAAGATTTGGTGTATGGTGAGCGATCTGTTAAGAGCACCCGTGTGTTCGCGCGACAGTTGTATAATTTTTTGAAGTTTTCCTTACGAGCACATGGGTGTTCGTAACGACAGTTGAGGGGATTAAAGTATTCGACAACTATTCTTGGTATCTAAGCGTCATATTGCAGACATTGTGCAGTTTTTCTGGGCTAGGAAACCAGAAATGAACACTGTAAAAAATTAGTACCAGTTGTTTGTGCATTTGCTTATCTTTTATTCTTATGATTCTTATGAAGACAAATCAGCAAGCGTGTGCTAATTATCAATTAGCCACTGTCAAATTTTGTATTAGAAAAAAAAAACTGCTGCTTTTAGAAATACTTTTTAAACTTTATTTAAAGGCTAAATGAGGTATTATAATTATGTATATAAAGAATTTCATTTCTACGGATGAAAATCTGTAAATTGATCCTTTCCTGATATCCTTAATATCGAGGCACAATAGAAAGACAATAGCAGCCCGCCAGCCGGCTGTCGCTGCCTCGTCGAAAGGTTAAACTTAAAACCGAATACAGAATTTGACCATATTCTAAAGAATGTATGTATGTAAGTGTAGTTTCACCATCTAAAACAAGGAAAATTTTGTGTTTATTATGATACTTCATATGCAAATTAATATCATTTAAAGCTAACATGTTTTACCGGTTATCCGTACCTATTTTATGCTTGAAAGCCTTCTAATCCATCTCTACGTCAAGATTTCGATATTGAAAGTTGATTCTTAGTCCGATTAGCTAGCACTTAACTACTTAGTGTGTCGCGTTGTGATGGGTATTTGGGCAAAAACTGTCGGGTTTTTCCTTTAGGAAATTCAAAGCTTATAGCGAGTTATTTAAATTATTGTTTTTAGACTCACCTCTTTAAATATAAATGACGACGAACGTGGCTTATTCCTAAAACCCACCCCAGAAATTCCGCTGTATAGGCGTAAAGTGGTGTCGAAAAATGTGTCATGCAAAAAAATGCCTCATGCATTCCGAAATAATAAAGCCGCAAGGCAATCATCAGAAGAATTTCAAAAGTTAATTGGTGTGTGGAAGAGTGTCTCAACAACATATTGCTTGTTTTTAAGTTTTTAAATCGTTATCCCCCGTCTTGAGCAAGCGTGGTGATCAATGCTCGTGCCTTCTCTGTATGAGAAGAGGCCTTTGCCCAGCAGTGGGACAGTTATAGGCTGGTATTATTATTATTATTAAATCGTTATGGCTTTTCCTAATTTGATTTTTAATTACGCCACTGCTAGAAATGACTCGCATTGTCAGGGGGCCTAAATTCTTATTGGAGACCTAAGCGCCGGTAGGTTGGACCCAATTCCCGATATCTGTGTGCTATTATTAATTTGGAACAATTATGTATTGTTCCTATAATATTATAAATACAAAAGTAACATATCTGTCTGGCTTTCACGCCAAAACTACCTAAAAAATTAAAGTGAATAGATATAGGATAGATTTTACCTCAAAAACCCCACGGAAATGGGAACTACGCGGATAAAAACGCGAGAAATAGCAAGTCTATCATGAAGATTCGATTGTTTGTAATGTATGTGTATTAAAAGTACTTTTTTTTTTTATTACATATGGGCTTGCTCTTGGTCCCAGACTAGCCCGAGGGCATAGACGGGGCCTACGATGGAGCGAGCTCACCCAAAAGATGCCTATGCACTCGTCTCTTGAATACATCCGGGCTATATGCATTTGGGAACACAGACGCTGGCAGGGAATTCCATTCTTTTGCGGTGCGCATAATAAAGGAATTCGAGAAACGCTGCGTGCGGATACGAGGAATATCGACCAAGAAAGGGTGGTATCCCGCCGTACGTCTAGATGTCCGGTGGAAAAACGGAGACGGGGGAATGAGCTCGTGTAGCTCATGAGCACACTCACCGAAGTGCAATCTGTAAAACACCACTACTACTGATCAGTTTTTAAATAATATTCTACCAATATAAAGCTACGTTATCTGCGAGCAACATAGATTTAAAACATCACGCTCTGTCCCTATTTTAATTCTACTTTAATTTTACGACGGACAATTTCAGTTGTGGAAAAGAAATTGTCCTTTATATTCAGTCATTCCTCAAGATGTTGCATATGTCTGCTATGACAAATAGTCTGTTTTGGAATTTTGCCATAACTACTACGCTTGAGAAACAGATTGGCAACCGCAGTATATAATCTTATGTCCAAAGATGTGTAACATAGCATAATATATCGGCTGCATTCCCCAGTGGACAAGACCATTAACCCATCCAGATTTCTCAGTTTTCACTCCACCAAAATCATAATTTCCTAGCCTTTTCTCAACAATATTGGGGTCGGTCCAGGTTAACCAGATTCCGCTGGATACAGTGTTCTACGTGCAGCGACTGCCTGGCAGACCTAAGTTAGACTGGTCAGACTTTCTGGCGTCTGACTTCCCAAAACGACTGTCAATTTTCCACGTATGACAACTAGGATCAACGGCTCTACGTGCTTTCCGAGGCACACGAAGTTTGTAATGTCCAAGATATACTTTAGAAAGTACTTACATATTATTATGAATTGTAAAAGTTACATTGGTACTTGCCCGGATTTGAACTCACATCGTTGAAGGAAAACATCGTGAGGAAACCTGGACCTCCTGCCTGCCCTGAGCAAGCGTGGTGATCAATGCTCTTGCCTTCTCTGTATGAGAAGAGGCCTTTTCCCTGCAGTGTTACATTAATGGGCTGGTATTATTATTATTTTAAAAATATAGTACACAATTAATAATTATATAAAATATATTGTATGTCAAAATTAAACACTTTTAAACGTTTGTTCTTACTTTAAAATGCACTTTATAATGACTAGGACCTTCGGCACTTTTCAGTTCTTGACTCCATCATCAAAACATAGGAAGATTGCGTAGGTGGTGGCAATAGCATCAAACCCCGTGACGCTAACACACTTCTTAATGATATCCTCTGCGACATTTTTCTCAACTCCTATTAGTGTTAGTACTAACATTGCTGCATTTACGTTCAATTTTCCATCTGGCTTCAAAATCTCAGCTTTGTGGAAGACGCAGCGTGTTACTTTTTCCATGAATTTCTTGTTTGTGCTGTCCAACGTTGTTGTGACTGCTTTTGTATCCATTTTTTCACCACCGTTTTCTACAATGCATTCAGTGACGTATTGATTCATTTTTTGGGTTAGTTTTAGTATGTCGGTTACTGTTGCTACCTGTTGAAAAAATATTGTCATCTATGTCATGAAAAAATAATGGTGAACTGGTTGATTGCCTGAGCATCGTAGTATATAATTATATAGTTAATTTGACAGGACCAAACTAAAATTTTATCTTCTGTCCTTTGGAAAGAGAAAGATGCACTGATCTTGAATTAAGTTTAGTTTGTGAACTCGGAATCGGCATCACTGTTAAGCCAGACTATCTTAAATTTAAAAACTTTATTATATTAATTCTTACATAGGCATGTATCCCTCTATCTGCGATCACCAAACATAACAATAGTAATAGTTTCATTATGACACACCAGAAGATACAAATTTAATAACCTAGTAACTGAAACAGTAATACGATAACAGTAGATATTTATACTTCTAATCAATAACATTAAGGAAATATTTGTATTTATGTATGTCTGTAACAAATAAACTCAAGAACTACTAAACCGATTTCAAAAATTCTTTTACTTTTACCACATTACATCTGAGTAACATTCTAGCTTTTGCCATATGTAAGGGTATAAGATTTCGAACATCCACTAGTTTACCCCTTTAGGGATCGAATTTACCAAAATCCTTTCCTTTTCCAAAATCTCTAAGACCAGTGATTTGGACTGTGCGTTGATCTATATCACCCAGTTCTTCAGTTAGTCAGTTTACCATTTTATATACATAGATTTTATTTACGAAAACTTAAATAATGTAACCAAAATGGCCACCCGTGCGAAGTCAGGACGTGTCGCTAGTCGTTTAGTAAAAATCAATTTGTAGTGTGCATATGGCATTACTTTATGACTTTTTCTTTCATACAGTATATCGTGACTCGTGATATTGTTATTTATATTCATTCGGCAACCTGCGATAGGTCTTCATCGGCAATAGAAGTTCTGAAATCCTCTGACCTGCGGTTCGTTCTGTGGTTTAGGATCAGAGAATGTGGTGATTTTTATTATGCACAATTTTACAAAGTTTGGAACAAACAGATACACTTCCCATTTTATATTGTTGTAAATGTTAGTAGTATTTTTACCTTTAAAACAAGCGTAAGTACTATTCAATGTATCATCGTCCACGCTTATTACCATTGTCGCAAGCAGACAAGATGCCCCATAAACATATCATTGTTCTTTTGAAAATAACGTGTCATTTTTTTAACTCAATTTCATAATAAAAAACTTTTTACAAAAAAAAATAACCGACGTCAAAAAGTAAAAACTTAAAAATAACTTAAATTTCGGAAGTCGGTGTCTTTTCTTCTGCCAGACAATTTGTGTTGCCACCGACTTCCGAAATTTAAGTTATTTTTAAGTTTTTACTTTTTGAAGTCGGTTATTTTTTTTTGGAAAAAGTTTTTTATTTTTTACTTTTTAGTGTCGAAATAATGTTGGTCCTGTTTAAAATGAGCCCAAACACGACTACTGTGCTGTAATTTCAAGGTTTGTACTTTTTCTGATGCTCCTGGCTTCAGCATCAGGTCTCTATGTACTTCGGTGTTCCTCATTAACAGTACGTTTATCCACACATCGAGCCCTTTTCAATGAGCCTAAACACGATATATCTGCTGTTATTTGTCGAGGAGTTAGGTACTCTGCAGACTATCCTGACTGCAGCATCAGATCATGACTTGATGATCATGAGCCCAAATGTGGCAAATGCCCTATCAAACATCAAAACAATTTACTAAAACAGTCCTTGCCTGTTCGAGTAACTTCTTACTGTTAAGGAGTTGTACCTTCCATCATCAGCTCAGCTAACTGAGATGGTGACAACCATTCACAAATACACAAGATACTTCATAAAATATGCGGAAAACAATAAGTGAGCCTATAAAATTTGAGGGTTGCCTTCGATTTCTCTAAGATCCCATCATCAGATCCTAACTTGGTGACAATGGGACCACCTCAGAACTATCTGCTTTCGAACAAAAAAAGAATTTTGAAAATCCGTTGACAATTGACGGAGTAATCGATGAACAAACATACAAAAAAACATACAAACAGCCGAACATAGTACCTCCTCCTTTTTGTGAAGTCGGTAAAAAAGGATATCTTATGTAGGCTTTATGGGTGGGGTCTTTGTTTCGGTCATAAACTATTTTTGGGACCCGTGACTAAAGCAGACAACAGCGGGCATACTTTTGCATCTCGCTAAATGTGTCGCCATATTTGCAACGCGACAAAAGAGATTGCTCAAAATAGCCTACGAATTGGCTGGCATGAAACCTTTACAGTAAGCGTCAATTCACACGTACCACAACCACACCACGTCGCAGCGACAAAATGTGGTCAAGATGTGGTTACGTGTGAATAGTGTCGCAGCGGCTTTTTGCAGCTGCGTTGTGGTAGCCACAAAATGTCGATGTGGTTGCGTTGTCGCTGTCGCATCGCAATACTACGCAAAATGAAAGAAGGCCGGGGTAGCGCAGGCGCCAGCTAGGCGCGCGTGGACGTCATGTCGTGGCGATGTGGCCGCGCTGACGCCGCGCTGCCGTCGCGACGTGGTTGCGATGTAGTCGTATTACACAGGTGGTCGATAACAACCACAAAATGTGGTGCGTGTGAATTGTAATATTCATTTTCAATACAAAATTTACGCCCGACCACATCGCGGCGTTGTGGTGTGGTTGTCGCTGTGGTGTGGTTGTGGTACGTGTGAATTGAGCCTTATTACTAATTTTTTTTATAAAGTGCATTACGACTATTACAATATAATGGACAGGTGCTAATTTCGAAAACATTATAAAAAGTAACTCAATTTAGTTTCAATCTCCGGTGTCTGATATTTTTGTTTAATTTAAAGTTAGTAGTAGACTAAGGTATCGTAGCTCATGCAGCCTAGTATTACAATAAGTATGTATAGCGAAATTAAAAAACTCAATATTCTCAGTGCTTGATCTATGAATAAGGTTTTAATACGAATATATTAAAGCGACAGAAAGTGTTGCGTGAAATGAGCAAGCCATTTATTAAAAAAAAAAAGATTATAAGTCTATTGTCTTCCGTCAATTGAATTGACAGATGCCAACATTTGACCAGGTTCTGGGTAATCCTGTTGTTTGTGCTCGTTTGAATTTTATTATTATTCCTTTCCGATTTTAAGTAACAACTTGGAATATATAATATATAATCTTGAAATATCGACCCCTAGCTGTGATTGACTGATTTACGGACCTACTAAGAACGACCTGGCATGTCGGCGGGTGTCAAGAGGTTAAACGTTAAACGGACTTTGCGGATTTAACATGGAATCTCAAAATGATTCTATATTTTGTGTAAACTGCGGATCAGCTTCTGACTCCATGTTACTAGAAGGTGAGCAAATTCTCTATTGTATACAACAGTGGACTGCTTCTCGATTGGTTAGTAAAACCTCTCTTTTTCTCGAGTCTCGAGAAATGCTGACGATTCGTAAACTTATTTATCAAATCACCCTGCATCACTCCAGCTTAGTGTGGGACCATCAAGAAGTTTATGTTAAAATGATAGGTAGTATCGTATCCATGGTGACAATTACACAAAGTAAAAAATAATGTCACATCTTGAATTGTTTAGAATAAAAGTATTTTCTGGTTAAAACGATGTATATTATATTAGAGGCTCTTGCAGCACATATAAAATACTAAAGGTAGCGATGGTTAGTGGTGGCTGTTTAGTAATTCCAATCTTTTTTCAGGTTCATACAAATGATCTTCTTTGTCGAAAGCCAAGAATATAGGTAGAACACCAAATGTAAGTCACTTTGGTGAAGAATGTGCTCTGCGTTACATTGCCACCATATCGTGCACGCTCTCATCAAGTAATGTGAATATAATAAACATTGTCTTGGAAAGACTTCTGCCACTGCAATTATATTGGTCGAACATATACTTATATGATACCTGGGATGTGTGTGACATGATGTTGTTATTAAATAAACATTTTGCGAAGCAAAACATGTTGTTTTAATCTATGATGTGTGTTTGTAATGGCATAATTATAACCTCAAAATCCGAAAGTATTTTGATGGCTTTTAGAAGTCTCAAGTGTCCGTAGTTTTAATTTAGTTTCAATCGAATATATATATCATTTAGAACTCAAAATGTTAAAACACCTCCCTGTCGGTTCTTAGGCCAACAATATACGGACGCGTAGCAATGTCCTTTATCTCCCCCGTATAACACCGCACAATATGGACACATTTTGTTGCGTATACAAAACATGGGTCGGGAAGCTTTCGGGACCGGGACGGCGGTCTCGTACATCACCTTGAAATTAGTTACTATTTTTGATGAGGCTTTCGAGACCGGACTGTGGTCCGAACGCTACTTTGATAATTATTAATATTTATTTTGATTTCGGGACCTAAATAGGCACATTAATAGCAAACTATTGCGGCGCAACAATTAATCTGTAATATGTATTCTATAATATTTATGTATTTATAAATTATATAAGTATGTTTATCAGTTGTCTGGTTACCATAGCACAAGCTTTGCTTAGTTTGGGATCAGATGACCGTGTGTGAGTTGTCCGAGGACAAAAAAATATATATATCAGAATTGTTACAAGGTACACGTTCGATGCGTGTTGCATGTTGCGCCAGTTCCTGGTTTACTTAGCAGGCTTTAAAATCTTCCACGCCATTAATTCGCTGACTAAAGATACTTAGCACATATGAATGATGTGCCCTTTAATGCGAACGACCATTGGCTACAATTATCTAACATTTTACTTTAGACTAAGATTTCATTTCAATAACGTCTTACGTCATTAATCTTCCTAAAATACCTAACTGCTTTAGTTAATTTGCGTTAATTAAATACTGACGAAAATGAATTGCGGATGTCAACCTAATTTTTTTTTTAGCTTTCTTCGCTTCATTTTTAAGGATACCAACTTTATGAAAGATTTCTATTGCGAGGACTGTCGGTCAAAAATTATCCCTATCGAAATTACGTAATATTGAGGCTTTGTGTTCTGAGGTGTCTGAGTAAATAAACGTTAAATGATTACCGCCAATATTAGACATCTGCAATATCAGAAGCTTCGCAGAAGCGTTGCCTTCTCAGTGACATGATAATGTCTCATGTGCCTGTAATCACACCATATAAATATCTATCTATAAATCTTAAGATAATTCACACACAGACAATCTGATACCAAGCTAAGCGGAGCTTGTACTACACCACTAACCAGGCAAGTGATGAACATACTTATCTATATATATATATATATATATATATAATTATCTATAAATATAAAAGAAAGTCGTGTTAGTTACACATTTATAACTCAAGAACGGCAGAACCGATTTGGCTGTAAATTGGTGGGAGCTTAGGACCAGGGGACGGACATAGAATATTTTTATCTTCTTTTTTTATTAACCAAAACGCGGGTAAAAAAACCGCGGGGAAGAGCTAGTGCTTTATAAATTCATACATAGTATAGATACCTAGATTACACCCAGACACTGAACAAACAATCATGCTCTTCATACAATGTTTCTACTAGATGGGAATCGAGCTCACGACCTCCGGCTTTGCAGTCAGGATCAGAAGCACTAGACCAACAGACCCGTCCAATATTACAAATGCCATTCTTTCCACACGGGAACACAACGACGTTGCTTCGTGTCGTCAATATGTATGGTATTTCTCCAGTCGAACTATTCTACTTAGCTATGTTTCATCAAATACTGTATGGATTTTTCGAAAATATCAGGTTTGATGTAGTTTCTTTATTTTTAATTTGAATAGTAGCTGTCAATCCGTGGTCGTAACATTACTAATAAATAATTTCATATTTTAAGTATACATAAATATGAAGTGTAAATAAATAAATACTTCTATAAAATTTCAGTATAAAGAGGTGACAGGGCGGGGCGGGAGTAAACAATTTAATTGACACGTGATAGATGTGACTAGAATTAATTTAAGAATCCAAATCTATAGAATCGTGTAAGTACTGAATGCAAGCTAGAAGCTAGCATCACATATTCCTCCCAATCATGAATTTCAAGTACAATTTTCAAGACTTATAAAGTGCAGAAACTGTTTACAGTTTATCGCAGAGGTTGACGTTTGAACGGTACGGGCGTTCGTAAGTTTAGTGACTAATGGCTACTAAACACGAAAACGATTATTTAGAATCAGGTTACGTACTTGTATAATTTATTTTTCCAATAAAATTTTAGTTGCTTTCCTATTGTGTTGGAAGTATGCCATGAAATGCATTGGAATGAATTTGGTTCCGTTTTTTGTGCATGTGGTGTTCCTTTATTGACTTATTATAGGCATAATACCACAGTGAGCGAAAATTTTTCCACCACTCATTCGTTATGGAATGCATAGATGTATGTATTACAATGTATTATTCTTAGCAAACTATCCTCCGCGTGTCAATCATACAACAATAATTGTAGGCGTTACGGCACGGTTGATTTTGGCGAAATTTCTATTCTATGTAGCTTAGATAAGTTATGTTTATCGATTTCTTTCTAGTAGTAAATCAAGAGGCTCCATATACCTTTTCTTGTGTATCCATTGTCCATTTTAATTTAGGCAGAATAGTCTGAAAATGGCTCATCCATCAAACATAGTGCCCATTTGTTTAAAAGGAATCAAAGAATATGATTATGGCTGGCTTCCAGGAAACCTACATCACGAGACCGATAAAGCGATGACGTATAACATTTGTTATTGCATTCAAATGGCGACTTACTTCAGCAAAATCAGTTTCTTGAAATCTCGCGTGTTTATGGCTGTAGAGCACAAAATGCTGCTACATCATGGCTGTGACAAATCCATGACCTTTTGCCCTTCAAACTGATACGTCATAATGATAATTTCATGTATGATAAACTAGTAATGATCTTAAAAAAACAAAAACAGTTTAAAGATTTTTATTTGCGGAAGGTAAATATTTCATTTGGTACTGAAGAAATACTGCTATACTTAAAATACATCTTTCAATAGACTTTACAAAAATAACCATGATTTGACGTTGAATCCTTCGTTATGAAAGTAAAACTAATGTTGAATACAATAATATTATACTGTGTACAATTTTGTATGAGAAAATCGATTTTGCGCTGGAATCATCTAAAATTTCTTTGCAACACTTTGTTCCAATTTCGACAACTTTTGGGTAAAAGTCTGTCCAAAACTCGAAAGCTTTATAATTAACTGTCGCTGGGGTACTCATTGTGAAATTAGCCCGGTCGATGATCAAATACCCGGGCCTCTCTAACTCATAAGATTGCCAATCAATAATGACGCCCGAATTCGTAGGATTCGAGTACCACGCGAAATTGGCCCACATCCTCATTATGATTTCTGAAATGCTTTTATCTCTGTAGTCCCATTTACTCAGATCTTCTGGTAATGCTAGATATGGCATTCCGAAAGTATAGATCAAGTCGAAATTGTGAGGGACCCCAATCCATTCTGGAAGACCTTCATTAGCTATGTCTGAAAAGGGCTTTAGATCAAATCTATAAAGAAAAACTGGCGCGTGCGGACAAATGTGTCTTGCGAGCTGATATGTAGTGGCGCCATGTGTCTTATCAGTGTAAAAATCTACGAAAAGTTTTCTCAAAACGGTTTCATTTGTCGTATGAGGGATGGGTTTGTAGAAGAATGCTACAGCATCTTGTATGTGATGCTGATTGGTAAAACATGAGCTGTTGTCTACAGTAATGTCAGAAAGGATGATCTCTTCTCTCATAGAATCGAATTCTCTTTGACTTATACCTGAATCTCCATTTTCATCCTTTTCTAGTAGCAGTCCATCTTCCATGTTAGTGTATCCTGCTAGAAGTGGAACTGGTGAGAAAATCTCGTCTTTGAATAACTTAGCTGGAAGTTCTGGCAAGAAAGGGCTGGTTATGTTGCTGAAACCACCGTCAACGATAGGCTTCCACTCAGCTATTGGTCCAGCGAGGTCCAAGAGTGCTTGATCAGGTACTCTTCTAAGACAATCAAGTAGTTGATACGTAGGTTTTCGGAAGCAGCTGAAGGCAACCGCAACTTTATCAACGGTAACTATTTCCTTTCTTGCAATGTTGACTGATTCTGATGATAGTGCATTTCCACTCATTGCTATGGCCTTTGCGAAGAGTCCGGCGGAGTAAGATGAGATGAGATGAAGGGTGACGCTGACTGCTCCAGCATCATGACCCATGATGCAGACGTTGTCAGGATCTCCTCCGAAGCTCTCAATGTTGTTCTTCACCCAGTTCAAAGATGCCACCTGGTCGAGAAGACCGAAATTACCCGAAGCTTCGTTGTCGAGGGTTGAGAAGAATCCAAATATGTTCAGTCGGTAAGCAACTGATACGAAAATTACCTGGAAATATAAAATGTTAGTTAAAGGATCGGAAAATACTTGGCTCGATTGATATCTCTGACATAAATTTTACTATTGGTAAAGTCTGTAGAAATGCTTTCAACGATTGCATTTTTGATCGTCAAGTTTGTGATTTTTATGTGGTTGATACTTGCATGTTACTATCATATTATGATGGACTACGATAAATATTTTTACAATGCAAGCATTCTTGACCGCGCCAGGTTTTTTTATTACTTTCAGTTTTACCGATTAAAAATAATGTAAGGCAACTGTCATAATTATCATACATCAAATCAACAATTATTTTTGAACTGATGTTTAATATACCAATTATGACAAGTCTGAGGTTCCATTATGAGATGCCTGCAGTTAAATATCAGTGTCTTACAAGAAGCGGCTGCCTATCACACCTAAACAATCCTGTTATACGATAACCGAGGTATAGACTAGCCAAACATTTTGGCTACTGACTATCGGTAACGACTGTCAAGGGATCTACAAATGACAATCAAGTGTCACACAGTCACTTACTTCAGATTAAGACGAAATTTGATTCGGATTAATTTCGAATGGTAAAATTAAAATACCCTTTTAAACGGATCTGGGAATCGGACCCTGGACTCCATACTTCGTAGTCGTACATTGCTACCTTGAAATTTATATGTTCCTCATCGATACGTAGGCCACTGCTTTTAATAAAGGTCTCTCCAAATTAATTTCCAAGTTGATTAAATTCAAATGTAATTCACCTATCCACGCCAATCTTGGCATCTATTGCACGCAAACCAGAAACTTCTTCAACTAGGCCAGTCTTATTTAAAGTTGTGATTATACAAATATATGAAAAGTTGATTCACCCTTTGTTTTAGCACCAGTTGGAATGGATTGACACTGTTAGGGCTGCCTCGCACGAAGTCACCACCGTGGAACCAGACGAATACTGGATAGCCTTCCACTTTGAAATCTGTGAAAGATTGAATATGATAAAATTAAATAGGCATATAATTAACTAGGCTAGGCAGGCAATTGCAGGAAAAAGGCTCTTTATATAGAGAAGGCACTAGCATTGGTTACCATGCTCACTTAAGACTGATTGGCGATTTATTTATTTATTTACAAACATACAATTATAGCACTATTACAGAGCATTCCAATTCAATGCTATAAGTAAGAATAAATTATACAATAAAACATACATAAACTCAGAATAATTAGTAAAGAAACATTAATACTATATTTTGATTATATACTTTGGCTACAGGAATTATACCTACATCTTTTTATTATTATGTAAGACTGTTAATTTAGATAATTACCTGTGCAAGTTAAAAAAAAGAGGGATAAAAATGTTTTTACAAGGATAAAACAACCTTCAAAAACAAAAGAGGAAATAGAAATGTATTAAAAAAAACTTCAACTTAGGAATCAGTAGCCAAAATACGAATCCCTATTTAAAGACCACTCGTATGTGACATACGAGTCAATTAAAAAATACCATATAAGTTATAGATTATAGGAAAACCTTTAAAAACAGAGGGTAAAACGGGACCCTATTACTAAGCCTCCGCTGTCTGTCTGTCTGTCTACAGGCTGTATCTCATAAACCGTGATAGCTAGAAAGCTGAAACGATTTTTCACAAACGATGTATTTCCGTTGCCGCTATAACAACAAATACAAAAAATTAACAAAAGTAAAATATTAAGGGGGGTCCCCATACAATAAACGTGTTTTGTTCGTATTTTTTTGCTCAATATTAAAAACGGTAACAGGTAGACGCTTCAAATTTTCACAGAATATTTACTTGTATATTACCTTTCAAAATAGTAATTAAATAATAGTAAAGTAAATATTAAAGGGGGGCCCCATACAACATACGTAATTTTTAAGCAATTTTTACTTGATCTTAATAAACAGGTAGAAACTTGTCTAATATAGATGATAGTACGGAACCCTTCGTGCGCGAGTCGGACTCGCACTTGGCCGGTTTTTTTATATCATCGGTTCTCTAGGTCGTCAATCTATCACATTTACGGAAAATAACCTTAACCCCATTAATATTAGATCTCAAAATCAAAACAGACAAAACTTCACAATTAACAAACTTCAACAACCAATCAACAACAATGGAACAGGAAATTTCCAGAAACAATTCTCGTATCCGAAAGAACAATAAAATTGTTGATTCAAAAACTAATAAAAAATGTTTCTAAGAACTTGGTATATGGCTATTGAGGTCACCAGTAAGATTAAGGTTAGGTCACCCTTACGGTCTTTGGGGGCGATCGGCACGGCAAACTTGCATTAATGGCTACTTACCTACTTACAACTCGTAATGACTTTGCTTACCCACTAATTTGTTGGGTGTTAGAAGCTTGAAATAGGTTGTTAAAAGTTAATTTCGATTTTTTTGACACTGAAAATGGAAGCCAAAGTTTTTATACCAAATTAATTTCAAGCTGACAAGATTTTTGTTGCCATTGTTTTTTTTTGGGGAGTGGGAAATCATCAAATAACTGCTCCCGTCCTGGGTGCGGCGTAAGTCAGATTTTTACTGACTAAAACCCACTCATGTTCCTTCTGTTGCCCTTTATGTTCCGGGGTCACGGTAACTATTATAAACATTCCGCAACCCCGGTTTGCCCCCTGCATGGCAAAGCGTCTATTCATACAAAGAAAGCATGTGCGTCGATCATTGCTTTCTTAAGACGGATTTGCGATTTCAGACATTATCACTACATAGTATAAAGAAAGTCGCTTTCTCTGCCCCTATGTCCCTTTGTATCTTTAAAACTACGCAACGGATTTTGATGCGGTTTTAATAGAAAGAGTGATTCAAGAAGCTTATTAGGTATAACCATGCTTATTATAGTAGAGAAAAGCTAGGATTTTTGAAGATTTTTAACACCCGAGCGAAGCTGGGGCGGGTAGCTAGTATCTATACAAGGTGTATTTTTGTTCTTGCACAACCCGCTAGGAGATGATTATACCCATGAAAACAAACAACTTTTAAAATGGAACCAACTCTGAAATCGCGAAAAAAATAAATATATTGTTTGTTTTTAGGAGTAGAATCATCTCCTAGCGGGTTGTGCAATACCAAAAATACAAATAGTATAAAAACAAAATGGTTAACTGACGGATTGACTAACCGACTGTTGAAATATCAATGCAACGCCCAAACCACTGGTTCTAGAGTCATAAAACTTAAAAGGCGTGATCTTAATAAAGATTAAGTAGCCACCAAGGATTTTTGGAATTCTACCCATAAAGTAAAAAATAGTGGAAGGAAGTTCGACATCGAAAGCTAATTCATAATTATTTTCAAAGTCCATCCTTGAATGACATTTCACACCACAAACATTTGCATATTGGTGCCACAGTACTGAACCAATAGGCGCGGTTCTGCGGATGGCGAGCGATGGGTAGCTCGCCGCCCGGCTAGGACCAGGGACCGTGTCGACGGCGCGTTTTGTTCCACGCGCGCCTCAAAGAGAAGAAGTCAGCATAAGAAGGGGCCCAACAGGACCACGCCTGCCGGGGTTGCGGAATGTTTATAATAGTTACCGTGACCCTGGAACGTAAAGGGCAATCAAAGGAACACGAGTGGGTTTTAGTCAGTAAAAGTCTGACACGCCCTCCCGCCGCACCCAGGACGGGAGCAGTCATTTGATGATTTCCCACTCACCAAAAAAAAAAGTACTGAGCCAATATACCAACGTTTGTAGCCCATAAAGTCGTTTGCATTGTAAATCATTCATTGCTAATCGCGGAACTTATGACACTCGGTAATAGGTCAAACCGACCATAAATTGTTACTCATAATAAAACATTTAATCACCCTTCCGATAAAACTATACAAGGCTTCATATCTAGAAATAGAGTTATTAATTCTTTTGCAATTATGAACTACTAGCTTTCGCTTACGACTCCGTCTGTACTTTTCTAGCCTTCAGAAATAATTAGCTTTGCTATATGTAGTAATATTATAGCTTCCGTCGTAGTAATATTTTTAATTGGACCATGAAGTTCCTAATAGTAAAAAAATAAACTTTTATTGTAGGTATATAATGTTGTATAAATAAATAGTGACCGGTGAAGAAAAATATCGTGAGGAAATCTGGCCGTTTGTCCACCGCCACGGACACCGTCACGTCAACGAGAACGAGATAAATAAATAATAAATAAAAATCCTGGGACGACTCACACACGGCCATCTGTTCACAAACTAAGCAGAGCTTGAGCAGCGTGGTAATTGACAGAGCGTAAAAGAAAATTACCGATTATTTGAAAGTCTAGCGACGCGACGGATCTTAGACATGTTTTTTGAAAAAACTCTTTAGTTATTAACATCGGGGGCGATTTCTTTTCATTTTCAATTAATGCTTGTTTAATCTATTTCATGAACTATACTTAATATCCAAATCCATTTAGCAATTTATAGCGTGTTGGTATAACATACACAAAAACGCGGGTATAATCAAGAAAAGTCGTGACTCATATAGAAATTATAGTTTTAATGGCGCATACTTAGGTTAAAGATCCTGTTTTAGTAGCTTATTGCATGCACACTTGCATTTTTATGTTTTTTTAGCTGGTTATAATAACTCGGCCAAGTATACATGAACAGCGACAGTTGTAACCTAGATTTATTATTAGTAAAAAATATATTTAAGTTAGTCTTCCATAAAATAATAAAAGGCAAAGTTTTTAAAAGGCCCAGAATCACAGAAGACTGCAACAGCAAAACGGTACATGTTTCAAAAGATTTCTATGATTTTGAAAAACCTCCGGTTCCCGAATGGAGGGTTATGTTTTAGATATTAAATACTGGCTTTTGCACGCGACTTTGTCCGCGTGGAATAATAGTTCCCGCTCCCGGGGGATTTCCGGGATGAAAACTATCCTATGTCCTTTCTCAGGTCCCAGACTATATCTGTACCAAATTTCATTCAAATCGGTTAAGTGGTTTAGGCGTGAAGAAGAGACAGACAGACAGACAGACAAACAAACAGACAGAAAGACAGACAGACAGAGTTACTTTCGCATTTATAATATTAGTAAGGATTTAAGCAAACAAAATTTCTCAACTAATAACCTACTGCATACCAAATAAATGACTGTACTACAAATTTACTACTTGATTACCTAAACATGTTCTACTAAAAAAAATTTTAAAATTTATCAAAATCTGATGGCTTTTTTATCAAATTCACAGCAAAAATCTGCTGACCGTTAAAGAAAAATACTGTTTTGCACACAAAATATTCAATATGAATTAAAAGCTCACCAAAATAATCTTCTTGCCTTCCGAAATGGATTAATGGTCACCAAGTTTGGTTTGGTTAGGTTAGGTTAGAACTGTGACCACGTAACGCGAGATATACTAGTAATTCAACAGATAGTCATTCAGGAAAACAGTCAAACTTTAAAGATCTAACATTATAGTATTATGATAATATTGATTTATTTGATGAGCATTTCAGTATTTTTGATGGTAATTTCGAATATTTTGATTAGAAAAAGGGGATTTACAGTTAAAGTATTAAATACCACCCTTAGTTTTCTAACATACTTATGTTAAAGGACATGCCACGGTATGAAGCTGTGATCGGGCGGAGGTAAGTTGATACACTTTGCAAAGATTGGAATTCATTTATTCTTTTATAATTCATCACGACCATTAAGTCGCCGTAATTCTAAATTGTCTTTTGGCTCATTGTACTAAATATTAAAATCACCATAATAATTAGAAAGTACGCACTTTTACGAGTTCCTGTTTGAATACCCAATAATTGATTTTAATTAATATACAAAATCAACAAGTAGGCAAAATCAAATCTGAAGCCAAATAATCAAAGGAAATTAATTAAAACGGCCTTCAAAAGCCAGGCTTCAGATTAAAATATGTAGAAGCAATTAATTTCAATTGGAAATCGAAATACTAATGACATACTTTATCTTAGAAATGTTGGTAATGGCTGTGAAACGATGTTTTTTTTCAGTTTTCAGGATATTTTGGTTTTTTTATTGTTTTCTAACGTGCAAAGAGATATTAGTGGGTTTGTGGGGTATTTTTACTTAGGGGAAATAGTTTAAACTCCCGTCGCAAAAAGAGGGGTACACCCCTCTTGTATAAAAAGTAAAGTTTGACCGCTATGTGTGTGTGTTGAATAAATAAATGATAAATAAATAAATATGCTGGAACAACTTACACACGGTCATCTGATTAAGCAGAGGTTGTACTATGGGAACCACTTAACCAGATAACTGATATACATACTTAAATAATTTATAAAATACATACATATCTATATATATAAAACAAAGTCGGGTTTGTTACAACACTTATAACTCGAGATCGGCTAGACCAATTTTCATGGTTTTTGGTTCGTTGCATTTGTCCCCGCCCCGAATCGCAGAATACATCTTAAAAATAATGAAAAATCGACGAGAACATAATTATAAAAGATAAATCATTTTCCCCTATAGTTAATTCTAAATTCAATTAAAGATTGAAAAATTAAGAGAACAATAGTACTAGGAGCGCAGTAATGTGAAGTGATAATGTGAGAAAATTTAAAATACTGAGATACTTAGTACTTAAATCAATCAAAAGTACTAGGCGCGCAGTTATGTGAAGTGGTTAATAAAAATGTGAGCGCAATTTTAAGAAAATATATGTTTATGAACTTAAATAATATCCATCCATACTATCCATACTAATATTATAAATGGGAAAGTGTGTCTGTCTGTCTGTCTGTTTGTCTTTCTTTCATGGCAAAACGGAGCGACGGATTGACGTGATTTTTTAAGTGGAGATAGTTGAAGGGATGGAGAGTAACATAGGCTACTTTTTGTCTCTTTCTAACGCGAGCGAAGCCGCGGGCAGAAGCTAGTAATAATTATAAATGAGAAAGTGTGTCTGTCTGTCTGTCTGTTTGTCTTTCTTTCACGGCAAAACGGAGCGACGAATTGACGTGATTTTTTAAGTAGAGATAGTTGAAGGGATGGAGAGTAACATAGGCTACTTTTTGTCTTTTTTTAACGCGAGCGAAGCCGCGGGCAAAAGCTAGTTATAGATAAATTACACCCAGATACAGAACAAACTATCATGCTCATCACACAAAGTTTGCCCTGGGTGGGAATCGAACTCACGACCTCTAGCTTGGCAGTTAGGGTCACTAACCACTAGACCAACAGGCCCGTCAATGTGGTTAATTAACAATGCCCGTCAATGTGGTTTAGTCACATTAGTACTTTACCGTTTTCAAAAGTGCACTTCATGTATGTCTTAGCCATAAGGCCATCACGATATTCCGATAGTTAATATGTTTCTAATTAATAAGGCTTACACAAAGACTATTAATAGTCGCCCTCATTGTGTGAGATTATCGTGTTAATGAGCAGAATTGCTTCGAAGTAAATTAATTGCTATCAATATATTGAGTTTTATACTAGGTGTATTTTTGGTCTTGCACAACACGTTAGGAGACGATTCTACCCATGAAAAAAAACATCTTTTATTATGGAACCAACTCTGAAATCTCGAAAAAAATATCGGCTGTTTCATACATTATGGTCGGGAGGGCATTAAACTTTTGTTAGAAACAGCTGAGATTTTTTTCGAGATTTCAGAGTTGGTTCCATGACAACTCAAAATTACTTTTTTTACTCAAAAGTCGAATGCAAAACTAAAGCAAAAACTTCTTCATTGATTGATTCTAACAATCAAAAACTAAACAGTTTAACATATAGGATTAAGTTCAGGTGCTAAAAAAGTTACTATGAACTTAAAAACTTAAGTCTGGCAAACGACAGGTGACAAACAGTTCACAGGTCATGAATAGATGACACGCCATTATTTAGACATGACAGGACAATTTTGCATTTTTAGTTGCGTTAACTTTATATATTTGCGTGCCATTTCTCAGGTCTCGCTTGAACTGCAAGTCACTATAAAATTAAAACATCGTGCTGTTTTTGTTTATCGTTTAAATTTAACTGAGACAGAATCATGATAGACATTGTTTATTTGCAAATATTAAGAAGGTTGATACAATTCGACTTTAAAGGATATGTCACACTGGATGCGTTTTGCGGCCTGCGGTCAGGTCAAAGTGAACGCAGCCCGCATCATGTATGAACAACGCTGTCGATCGCCGCTGCCGCCCCGTCAGCCCAACATGCGTTCTTTGGTTGTGCTCGCACGGTCAGATCGCATTCTATACAAAATATATTGATACCGACAATGTTGTTCATACATGATGCGGGCTGCGTTCACTTTGACCTACCGCAGGCCGCAGAACGCATCCAGTGTGACAAATCCTTAAGAGTATTTTTACAGATTAGCTGTTGCCGCGAAATAATAATTTTAAAGGGTAGATTTTCATACAAAATTTCTTTTAGAAGTTTCTAAAAATCCTGTGTCGTAGTAATTCGTTTTTTTTTTAATTTCGCAGTCCTAGCCTCAGTGGTGTGTGGAGTACTTACATACTTTGAGCCGTCAATCAGTTTTCTAAACAATATTACTTATCGAAGAAAAAATAAGTCTGATATAACACTGCCGATGTTCCTATTATTTTTATTAGAATTAGTTTAATGTTCCTATAAAAGTCTTTAATCTTTCTATTACTGTTTTTTTATGAACTTTTTTTTTTGTGGGAAATCATCAAATGACTGCTCCCGTCCTGGGTGCGGCGGGAGGGCGTGTCAGACTTTTACTGACTAAAACCCACTCATGTTCCTTCGTTTGCCCTTTATGTTCCGGGGTCACTGTAACTATTATAAACATTCTTCAACCCCGGCAGTTTTTTTATTAACTTTCATTTCATATTCGTGAACTGTTTAAAAAATTGTAAAACA
The DNA here is from genome assembly GCA_033675125.1 of Athetis lepigone. NCBI lineage: Eukaryota > Metazoa > Arthropoda > Insecta > Lepidoptera > Noctuidae > Athetis > Athetis lepigone. Next base: position 12,907,860 of record CM066224.1, read on the forward strand.
AATCGAATGTAATAGCAATAACAAGTAATTAACAAAACCAATGAACTACAATTGCCTCATAATTGCTTTGTTTTCAGAAACTGTTCAGTGTTCACACACACATTAATAATTAAAACTTTTAATTAAAAGGCCCAGAAAAGTCAATTACAATGGTAATGAAATGTCAGCTGCTTGGCTTCTCACGTACGTTATTGAAATTAAAAATCAATAATGAACATGATTAATTGCTCATACAATGATTGTTAAGGCACTTGTATTGTATCGCTTTCTTATATAAAAGGTTTTGAGGGTTGTCTTGTGATTAAATATGATAAAATTATATTTGTTTATAAACATTATAACTACTAGGTGTATTTTTGATCCTGCACGACCCGCTAGGAGATGATTTTACCCATGAAAACAAACAACTTTTATTATGGAACCAACTCTGAAATCTCGAAAAACATATCAGCTGTTTCCTATATTATGGTCGGGAGGGCATTGAACTTTTGTTAGAAAAAGCTGATATTTTTTGGCGAGAATCATCTCCTAGCAGGTTGTGCAAGACCAGAAATACACCTAGTACATCATTTTAGTATGTATAGATTTTACTAATCCGTACTAATATTATAATAATACATAATATAAATAAATTACACCCAGACATAGATAAAACATTCATGCTCATCACACAAAGTTTGTCCTGGGTGGGAATCGAACCCACGACCTCCGGCTTAGCAGTCAGGGTCACTAACCAGGCCCGTCACATTGTCTTTCTATAATATAATTGTGTCTCCAATCACGCGTGTTCGAAGGATTAAGCTGTATTGCCTTACTACAGAAAATTCGGATTCAGTTCGGATAAATTTATATCCAAATAGCCGACAATGTCAGTTCCAGTTACAAAGTTCAATAACATTCCTACAACTCTAAGAACTGAAAACTTTACCACTTCCTCTAACTGCCAAGGTTATTTTTAGACTAGCTTATGCCCGCGACTTCGTGCGCGTGGAATAATAGATTCCGTTCCCGGGGGATTTCTGGGATGAAAATTATCCTATGTCCTTTCTCGGGTCCCAGACTATATCTATACCAAATTTCATTCAAATCGGTGTAGCGGTTTAGGCGTGAAGAAGAGACAAACAGACAGACAGACAGAAAGACAGAGTTACTTTCGCATTTATAATATTAGTACGGATTTCCCGGTACAATAATAACATAGGCTGACAGTGAAATGCTTGACTTTCAGACTATTAATAATTTCTATCGACCGACAAGGAGTCGACAGCACTATACTTCGACACATGTCCTTTCTCATGATCGGAAAAGCTCTACTTCCGAGTAAATATTTGATTCGACTTTAAGGCGGTGAGTATAGCTTTTTAGTTTTAGTTTGTTTACTTGTTTACGCTTGTGTGTGAAATATTTATGTTTTATTTATTTCACGTGCAAACGTGAAAGTTTTTTTCGTATATGTTTTAAACTTTGTGTGATGAGCATGATTGTTTGTTCTGTGTCTGGGTGTAATTTATGTATAATATGTATCTATTTATAAAGTATATAAGTATGTATAGCAGTTATCTGGTTACCATAACACAAGCTCTGCTTAGCTTGGGATCAGATGACCGTGTGTGACTTGTCCCGAGATAATCATTTATTTATTTATTTTATTTATTTATATTTATAAAGTTGTTGTAAGCCGTTTGGGTGCGGTTTTTAAATTGAAAGTAGGTTCTCTAGCGATGGTGCTTAGACGTTTCATCAAAATCGCTTTAGTCGTTAATAAATTATCAACTCTTTTGTTAGGTAGCTGTAGTCGCACCCACAATATATATTTTTATTTTTTCTACACTTTTTATGGTCGTTCTTTCACCATATTAAAAGAACATGCAGTGTGTTTAGAATTTTTTTTAAATTAATTAATTGAATGTAATAGTTTAAGATTATTAAAAGGGTTTTTTTTTTCTAAGTTACAAAAACAAATACAAATCGTTTATTTGCCAAATACGCCGTTACATGTATAGATATTTTATTAAATGAATGATGAAATGAATTCTTTTCATTCATATTAAATGAATGAAAAGAAAAGGAAATGTTTTGATATATCGGAAGGCAGAGAGTATTGAGTGAGGTTAGGAGTTGTGTGGTATTATGTATGTCTTGCGTGCGTGTGTTGCGTGTCAGCGTGTGTATGGGTGTGTGTGTGTGTGTGTGTGTGTTTGTGTTTAAAATGTGATGAAAATACTACGACTATGTATATTTCACAATAGCTTTGTATATGTAATGACATAAAAAAAAAGTATGGTATAATAATCAGATATTATGTTTCTATTTCCATCGTGGCACAATTTTTTCTACAACCTGCTACACGACATGTAAAAAATTTTCTATTCCGAGCTTCAATCTGTTAAGCCATGATTAATACAATATGCGACTATATCAGCATTGAATAAATTAAATAGAAAATATGTTTATATTATTATTTCCTTTTAAAAGAAAAGTCTTGGAATCACGTGAACTAACATTGCTGAGCTCAAATAGTCAGCTTTCTACAGTAATTGTGCGCTATTGCATGCTTGCGTGTACATTTTCTATTGACATACATGATGCATATTCAACTTGCAATGTAGAGCAAAGTTGAGCTTTACGTAATAAAAAATAAAAATTAGTAGTTGGAAGATTGAGGATCTGTGTGTATTAGCAATTTTAAGAAATGAAATTTATTGAAATGTAATAATATTTATTGAAATGTAATAAAATTTATTGAAATGTAATAAAAATAATTGAATTAATGTAATTAAATTCATTAATTATCTTGCAGGGTATTGAAATCACTATTACAAAATAATATTTTTTTTTAAACTGTCTGCAGCCGCAAGTATAACTTTAAAGAAAATAAAAGCTTGAAAGCTGAATCCATATTATATTTGTGCAGGGTGCACACTTGACTATGCTGGGATTGGTGGGGAAATAAAAAACACTATCTTGAAGTCTTGAATTTATTCTTCACAGTGTTCACTATATGTTCTGAAGTCCTTTCTTCATGTTCTTTCTTCCCTTTCCTTTCTTCTTTCTTCCTTTTTCTTCCAGTGTTTCTTCTTGTCTTGCTGCTCGCCAACTGTGTCGATACCGAAAACCGACCCGTAATTTATACCAATTATGCTAAGAAAATGTAAGGCCTCTGATTGGTTGACCAATCAGAGCGCACGAATTATCGACCAATCAATTTGATCGATAACAATCATGTAGGGAACATTCTAGTATGTTCTACTATACCTACCTACTATTGGTCTGTCGAATAACAATTTCTAGAAACTAACAAAACAATTTCTAATAGGAAAGACACTAACAACATTCTAATAAGAAATAGGCGTGATTTTAATAACAAACAAACGAGATTTGTAATTACAAACTTACGTATCTATGTTAGAAATGTACTTAAACCCTAAAACTATACCTACTACCTATCCACTATAATAACTATGTGTAAACACTGTGTAACTATATCACTTATTACCTATCAACTATAATAACTATAGACGTAAACAAACTGTATTAAGTACTTATTAACTATACTTATAATCACTTATATTATTGTTCATTAGTTCGTTTATTCACTCACTACACTGTCCCGCACATCACTCCCGCCGTGCGACCGCGTCGCATCTCGTCCCGGTGCGGGCTCGTCGTCTGTAGGCAGGGGCAGGATCACCAGCTTCCTTACTGGCCGACGCAGCACTCCTCCTTTGGTCTGCACGTGCACTGTCCGCACGATGTCGTCGGGGCCTGGATACACCGCGATGACCCGACCTCGTATCCACACGTTGCGGGGCAGATTCTGATCGACGATCTGGACTAGGTCGTTCACCTTGACTTGGTGACCTCGTCCGTAGGGCTCCCGCCGGTGTTGGAGCTCGGGAAGGTACTCCTTCACCCAGCGGAGCCAGAAGATGTCAGCGAGCCTTTGTGCAGCTCGCCAGCTGGACCGGGAGATAGTGTCTTGCTCGGAGAATGTGCCCGGCTGTGGCACGCGCCCAGGACCCCCCAGCAGGAAATGGTTGGGAGTCAGGGCCTCTGGATCTTCTGCGCTGACGGAGACTTGGGTCAGCGGGCGACTGTTGACGGTGTACTCTACTTCAGCTAGTAGAGTGGCGAGGACTTCTTCAGTGGGGTGGCGCTCGTGCAGTGTTGCTGCAAGCGCGGTCTTCACGGAGCGCACCATACGCTCCCAGGCGCCGCCCATGAACGGAGCTCCAGGCGGAATGTAACGCCAGGCGATACTCCGTTTCGCTGCTTCTTCTGCTGTTGCCGCATCGATTGCTTGTCGCAGTTCCTTGTCGGCAGCCTTTAGGTTGGTGCCGTTGTCCGACCAGATTTCAGCCGGGCAGCCACGTCGTGCGATCATGCGTCTGACCGCCATCACTGCTGAATCGGCGCTGAGCGAGCCGGCGACTTCTAGATGGATGGCTCGCGTCGTGAGACACGTGAATATGGCCACGTATCTCTTCTGTCTGGTGCGTCCGACGGTCACGGAGAGAGGCCCGAAGTAGTCGACCCCGGTGAAGGTGAAGGGTCGCTTGTGATGGGCTAGGCGACACGCTGGCAGGTCCCCGGTTCTTGGGTGTGGCGGCGCTTGAGTTTTCATGCGGCAGAAGAGACATTGTCGAAGGATTGCGCGTGTGATGGGGCGCAGTCTTAGTACCCAGTACTGTTGGCGACATTCGTTGACGGTTGCCTCGACGCCGGCGTGATGGAGCTGCCGATGAACTGCTTGTATCCACAACTTCACCGTCCGATGCTCACCGTCGACTACTAGCGGGCTCTTGACGTTCTCTTCTATGTCTTTGGCCGCTCGGATACGGCTCCGAAGTCGGAGTGCGCCGTTGACTGATTCGATGCTGAGCTGGTGAAGGCGGCTCTCCTTTGCTACCGGCTTCCCACTATTAAGGCATTCTATATCTTCTGCGAAGGCCTCTTCTTGCGAAGAACGCATCAGGAGCTCTTCGGCTTTCTTTAAGAGCTCGGCTGTGACTGCAAGCAAGTTGAGTTTCAATCTCTTCTTTGGCTTGGGTGCCTGTGGTTTCGTTGTCCCAGGTTTATTTCTTTTCCATGTGGGGTCCGCTTCTTTATTCTTCTTTGTTCGTCGGTAGTTGACCTTGTGTCTGGTGGTTCTGCAGAGGTCTATGAACTGCAGAACGCGCGCTGTCGCGTACCGGAGGCGGTCCCAGCTGGAGAACTTCGCAGGATCAGGCAGACCCTCTGCTAGCTTTAGTCTTCTTTTGCTAGTTAAGTGATGCATCTTCTCTTCTTCGGAAGGCTCTTCTTCTATGGTCTTCACAGGTTCTATTGGCCAGAAGTCTTCTGTTTGATATAGAAAGTCTGGCCCTTTGTACCATCGGTGATTCTTGTCAAAGGCAGTTGGTACATCTCGTGTCGCATCGTCGGCGACATTCTGTTTTGTCGGCACCCAGCGCCAGTCGTTGACCTTAGAGATCTCTTCTATCGCTGCAAGACGGTGAGCCACGTATGGTTTGTAGGAACGTGACCCGGTCCTTATCCATGTGAGCACTGTTTTGCTGTCTGTCCAGAACACTTTTCTGTCTGGTTTCCTATCATGTTCTTCGATGACTGCTTCGGCGAGCCTGGTGCCCATGACTGCTGCTTGTAGTTCTAACCTCGGTATACTTGTCAGCTTGAGCGGAGCCACCTTTGCCTTGGCCATGATGAGAGACACTCCCACCTCGCCGTCCGGTGTTACTGCCCTCCAGAATAGGACTGCCGAGTAGGCCGACTCACTGGCGTCGCTGAAGACATGAAGTTCGAGGGAGGCGGCGTTACTGTAGTGCAGATACTGCCGCGGGATCACTATGTCGTGGAGACTTTTCAGGTGTCCCATCCACGATTCCCATTGCTCCGCTAAGTCTTCATCAATGCGGTCATCCCATGCTGTTCCTCGGCGCCAGACTTCTTGCAGTAGCTGTTTCACCCTGATAGTGACAGGCGAGGCGAATCCTAATGGGTCGAAGAGTGACATGACGATGCGCAAGGCTTCTCTCTTTGTTGGCTGATTTCCTTCTATGAGTGTTGACGATATTCTCGCCAAGTTGAGGTTGAACGTTAGCTCGTCCGAGTTCATCTTCCAAATAACACCCAGTACTCGTTCAGTTTGCTCTTCTGTTTTGTATAGCTCTAGGTCTTCTATTTCATTTTTCTCTCCCAGTGCTTCTAGGAGTGACGCTGAGTTCGATTTCCATTGTTTCAGTTCGAAGCTGGCCTTCTTGTGTACCTCTCGCACGCTCGTCGTTACTTTCACTGCGTCTTCTAAGCTTCTAAAGCTGTCTAAGTAGTCGTCGACGTAGTGCTTGTTTACTATGGCAGCTGCGGCTTCCGGATGAGTGTCTTCGTGCTGCTTAGCATTCAAGTTCTTTATGTAGATTGCTGTAGACGGCGAACTCGATGCTCCGAAAATTAGCGACGTCATTCTATATTCTTCCGGAGGTCGGTTGTCGCGGCGATCCCCGCGCCACAAGTACCGCAGTGCGTCTCTGTCTTCGGTGCGCAGTTTGACCTGCATGAACATTTCTTTGATGTCCGCTGTTACCCCGATGAGATGCTGTCGAAAGCGCATGACGACGCCCGGCAGCGACTGAAGCAGATCCGGACCTTTGAGGAGCATGTCGTTAAGAGCCACCCCTCTGGTCTTGGCGGCGGCGTCATGCACGACACGTAGCTTGTCCGGCTTCATGGGGTTGATGACTGCGAAGTGAGGCAGGTACCAGGTCTTTTCAGGAGTCTTCTGCGGCGGTGCGGGCTCGGCGTAACCCTTTTCTATAAGAGCTTCCATCTGTTCGACATACTTCTTCTTGAGGGCTGGGTCACGATCGATCTTCTTTTCTATGTTGAAGAGCCTCTTCAGCGAATTTTCATAGTTATCCGGAAACTTAACGTCTTCTTTCTTCCAGAGGAGGCCAGTCTGGTATCTTGTTTCACCGATCTTCTCGGTCTTCTGTTCGAGAATTCGAAGTGCCTTCTCTTCTGGATCAGTTTTCGGTCTCTTCGGGTTTATGCAGAGGGCGTCCATCTCAAAGTAGCTCTTCACCAGTTCCTCGAGGTCTTCTTCTGCTTCCTTCATTGTTGACACGAAGTCGATCTTCTGGCCAAAGGAGTTGGTTTGGCTTCCGTGGAGTACCCATCCGAGTGGCGTGAGAGATGCCACTGGATGGTCCTTGTCCCCTTTCCTGGTTTCTTCGGTCAGCAGGAGATGCCAGTTGTCTTGCCCGATGAGGATGCGTGGCTTCGCATTGGAGTATGTGAGATATCCCTTGATGTCCGATAGGTGTGGACATCTTTCTACTAATTCGCGTGGAACCCGTTGAGAAGAGACTTGTAAGTTCTTCACTGTTCTGGCATGAATCTGCTCCTCATGTTCGTTGAGCCCTTTTATTCTGACGGTTACTCTTCTTGATGCCGATTCCGCAGTCTTCAACTCATTGATGGATTCTATCTTCAGTGGATCTACTGGTCCTGTAGCTCCGATGCTCGCCGCGATGTCTTCGTCGACGAGTGTGACCGTTGATCCGTCGTCCATCAATGCGAATGTGTTGACTATACCCTTTGGTCCCATCACCTGGACCGGCAGGATCTTCAGATAGGATTGCTTCTTTACTGTCCACGTCGAATTGATGACTTCTGTTTTCTTGTCATTCTCTGTCTTCTCTGTCTTCTCAGCCTGTTCTATCTTCTTTTCATGATGAAGCAGTTTGTGGTGCGTGTACTTGCATCCGTTGACACCACACGGCTTCGCTGTACAATGGTGAGTCTTGCTCCTATAACGTAGGCATCTGAAGCAGAGGCGTTTGGACTTCGCAGTATCCCATCTCGAGTTGACTTCCATCTTCTTAAATGCTTCGCACTCTTGCGTGATGTGTCCGGTTTCTTCACATACTGGACACTTCGGCGTGTAGGTCTTCTCCTTCACATTATTCACCCTCTGCGGCCTCTTGACTATTTGAGCTGTTGCCACCTGTTCAGGTAGGGCATATGGGCTGCAGAGTTCGGCTTCCCTCTTGAGGAACTTTTCTATTTTGAGAAGATCTGGATCGTCTTTTGGCTGGCCGGTAGCGAAGTCGTAGTATCTGTAACGCAGCGTCGGAGTGAGCTTGTCTATCAAGTTCTTGCATATCTCTGGATTGTAGAGATAATTCAAGCAGCTGAGTGTCTTCAACGTGGCTACGATGTTGGAGACTTTTGAGGAGAAGATACATATGTCCCTGGGTGATTCTGTGAGCTTCGGAAGTCCTCTGAGTGTCTCCATCTCCATCATGGCTATTGCGTCTGGTCTCCCATATCTGGACTCCAGAGTCTTCATAATTTCCTCTGGCGGTGAACTTGTGATGAGGAGACCTTCTACCGCTTCTTTTGCCTTCCCTTTGAGGTTTCTTCTGAGTCTGTTGGTATTTTCAACTGCCGAGAATATGGATGCCGTTTCATAATAGGCGGCGCGGAAGGGTAGCCACTCTTGATGAGACCCACTGAAGACTGGTAATTCTATAAACTTTGGTCGCTGTGCGGCTTTGACAGCAAGCGTGATGGCTGCAGCTAATTGCGAGAAGTCGGGTTGACCTCCCGCCTGTGTTGGCAGCACGGGTTCCTGAGTCTTCTGAATATTCTGTGGTGCTGGGTCTTCTTCTTCTTCTTCTGGCTGCTCCTGATCTTCGACACGATGTGACTCTTGGGCGGGGCGCGGCGTCTTCTTCTGTGTTTGAAGCCAGTTGTTTACTTTCTTGTTGACTTCTGTGATGGAGACATCATCTTCATCCTCTTCTTCTTCTTCTGTATCTTCTGTTTCTAATGCTGCTAATTTTGCTGCGGCGAGTTCGATTTGCAAGTGTAAGAGCTCCTCCTTTGCCTTCGCTATCCGTTGAGCCTTCTTGCTATGCGTCGATCTCCCCCCTCCCCCCCTCTTGCTGGTGGGGCGCGGGGTGATTGGTCTACTCTGGTCTGGTAGGCCGGCGGGTGCATCCTTCTTTCTTGGCTTGACTGTAGATGCTTCTGTTCTATCTCTCTTCTGTGCGGTGGTGACAGTGGCAGGTACCCCCCCTTTAGGAGGCTTCATCATGACGGCGTCCACAGGAAGCGTAGTAGCGGCGGAGGGCGTCACGGTACGTGCGCCGTGCCCAGTTGCGGCCGTGGCGGCGGTGCCAAAGGTCGCGGCGGTGCCCGAGGTGACGGCGGTGCCGTAGGTCGCGGCGGTATCAGAAGACTGCGTGGTGGCTGCCGTCGCGGACGTTTCTTCTGTTGTTTCCGTGGCGGTAGTCCCCGTGGCTGTATATTCTGTTGCAGTCTCCCCACTATCGGCAGTTCCCGAAGTCGTGGCGGTGTCTTCGGAGGACGGCTTCTGTTCTTGTGCGACCCTACGGCCTTTTCCCTCGGAGCGTGTGACGGGCATGGTGCTTGTCTATATTTCTTCAAGTCGATGACGCACGAAGTACTATCACAAAGTACGTTCTTCAGAAATCTTCACTGTAAGACTATTTTCAATCTTCAAGCAATATTCCCCACAATCCGGCTCGAAGGACCATTAAATGTGCAGGGTGCACACTTGACTATGCTGGGATTGGTGGGGAAATAAAAAACACTATCTTGAAGTCTTGAATTTAATCTTCACAGTGTTCACTATATGTTCTGAAGTCCTTTCTTCATGTTCTTTCTTCCCTTTCCTTTCTTCTTTCTTCCTTTTTCTTCCAGTGTTTCTTCTTGTCTTGCTGCTCGCCAACTGTGTCGATACCGAAAACCGACCCGTAATTTATACCAATTATGCTAAGAAAATGTAAGGCCTCTGATTGGTTGACCAATCAGAGCGCACGAATTATCGACCAATCAATTTGATCGATAACAATCATGTAGGGAACATTCTAGTATGTTCTACTATACCTACCTACTATTGGTCTGTCGAATAACAATTTCTAGAAACTAACAAAACAATTTCTAATAGGAAAGACACTAACAACATTCTAATAAGAAATAGGCGTGATTTTAATAACAAACAAACGAGATTTGTAATTACAAACTTACGTATCTATGTTAGAAATGTACTTAAACCCTAAAACTATACCTACTACCTATCCACTATAATAACTATGTGTAAACACTGTGTAACTATATCACTTATTACCTATCAACTATAATAACTATAGACGTAAACAAACTGTATTAAGTACTTATTAACTATACTTATAATCACTTATATTATTGTTCATTAGTTCGTTTATTCACTCACTACACTGTCCCGCACAATATTAGAAATGCTAAAATCTTTTTTCCTTTATTTTTACGCATAACCTTTGAAATTTTTCGGTATCCTGTGTTTTCATTAGTACTCGTACAATATTATGTGAAAAAGTATTCGTCACTAATTACGAATTTCAATTCAACTAAAAGTGAATATAAAAAGAATATGAATTCATCTCCGAAGAAATAAGAGAATAGATAACTTCGTAACAGTTACAGCTAAATCGATTTTACTGAAACATACCTAAGAAGTACCACATCCAAATTGGTTCATCCGTCTAAGAGCTTCGGTGCCACAGACACACACAAAGCGGTCCAACTTATAACACCCCTCTTTTTGCGTCTGGGCTTAAAAATTGTTCCTCCATTTGAATTTCAAGTATCAAGACATTTTGGTCGCAGCAAAAAGAAATGTTTGAAGCATGTTGGCATTTTGCTGTAAAAATTCTTTGTAACCGACTGAAATGCAATCGAGACAAAATGTAGGTAATTTTATTTAATGACTGAAACAACACTAGTTACAGTTAGTGTTGGCTTGTTGGTTTTATGGGAAAATTGGACTAAGTTAGTTAAGGTGGATGTTCAAGGTAGCCCGCAAAATTCAAGTTTTCTTGTATTTTTGCAATTTGCAGCTCAGTGTCTGGATGTGTTTTGATATACACATGTGACTGTTTCTAGCCTACCCTAGGCTGATAAAATTTTCGATTTTCCTAAATATAAACATTAGTGATGGGGAAGGCCCCAAGTCCCCTGTAGTATGGTACGCGACTGTAATAGGTAATCTAATAATATAATCCCTAGACAAGTGGTATTGTAGAATAGATTATGGATTAGAATAGATTGTCAAATGTAATAAGCTTTCGCTAAATAATTTGACATCTCCATACATTTGACAATCTATTCTATTTCGCTATCTATTCTATAATGCCACTTGTCTAGGGAGGCAGTTACAGAATAGGCGAGACAACGAAAAAAAAGTAATTAGTCCGTCATTGAGAATATTAGAAAATTTTGGACACGTATTTTTACTTTTTCTCGAAAACGAAAAATGACGACGATACAGGGCGTTAAAGTTGTGCGTGACGTCACGATCAGATACAATTTTTGCATTACGGTGACGTCAAAAGCCCCCACTCTAGAACTTGGTGAAGCAAAAAATACGTGTCCCGTATTTTTGGCCGATCTACAATACGGACTAAACAGAATGCCATTTTTTTATGTTGTCGTCATCCCTATTATAATCGCTAATATCATCAATACAACTTTCAGAGTGCACACAACTCGATTGAATGAGTTTTTCAAGAAATTTTCTATCAATCGAAGTTAGTAGAGTTTAGGAAATTTTAATCCTAAGGTAAAATAGGGGATGGAAATTTTGATAGATTTCCATAAAATAGATATGACATACATTTGATTCCAAAATCCAGTTTCAATTAGGCCTTTTGAAACGCAATATCGCATATTAATGTAAAGGCTCTTGTCCTAAGAATATTTTCAGACCCTCATTACATAAAGCTTAACAGATTTTATGAGAGGCTACCAATTTATTCGATAAGAGTTTTGCCCGGAGCGTCTTATCTTCGCGAAGAGATCATTAATACATCCTAGGCATGTGAATCTAAGCTGTTTTTAGTTAAAGGTTATGAAATGACAATGTCAATGTCATCGAACCGATTTTGTTTAACCTTGAGTTTTTTTTTGTGTGACGAATGCATCGTGAGGAAACCAGCCCCCCTTGACAAGTGTCATTGTAGACTATTCTACAATGACACTTGTCTAGGGGGGCTGGTTGCAAAAACGAATATATTGTCAAATGTTGAGATGTTATGAATGATGTTAGAATGTGAGATGTCAAATTGTTTAGCGAAAGCTTATGTCAATTCCATACATTTGACAATCTATTCGTTTTCGTTTTCTATTCTATAATGCCACTTGGCTAGGCCCTCTGAACTCGTGGTTATGAGTCCAAAATTGACAATCTGCCTTGTGTAAGCGTGGTGATTTATGCTCGTGCCTTTTTAGGGCTCCGTAGCCAAAGGGCAAAAACGGAACCCCTATAGATTTGTCATGTCTGTCTGTCTGTCTGTCTGTCTGTCCGTCCGTATATCACAGCCATTTTTTTCCGAAACTATAAGAGCTATACTGTTAAAACTTGCTGAGTGGATATATTCTGTAAACCGCATTAAGATTCTGATACAAAAATAGAAAATAAATAAAAAAATTTGGGTGTCCCCATACATAGAACTTAAACTCAAAATCAAAAAATTTTTTTTTCATCATACCCATATGTGTGGCGTATCTATGGATAGGTCTTCAAAAATGATATATAGGTTTCTAATATCATTTTTCTCTAAACTGAATAGTTTGCGCGAGAGACACTTTCAAAGTGGTAAAATGTTGGTCCTCCCCCTGTAACTTCCAAAATAAGAGTATGATAAATAAAAAAAATATATATGATGTACATTACTATGTAAACTTCCACCGAAAATTGGTTTGAACGAGATCTAGTAAATAGTTTTTTTTTAATACGTCATAAACCGTATATCGTAATTTACCTTTCATTCAATCAACTCAAATATAACAAGAACTTTATATTATGTTACTTGCTGCTACGGAACCCTTCATGAGCGAGTCCGACTCGCACTTGGCCGGTTTTTTTTGTATAAGAAGAAGTGTTTTTTTTTAACTTCGAGTTAAGTATATATCTGCCTACAGGATTTTTCCCCAATATTTTTATAATTGGGCACTTTTAGACTGTAAGCTAAATCAGATTTCGTGTTGCAAGAAGACCTTTTTTTCTTGCATTGACGAAAATTTTCATTTATTATATACTAGATTTTGCCCGCGACTTTGTCCGTGTAGAATAATAGTTCCCGTTCCCGGGGGATTTCCGGGATATAAACTATCCTATGTCCTTTTTCGGTTCCCAGACTATCATCATCAGCCGATAGACGTCCACTGCTGGACATAGACCTCCCCCAAAGATTTCCACATGAATCGGTTCTGCGCCACCCGCATCTAGCGGGACCCGGCGATCTTGATAAGATCATGGGTCCATCTTGCGGGAGGCCTGCCCACGCTGCGTTTACCGGTACGCGGCCGCCACTCTAGAACCTTTCCGCCCCAACGGCCGACTATCTGTATCGAATTTCATTCAAATCGGTTCAGTGGTTTAGGCGTGAAGAAGAGACAGACAGACAGACATACAGAGTTACTTTCGCATTTATAATATTAGTATTAAAGTATTAAGTATTATTGACATATTATTCATAAATCTGTATAATAAAACACGGGTGTCCTATCCATATACATACTCCATACTAATATTATAAATGCGAAAGTAACTCTGTCTGTCTGTCTGTCTGTCTGTCTGTCTGTCTGTCTGTCTGTCTGTCTCTTCTTCACGCCTAAACCAGTGAACCGATTTGAATGAAATTTGGTACAGATATAGTCTGGGACCCGAGAAAGGACATAGGATAGTTTTCATCCCGGAAATCCCCCGGGAACGGGAACTATTATTCCACGCGGACGACGTCGCGGGCAAAAGCTAGTTATGTATATGCCACAAAATACATTAAGACATTCGTTGTAGCATATTCTAATTGCGGCTCAGGGCTGTCAAATTTCGTGATATATTTGAATAAATTACGCATAAATTATTTCCTAGCTTGGTACATAATACGTGTGTCATACATATTTAATTTATTTTTACCTTATAAGTACTTAATTAAGAGCTTACATGAAACATGGAAAATAACTATGAATTAATAAAATCGCATGATACTTGCTTGAATTCGAACCCACCATCTCATTGCTTTAACTTATGTTAGCGGTCCACCGCGGTTTCCCCCGCGTTTTGTTAGTTTTTTACAATTATCTATTAAATAGAAATCGAATTGTTAATTGAAACCCATTTGTTAATCTTGTAGGTATGTAATGTAAGCTATATTACGATATTACTTCTAAGTTTTATCAAAACTCCGTTGGTAGTTTTTGCGTGAAATAGTAATAAACATCCATAAACACATACTTGTTACACAACGGTGTGACATTAGGATCGCTGAGCTTACGATTCGGTGTAATACACGGACTGCTGACTACGCGACACCAATAGGTATTGCGCATCGCAACTTACACGAGGCGCCGACGCAGCATTTTGCAAACCGTGGGACCGGACATCGACAATACCTTCCACGATCCACGTTTTCAATTCATTCTTGGTACATACATCGACCATTTATCACCTACATAATTTTTAAGTTATAAATTGTAATTTCTTTATTTCAATAAATTAGTTAAAATTAATTGGTTTTTTTTGCATCCTCCGGCTCCAGCTAACGTAATTGGCGCAGTCGGTAGGATACTCGCGGGCCGGTTCGCGAGAGTAAATTCATAGGATCGACCTTAGGATCGCGACTCGCGAGTCACCCGGGTGACTATCAAGCACCGCACGAGTATCCGGATCTTCAGAAGCTGTCGCCAGGAGGAGTATCCAGCCATTGATACAGCAGAGGGACCAATTATGTTCATGTGAGTACTTTAGAATATTTCTTGAGTTGCTCACCCTTATCCTTAAGTGTCTATCAATTTAAAAATCCAAGATTTTCCATCCCAGGCAATCGAGGACCCCTAGGTTAGGAAGATCGTCTAGATCATTATTGTTAGATTCGAATAGACAATTAGAAAGTAGTGAAATATCAGTAGAAATGTCGGCCATAGACGAAATTTATAAGGCTTTACGCATAGTTCCTGAATTCGATGGAAACCCTAATGTTCTCACTAGATTCGTCAAGCTATGTGACCAGTTAGTGCAGGCCTATATATCAGCTGAACCAGGGCGCGAATTAACAAATTTGACTCTTTTAAACGGCATCCTTAATAAGGTCACAGGACCCGCAGCTAGGCTAATCAACACCAATGGCGTGCCTGAAACTTGGGCTGGCATACGTAATGCATTAGTTAACAACTTTTCCGATCAACGCGATGAGACCTCGCTCTATAATGACCTGGCTTTATTAAATCAGGGTTCATCTACACCTCAGGAATTTTACGAGAAGTGCCAAACCCTATTTGCCACTATTATGACCTATGTGACCTTGCATGAAACCGTGGAAACCACAATCGATTCGAAACGTTCTCTTTATAAAAAATTAACCCTACAGTCATACTTACGAGACCTTCGCGACCCCTTGGGTTCACGCATTAGATGCATGCGCCCGGATACAATCGAAAAGGCACTAGAGTTTGTTCACGAGGAGATGAACACCCTCTATTTACAGCAAAGAAACGAACAAACACCTGCCAAAAAGCCACAGCCTCAGTTACCCGCTGATCAGTCCACTAAATTATTCAACCCAATCATGCCGCATATGTCCATGCCCATGCCCATGCAGAGACCATTCAATTTTAATATGCCGGGTCCTTCTCGACCTATAGCTATGCCTCATCCAATGCAACGTCCACCGCAAATGTGGAGACCAGGCTTTAACCAGCCACGGCAATTCCAGCAGCAAGGCCCATCGCGCACGCAACAGATATTCGGGGCACGTCCTTTTAATAATACATCTGGTAACCAAAATAATACATCGGGTAACCAATCTAAAGGGCCGAACCCTAACGATACCCCGAAACCAATGAGCGGTGTATCCCATTTTGTACCGAGACCAATGCCATTCCGAGGTAAAGATTGGTTTAGGCAAGGTAACCCTCCTCCTTCTAACTATTTTAAGACTAGGGAAATTAATTTCAACGATTGCTACGATTATCCATATGTGCTTGAACCTTACTATGATAACAGCTTTGACGGGTACTTCTACAACTTCTACGAACAGCCAGACTTTTCTTACTATGAGGCTTTTAACGCATTTATGAACCAGCAATTAGACCCGACCCTAGAGGTAAGTCAAGCGACACCTGAAGGGAAACCTACGGAGGACTCAGCGTCTTCCAACCAAGAAAATTTTCAGAAGAGTCAGACTATAAAAGAATTAAAATAGAAATCAATTTACAAACCCAACGCTACCTACCGTACATATTAATTTCAGAACCGCCACTAAAATTATTAATAGATACAGGAGCAAACCAATCCTTTATAAGCCCTGAAGCTGTAAAAAAATATTACCCAGATTTACCATGGAATTATGACCCTTTTGAGGTCACAAATGTGCATGCAACTAGTCGTAACGATTATTCCATAACCTTACCTTGTTTTCAGGAGATAAACGACGACAATGCTTTAACATTCTGCATTTACAGGTTTCATGATTACTTTGACGGCCTTATCGGGTTAGATTTACTTAATAAATGGGAGTCAAATATTGACCTTAAAAATAATAAATTAATTACAAAAACTGCAGTCAACCCAATAGTTATGTACAATTCACGCAATAGCAATTTATATGAGGATATTATCCCAGCTAATTCCTCAAAGTTAGTCAGAGTCCCGGTTAACATACAAGATGGTGATGCTGTTATTCCTGATCAAATAATATCTAATTGTTGCATAAACGAATGTATTACAACTGTCAAAAATAATCGCGGTTATCTAGAAATTTTCAATCCAACTTGTAATGACTTAATTTTTTCTATGGACCAACCCATTAAAGCAGAAACGTATAATTTAGAATGTACTCACCAATTATCCCAATCGCGGGTGGAGGAAGTATTATCGCGGTTACGCACTGATCATCTAAACGAAGAAGAGCGTGTAAATTTGAAGTCTTTGGTTTCACGATATGCCGATATATTTTATATAGAGGGAGAACCACTTACCTTTACTAATAAAATAAAACACAGCATACGTACTACGGATGAAGTACCAGTTTATACTAAAACTTATAGATATC
Source organism: Athetis lepigone (assembly GCA_033675125.1). NCBI lineage: Eukaryota > Metazoa > Arthropoda > Insecta > Lepidoptera > Noctuidae > Athetis > Athetis lepigone. The sequence continues at coordinate 12,924,974 of CM066224.1, forward strand.
CATTTATACATCGCGAAGAGGTACGCAGCCAAATTTCAAAAATGTTGGAACAGGAAATTATTCGCCCGTCAGAATCAGCTTGGAGCTCGCCTATTTGGGTAGTCCCAAAAAAAGCTGATGCATCCGGTAAAGTCAAATGGCGAATAGTAGTAGATTTCAGGAAACTGAACGAAAAAACTAGCGATGATAAGTACCCTATCCCTAACATAACTGATGTATTAGATAAATTAGGCAATTGCCAATATTTTTCAACTCTTGACCTTGCCAGCGGCTTCTACCAAGTCGAGATGAGCCCGAATGACATCCCAAAAACGGCATTTAATGTTGAACACGGGCATTTTGAGTTCCTACGCATGCCTATGGGACTTAAAAATTCACCATCAACGTTCCAAAGAGTTATGGACAACGTTCTCAGGGACCTCCAAAACTCTATTTGTCTAGTATATTTGGATGATATTATCGTTTTTAGTACCAGTTTACAGGAACACATAATAAATTTGGAAAAGGTTTTTAAAAGACTCAGAGACTCAAATTTTAAAATTCAGATGGATAAGTCAGAATTTTTAAAATTAGAAACAGCGTATCTCGGACACGTAATCAGTAAAGATGGCATTAAACCGAATCCCGATAAAATCGCAGCTATTCGAAAATTCCCACTCCCCAGAACAGCCACGGAAATTAAAAGATTTTTAGGATTACTAGGATATTATAGGAAGTTCATCCCTGACTTCGCTAAAATCACTAAACCTATGACGCAATGTTTAAAGAAAGGCTCAAAAATAACCTGTGATGACACGAACTATGTAAACTGCTTTGAAAAATGTAAAACATTACTTACTAACGATCCGATTTTACAATATCCCGATTTTAATAAAGATTTCCTACTCACAACGGACGCGTCAAATTTAGCTATAGGAGCAGTCCTTTCACAGGGACCCATAGGCTCCGATAAGCCTATAGCCTATGCTTCACGCACTCTAAACACAAGCGAGATTAACTATAGCACGATAGAAAAGGAGCTGTTAGCCATAGTCTGGGCAACCAAATATTTTCGGCCATACCTATTCGGACGGAAATTTAAAATTATAACAGACCATAAACCACTTCAGTGGATTATGAGCTTAAAAGAACCTAGCTCGAGACTCACCCGTTGGAGACTTAAGCTTAGTGAATATAACTATTCAGTAGTTTATAAGCAAGGTAAAAGCAACACAAATGCCGGTGCCTTGTCGCGAATCGAAATTAATAACGAGGAAACAAGCTCCATCATAGTTAACGTTTCTGAAAAACCACCATCTGTAGTAGGCTCTTCCACGCTCACGGCTCACACTAGTGCTGAAAATCCAATACTAGAAATCCCAATTTCAGATGACCCCTTAAATAAATTTAACAGACAAATATGTTTTACAGTTGTGGGTGACATAAAGAAACGCCCAGCGGTTTCTAAACCGTTCGAAACTCATACACGTACCTCCATCCAACTTTCCGAATCAAATTTAGAGGAGGATGTAATAAACGCTATTAAGGAATTCGCAAACCCGAAAGTTAAGACTGGTATTATAATACACCCCCCATTAGCTATGTATAAAATAGTTCCAATAATTCAAGAAAAGTTCAAAAGCTCCGCTATGAATCTTGTTTTAACTAAAACTGAATTAGAAAATGTCAAGGAATATCTCAGACAACAGGAAATCATTCAGAAATACCACGAAGGTAAAACTAATCATCGTGGCATAAATGAGTGTTACTTAGCCCTGTCTCATAAATATTATTGGCCAAAAATGAAAGACCAAATTTCAAAATATATAAACGAATGCAATATATGCGGGCAAGCCAAGTATGACCGAAACCCTATAAAGCAAAGATTCTGCATAGTACCACCACCGGCGAAACTGTTCGATGTAGTTCATTTAGATTTGTTCACAGCACAAAACGAGAAATACCTAACTATCATTGATGCGTTTTCTAAGTACGCTCAGGCATACCATCTTAGAGATGGTACAGCAGTTAGTGTAGTGCAGGCTTTCTTAAAGTTTTGCTCCCATCACGGCGTTCCGATATCAATAGTTACGGACCAAGGACCCGAATTTACTAACCAACTATTTACTGAGTTTACGCGTGTCCATAAAATTCAACATCATAAAACCTTAGCCCACACTCCCAATGATAATGGGATGGTAGAGCGCCTACATTCCACCTTACTAGAACATTTGAGAATTCTAAAATTACAACATCGTAGTGAAGCAATTTTTAATCTTATGACATACGCCCTATTAGCTTACAATAGTAGTATACATAGTTTCACAAAATGTAGACCGCTTGAAGTAGTCACCGGCCATACGGATCCTCGTGACCCATTGGATATAGACTTATCTGTACACCTGCTACAACAATACGTGCAGGAACATCGGGACAAGATGTCTAAAGTATACGAGGCCATAAATGAAACATCTCTTCATAAGCGCACAGAACTAATCGAAAGTAGGAACAAAGATAGGGAACCTGAAAGGGAATACGAGCCAGATCAACAAGTATTTGTTAAGAATCCACTAGCTAACAGACAAAAACTCGCACCTCGTTACACACATGACACGGTACTAGCCGACCTGCCTATTCACATTTACACAAAGAAGAAGCGTGGTCCCGTTGCCAAATCACGTCTCAAACGAACAGCTAACACGAAGCAATTGTTGCAGAATACCACTGACGATATTGCTACACCTGGTCCGAGCGGAGGACATAGTACTTGAACCCCTGGAAGATGGACCCGGATTACTCCCTTTCAAATTGGGACCTACAAAAATCGTGTCTCACTATCATTCCTTTCTCCTACACATTGATTTAGAAGAAATTCAGTCAAAGGTAGACTTAGTTAAAACTCAGCTAAATGAATTCAGGCCCCTGATTAATAATAAAACACTATCACTCTTTGAACCCCATATAAGTTATCTTGGTGACAAACTTGAAAAGATTTCCTTACAGTTAGAAAGTTTTAAACCTAATCGCGTTAAGCGAGGACTCATCGACGGATTAGGATCGGTTATAAAAAGTATATCGGGAAATTTAGATTACACAGATGCAATCAAATATAACAATGCCATTCAAGTTTTAGAAGGTAACGACAATAAACTTGAAACGGAACTCAACAGTCACATAAGCTTAACTAAAGGATGGATGTTGGAACAATCTAATGTATTAAAAAATATAGTAGACAACCAAATCATTATCGCCAAAAAACTTAACCAAATCATAAAACAAGATGCGTCTAAACAGGCAGATCTAGTAACTTATGCCCATTTGGCACAGCATCTATTAATTTTAAGCGATAATATAGAGACATTATCGGATGAGTTTAATAAGATAGAACTTATGATAGCTTTTATGCGTGCTTCTAGCACTACCCATTCTTCGATTAGTTTAGGTAATCTTAGGAATATGATAAGTAAATTAAGTTTAATATACTCAAAAGACGAAATCATTGATATCGATCTTCGAGAGTACTACAATATTTTAAAATTAGGATCGTACTACGTCGATAAGAAAATAATTATAGTTATAAAGGTGCCGATTGCCTTACCAAGAACCTATACCCTATATAAGTTGTCCATAATTCCTAATAGAAACAGTATGGCCCTTATCCCTACCTCACCTTATATAGCAATTCATGAAACATATTCTATGTACATAGAGACAGAATGTCCGAAGTTTAACTTATGGTACCTCTGCGAAGAAAAGATAGGATACAAAATTATGGACAAGCCGGACTGCGTGCAACAGCTCATCACCAAGCAGCATCTTAACTCCTGTACACTCACGCCAGTCTCCTTACAGAAGCAAGCTCTGGAACAACTCGACGAAAAGCATTACACGCTAAGCTTCCCGACACCATCAAAAGTACAGATGTCCTGTGGACAGGAGCAATTTAGAACACTTCAAGGAAGCTATTTGGCTACAATACCGCAAGACTGCTTAATAAGAACCACTGAATTCACAATCACTAACGTCGACAACCGCATCAAAGGACATGTACTCAGAATACGGACATCATGGGGCCAGAATACAACATCAGGAACTGAAGAATCATTGGTACAGCTCAATTCAATCAACCTCGAAAGCCTTCACGAAAGCTACAAGAAAGTTTCAGTACAACCCATAGTACGACTTAACCAGTTATCAGATGGCAGCCTCTATCATACTACTATACCTGTATACCTACTGCTATTTAGTGCAGGTGTACTTGCTATTGTCCTTATATATCGAAAATGGATGAGAAATAAAGCCAAGAAGATCAACCCTACATCTACAAAACCGAACGCGGATCAAGATACCTATGCTGAAATAGAACTAGGAAGAAATATTCATCCAGCTGGAATCAGAATGGACCCCAGTCATCTTACATCAACATTTTTAACAACCGTTAACAAATAGTTGCTGATCTGCGGGGGGAGATGTTACACAACGGTGTGACATTAGGATCGCTGAGCTTACGATTCGGTGTAATACACGGACTGCTGACTACGCGACACCAATAGGTATTGCGCATCGCAACTTACACGAGGCGCCGACGCAGCATTTTGCAAACCGTGGGACCGGACATCGACAATGCCTTCCACGATCCACGTTTTCAATTCATTCTTGGTACATACATCGACCATTTATCACCTACATAATTTTTAAGTTATAAATTGTAATTTCTTTATTTCAATAAATTAGTTAAAATTAATTGGTTTTTTTTGCATCCTCCGGCTCCAGCTAACGTAATTTACTTATAAACATACATTCATACAAACAAACTTTCACATTTATAATATGAGTACGATTAATGATAGCTTCATTAACTTTTCGTAAAAACATTTTATTTTGACGTCTTATGAAATGTTTAGCTTTTAAAATAATATTCCTCGTTAGTTATCACAGTATATTATGAAGCATTAAATTTAAAAAGTTTTAACGTCAAGAAACTAAAGTGATTGTATTTTTCTTTATGTTAATTTCATTATTTTTATCAAAGAAATGGAGTTTTTTCATCATAACATCGTGTGTCAACCTGTCTGTGGTTTTAGAAGTACAAAGTACTTTTAATTTTGAAAACACGATCGTTAGTACTGATTAATTTTCTTAAGAATGAAAAACACCTACATTATTTAAACGTTATTTAGGTCTTTTGTCTTCTATTTGTTAGTTAGCCTTCGATTTTAATCTGCGCGTAATTATAGTACTAAAGAACTAAAAGAGCTTTCTATCAGCGAATTAAATTTTCCAATGAAACCTTGACTTCTTGAGATTACTTTTCAAAATAAGTAAACGAAAAAATTTAAGAAGTTTTTTAGTAAATCAGTAAGTAAGTATACACTTTGACCTTTTTTTCTAAAGAGGTAAAATAGGACTTGGAAGTTTCGACGTTCTCGAGCGAAAGCTAAATGTTATAAAAATAAATAAGTTCATATATTATATGAATACCATTTTACTGCATTAATTCTTTCTTCCTATATAAAACCTCTCTATTTGATTCACAGAAATCATTTTCCATTACTTTTTTAAACAAATCTATTTTCCCAACAACGCAGAAATACTACAATTCATTTCGTTTCCTACTTCCCCTTTTCCTCTTAAATAATCTCATTGCAGTTGTGAAACAATTAAATTAGCTCCCGGGTCGGGGCAGAACACAGTAGTGTCAACCCTATATATTTTCCGACTAATTTGGGTTTGGCTTACTAAAGACGAAGTGGAATAAACAAACAATTACCTAAGTTTCTCACTACTTGCAATGAGCTTGTTGAATTAAAACCTGTGCAATCGTCTCATGATATGTTTTGGAGTTTGAAATACTATAATAAATATCTTGGGACAACTCATACGCGGCCATCTGATCCCAAACTATTCAGAGCTTGTTCTACGGTAGACACACACTTAACGGCCAAACTTATAACACCGCTCTTTTCGCATCAAAGGTTAAAAAGGTGATACAGGCGAAGCAGATTAGACTAAAAGCCGACCCGAATCTAGTTAGGAAAAGGCTAGGACGATGATAAATAGGGTAAAGGTATAAATATATAAACAATTATGGTCAAATAAATTAATTTTAAAATGATAGGTATTTTTAGCGCAGCATTCTTGTTGTAAAATGACAGGTCAGAATCCGGAACACCACGCTGCGCTCCAAAACGGACATAACGGATGTGGGCAAAAAAGCTGCCAGGTTTAAATGGGATTGGGTGAGTCAGGTTAGCCGCTTGAATAGTGACAGTTGGGCTAAAGTCTCTACGCAGTGGGTGCCAGAGGATGGACGGCAACTCCGAAGCCGGCCATGGAAAAGGTAGCGAGATGAGCTTGACGCATACCATGGGCGTTGGTTCAAGGAAGCAAAAGAAAAGAGAGTTAAAGGAGGTCTTTACCTAGCTGTAGGACAGCACAGTCTGGTAAGAAAAGGAACCTTTAAAAACAATATTTTTATATAAGAATATGATGGAATATGTATTCCATCTCGAATTTTCGCCACAACAATTGATGTAGTAATTCAACGTTATTTTGTTAAAAAGGGGAGCTACCCATATTTTTACATGAAAATACGGTATCCAAGAGTACTTTCCCTACAATAACAGAACTTTCTTACTGACAACCTTATTTGATTTACAGCCGGAAAAATCTAAAATAAATCGCATTCCAGCCAATTGTAGGGCAGCAACACACGGTTCGAACGACCTCTTATCAGATCGAAGGGGAAACCTGGCGGATCCCCAAACTGGGTTAATGAAGGACTTTTTATGCCATTTTTCTGTTATATGTAAGCAGGTCATATACGACATATTTGGTCGTCAACTACCATGTTTTAATAATAATATCAGGCTACTAATTGTCCCACTGCAGGGCAAAGGCCTCTCCTCAAACGGAGAGGGGACGAACATTCATCACCATGGCTGCTAATTTTGGTTTTCATTGGCGATTCCAGACTTATATTACTAGGTTTTGCCTGTGACTCCACCCGGGCGTATTTTTATAGCTTCCAAGTTGTCCTCCTCGCGTTAAGTTAGGTCTTGGTTACTGCTCCGTTCTCATGGTTCAACATGTTATGTTAAATGTAGCCTACGAGTTATTATAATGTAGCTATATTACTGTAACGTTTCAACAAAATTTGTTTAGTACTTTTTGCTTGAGAAAGTAACTAAAATCTATGATAAATGGATCATCATACAAACCAAGATTTCTATAAGTGATTTTGTTTGTAATATTGGACCAGGGGACTCTAGAATACCTCCTACAAACTAATTAACAAATAATTTTCATCTGTCATCTTAGTCTAGATCTTCTAGTCTAGACAGATCCAGGTTTTCTTACTATGTTTTCCTTTACCGATGCCTAAAATAAACTTAGAAAGTTAAGTAGTATATAAGTTTGTATATCAGTTGTCTGGTTGTCATAGTACAGACTTTGCCTCATTTGGAATTTCTTGATCGTTTTTCTCTTTTATTCCTCTTATTTTTACTTACGTAGACACTTCTATGTGAAAAACGAATACACTAGAAGCACTCTGTTATACACACACTCCCTTATAAACACACTCGCATGGTTATTTATACAACATATAATTTATCTCTGCCCGCACACTATCTTCTTATTTAATTTCTTTTTTTATCTAATCTCGCCATCTCGGCGTCTGAATGTCACCTGATTTTAGTAGAATACCAGCGTCAGGCAGGTCACTTGTGTTTGAAGGTCAAAAAGAAAATAATCTCAAGAGAAATTAGATCACCCATATGAATTTTGTTAAGATTATTACAATAGAGATGACGACAACATAAAAAAAATGACATTGTGTTTAGTCCGTCTGATAGATCGGCCGAAAATACGGGACTCGTATTTTTTGCTTGATCAAATTAATAAAAAACTACAAAGATAAAGAGCAACAAAGTTCCGGAGTGGGGACTTTTGACGTCACCGTCCTGCAAAATATGTATCTGATCGTGACGTCATGCGCAACTTTAACGTACTGTATCTTCGTCATTCTTCGTTTACGAGAAAAAGGAAAAAATACGTGTCCAAAATTTTTTGATAATTTATCTGACGGACTAATTACTTTATTTTTGTCGTCTCGCCTATTAAGATTCTCAAAGATTTTCGGACTAAGAGAGGAGTTTAAACCTCGAACACACGTGATTCGAGACACAAGAGACAATAGCTGCGCGACAGCAGGCGGTCGCTTGGTCGACGAAAGGTTAATTGCTCCTCAAAAACTGTACAGTATATTTCGGTATTTAGCCAATAACGCTAAAAACTAGAAAAAAAATCATTGTTTTACGAAAAGAAAACAGCCTTCAAGGACATAAATGGAAAAAATAATTTTGATTTCGAAAATCGGTACTCATGCAAAATAACAAACAACACTAAAGTTTACATACTTGAGATTTTGTCGTGATGGTCATAATTTTTGATAAATATCATAATATATTATTATTTGTCCAGCAGTGAATCTCTATCGGCTGATCATGTTGATGACGATGATCATTTATTTATATCCAATCAAAATCTACACTCTTATTAGTGTTATGAAGTGTTGAATGTTGTATTTTGTTTTGTTGTTTTTGTGTGTTAAGTGGAATCTGTTGAAACAAATAAAGATAAACGATTCTAAAAAAAATCACTGGTAGGAGTCTTTTTGAGTAGAAACCATTGCAACTTCCTTACATAATTTAAAACAAAGTTTCCCACCGTGGTAGTCTGTTACGGATTTTCATGTATTTTTTACCAATAGACACAGTGGCTCATAATGAAAGTTTGAGACTAGAATACATAAAAAGTATAGTAAAAGAAAATTAAAAAAAAATTGTAACCCTAGATTTAAATTACTTTACATTTATTTTAAAACTACTAATAAATTATTGCAAAAATCAAGGGCAACTTCATTCATTATTATGACTTTTTCAGCTCACCAGAGTATGTACCAAGAATATGGGTCAATAAACCTAAGCTGCCCTGACATTTTGAAGCAAAGCTTTGAATATATCGCGACGAAACAAATGAAACAGCTTAGTCTCGCCGACGCCAAGGATATTTCAAATGAACGAAACGGGAGACACCATTTCCTAAGAAAATCGTTCTGAGTTCGTATCGCGAGAACTCAAACGTTGAAATGATCGATGAAATATAATTTGTCACAGTTTATCCTCTAGTCTAAAGAGAGGATTGAAGACGGGAATTTGTCGAGAGAACGTTTTATTTTTATGGATGGCAACACTGAAATTTTAATGGAACGCTTCGTTTTCGGTTGGAATTTAAATGGTTGAAATTTTTTTGCAGATTGTTTTAGATTTTTCGTTTGAGTTTTTGAATGTAATTTTTACTTCAAATATCGAAAGAAGCCTAATATTTGTGTGATTATTGGATTTTGTTCAAAGTCTTGTTTGTGAATGTGGGATTATAATAAGTTTGTTATCGCCACCTCGTTATGGGAGAAACTTCTAGAAAGGGATCAGTATTTTTTAAGTAAAATCTATACTAATATTATTAACTATAAAGCTGAAGGGTTAGTTTGAACGCACTAATTTCAAGAATTACTAGTCCGAATTGAAAAAATATATTATTGCTGGACAGCCCATTCATCGCGGAAGGCTATTGGGCTATATAACATCACGTTAGAACCTACGGTAGCAGAGCAGTAACAAAAATCAGAGTTAAAACCGCGTGGACAGCGAAAAATAATGTAATATTATGTCACAGCTAAGTACACTACATAAATTCTGTATTAATGAAAATGTCTTGAAACGGGTTGGGTTGTCTTGAAATACGTACGTACCTAACAAACGAAATACCTTGGCAATGGGGCTGCATACCTTCTAAATTTTGGCTCAAACATTTACGGCGTATGTGCAATTTACGATAAACTAACTCAGGCCGGAAGCCAAATATTGTACCTGTTCATATTATTACGGCTACTTTACTATTTCTAAGATTATTACTAGGCTACTTACCATCAGGCACATACACGTTCAGAAATAGGCAATCCTCAGAATACTCTCTCTTCTTTTTGTCTTCCATTTGTGACTCCAACAGCTTCATGAACAGATCGTCATGTTTCTTCAAAGGACTTTGCACATCCTCCTTTTTCGGGTCACTTTGCATACAATCCGGCGCGTATATCGTCGCATTCTTTACTCCTTCCCACTGAGGCAAATCGGTGTACTCAGGGGGCAAAAACCTTCTAAACTCAATTGGTGGCTGAGCGTACGGTATTCCGACGTAGGCCGCTATTCTTTTTGTTCGGAATCTCGTAATATACATTCCTGAAATAGTCCCTTGATTCGCTAAAGTTATTTGACGCGGCTCCTTCGCCGACAAAACTAATGTCATTTGCAGCACCAACACTAACAATAGAATCATTTTTTCAAAATTTCGTTCCAAACAATTTATTTTACGATAACTGGCAGCACAGAATATTTGAATTTTAGAACCATTTTATTTTAAAAAACGAAACCGGTGTTCGAATTTGTAACTAACGTTCATTTCGAAATTTGAATTTTTAATAATTGACGGTTATTTTTGTCACGTTTTCTGTTTAGTTTTGATTAGTTTCGTTTGGTTTTGTTTTGGTTTTATTACTGGTGGTGTATTGTACCGGTATCGGTGGGTGTTCGTGTTCGACGGTGGTGCGTTACTGTTTCTCGTGCAGACTTCGGCTCGTAAACAGTGGGGTTGTCCGTCGTTATAGCGACGAAGGAACTGCTATTGTGAACTTTGTTTGTTTTAGAATTGGCTTGAGTATTTGTGTTTTAAGTGGGCAATTTTTTTACCAGTCTTAGTAAAAAATAACATTATCTAGGCGTGTTTCAATAAGATTTACAATCTTAATTTAAGGAAAAACCAAATTCTATAAACGTAAGTGTTTCTGAGAGGTTCTGTTACTAACCTCAATAGTACAGACGAGTAGAAGAACTTTCTAGAAACATTTCATAAGGATATTGCAGCATACTTATTTACCAATATCAGCTGCAAAGTGACCTTGCATTCTTCCAGTAAGAAGCTTATGGACTTAGAAGAATTATTCTAAGCTTATGGATATCAGCTTTACTTCGGAAAGGTAATGCAGGGGCTAAAGCCTCTGGTGTTGCAAAAATATCTATGAATGACGGTGACAGCTTAACACGATTACGTACAAAAAATAACCACCGCCTCTGAAGTTATTAAGATCGCAACTACAGCTAACAAAAGAGTTTACTTCGAAATGGCTAAACCAATTTTGAGAAAACATGTCTAAAAACCATCGCTTGATAACCTAACCCACATTAAAAAAACTGCATCCAAATCCACATTAATATGTACGAATCAGACTGTTGGTGATCGCGATCAGAATCAGAATCAGAAATCATTGATTTTGATCGCGGATGAGATTGACTGTGTACGTGGCGCCCTACAGTGTAACCAACCGTCACACAGACAGTCAAACGCACAAACACAGAAATCTGTCTAACTTATAACATAAAACTTTTCATTTGGAGTTAAAAACCCATAAAATTCTTTTCATTCCAGCCTGTCTAAACAGTTCATAAGGCAACAAATACCTGGCGGTAAGCTTGCGACGCGACGGATCGCGTGACGGCCGAAGCCAGGAGTCATTGCATTTGGCCACCGTCGACTTGTTTTCGCCTCATCTCCACCCTATGTGGGTCATTGCGACTTAAATATCGATCGATATTTTGTATTTGTGGTATGTTTTATGTTTCTTTTGAAGTTTTTAAAGTATTTTGCTCTTGTGATTGTGTAGTGCAGTTTGGAACTTGTTTTTTAAGGTTTCGTAAACATAGGGTAAAACGAGACTCTATTAATAAGGCTTGGCTGTCTGTCTGTCTTTCCGGCTGCCACTAGACTTTTTTTTTTTTTTTAATATCTTAGGACAACTCACGCACGGTCATCTGATCCCAAGCTAAGCAGAGCTTGTGTTATGGTAACCAGACAAGTGATATACATACTTATATACTTTATAAATACATACATATTATAGATAACCCAGACACAGAACAAACTATCATGCTCATCACATAAAGTTTGTCCTGGGTGGGAATCGAACCCACGACCTCCGGCTTAGCAGTCAGGGTCACTAACCACTAGACCGACAGGCCCGTCAACTTTATCTTATGATCACTGATAGACTATTGTTTTCATACTCTTCCGCTGTTCTTTTCTGATTAATTTCGTTGCGGGATCCAAGACAGTTGAATCGTTTCTCCGGGACTCATCGAGTTTCATTGCTTGGCGCTTTTCTGGCGGACTCAGTGCGGTATGCACGGATGCAGTGGTTGGGAATAGTGTTGATAGGGAACAGGATTGAAAAACAAAAATATTGTTTTCACAGATAAACTGTTACTGTTTCATATGAACTTGCTAAGTTCTAATCTTGTACATCCTGAGCTATCCTGATAAACGCTTCTTGCGTTAAAAATGCCAAATTGACAAAAGTTTCTTCGATAAAATAAATTTATCGAAGAAACTTTTGTCAATTTGGCATTTTTTTTAATTGTTTATTTTTTGTGGGTGGATAATCATCATGATTACGATGACTAAAACCCTACCCTGGACACAAAATGCTAAGAAGGAAGTTGGGTGAGTCTGACACTCCCTTCCGCTCCGCCCAGAGCAGGAGGAATCATTTTATGATTTCCCCATCCCATAAAAAAAGTGCCATAGACAGACAGTCACACAGCGATTAAACTTATGAGACCACTATTTGTGTCGGGGGTTAAAAAAACTAGAGAAATTATAGTAGCGAAATAAAATCCAATCTACTTCACACTACTCAAAAACCAATATACTCGAGTTTGTAATAACAGGCGATTAATATTCGTTTTTAATAAAAATCACTAAATTGCCAATCAATCATTTGTTAATTACTTTCGCTCTTTCACGTCATCGACTGGTATTTTTAATATGCCAGGCAGTTTAATGAAAATTGGTAAAATTGGAATCTATGTAGTGTCCGACCGAAGGTCTATTTTTGGCCGAAGCCGAAGCCGAAGCCGATTAATCGGCAATCACCACAACCTTTGGCCGAAGCCGAAGCCGAAGCCGAAGGTTTGTAATCTCTCAGTAATTAATTTTGTTCAATAGTGGTGCTGATTCTCTTGTTAACTAAATTTAAGTTAAATGCATCTTTGTTTTTCCATTTCTAAAAGAAAAGAACAGAAGATACATTTTAGTTTAATCCTGTCAAATTAAAGAAAATGGACGTATATTTAGACGCTATGTTTTAAAATCGCGTCTAAATTATGTGTCTAAATTTGACAGGACTTAGGTAACTAATATTTGATCTTCTGTCCTTTTCTTAATTGTATGAAAAGAGAAAGAAGCACTTAACTTAAATTTACGTTAGTTTGCGAACAAGAGAATCGGCAATTCGGCACCATTGTCTACAAGCTACAATACAGTATTTTACCATCAATTGACGTACTTTTTATGAGTTGTTAAAACGATATTCTCCCATCGATGTTGTATGGCAAAACACCTTATGTCACTAAGTAAACAGCTCAATATCGTCTAACTATTTATTGATTGCAAAGCATCTCAAAATCTAATTTTACGGTAAATTGAATATGAGCCAGATTTTTAGGGCTTAAATTAGGAGATTTTTAATAGTTTTATTTTTTCCTTTTCTTTAAGAAATGGAAAGAGAAAGATGCATTTCACTTAAATTTAGGTTAGTTTGTAAATACGACCGGTCCGTCGCTCTCTCACTCTGTCTTTCGTAACAGTTTGTTCAATCTCGACGGTTGTTCGGACCTTCGGCTAAGCCTTCGGCTTCGGCCGGGTTTTGGGCCGAAGCCGAAGGTTTCGCCGAAGATGGTATTTTTGGCCGAAGGTGGCCGAAGCCGAAGCCGAAGCCGAAGCTTCGGTCGGACACTAAATCTATGCTTTACATGCAAACAAAAAAGCTTTTCATCTTTGAAAATATTTTTGTTAATTTAATCCTTAAACTCCTTCGAACACACGTGATGAGACACAATAGAAAGACAATATCAGCCCGACAGCCGGCTGTCGCTTTGCGTTAAAACATCCCCTTTTTACGTGTAGGAAAGGAACCACAAAACGTTATTTTATTTGTCAACGTGGTAAATACACATATCCATTGTTGTCGCTACACATTTTAACGAATATTAGAGTTTGACATTTAATTGTTTAGAGATAGATATTATGTAATTATTCTGATGTCAGTGGAATTCACTTTTTTGGCGGATACAGCGTGAGCAACATCTCTTCGGTTATCATTGACAGTTGTTATTATGTTTTGAGGTTATAATACCGTTAAACGTGTTTACTCAATTGTATGTTATATATTTGATTAAATATTATATTGGCAGTTATTTAGTGTTCCTTTGCCAAGTTCTTACACCATGCAGTTTCACCTTTATAGCGTAAACCGTTTGGACGGTAAGCCTAAACGGATATAACGAATTGTAAGGGTTCGTTTTGTAAACACCTCATGTAGTATTTTTTTGGGTTGCTCTCACAATGAAAATTACTATTATACGTAGTACAATGACCTCTTAAAATACGTCGTGCATTTCCGTTACAGGGCTGTGGAGGTCAAATAAGCAGCCCCATGTTAAATATTGTGAAGGCAAGCGTACATGGTTAAAAAAAATAGGATTGAACAATACAAAAATAATAATGATTTTGGATTGTAAAACTTAAATCATTTATTTCTATTCAATTATTATGAGGCACTTCATTGGTTGATTGAACAAGTGTTAATTAATAAAACAAAAACCCCAGGTTATTAAGATCGTTGCGGAATGTTTATAATAGTTACCGTGACCTCGGAACATAAAGGGCAATCGAAGGAACATGAGTGGGTTTTAGTCAGTAAGAGTCTGACACGCCCTCCCGTCGCACCCAGGACGGGAGCAGTCATTGGATGATTTCCCACTCACCAAAAAAAAAAAAAAAAAGGTTATTAAGATCGAGACTACAGCTAACAAAAGAAAAAAGGTGGAAAACTTTTAATAGGAAAATGATTTTAATAAAACTTTTCGAAAAATCAGAGTAAGATAACCTACTTGCAAATTTAAAAAAATCATATCAGTCTGTTCAGGATTTCATTTGGTCATACGTAACTATTTATTTAAGGGATTTGTCCGTCCTAATGGAAAACGTGTGTTTATCTGTCCCCACCAATAATATAAACAGTTCTGTACCAACACATTGCAGAAAAAAACTTAGTAATATTTTTTTCATCCCACCTTTTCGAAAAAGACGACTTTGTTCCTCTTTAAGTACGCCCAAAGTTGGTGTTTTCTATACGAAACTTTCAGCGGGCAATAATGACGCTCCAAATTTAAAAACTGCGCCTAAAAGTAACTTTTAATCGCACTTTTTGAATTTGGAGCGTCTTTGCATGTTTTACACCCTGTTATAAGTGCGTCTAAAAATTGGAAAGTCTTAATGCTCAGCGCCAAAGCTGGTACGACGGCCAATACCATAGTCACGCAGCGGCTGAATAAAAAAAAAACTTAAATATAAATAAAACGCGCAAACTAAAGCTCGAGTTCTAAGTACTCGTAAAAATTTTCACGGATTTTTTTGCAGATTGTTTTGCAGCAAATTATCAATGTAGCTGCTATTATTATCAAGCTATGATAATAATAGCAGCTACATTAATAATTTTACAATAAAGTATGAAGCACCTTTTATTTTCTCATAGGGGGTGATGAAAAGTAGAGTGTATCACTCGGGCGCAAAATATATTTTTGGCTCGGGCGACGTACTTTGAATCCCTCGCTACGTTCGGGATTCTATTTAAGAATCCCTCGCAAAGCTCGGGATTCTACTTTAGAATCCCTCACTTCGCTCTGGATTCAAAAAACGCCCTAGCCGTAAAAATATTACTTTGCGCCCTTGTAATACAATCTACTATTTTTTGAGAAGGGAATTCATAAAATGTCTTCTTCCGCCCTGGGCGGAGCGGGAGGGAGTGTCGGACTTTTACTGACTAAAACCTAACTTTGTTCCTTTAGTTGCCTTTTATGTTTCGGGTAACTATTAGAACTATTCCGCAACCCCAGCAGGCATAGGTCCTAGAAGGCGCCGTCACATTGCAGAAAAAACTTAAAGGTTTATTATCAAATTACGACTCGAACTTGGACAGTTACATAATTCTTTTGCAAAAAAAAAAAATAGTGAGTAATAGAATTTATCAAATTTAAAAATAAAATGGCCGTACAAAAACAAACAAACTAGAATTTGTAACGTGTGATGCTATAGTGGTTCCATTTGCATCTAAACTCGAATTTGCATAGATCACTATCGTGCGAGTCCCACATGGATGTAGGTTCGCTAGCAATTACGGGTTTATCGGACATTCCATTTTCCGTCAGTCTGTATATTAAAAAAAATCATTCTAATATTATAAATGCGAAAGCAACCGTGTCTGTCTGTCTGTCTAGCTTTCACGCCAAAACTACTGAAACGATTTAAATGAAATTTGGTATAGAGACAGTCCATGGCTTAAGAAAGCATAGGAAGTTTTATCCCAAAATCCCACGGAAACAAGCACCACGTAGGAAAAACTGCGGGGGACAGCTGGTATATTTTTGTTTTATTTAAACCTGAATTAATAAAGTGTAGGTTATTATTTTTTATTGGTAATTTTTTATCTTTTGTACTGTTACTCTGCTAAAAACATTCCTTATAAAGATATTCTTAATAATTGATTTGCAAATAAATAATATTTTTAATTAAGTTTACTTTGTCAACCAGCACCATATTAGACCGTAAGGGACAACGCACACCGGAATGGCAGCGGCCGGCAGCGGCCGTCAGCGGCCGCCCGCGGCGCCGCGAGGCCGCCAGCGGCCGCCCGGCGTCTCGCTAGAAATGAAAGGCGCGCAGCCGCTCGCGGCGGCGGCGCCGCGGGCGGCCGCGGGCGGCCTCGTGACCTTTTTAAGTATTTCAAGCGATACTGGTCTTTGAAGTATGTAGTTAAAGTTTAAAATTATTTCACACTGAAAGTGCTCGCCGCGTCGCTGCCGGCCGCTGCCATTTCGGTGTGACACGGGCCTTAGGAGACGAACCTGGCTGCCTGATTCTGATTTCGTTTTGGCGCGGTTTCTAAATCAGCTTAATTTTTTTTACCCTTCATCTGGCGATTGGTATAGTTTGTCGACCAAGCCAGTTGAGTGAACCACAACTGCAGCACAGATAAAACAATATAATGACATTGATCCTATGGGTCAATTTCGCGTGGCAGTAATGACACCTGACATTAATGACAGTTGTCAAATTGACATTTTCGCCAGACCACAGGATATCAAAGTTTGATGTGCCAACGACCTTCTGAAGGACGCCACTGTTAATTTTGGTTTGATACCCGACGTAAAAAAAAGTTGAAATATGTTTGACTGCTATGTGTCTGTGTGTGTGACTATTGCAGCATAGTTCAACGGGTGCACCGACTTAAACGCGTTTTTTTTTAAGTGGTTTACTAGCAATGGTTCTTAGACTTGTTCCATCAAAATAAAACATTTTTTTGGAAAATAAATTCAGTCGCGATCTTAATAACTTCGGAGACGTATTAGGTAATACTCAATTTATTTAATTTAAACTTGTTACTTGCCGTTGTTAGAAAAATAGTATGGCAGGACTGTCCCAATAAAAAAATACTGTGTTCTCTCCTTACACTCCTTTTTTTATTACCACGATGCAGTGACTCAAAAGACTTCAAAACAAAAAGAAAACATTATAACTATCGCAAATTTGGGTACTTAACCACTATTTGCTTAAATTATATCCGTACGTACGAGAAGTTAGGGCTGCCAAGAATGTTCTATTTTTTGGACACTCCAGACTGTAGTTAATGGTGAATTCTATGTTAAAAGGGACTACCGCAAATGTTTGAAAATTGAAAAATGAATATTGTGCATGTATTTCGTGAAAAATCAAATTGAATTTCGTGTCCAATGGTGTTCGATTTGTCCAGGACTGGAATGACTGGCGTTCTTTGGCCAATATTCAGCAATGAAAGTTAATTAGTCTCTTTGTGTATTCATTGAATTTCATTGTTAAGAAAAAAATAACTTATTACTTATTTATGGCTTATGGACAGCAATAAACTGACTTGAAATAATTAAGACGGAACTGACCACCATACATCAGGATAGGTTGGCTCAATCCCGATTCCCGCCACAATATTCCCAACCACTGCAAATCCTGAAAGCAAGGATCAACAGTACTCCAGAAAAGCGCTAAGCAATGAAGCTCGGCCAGTCCCGGAGTAACGATTTAAATGTCTTGGATCCCGCAACGAAATTATTTAGAATTGGTCAGCATGCCATCAAAACGCATGGTCATCCTACTAACAACGCACTGGGCGGCGCGAAGGGTGTGCTTTCAATATTGTTCAATTTTACTGCGACCGGTCACGTGACCGTGCTCGTACGTAAAACATGGGTTCGCGACATTGTAACCAAGGATTATTTCGCTATTTTCATACCAGTATTCAATGATATTATAAGTAAAAAGGTGTAGATAGGTTATAGGCATGTGGGTTATAGGCAGCACCAGCTAACACTTTAAAATGTAGCTATTTGACCAAATTATAACTGTCACAAATTATATTTGTCTCTCTTTCACTTGCAATACTTGAATTATGTCATCCTACTTTGGCATCTGATTGTATGTGTGCGTTAGTGTGCCGTTTTTGAGGATAGAATGCCGTGTAAGTAACCTAACTACAACTTTTTACTGGTTGTCTATTGTTTGCCCGAAGATTATATACCATAATCATCATTTTCCCGAATTTTATTTGCCCGAATGTTTCATTTGCCCTAAAAGACATATGACATACTTTTAATTGCCCGAATTTTAGATACCATAAGATACGAATGCCATAAGTATTGTTTGCCATATTTTTATGTGCCATAATAATTATTAGACATAATACTTAAATGGCATAATATTTAAATGGCATAACAAGTATTAGACAAACGTTTAAGCCCCGTAATGTTTTTTTTTTCTGTGCATGGTTGATGGTGGGCTAGGTCGACGGAGCCCCGCTTCGCGGGGCTCCTACTTCTGTGTGGTTTATAAAAAAATAACCACGAAGGGGATGGCGGGGTCTATTCGCTCGCTTCGCTCGCTCACACGACCCCGCCATCCCCTTCTAATCTAACCTGTCCGAGTCGGGGTGCCCTAAAGTCCCAATTGCATCCAATTTCTCTTGATATAAACAACCGTTACACACCCGATGCCGATGGCAAATTATGTTATGGCATATCATAATTATGGCATGTGATAATTAGGACATGTGATAATTAGGGCTTACAATGATTATGGCAAATGATGTTATGGTAAGTGACTTTATGGGAAACAATGATTCTGGCACGTGACTAATATGGCAAATGAGAGTAGGGCAAATGAGTATTATGTCGTATGATATTATGGCTGTTGACTATTATGGCAAATGATATTAGGGCAAATAAAATTCGGGTAAACGACGGTATACCCTTTTTACTTTGCATTGCCAGTATTATGCTGATACATGGAGAAAATACGAATTGTTGAACAAAGCTTTTGTCCCCGCGATTAGGCGATTGCAACCTTGCTTTCTTTGAATGCTGGTGGGATTTTTAAACCTTAGTTGTAAAGGTTGCCAGACGTTGATGGGAAATGATGACCTTGGTGATATGCTCAGATTAAGTATTAGTTTAGTTATGCTAGTGAAGGAAGCGGCGGCGCGCGAGACTAGAGGCAACGACGAGCCTCTCGCCCCGGACTAAGACCCAGGCGAAGACGTCGAGAGTCGCAGGACGACTACCGGCCACCGTAGGCGCGGTTCTGCGGATGGCGAGCGATGGGTAGCTCGCCGCCCGGCTAGGACCAGGGCCGCGTCGACGGCGCGTTAGTGTTCCACGCGCGCCTCAAAGAGAAGGAGTCAGCACAGGAAGGGGCCCAACAGGGTCAACGCCTGCCGGGGTTGCGGAATGTTTATAGTGGTTACCGTGACCCTGGAACATAAAGGGCAATCGAAGGAACATGAGTGGGTTTTAGTCAGTAAGAGTCTGACACGCCCTCCCGTCGCACCCGGGACGGGGTCAGTCATTGGATGATTTCGCACTCACCAAAAAAAAAAAAGTATTAGTTTCACATTATGTATTGATACTAAAGTTAAATACATATGAATTGAAAAGGTCACATTGGTACTTGCCCGGATTTGAACCCACAACCTCTTGTATGCGAAGCGGCGCCTTAACCACTAGGCCAATTTTTTATTTGGGGAGTGGAAAATCATCAAATGACTTTTCCCGTCCTGAGCGAGGCGGGATGCTGTGTCAGACTTTTACCGACTAAATAGATGTACAAATTTTATATTGCCGCTGGACAAATATTTGTCCCGTGTGGGAATATAATCCGCGACACGCAGTGGAGCAGCCAACAGCTCAATCACTGCGTCAGTCGTACCGCCAATTTCTGGTTTTTCCTTGGAAGTTCGCTTATCTCACATAATTTAAAATTTCTAACCCCGGAATTATCGAACTAAAACTACTTGGAAATTCTCCAATAACGAAATAATTTACTTGACTATACCATAGAGCAATAGGTACAGAAGCGAAATATTAATAACTCCTATAAAATGCCTACAGCTTAAAAACGTAAAAAAATTTACTACAACCTTAAATGTGACTAGTTCTTTGCCTACCTAAGCTTTATAAACATTTTATTATGAGATGATTGATTGAGATATTTATGGTTAGTTGAAGGTACATAAGTCTGAGCACTGACTCCATATGAGCCTATATACACTACAGCAAAGAGCAGCCTGGGAGCTTATTAACTCATTTAAAGAAGTTTAGTTGCAGAGCAGTTAGGTTTCAATCCAACTATGTAGTTTTGTTCATTGTCCCTTAAAATTTGCTCTCGCTATCAGACTTTAGCGTGAATGGATCGAGTCACACCGCATGAATGCATTCATCAGACTTGGTTGTAGCAGGGCGGTAGGCATAATAAAAAACCTAAGCACGAGTCCATTCTATCTCATTTTTCTGTTCTATGCCGATAGCCCCTGCAATCACACAGTCCGCATTCCGCCCCTATTATTATCACCGATTACGTTGCCGTTTTAACCCTAAACCGCTTCGACTATGGCCGAAATGACCTTGTATTCTGACAGCTTGAGAATTATATTAGTATCGATTAAAATAATTTAAGTGTTGGCAATTTTGCTCGATAGCATATTGTGGTAAAGTTCTAAGTAATGAGTCGGTTTTACGATGTTCCTAGAGATTCAGGAAAAAGACCGAAGGTCGTTCATTGTTTTAAGTGCCTAGTTGCCTACTTACTTTAAGTATTGTGTAAAGTATGCTTTTTTTGTGGCCAACGTCAGGTCAGTTGATTGAAGAGTTTTTAGTCTTTCAATTATATTCGAAAATCACCATATATATTTTATTTTTAATTTCTTTTGATGAGGAACACTTAAAGCTGTCAGCCCACTTGAAGTTACATGGGCACAACTATACTACATACCTAGATAAATAGGTACTCCTATTCAGGGACAGTTGGAGGGTTATGTCTTACCGACTAAAACCCCACGGTTCCTCCTATAACTGTGAGTCGTGAGCACGCGGTATACACTTGACGCATGATCCATACCCGCGACTAGTATTGACAGCGAGCCGCTTTGTTGTATGTAGCCTTTTCTGCGACCGCACGTTCCTTTACTAAAGCGCGCATATTTTTATTGTACGTCATGTCCCAAAAATAGTATTAAGCCAATACATAAAATAGTATTTAGTCGTAAGGCAAAACCATTTTGTCTCTGTTATTTTTTGAACTTGAGACTTTGCTCACCTATTTACGATCAATGGTAACACCCAGCACAAAGAGCTTTACTGCTATTATTAGCCTACTACAGTGTGAATTAAAATAGAAACAAATACCTGTAGGTCATAAAAAAATTTGCCCCATGCGGGACTCGAATCCGCATCACGCAACGCAATAACCGTGTGCTCAACCACTGCTGCCAGACAGCGCAGTCGCAGAAAATAAAAAACCGGCCAAGAGCGTGTCGGGCCACGCTCAATGTAGGGTTCCGTAGTTTCCCGTCCGTCACAATAAGTGTTCCCACTTATAAGTAAAAAAAAAGGCTATTTGTTGCGATGACATACTAAGTACGCAGAAATTATTTTGCACATCCTTTTTGTCTTTTTTGTACAAAAACTGTTCTTTCTATCAAGTTCAAAATAATTTTCCTAGAAAGTACTTATAAAGTTCTACTTTCCAGATTTTTTTCATATTTTTTAAACCTACGGGTCAAAAGTTAGAGGGGGGGGACGCTTTAATTTTTCCTTTTGGAGCGATTATTTCCGATATTATTGACATTATCAAACCAACAATATATCACACGTCAGGGTTGAAATTAAAAAAAAAACACTTCCCTCTTTACATATAGGGGGGCTACCCTAATAAAACATTTTTTTCCAATTTTTATTTTACCACTTTGTCGGCGTGGTTGATATACATATTGGTACCAAATTTCAGCTTTCTAGTGCTAACAGTCACAGAGATTAAGCGAGGACGGACGGACAGACAGACAGACATGGCGAAACTATAAGGGTTCCTAGTTGACTACGGAACCCTAAAAAGATAAAAGCACATTTAAATAAAACACTTAGATAATGTGGATAACTTTTAAACACCTTCGCAAATCGCGATAAAAGAGAAATAGTGGGACGAAGTTTTTATTTGAACTTTAAAGTTCAAAACTGTTATAGATGAAATTAGCCTCAAGCATGCGTAGATTTTTTCAGTGAAAGAGTAGATCTAAATTAAACCAAAGGGCACGTCAAATACAAGGGTTACAAGGAGTACATCAATTATAATATTATATCAAGTACACCCGTCTGACATTTGGAGATGAGAAGTATCGCGAATAACGCTCTGAATAAAATATGGAATATTCTGTAAAGGTTATCTATATTTAATTATCGCTTAATTTATAATGCTTACTGCTAATTATACTCCTACGATGTTCTTTGTTAAAGGAGAATATTTTTTTAAACAGTTTTTAGGTGGCAGTTGATGTCATGATAGCCTAGGGGCCTAGAGGCACCCGCGTCTCGAGTGAGACGTTATGGGTTCGAATCTGGGTATATAATTACCAATGTGACTTTTTCAAATTTAAATGTACTTTCTAAAGCTTATCTTGAACATCACTGACATCCTCAAAAGACGTAAAGCTGGTGTCCCAGTTGTCTTTCGTAATTCGTCTTAACAGTCGTTCGGGTAAGAAGCCAGAAAATTTTACCAGGGGGTAGTCTGCTGCTCCATAACCCAGTGACTGAGTTGTGGAAGTAGGCAGTCGTTTCACGTAAAACATATCATCCAGCTCAAGGGAGATGATGAGGCGGCAGTGAAGCAGCTGGTGGGCCATTTGATGTTAAGAGGCATGCTTTACGGTAGCCCGCCTAATTCAAATTTTTTAACGCTTTTTTGCAATTTGAGGCTCAGTGTCTTTACAGAACATTAGTTACAGAATTATAATCATTTAATCCTTCGAACACACGTGATTTGACACACAATAGAAAGACAATAGCAGCCCGACAGCCGGCTGTCGGGTGGTCGTTGAAAGGTTAAATCATAAAAACAGCCATATGACTCGATTGATTGCCTATTTCATAAAAAAATCATTACCAGTAATGTATCAATAATACTTAGTCGGTAACTCTACCAAAGCATAATATTTTCCAACTAATACCTCATTCTAGTAGCCCTATTATTACCAATGCGAAAGGCTTTCACATAAACAGATTGCTTTATAATCGTTGCTACGTAACAGTATCGCAAACGCAATTTAAGGCAAATTGGCCAGGATTTACATTTGGAGGGACTGTCGTATTTTATTCCAAGTACTATTAAATCATGCAAAATCTAACCTTGGTTTTGGGGCAGGTTGACCGGTACCCACCATGGGAATGGTTCAAGGGTAAATTTTGTTATTCATGAGCTCCTATTGGAGTTTATCTGATTGCCTGTAACGTATACTTTGTGTCGAACGCTCATTTAAATGGCCTTTTTTGGCCTTTGGTAGAATAGTTTATGCTGGAGGTCTTAGGAATAGTTTAGACATTATTCTTATTAAATCCCATTGTATCCATCAAATGATTATTTGTAGAACACCTATGACTTTGCAGTAAGTACGATTTAACCGACTTAATAACACTGTTCATTCACAGAGGTGACAACAGAACTCTTTGATTTCAACCATAGGTTGTCTGGAAGAAATTGCTTTTTAGGATAAGGCCGCCTATTGCACTCTTGCATATTTTTTTTGTATTTTCCTTTACTGTTTTTGTCTTATTGGTGTACAATAAAGAAAATTCTATCTATCTATCTCTTTCAGAACATAGGTAACTTAAGGCGGAACCACATTACCGTGTCGTAGCGTGTCGTGGCGCGCCAGAAGCATATCGGTTTCATACATTTAGTATGGTTAGAGACACACTTGTATGGCGTGTCGTGGCGCGACACGTTCGGCCGTGTCGCCGACTGCTCGCCACCGATTGCGCCAGAGCGGTGGTGGGGGTTTATGACGCGACACGACACGCGGGCAAAATGTGTTTCTGTACCGGCGCGTGGCTCGTGGCGCGAACCGAACATCTGGCGGGCACTTTTGGATTTATTAATATTTGCAGCAAAATTACTGACGATCTTATTGAACTTGTAAATGGTGTTTGGAAAGGAATTACTGAAATTTTGAAAGTCAATATAATAGTATATTACTATAATATTTATTTAAAAAGGGATAAATGAATAATTATACAAAATTAACAATCCTCTGTTTATAGGGTGAACCCAGTATTTTCGTTTATTTTTTTGGACTGAAGAAATTTCAATGCTAAGAGAAATTGTAGGTGTTCATCAAAAGAAAACATTATGCACGTTTGAACGCTGCAAAGGTTCGTTAAGTACTGTTCAGAAAAAACGCCAGAATGCGCCACGACACGACACGTAAGTGTGCACACTCACCGCCACGCCAGTAAGCATCATGGCGCGCCACGACACGGTAAAGGCGGAACCACATTACCGTGTCGTGGCGTGTCGTGGCGCGCCAGAAGCATATCGGTTTCATACATTTAGTATGGTTAGAGACACACTTGTATGGCGTGTCGTGGCGCGACACGTTCGGCCGTGTCACCGACTGCTCGCCACCGATTGCGCCAGAGCGGTGGTGGGGGTTTATGACGCGACACGACACGCGGGCAAAATGTGTTTCTGTACCGGCGCGTGGCTCGTGGCGCGAACCGAACATCTGGCGGGCACTTTTGGATTTATTAATATTTGCAGCAAAATTACTGACGATCTTATTGAACTTGTAAATAGTGTTTGGAAAGGAATTACTGAAATTTTGAAAGTCAATAAAATAGTATATTACTATAATATTTATTTAAAAAGGGATAAATGAATAATTATACAAAATTAACAATCCTCTGTTTATAGGGCGAACCCAGTATTTTCGTTTATTTTTTTGGACTGAAGAAATTTCAATGCTAAGAGAAAATGTAGGTGTTCATCAAAAGAAAACATTATGCACGTTTGAACGCTGCAAAGGTTCGTTAAGTACTGTTCAGAAAAAACGCCAGAATGCGCCACGACACGACACGTAAGTGTGCACACTCACCGCCACGCCAGTAAGCATCATGGCGCGCCACGACACGGTAATGTGGTTCCGCCTTTACGTGTCGTGTCGTGGCGCATTCTGGCGTTTTTTCTGAACAGTACTTAACGAACCTTTGCAGCGTTCAAACGTACATAATGTTTTCTTTTGATGAACACCTACAATTTTTCTTAGCATTGAAATTTCTTCAGACCAAAAAAATAAAAGAAAATACTGGGTTCACTCTATTTTATTTAGAAAGGAACTCCAACAAAGGATACACATTACATGCACTATTATACAAAGTTCTTTGAAGATTTATGCTCCTTCAGTTATAGGAGAACACATCATGCATACATCATCATTTTAAACATAGTAATTAAAATCAAAGTAAAATTACACAGTAAATTAAAATCAAAGTAAAATTACACAGTATTAAATTGAATTAAACAACATATGAACATAAAATTAAATTAAACATTTGAAATTAAAACACGGGTTAAATAGTAAGCAGTTGAAGAGTAAAAATAAAAAAAAATTAAACATTAAAATATTCTAAAACACAAATAATACAATGAAAGAGAAAAATAAAACACAGATAAACAGAGGATTGTTAATTTTGTATAATTATTCATTTATCCCTTTTTAAATAAATAATAAAGTAATATACTATTTTATTGACTTTCACAATTTCAGTAATTCCTTTTCAAACACCATTTACAAGTTCAATAAGATCGTCAGTAATTTTGCTGCAAATATTAATAAATCCAAAAGTGCCCGCCAGATGTTCGGTTCGCGCCACGAGCCACGCGCTGGTACAGAAACACATTTTGCCCGTGTGTCGTGTCGCGTCATAAACCCCCACCACCGCTCTGGCGCAATCGGTGGCGAGCAGTCGGCGACACGGCCGAACGTGTCGCGCCACGACACGCCATACAAGTGTGTCTCTAACCATACTAAATGTATGAAACCGATATGCTTCTGGCGCGCCACGACACGCCACGACACGGTAATGTGGTTCCGCCTTTAACTAAAGGCGGAACCACATTACCGTGTCGTGGCGCGCCATGATGCTTACTGGCGTGGCGGTGAGTGTGCACACTTACGTGTCGTGTCGTGGCGCATTCTGGCGTTTTTTTCTGAACAGTACTTAACGAACCTTTGCAGCGTTCAAACGTGCATAATGTTTTTTTTTATGAACACCTACAATTTCTCTTAGCATTAAAATTTCTTCAGACCAAAAATATAAAAGAAAATACTAGGTTCACCCTATTTTATTTTATTCAGAAAGGAACTCCAACAAAGGATACACATTACATGCATTATTATACAAAGTTCTTTGAAGATTTGTGCTCCTTCAGTTATAGGAGAACACATCATGCATACATCATCATTTTAAACATAGTTTAGAATTGTATAAGTTAAAGTACACGATAAAATTGAAATCAAAGTAAATTAAACAGTATTAAATTGAATTAAACATGAACGTAAAATTAAATTAAACATTTGAAATTAAAACACGGGTTAAATAGTAAACAATTGAAGAGTAAAATTAAAAAAAAATAACATTAAAATCTTTTAAAACACAAATAATACAATGAAAGAGAAAAAAAAACAGAGGATTGTTAATTTTGTATAATTATTCATTTATCCCTTTTTAAATAAATAATAAAGTAAATATGTTATTTTATTGACTTTCAAAATTTCAGTAATTCCTTTCCAAACACCATTTTACAAGTTCAATAAGATCGTCAGTAATTTTGCTGCAAATATTAATAAATTCAAAAGTGCCCGCCAGATGTTCGGTTCGCGCCACGAGCCACGCGCCGGTACAGAAACACATTTTGCCCGTGTGTCGTGTCGCGTCATAAACCCCCACCACCGCTCTGGCGCAATCGGTGGCGAGCAGTCTGCGACACGGCCGAACGTGTCGCGCCACGACACGCCATACAAGTGTGTCTCTAACCATACTAAATGTATGAAACCGATATGCTTCTGGCGCGCCACGACACGCCACGACACGGTAATGTGGTTCCGCCTTTATGTTCACCTTTTTGTACGCGAAAATTCCCATGAATGAAAAGGCAGACAAAAGCTCGTAAGCCATAACGCGAAAATTCCCATGAATGAAAAGGCAGACAAAAGCTCGTAAACCATAAATTATTTCCGAAAGAAGCTTTAAAGAAACTTCCTTCATTCTCTTTTGTTATTTTACAATGAACAACTCAAGTAGATCTGAAACCTATTCCCTTTTCAGTGGACCTCGTCAAATGAACGTTTTACGGGTTTTCAGCGTTTTGAATAAAAATACGAAGTACCAAATAAAAGATTATCTGCGATCACGCAATGCGAACACGCATAGGGCTGAGGTTACGCGTACGTTAAAGGTTGAGGGTTGAGGACACGAAGTAAGCTGGCGGCAGCGGCGCGGTGAGCGGCGAGTTTAAATGCAAAGATTTATATAGGACTGACGGTTGCGGCGGCAGGAGCAGCGTACGAGAGTCTAACCCTTATGGGGTTTCTAAGAGGTTTGCATGATTTTTTATACTATGTTGAACACAAAGAACATCGAAAGACGAACATTGATACAATGCGCATGCCGCTTCAATTTCTTAAGCAGCAATGAATTCATAGTTAGAATTGGTCGACAGTAAAACAGAATCTTTCTCTGAACCCCCGATAAGTGTAGAAAACCTGTGCACCTCGCTGGAATGCGACCCCTCTCCCGTTTCCCCGCACTTCGCCCCATGTTCTCCTTGTTCGTTTAGTAGCGACAGCATTCCGTCAGCTTTTCGTCAAAGCGCGTGGTGCACAGTTAAGTTACACGGGTGGAAGTTTACGAACTCTTCAGGAGTGATACTACCACCGTACCTATTTTTGCTGCAAAGCTCCGTTGCCATGTTTCGATTTGAAGTTGCGGGTGCCGCTGTATTTACAGGCACATGAGATATAATTCTGACTCTGAGATGGCAATTCCTCTACAAAGCTTCTAATAGGTACTGCAGTCTCCGGAGGGGGTAATCACCTTTTCATCAGCTGGGCTATCGGGCTATATACCTTCCGTGGTATAAAAAAAAACCACAATTTTTTTTATGGGGATACAATTTTGTGGACGGCAAAATTGTACCAACATGAAATTTTTTGACTAAAGCGATGTAAGATATTCATGCATATTGCACTAAAGCCAGACATTACTTTGATTGACTTGCCATTCAAAACCAACCAAATGAGTTTCTCGAGATTATTAATAATCATTGAATAGTTCCATTGTTTAGCTCCTGACTCCATCATCAGACAAAGTTAATAATAATGTTATTCAAGTACTACTACTAGGGAAACTCAATGTCTGTGTACAGTTTCACAAAAATCGGTTAGATAGAAGTACTTCAAAATGCTGTCGCAAGATTTAAACCAACAAACAAATATACGGGGTCAAACTAAATAAATCCGTACAATAAAAATACCTCGCAGAATTGTAACTTGCACGCAACTTTCAACTCTATTCTTATGAAGTTTTGGTTTATTTTCAAATAACAAAAAAAAACCTGCTAGAGGAAATTGCCTCAGAGTTGACGTTGGTCCTTTTACTACACGCTTATTTTTCAGTTTACATTTTGTACTTTCTTTTCATTAGGGTAATGAACTTTTAACCTTTATTTGCTTGGTATTTGACCAAATATTTCATCCGGTAAATGAGTGTAGGCATGGAAATCTAGGAGCTACGTGTTTCAAGAAATTATTTTGTTAAAATTACTGAAGTTAGGGACGGTAATAGTTCCGTTTTTTGATGTAGTGTCAGAATATGAGGACAGACACAAACGTGTCACCGGACGTGACACTTTTTATTCTTCCTTATTGTTTTTACTGACTGCATGCCTATCATGTTTTTCTTACTCCTCCGCAGTTATTTCCTCTTTTCTGATTAATTTCGTTGCGGGATCCATGACAGTTTAATGGTTTCTCAAGGATTCGTCGAGTTTCATTGCTTTGGCCTTTTTCTGGTGGACTCCACTGTTGATTCTGGCTTTCAGGAGTTGCGTGGTTTGGAAAAGTGTGGTGGGATTGTCCCATAAAAAAATACTCCATGGCTAAATATTCGTGACCTAATATATTTTTAGTACAATTACAAAACAATCACTCAACAGGCAAATCAGTTAAATTAATTGAACAAAACTCATAAGGAATTAAATAGTCAATTACGTAATTAAGTTTAAGATATATAAATATATTGCGTGGCTTTTCATTTGGTTTTTAGCTTGAAAAGGACTCATCTATGCCAGTCCAAAGAGCTCAAACTCCAGCGAGTTACTTAAGAGTGCTTAGACTTATAAAGTTGACCTTTACGAAAACCTAGTTTATTCTAATATACTTAACAAGTAAGGCTACCTTAATTAGGTATCCTAACTTGTTAAGTACCTATATTAAATAGCTTATTTAATGGTTTACTTAAGCATCTAGTTTGTGGGTGATTGACATAAAAAAGTGGCTTTTCTAGTGCTAACATTTCATTAATAATTAGCTAAAAATAAACCAATTCAATGTATATTCTCTTAAAACCTAAATGGTACACTATACTACGCCGTTCCTACGCCTACCTTTTGCAAAAGAGGCGACTATAAAAAGTATAAATTTTCGAAACAACCCTTGTATAGTCCAGGATTTAGATTGGCAGGAATAAAATTTTGAAAGCACAATAAATTGAAATATTTATAAGCGGTTTGAAACCCTCAAATCTCCGACACCTTTCTATGCCCTTTAAATAATTTTAGCCTAATTTTGCCTGATTATCTTCCCACGAAACAACCTTTTTAAACTCCATCGGAAGTAATTTGCGTTAACCTAGAACCCTAATAAAGACGCGAAAAGC
Source organism: Athetis lepigone (assembly GCA_033675125.1). Lineage (NCBI taxonomy): Eukaryota > Metazoa > Arthropoda > Insecta > Lepidoptera > Noctuidae > Athetis > Athetis lepigone. The sequence continues at coordinate 12,955,474 of CM066224.1, forward strand.
TCTATTTTATCGTTTACTTTTAAAATGAGTAACTTAATTTACTCTTTCTTCGAACTTCTTCCTCAAAATTTTCTGCTTAGACGTATTAATTACGGACTTCTAGAATAGTTTTTGAAATCTGTTTCTTTTTTCAAATATTATCATCAACTAGTAAAAGTTTAAAACAAAAACAAACCAAATGTGAATTAATAGAGTGAATTAAAGAGACGGGTAACAACACGAATGATCTTATAAGGATTCTGTTTTGCATTCTAACTTACGCTTAATCTATAAAATAATAAAACCCGCACTGGGATTACGTATCCTGCAGAAGCCGAGCGATCGCGATAATTTAGCAATATAAACGTCAATTCAAAATACGTCATGTCAAATAGCAATCTAGCGATAGTGCTGCCTCTGTGGAGCAATCAGTTAACTAAAGTATGCATTTTTTGTTTGGTGGTTTGGTATTTAGTATGGTTTTTAAAGTTAAGTTTTTTTGTTAAAGGTGATTTATATAATTAATTAGTTCCAGCGATTGCTACTTTATCGTCATCGTAGCAATAAGTGCATAAGAACAATCAGCGAGCGATTAGCAGTCGGTTCAATACATAATACGATATTTTTTGACGTTGCGATTAATCGCGCGGTGACCGCGCGATCACTGCGCAAATATTGCTGATTGCTGTTTCATAGGTAATAACCCCGACGAATGCATAAAATACAACGTCAACTTTACGCAATTTAATTTTTTTTCAGCAGTAAGAATACACGCTATTTATTTTCAAAAATGCAAAGGCGAACTCAATGCCTAAGGCATTTTCTAACAGTCAACCAAGAGTGTTAAAGAGACATTTAATTACCGTACGCTGCATTTGAGTAAAAAGCATTATATTGATACGTAAAACTTTCTATTGAGAAGGGTCAAGAAACTCAAAGAGATTAAAATTAGCAATAAGGGTTTAATATTCAAATAAAATCAAGTCTAACCACGTAGAACTACTTTCACAGGTAGCTTTGCGGGCCCATTTGTTTGTATTTTCACCAGATTATTTTGGATCAGAACACCCTGCCTACAGCCTTAACTTCCTACAAGGATAAATAGTGATGTGCCGACTATGACTTTGGCCGTCATGCCGATTCGTCACCCAAGCCGATAGGATCCTGGAGAGATCGGAAAATAGCGCAATTCTATGTTTTAAGCTTTAGGAACATAATTTTACTTCTGTTACGTTATGGAGTTTCTTGCCCATTCTTCTCCATACGTAACAACATTTCCGAATGGGCGGTAGATTCACTTTTGTTTATAAGTATGACGTTTCAAAGTGCCTTTTTGGAAATGGAAATAAATGATTTGACTTTGACTTTGACTTTGTTACATTGTTTCGTTATTTTGACTTTTACACTGATCGGAGTTAAGTCTTTGTAAGAAATATAAATTCCTGTTTTTTTTTTAACTAGTAAGAAATATAATATTTTTGTAAATATTTTGATTTTTTATCTATTTTAAGCGTACTAAAGAGCTGGTGTTTCGTAGCTGTCTCCTCTGAGAAGAAACATCCGAAACGAACTCAATAAACGGAGTTCATACAATTGTATTCAAATAATGACAGAATCATGAGGTTAATGTCTCATGTGCTTTCTTGATGTGGAAACCATATAGATTTGAGTAGACCTGACCAGACACTGCAAGCACTTGCCAGTAATCGTTTAGCTCAACTAAAAACTTAAGGAGTCACACAAATGCTTGCACTGTCTGGACAGGTCCACTCAAATCTGTGTGCTTCTCTCATCTAGAGAGTACCTCAGACAAACCTCCATGGTTATCGCACATTTCTTTCTGATTCTTTCTGATTCTGTTTCTTCTCAGAGCAGTCCAGCTACGAAACACCGGCCCCATCGTTCGCTTAATTTAAAAAAAAAACAATATTGACGTGTAAAAGTGTCATGTTTATAACCTATTTACAAAATAAATATGAAAATATGAGTCCTACGTTTTGATAAAAAGATGTTAGGTATGTTGTTATTTTAAGAATAAAAAAACAGCATAGCAAGTCAATTTCGAAGTCGGCAGTTTTTGCCGACTTTGAAACCGATCACTCGACTTTACCGAATAGTCGTCACGTCTCTAAGGATAACAGAAAGTAAGTGAATTATATTCAGTTCAGTCAGGAACGTAATTTAAAAGCGGCTTTCTGAAACATTATTCACAATTTAGCCCTTTCATATTTTTGTTTAGGCGTTTTATTGTTATTTATCTGGACTGAATCAAGATTAACGTGTTTGCGCAATAAAGAAATGTAAAGGTTAAAGATATAGGTAAGTGTTGGTTTTGAATTGAGTAACGATTTATCTTTTTAACCTTTTCCCAACAAGCTAAATACCAGGGTTTTATATGGTAAATACCAGGGTTTTACGTGGTAACTTGATACCACTTGTTTAGAATCAACTTAAGACTTTCTGGCTTCTGACTATGCTAACTAGGATCAACGGCACCTGATTTGCTTATGGTTAATTAAAAGGGCACAAGACCAATGACATTTATTAACATCGCCGTAAAGCCGTTGGTCCCGGTTGTCATTCGTAGAACTTTGACAGTCGTTACTGGTTAGCCAGAAACTATGACCAGACTAACCAAGAGGTATCGTGTCGCCCAGTTACTGGGTTGTGGAGGTCAGGTAGGCAGTCGCTCCACGTAAAACACCGGTATCCAGCTGAATCCGGTTAGGCTGGCAGCCGACCCCAACACAATTGGGAAAAGGCTAGGGAGATGATGATGAAAGAAAAAAAATAAGAATAACATATACCCACAATAGAGTTCAGTTTGAAATTATACGATTGAAAAAGAAATTATTAGCTGTCCCCCGCGGTTTCACCTGCATTATATCAGATATATCTATATTTGGTTACTAAAAAGAGAAGGTAAAATTGTATTCTATGTCCCTGGTCCTAAGCTACCTCCCCACCAATTTTGAGCCAAATCGGTTCAGCAGTTCTTGAGTTATAAAATGTGTAACTAACACGACTTTCTTTTATAATATAGGTTCCCATAATGTAATCTAAAATAGTACTTAATATTTATAAAATAAAAGTATTGAGAACTCACACTAATATCGTTTCATGTGAATTTACTGGAAGAGATTTTTACAGAATAGAATACGTAGTGGTGTAATTTAAGCTTACCAAATTTTTTTATATAAAAGAATAACGGTTCTTTCTGCAAAAAAAAACATAAATAATTTTAACCAAAAACATTTTACTATGGAGCCGAAATCCCAAAAAAATAATAGCACTGTGGTTGGGTTAATTAATAGTTAAAACCATCGAGGGGAACCTCTGTGATTTTTCTCATGAATCAATGAAGCTGTCATAATTATACAAAAATAATTATTCTAACCCTCTCAGTAGTTTAAATCTTTAGTGATATTATGATAGTAAACAGAAAGTCTATTGATTGATATCAAATATTGGATAATAGATGAGGATAACAGGCATAAAAAATAGCATTGGGTGATTTATTTATAGGAAGTTGACAATAGATTTCTTATCTATTGTTAGTGCGTCTATGAAAAACCCCTTACGTGGGCATTATTAAGGGTATCCTTCCCGATTCAAATAACCTTACCATAGATGAATTGAATGATTGTAATAAATTCAATCTTGCAGATAATACTGCCTTGTTGCCAGCTCGGACAAAGGTTATCGCTTTATTGAAGAAAATTTTCTTTGGCTCGTTATTTTTAATTCTAAGGGTGAAAACTTTGAGCGGGCAGTAAGTTATACAATTTTGACCCTCATTTCATGAGGTTTTCTGTTAATCTATCTATATAAATGAAATAGTTAACTGATTGACTAACTTTTGATATAATATTATCAACTTACAATAATATAAATCTTTGGTCCTAGAGATATGAGAATTGGAGGGTGTGTTTTTTGTGAAAAGTAGGTAACCACTAAGTAAGGATTTTTGGAAATTCCAAGCCTAAAATTGATGGATGTATATTTAAATCGTACTCTTTCTTATTTTGTTTTTCAGGCGGCTAGTAGCGACATCTGGTTGAGTTTGTGAGTAAAAAAGTTGCCCCATAATGAAACTAGATGGCGTTCGTAGCTTCATTTTATGTAAACTTTTAGTTTATTTCCTAGTTTAAACAAGAGACTAATATTAGACTCAGATAAGTACAAGGAGTACACTCAATGTGTTTTCAATTTAGCAGCACATACAGTCATGTGACTTTTATGTGTGTTATTTATATTTAGAACTACCGTTAAAAAGGTAGTCTTTAGCATCACTGAGATCACTGACTTGTACTCGTATATGCCGGTTGTGGGACTGTGGGAGTCATCCGAGTCATCTCGTGTTCTTGGATATAAAAACACGTGTATGATCTCGATACTATATTTTAATAACCGTACAATTAATTGTCATTTAAACTGAAATATTATTTTGAAACTGGACATTGGCAGAAATCACCGAAAATTCGGTGGATTGCCATAATAAATATAAAAATTGAAAAAGTTGACGGTTGTGAGTATGTAATGCTCAAATGTTTTGTAATAAACCGACAGTAGATTATAATATTATGCCCTTACTAATAATCACTGTGTAAAGTTATGCAGTGTATAAAGCCTGTGTAACCATACATTTTTTGACGTAATAACCTTTCATAACTTTATGCAGCGTTTATTAGTAAGGCGCTAAGTATGTATTAAATATTTTTTGTGGGGGGTGGATTGGAATCTCTGGACTCGGTCTGACCAGAGATTTCAGTTTTATTTAGTTTGTTACACTTTTAACAGACATCGCGAATAAAGGAGAGTCTGTAGTTGTCTGAACTTACAAATATAAATAAAATTTAAAACCCGCCCCCGAAGTTATTAAGATTGCGTCTGCAGCTAACAAAGTTCAAATTCGTACGTTTCAACATTATTGTGTTTGAATTCTTAGTGCTAACAACTAATTTAACTCAAGACATATGAGACAAAATACGTGACATTTTGGAAAACACAGTTTTCCCTTTTACTGTTAAAAGTCAGAAATAAGTCGTAATATATTCTATTAAAGCCAGAAACAGTTTTAAAGTTAAATATACTTGGGGTGACTAAAACTCCCTACACGAAAAGAGCTAATTTTTCATCGGCGTTTGTCACGCTGCAAGCGAGAATGACTTTTATTTTAAGTGAATGGCTAAGTCGAAATTGATTTTTCCTTTATTCGAACGAAAATAGAGTCTTAGGTTTATGCTTATAGAAAATCGTTTAGAGTTTAACACGTAGAAGGAATTTAATGACCTGTGAATCACAATGGGAAATTTTTATCTTTAGTTTGGTTTCATGAGAATGATAACCAGATATAATCAAACATTAATAACACCAGCCTTTTGAGGCTTGTTCACTGTTTCCTAAAATACAAGTTATAACCTAGTTTAAGAAGCAGGGTTCTAAAAACGGTAGTACCGATTTACAACATACTTATCTAAAGAACCGTATTCTCAACCTTTTGTTTCTTTCTTTGTATCTGTACAATAATTGGTGATTAAACATTTATTATTATTACAATCTGAGTCTTAAGACCTGGTTCATTTTATGGTTTACTAATGTTTGCCATAATTTAATAACTATGCCATAATTTCATTTGACATAACGCTTCATTTGCCATAATCATGAAATGACATAATATCATTTCCCATAATTTCATTATTCATAATCGATCAAAGCCATAATAATTAAAATCCATAATTTTGTTTGCCATACTTTTAATTTTCAATAATGTCATTATCCATAACATTTATTTACCATAATATTGATTTGCCAGCATACCAACCTAACGACAGCATGCAAGCAAGCATACAGCATGCATGCAGCAAACAAGCAAGCATGCAGCATGCGAGCAAGCATGCAGCATGCGAGCAAGCATGCAGCATGCGAGCAAGCATGCAGCATGCAAGCAAGCATGAAAGCATGAAAGCATGAAGCAAGCAACAAGCAAGCAAGCATGAAGCATGCAAGCAAGCATACAGCATGTAGGCAAGCATACAGCATGCATGCAGCAAACAAGCAAGCATGCTGCATGCAAGCAAGCATGAAGCATGCAAGCAAGAATTCAAGCGTGCATGAAACATGCAGCAGGCAGGGTTTCTGTCACGGCTCCAGTGCTGCGGGCCTCCGGCGGCCCCACTCGTACTAATTGTCGCAGACGGTTTTCGCTCACCACCACCGGCTTGTTGGCCAGCCTCAGGCGGGGCGGCTCGCTCGCAGCCGCCTGCTCCTCAGCCCGCGGGCCGCCTCGCCCCTGCGCGCCCCTAAATAACACTCTAGGGGTAGGACAAACAAGACTACGTGGAGTCGGTTTTGCAGAAATTCGGTTCTGTCACAAACTTTTGTAGCACAGCATGTTAAATTCTTTACCAACAATATTATTAAATTGTTACAGAAACTATAGCAAATTGGTTAGGCCTACTAGTCGGGGTGTTGACTATACTTATTGCTGGTATAAATTTTTATAAATGATATCAAATGTTGCTTATGTCAAGTGTCGATTATGGAATGTATTACTTATGGAAACTAATTATTATGGAATATGTTATTATTGAAACTCATTTTATGGCAAATGAAAGTTATGACAAGTAAATTGTTATGACACGCGTTGTTATTATAAATGAAATTACTGCAAGTGAATATTATGAGCAGGGGCGATTATGGAAAATAAAAATAGGACAAATAATATTATGGGAAACAAGAGAATACCTCATTTTATCATTTTCCTGAACAAACATGGAACCAGTTCAGCCATGAAATAATAAAAGAGATAAGACAAAATAAATGTTTCGTACTGTTTGTGGCAATACGACAAGCGAAAAGGGTATCGGTCGTGAGTTTTATCTTTGTTATGCCAAAAAGAAGGAAACGTTAAAAAGCAAAGGGGATTTTATTGGGGAGTAGGAAATCATCAAATGACTTCTCCCGTCCTGGGCAGGGCGTGTCAGACTTTTACTGACTAAAACCCACTCATGTTCCTTCGGTTGACTTTCTGTTCCGGGGTCACGGTAACTATTATAAACATTCCGCAACCCCGGCAGGCGTTGGCCCTGTTGGGCCCCTTCTCGTGCTGACTTCTCTTTGAGGCGCGCGTGGAACACTAACGCGCCGTCGACGCGGGCCTGGTCCCAGCCGGGCGGCGAGCTACCCATCACTTGCCGTTCGCAGACCCGCGCCTACGGTGGCCGGTAGTCGTCTTGCAATTCTCGACACCTACGCCTGGGTCCCTGTCCGGGGCGAGAGGCTCGTCGTTGCCTCTCACGCGCCGCCGCTTCCTTCACTAGCATAACTGCTTCGCAGAAGAAGGCGACCGTCAGTCGTTCAGTCTCGCCCCGGAGCATGGCCTGAACCAGCGCCGGGCGCGAGAGGTCACCGTCGCCGATCGCCTCTGCGAGGATACGGCGATGGCTCGCCCATGCGGGGCCAACCTCCACCGTGTGCTCGACCGTGTCCTCCAGGCGACCGTTGCTGCAGTAATGACACCCAGGCGTCGCTTCCGCCCGAAAAGCAAAGGGGATATGCTTCACAATATTTAAATTCTGTTACTTATATACTATTGGCGAGATAAATAGACGTTACTAAGCACTGATATTGGCTTAGCCATGTTTCCGTTTCTATCGTGCACTTAACATTTGGCAGTTGTGTAACAGTGACAGGTATAATGCTAATGCAAAGTCAGTGCTTAGTAATGTCTTTTTATCTTGCCGTATGATTTGTTGTCCTAAAAATCAAAAGGACAAATGAAAATCGCTTGAAGCGAACTGTATTACCAAGACTATACATGAAACCAAGCCAGCGACCAAAGTCCAACTAAGTTCAAAGATAGAGAAGAAAATAAATTTCATTACATTTTAACGTCGACTTAACTCAGGCTGGAGTTTAAATTTAAACGTCGGATGACGTCACCGAAAACTTTATATTAGGTGATGTAAATAATTGTTATGGCTTATGTTTCTAAAGATCTGCTTATGATAAAAATGATGTCTACAGGATGAAATGGATGGAAGACAACTTTCTGACTTTCGTTAAGTTTAACAGTTTCATGTCTTTTGCAAAGCTTTCATTAACTTTTAATTATCGAAGCAGTTGCTGCATACTGCATAAGATGAAAAAAGTAAAAAATAATTGGTTCCGTAGAGGATGGTGCTGTGATACATGAAGAAAACATCTTTATAACTTTCACTTCCCTATATTCTTTTCAATTTACGGTCTATTTAACATTCTATCCAAAAAGGTTTCATTAGGGTAATATAAGCCGAAGTCTCTACAGTACTGTGTATTAATACTGTCCCACTGCTGCACAGAGCTTCAGATAAAGCAAGAACACTGATCGCTTCGCTTGCTCCAGATGGTTTAGTTTTTTCTGATTTTTATTTCGAGTTTTTTGTTAGTTTTTACCTGGAAGGAACAGATCAAAGCCAACAAAATGAGTTAAAACTCGAGGCATACTAAGAATATTTACAGTACCCACCTCCTGACTACGTCATCAGACTAAATTAGAAATCGGATATTGTATCGTGTTTCTGAAAAATCGGTTCAAACTAAATACTACATTTTATTCTTTCAATGACAAGGCAACAGTCGGCTGTCGCGCTGCTATTGTTTTTCTCTTGTGTTTCGAATCAACCTTCAAACACGCGTAATATGCAGTAAAAAATGAGTTCACAAACTTAAGGCGCGGTAAGTAGCTATTCGCGGTGGTGCATCGAAAATGAAGGAATGAGGAAATGAGATCGAAAATATTTTGGCAAATCCGCAAAAATGTAAGTAATTTTGCAGTTTTAATTGAATATTTAAAAAAATACAGTTCTGGTTTTAAAATTTTTAGATATGTCTTTAGTTTATAAAATTTTCTTTGTTATAGATATAAAAAATATGATGGTTGTCGCTGAAAAAATTGAGAATTTCGAGACGATAACTTTTTTTCGTGGTCTTTTAGAACATTTTTTTTCGAAGTACTAGACCACATTTGTAACTTGTTTTTGTGTAAGTCTTTTCTTTATATATTAGACTATACACTGTATTTTTTTCTGGCTTGTGGTATGAATAGATACGGCTAACTTTGCGACGAAAATCTTGATTTTTACAAGGTGTTCGCTATGGACAGCGCCTTAAAAATTGCGGGTCGAATAGAAAATTTACTTTTTTTTTAAGGTTCGAAATATTTTGGCATGTGTTCCTTACATGGATGAAATACACTAATATCTGCCTATCTATGCAGAAAATAACTTTTGTATATTTTATTTAGCACATGAAAAGTTGAATATAAATCATGTTGGCCGTATTCGCCCAAAACTTGAATGCAGAATTTGGCAAGTGAGCCCCGATATACTGAAAAATATGACGTTGTCGAGAATATATGCTGTAAAGTAATATTTAAGATGGTAGAGGTAAAAATTCGACGGTAAACTTGAAATACGGCCGAAGAATGTTAAAAACGTAGGCTTCTTTTATATTTTTACATATTTCCTGAATTGAAAATATCGTGAAAAAACTACAGTGAATATTTGACAGAAATTGCCAATTGGCCTTGAGTGATCAATGCTTGGGCCTATGTTATAAAAAGACACCTTTGAAATGTTGTAGGATAGGCTGGTTTTATTTCATGATTATTTCAACGATTTCTTAAGGTTAAATAAATTATGAATCGGCCCAGACCGTTCTGGAGTTTTTACGTTTAGTAAATAGCGATAATTTTTAACTTTACATAGGCATGGCAAAATAGCTCTGATGGTCTGATGAGCATTTAAGCCGTCTAACGATGAGGATGTAGGTGTAGAAGTTTACCTCAATCTCACTTAACGTCAATTTACTGACAGCAATTAAGTACCGTATTAAAAATTACTCCAGATGATTTTCAATTATTAAAATTGTACCTACCTGTCTAATCGTGCTTAACAACACGTTTATAATCTGTTGCCCCTAGGGATAAATCCCGCTGTAAAAACGTAAGTACATTAAAATACCGCTCGACCTTGGCGCAAAACGGCGTGATGTTGCATATTCATTATGAGTATTTCTTGTTTACTCTTTTATTTTTGTAAAACACGTACGTTAAATAAATAAACGCTGTCGAAGAGTGGTTGACTAATTTATTCCAGCCTATATTGTCCTATAGAACAAACGCCTCTTCTCATACAGAGAAAGCGTCACTCAAATCTGTATGCTTTTCTTATCAAGAGAGCTTAATAACTTTTATGGTTTTCGCATGATTTGATTATTGCAATTTACAACAAGACTTGAAAAGAGACTTTGACCTCTATGCTTGTTTCAAATAAATGCTTCATTTTAGATTGCTCATTGGTTGCTTAAAATAAAGCAATAAAAATTATTGACGGAAAATTATTAGGTATATTTAACGAATAAACAAAATAAGTATTAATCGTTTATTTCTAACATAACATTCAAAGGTTGATATCGCTACGCTTGATCAAGTCAAAATGAAAATTTCAGACTTATATATTAATGAAAATAAATTCAGGATTCCTTTCGTCGTGTTTTTTTCACCATAGTCAATGGTGTTTGAAAAATCCTTGGGTAGAATGCGGTCCAATGTGAATGACTCTGCCAAGTTTCTTCAAAAGATTCCATAGACCGTATGATTAGAAAAAGTTCGATGGATCTTCCAATGATCAAAAACTATGTATCTGATAGGTGTTTCTGATATCTTCCAATAAAGTGCAAAGTTTATTTACCAAATTAAATATTGGATTCAGCTTATATAAGATTATAGTAAGAAATATATCTTAGAACCACTCGAAATAGTAGTAGTACTTATGAATGACTAATTATTATTTATTGAAATAATGGCACAATAATTTAAGTAAGGTAATAACTCATATATATAATAATTGAACAAATGTTGAGTTAAAACAATTTTTATTCTCCATCAGTTTGTTATCAAACGGGAAATTAAGATTATGAACTCATTTTTTTTTCACTGATGAATAAGTCGGGAGGCCTTTGGGACCACGGTCCGGTCTCTAAAGCCGGAATGATATTTAATTGCATAGTGGCGTTCGGGACCGCGGTCCTGGTCCCAAAAGCTTCTCGGTTGCCCAAGCATAGTAATTTTACTGCTCTATCCGCAACAATCCGAATCCGACGGTACGCTGGCCCACTCCGCAATAGAGAAAGCGAACCTGTTTGCTTCCCTATTTGCGAGCAACTCGCGTCTTGATGCAGGCCTCCATCAACCACCTACTATACCTCATTGCGATTCCTCAATGAAGGATATTGCTGTTCACCAAAAAGAGGTACGGAGGGTTCTGCTGAATTTAGACGTAAATAAAGCCAGCGGACCAGATGGAATACCTGCGCGAGTACTTAAGCAGTGTGCGCCTGAGTTGTCGCCTGTATTGACACGTCTATACCGCCTCTCTCTCCAAACTAGAACGGTGCCAAAATCCTGGAAGCTGGCTAATGTGCAGCCAGTGCCCAAAAAGGGCAGCCGCGCCGATCCCTGTAACTACCGACCAATCGCCATCACCTCCATGCTCTGTAAAGTCATGGAAAGGGTTCTAAATAACAAACTGTTGGCATACCTAGAAGACAACAATCTACTCAGTGACCAGCAATATGGCTTTCGCCGTGGTCGGTCTACTGGAGATCTTCTAGTGTATGTTACACATTGCTTTGGCGAAGCCATTGAGAAAAACGGCGAAGCCCTTGCCGTTTCGCTCGACATCTCAAAGGCTTTTGACAGGGTTTGGCACGCTAGTCTCCTTAGCAAGCTTCCTGCTTTTGGCATCCCGGCTGACTTTTGTAGCTGGGTATCAGACTTCTTGACGGGACGGTCGATCAGAGTGGTCATTGACGGCTGCTCTTCGGACCTTATGGCCATTGATGCCGGTGTTCCTCAAGGGTCTGTCCTTTCTGCAACACTATTCCTGCTCCATATAAACGATATGCTAAATCCTAGCATAGTCGGTTACGCAGATGACAGTACCGTTGTAGAGAGATATCTGGCCAGCGCAAAAGACAGTAGGGACGATATACGTTCACAGAGAGAGGCCATGGTAGAGCGAGTGAACTTTGCCTTGAGTCGTGTGTCCCAATGGGGCCATCACAATCTAGTGCAGTTCAATGCCGCCAAAACGCAAGCGTGTCTGTTCTCCGCTAAACGGAGCCCATTCGACTTGGCTCCTACTTTCCGAGGTGCACCTGTAAATGTAACCGGCTCCCTAGAACTCCTTGGCATGGAGTTGAGTTCTGACCTCAACTTCGGCACTTTTATCGAGTCCAAAGCACTGACTGCGGCGAAAAAGCTGGGCATCCTTAACAAGGTTAAGCGATATTTCACGCCGGGACAGCTTCTAACGCTTTATAAAGCTCAAGTCCGATCGTGTATGGAGTATTGCTGTCACCTATGGGATGGCTCAGCCAAATACCAACTGGCCGCATTGGACTCGGTAGAACGCAGAGCCAGGAGGTTGATTGGCGACAAGAAGCTGGTGGCCCAACTACAACCTCTAGCACATCGGCGTAAAGTTGCCTGTCTGGCGGTGTTTTACAGATTGCACTTCGGTGAGTGTGCTCATGAGCTACACGAGCTCATTCCCCCGTCTCCGTTTTTCCACCGGACATCTAGACGTACGGCGGGATACCACCCTTTCTTGGTCGATATTCCTCGTATCCGCACGCAGCGTTTCTCGAATTCCTTTATTATGCGCACCGCAAAAGAATGGAATTCCCTGCCGGCGTCTGTGTTCCCAAATGCATATAACCCGGATGTATTCAAGAGACGAGTGCATAGGCATCTTTTGGGTGAGCTCGCTCCATCGTAGGCCCCGTCTATGCCCTCGGGCTAGTCTGGGACCAAGAGCAAGCCCATAAGTAATAAAAAAAAAAAAAATCGTTTGTGGTTTCGACAGCCAACCATTTTAAATGTTGTTAAGAATATGACATAAAATGAAATCAATATTTACACGTAATCTAATTAAAAAAACACACACACCTCGCAGTATCTTTCTAGGTATATGCTTGCGAAAAGTTCCAAAACCACAAAAAAAAATCGATAAGAGATAGATTGATTCAGGAGAGTTTAACTCTATTTAATAATATGTATCATGCATAATTGTAATAAAAAAACACGAGAATTTTAAAGATGACAACATGTGAAGCTGGGATGGGTCTCCAGTATATACTGGAGATAATAAGAATTATGTACATATGTATATACATATGTACATAATTCTTATAAATAAACGGAATGTTTGAAGACCGAAATCCTCTAAATTAATGAGTGCTCACGCTTTCCATACACGTTCAGGCACTTACACCGAAATTAGGATACGTTAGCCATTTTCAGAGGACATCAAACGCCGATGCTATTACAGAGCCATTTAGATTCTCTCGCTGTGGTCGAAAGGGGATGAAATTAATTGCATTATTGATTGAACTCGCACAAGGAAATCTGTAAGTACTATTGTAATTACTAACCCGTATTGTCCCGTACCAATCTAATATCAGACTTTCAATTGACCTTTCGACAACCAAGCGACAGCCAGCTGTCGCGCTGCTATTGTCTTTTTATGTGTGTCGAATCATTTTGATCATCACAGACAACGATGAAGAAAAACAAAAACTTCACGTTTCTGTGCTCCTAGTACTTCTGTTTGATATCTTTCTGTGCTCAAATTTCGTCCCATCATCAAAATTAGTGGAACGATAAGGAAAAGAACGGGAATACCTATACCAATATCATGAAAAAACCTGGATTTACAAGTCTGAACTCCCAAAACCGCCTTAAACAAGCCTGGTGATTAATGCTCGTGTCTTCTCTGTAAGAAAAAAGACATTTTTTCCTGAAGTCAGTAATAGGCTGGTATTATTATTATTATTCCATTGCCGCCCTGCCTGTATGCCACTCGGTTTCTCTGTCTCGAGAAAGTCATTCAAGTCGTCCTGCCATCTCTATTATTATATTTCGTCGTGTTATTGTGGAACACCAATTAAGACCTCTATTATGAGCCGGTCATAGATAGTTTGGCATTCGTCAGGCATGTCCAGATCGTTCTCATATTTTGAGACGTGAACCGACTTTGAGCCATGTCAGCAAGATGTGTTTTAAAGTGCAATATGGTGAGTCAAAATAAAAGTATTAGCCTCGATTTTTAAATAAAATAATGGGTCTCTTACATTAGACATATTTCGACGGTTACCACCCATTCAAGGTATGAAATAAAGCCTACTAAATAAATGACGGGTCACTAGGGGCATAGCTACCTCCGCCGAATCATACTTGTTTACGGCTGGACCACGGGGAATTTGAGCCTCGGCACGTGAAACCAAATATTTCCGGGCGCAAAGGACGGTAAGCCGCATATTTCGAATCAGATCCTATGGGTACTTCCTGTTGACCCTAAATCGAGTGTAATATTTTTAGTTTGTTTACTTATAAAACTTTGTTTATTGCTAAAACAAAGTTTTATAAGTAAACAAACAAAAAATTTCGAAGATTTTTTATTAAATTAATATTCAAGTGATCGTTTACGTTGTGTACTAGGCCGATGTGTAAGTACAATAAATGCGCTTCTCTTTTGACAAGATGGCTCCCGGTACCTACAGGATCTACTGACTGCTCAAATCAGTTAAGTGAAACCTGCTTAATTGTTTTCAGTGTAAAATAATTGAGTCAAATAAAAATAATAATTGTATATAGTTTAAAGTAACAAAACGGCGCACAATTGCTATTTGTTATGAGTACAATCAGTTTTTGTAACGGCTGCTAATTACCGTTCCGAACCGGTCAGAATTAGGTAGAGTTATTTAAGTCCTAACACTGACTTCATCCAGCGAACAATAAGTAGGAAATTCCTCAAATCCCGGTCAACTATTTTTATTTTATTGTAGTACTAGCTTTTGCCCGCGGCTTCGCTCGCGTTAGAAGAGACAAAAAGTAGCCTATGTTACTTAAAAAACCACTTAAAAAATCACGTCAATTCGTCGCTCCGTTTTGCCGTGAAAGAAAGACAAACATACAGACAGACAGACAGACAGACACACTTTCCCATTTATAATATTAGTATGGATTATTGGCCACAACATTGCGATGCAAGTATATAAATATATCTACCTGATTCCGACCAGTTACTTTCTTCGTTCGCTCAACCGACGCCTGCGTAGGATTTTAGGCCTTACGTCTGACAAATAAAGGTTAAAAAATATTTAACGGAAAAAACTTCAGTGGAAGTCGGATTCCATCAGCAAGAATCGTTGAATTTCGAAAAATTATATTTTCCCCAACACTTTTACCTACCACAATTCTTCGCCCCTTGTTCGCCTCTATTTTCAGTAAATCGTTTTCAGTATTGAGTTTAGACATACAAAGAGTGAATGAGAAAAGTTTAAGAGCTGTATTTACTTGGAAAACTCTTTCTTTGTAAGACAGAATTAAAAGGGTATTATTGATTGGTGGCTGTATACTGACTGGTTCATATAATTGGAATCTATCTTGGTTAATAAACAGAGTTCGGAATTATGTTCGTAATCTCGTCCTCATTTATTACTATGTAGTTTGCACTTCGCACAACTCGCTGTATCACAATTTTTAAAGATGAACACATTCATCAAAAATATTTGGTAGTCTGTGGTCCGTCGTACATGCGCTCTGTGGATATCTGTCATGTTCATTGTACTTTTTTGTGCCGCTCGCTGTGCACAGAATTCCGATTCAAGAATCGACAATAGTAATTATTTTGGTAAAATGGATAAAATAAAAGGAAAATCATCGAGCCAAATGAACGGTTACGAGATCTGGAAAAGCGGTTTTACGGAGGAGTCGCTATAACCACACCGGTAAGTTTTCATTATACATTTCTACGTTTGACAAATTCCTAGAAATCGTATGTTCTAGAGATTTTTGTTGGTTTTTTCAACTTCTAAGATGACCCACTGACCAGAACGACACCACTATTGAGCTTTCACGTGAGGTTAGCCGTGGTATGTTCGTAACGCTGTAAGTGCGTAATTGAAATTAATGTTTGTAGCCATGAGGTACCTCCATATTTAGTTCTAACTGCGTCATAAGAGCTTTGACGAGAGGTTAGCCGATGACAGATTTTTCGCTAACAAATGAAGCAATCCTACTGCATCATAAGAGCTTTCACGAGAGGTCAGCCGGCGTCAGTTTTCAATAAGAATTATGGAGCAATCCTACTGCATCATAAGAGCTTTCACGAGAGGTCAGCCGATGTCAGTTTTCGTTAAGAAATATGAAGCAATTCTACTGCATCATTAGAGCTTTCACGAGAGGTCAGCCGATGTCAGTTTTTGATAAAAATTATGGAGCAATCCTACTGCATCATAAGAGCTTTCACGAGAGGTCAGCCGATGTCAGTTTTCGTTAAGAAATATGAAGCAATCTTACTGCATCATTAGAGCTTTCACGAGAGGTCAGCCGATGTCAGTTTTCGTTAAGAAATATGAAGCAATCCTACTGCATCATTAGAGCTTTCACGAGAGGTCAGCCGATGTCAGTTTTCGTCAACAAATATGAAGCAATCCTACTGCATCATTAGAGCTTTCACGAGAGGTCAGCCGATGTCAGTTTTCAATACAAATTATGGAGCAATCCTACTGCATCATAAGAGCTTTCACGAGAGGTCAGCCGATGTCAGTTTTCGTTAAGAAATATGAAGCAATCCTACTGCATTATTAGAGCTTTCACGAGAGGTCAGCCGATGTCAGTTTTTGATAAAAATTATGGAGCAATCCTACTGCATCATAAGAGCTTTCACAAGAGGTCAGCCGATGTCAGTTTTCGTTAAGAAATATGAAGCAATCCTACTGCATCATTAGAGCTTTCACGAGAGGTCAGCCGATGTCAGTTTTCGTCAACAAATATGAAGCAATGCTACTGCATCATAAGAGCTTTCACGAGAGGTCAGCCGATGTCAGTTTTCGTTAACAAATATAAAGCAATCCTACTGCATCATAAGAGCTTTCACGAGAGGTCAGCCGATGTCAGTTTTCGTTAACAAATATGAAGCAATCCTACTGCATCATAAGAGCTTTCACGAGAGGTCAGCCGATGTCAGTTTTCGTTGAGATATATAAAGCAATTTTACTGCAGCATAAGAGCTTTCACGAGAGGTAAGCCGATGTCAGTATCGTGCAAATCATGTCGACTGGATCCTAAAAGCTTTCATGAGAGGTTAGCTATGAATTTAACAGTTTCGACATTAATTCGGCGTTAGTTGGTCAGATGACTACGACAACTGCTCCAGCCAAGCACGTTCAAGATGTCGTTCATCCTACGAGCGAAGGCAATACAGGCAGACCCGAAGAAGTCTGACACCAAGACGTCGCAGGCTATCATTTTCCTCACTAAATTCTAAATACAGTCGCCATAGTAAGTCACTTAGTGATGACAACCAAAGAAGAGAAGGGAGGGGGGTAGGCTCAGAAGAGGCACCTCCCCTTCCAAATGAGGTTCCTTGAGTTTTCCCTGAGATTACTCTGGTGATAAACGAAATACTAGCCAATATTGAGGAGCTCCTAGGTCAAGAAGGTGTCCTACCGTCTAGAAACTCGATTGAGTTACATGTAAGTTTAACGAAACGTTGGACTGCCATTGATCAAACTGGATTTGAAGCTGAAACTAAAAGTAACATATTATTAAAACATACCCACTACGGAATAAAGAAGTAGCAGCTGCAATTAATGAGAGTGGTGCTATAAGAGACAATGCAAGAGCAATCACTACACATAATGTCGCTACAATTGGCAAGGTACTGTATTATTGTCACCCATGAAAATGAACAGCACATTGAGAATTTAAGTGAGTCTCTAATATTACCAGGATTTGAAGACTTGAAAGATTCATTGGGAAATCCCCCTTTATGTAAATACCTGTTTGGAGACAAATCAAAAGACAAGGTTAATGTTGTTAAAGCAGTCAAGAAACGCCAACAAGAAGTTCCTGAGAGGAATAACTTAAGCTACCGGGGCTCTCAACGATCACAGGTGTCACGTCTGAGTGGGCAGTAGCCGAGACCGAAACAAACGGCACACCAGTCATATTTTCCCATTAAGCAGCCGACACGAGGGAGACCCCCACTACAGAAATTTCAACGTCCACGCCGTCAGCGCCAGGACCGCCGAGGCCGCTAGACCAGGTACAAACCGGCAGACTTAAGTATTTTTCAGACTGCTGGCATAGTATCGCTACTAACCCCACTTCACGCATATGGAGTATTCCATACCTGTAACCAATGATCATGTACAAGCCGTAGTGCCACAAAATGTTCGATTTATGTACGGAAAAGAAAACCAACCTTATTTCTTTGGAAAAAGACAAATTTTGATTAACTTTACAGGGCCAGTTTTTTGTCCAGACATGATATGAATCCTGGATGCGCCATGATCGATCAAGGACGCTTATTATTTTATATCTAGTAAAGAAACTGGTAAGAAATATATGCGTTTCCTATTCCAAGGCAAATTGTATGAATTTAAATGTCTTCTCTTTGGTCTTAGTACAACACCATATGGGTTTACTAAGTCATGAAACCATTACTGTGTCACCTGAAATCACTAGGTTTGTTGTCAGTCATTTAACAATAGCCTTAAAAATAATAATGAAGACTATGAGGCATACCTTTCTGCATTAAACAAAATCAGATTAGATTTTGAATGGTGGTTATCTCACATTCATCTGAATCATAATAAAATAAAACAATTCGTTTTTTTTTTCTTTGGAAATATTCTCAGATGCTTCAGAAACAGGTTGGGTTTCAGTATGTTATAGTGTTACAAATCATGGTCACTGGACAGTTAAAGATAAATGTTAATTATCTAGAACCGCTAGCAGCATTTGAAGGGTTAAAAACGTATACATCTGAACTAAGATGTTGTGGAATTCTTACTTCACTGCTATAGCCCATATTAATAGTACGGGAGGCACTCGTTTTCAATATTAAAATAATCTGGCACGAGAGGCATGGCAGGGGTGTGAGGAAAGTCAACTATGGGTGTATGCATCCTACGTTAGCTCGAAAGGTAATGACGTGGCAGCTAGTACTTCTCAATCTCATATTGAATGGTTTATATGTGACAAGGCATAAGAAACTATTGTTTCTAGTTTGGGTGATTCCCAGATTGATCTGCTCCCAATGCTCTCTCCATAAATGCTTTTACTATCTAATAAATGGAATGGAATATATTTATACGCATTTCCTCCTTTTATCCTTATAAGTAAGTTGTTACAGAAAATAATGACTGAGAAGGCAACAGGGATTCACACCCTTTGCACAAGTCTCCAACTGATAGCCGCTACATTATTAGGAGCGCGTTCCGGAAGAAAGAAATACCTCCTGCCTCAATGAACATAATGTTATCTTCCTTGTCTAACAAAACCAGAAAACAGGCAATGAATAAAATAGAATAGAATATTCTTTATTGTACACCATTAGGACAAAAACAGTAAAGGACAACACAAACAAATATGCAAGAGTACAATAGGCGGCCTTATCGCTAAAAAGCAATTTCTTCCAGGCAACCTTTGGATGGAATCAAATTATAAAAAATTAATGCAAAGCAATGAATCAGTTAATTACCTTCTGCAGGAGTAAAAATGTGCATCCCTTGTTGTACTCGGTACCCATGGTTCTGATCTAACATCTAAGTTTGACCAAGGACTAATCGCTCTATAAACACCATGAGGTCTGCATTCTCTTATGCCTCTTTATCAGAGGCTCTCATTTGGGAATAGACGAGAGATTGGTAAGGATTTTTTAAAAGTATTTACAAACTAAGGCCTCTTAAATCTAAATACGACATAGTATGGGATCCCAACATTGTCTTAAGGCACCTATCAAATCTATCTCCTAATCAAGATCTTAGTTTGGAATTACTTACTAAGAAATTAGTAACTTTGCTAGCTCATGTAACTGCGCATAGGATCCAAACTTCTTTCTATATTCTTGAATTTATACTTATTTATACAGAAAATAAAATTTAATGATTAAAACATAAGGACAAAAATATATTTAAATATATATATATATATTACCGTTTTCCAAAGATAATGTGAACATCTGTCTATCCAAAACGTTACTTTGTTATTTAACTTATGTTTTACTAAAGTTATAGTACTCACGAACACCTTACCATACTGCTTCTACTGCGTCTATGGGTCGGTGGATAAAGCAAGTTTTGAATGACAGTGGCTTACTACTGCTAAGTTCACTGCTCACAGCACAAGACATGCTTCTACTTAAAAGGTTACTGGGGGAGGCATAAATATTGAGGTAATAAGGGAAGTTGCAGGCTGGACACAAAGATCTTTTACGTTAGCCCGTTTCTATACTTAATAAACCAATTGTTAGTAATCCCAATGGTTTTTCTGAAGCAGTGTGTTGTACAGACATTTTTATAATATATTCAAATATGTTTTATACTATGTTTTAGTGTTGGTTATTAACACCCACGTTTGGTTTTATCGTATTAATATCTCCTCAAATAGTAGCCATTAAGGTTATAATAATTAATAACTAACTATTAAGACAAATTATGCTGTAATTATTAGAAGACTAAGTTACTCCATGTTTATCAGTTAAACATGTTGATTATTAACACAACTTTTTTCTTTAAACATCTACATAGTAATAAATGAGGACGAGATTACGAACATAATTAAACAGATCGGATTAACTTACCTAGTGACATCCGATCCTCAATTATGTAAAGTAATCTCGTCCTCATTGTATCCCAACCCTTCCCAGATTCTCATCTCTACCCTGATCGGAAGTTGTGTTTAAAGAATGTATGGCTACATGTGGGTAAAACTTTGAACTAATGAACATGACAGATATCCACAGAGCGCATGTACGACGGACCACAGACTACCAAATATTTTTGATGAATGTGTTCATCTTTAAAAATTGTGATACAGCGAGTTGTGCGAAGTGCAAACTACATAGTAATAAATGAGGACGAGATTACTTTACATAATTGAGGATCGGATGTCACTAGGTAAGTTAATCCGATCTGTTTAATTACGCAGAGTTACTAATTGTAGTTGCATTAAAATGTTGATTTGAACATGGATTTTCCTGGGATTTCTAATGGCAAATTCAGTGTGACGAGCAGTAGTACTAATAAAAAATAATAAAACTTAGAGATAGATAAGACAAATGAAACTAAGATAATCAACATACAAATTAGTTTATTGTTAAATAATAAAAAATATAAAATGTTAGTGCTATAATAAATAAAATTGAAAACTGACTGACAGGGTGACTAACATGAAACTTAGAGACAACACAGCCTCTAATCATAAATAAATACGTAAATAAATATCCTGGGACAACTCACACACGGTCATCTGATTCCAAACTAAGCTGAGCTTGTACTATGGTAACCAGATAACTGATATACATACTTAAATAATTTATAAATACGTATATATTATAGATAAATTACACCCACACACACACATTTTTTATAGTATGTTGTATACTTTTTACAAAAAACACAGCCTCTAAGTAGTAGGATCCTCCAAAAGCGTAATTTTATAAATGCAACCTTTAACAAAGATAATTAACATAAATGTTTCATTAGAATTTACAATATTTTTTTAATTCTTAAAAGTGTAATGTATTCTTGCCATTCATCTCCATACGATACTAAACTCCCTTTTAGAAGAATAGTGGCTTCTTCGAAAATTCAATTATTTTACTGCTAAATGCCATTTTTAAAGTGGTCCTTTAATCATTTAGTATATCAAAGCAATGCTGGTATAGCGTTCTTAAGTGTTTCAGAGTTCCAAGTAATGAATAAATAATAAGTAAGAAATACTTGTAGTCGGTATTTGCTCGTTGCTATGTAAATCAGACTGCAACTAAGTTATTGCGATAATTAATTCTCTTTTATGATCAAGAACGTAATAGTTTGCACTTTGTACTGAGTACTTGAGATTTGTAAGTAAGAATTTACTTCTGTATAATACTACAGGAGTACAGGCTTGATAAATTGACCCGCCGTACATCTTAACATATGTATATAACTCAAAGGTGACTGGCTGACATAGTGATCTATCAACGCACAGCCCAAACCACTGGACGGATTGGGCTGAAATTTGGCATGCAGGTAGATGTTATGACGTAGGCATCCGCTAAGACAGGATTTTTGAAAATTCCAACCATAAAGAGATAATATTAGGGATGGAAAAATCGAAATTCACGCGGGCGAAGCCGGGAGCGAAAGTTAGTAAATAAATACTTTGGGGCAACTCACACACGGTTGTCTGATCCTAAACTAGGCAAAGCCTATACCAGGGAACCAGACAACTGTTCTAGACATACTTACTAGATTTCGTCCGCGGCTTTGCCTGCGTCAATGTGGATACTTCTAATCCTCTGTTTTACCACTTTAGGATTTTTTATGGATGAGAAATCACCAGATGACTTCTCCCGCCCTGGGCGGGATGGGGGGGAGTGTCAGACTTTTACTGACTAAAACCCACCCTTGTTCCTTCGGTTCCTTTTATGTTCCGAGGCTGCGGTAGCTATTAGAACTATGCCGCAACCCTGGCAGTTGGAGTTTCCAAAAATCGTATCTTAGTTATGATTTCCCTTTCTTCTCAAAAAACAAATCCTGCAAGTTTTTAGACCCGCGGTTTGAAATTCAAAGACCTCCTTTAAAAAGCGTAAAAAAAATTTTTAAGTGATTTTAGAGGCACAATAAAAAGTTAAGTATTTTTAAATGCAGCAAATAATCCTATAGGTATTCAATCAACATAACTACAGGCGCAACGCGTTCTGCATACGTAGTGTTAGAGCATTTAATGGTTTACCATCTCATCTGGATATAGACTTATTTTGTACCAGCGCACAGAAACTTAAAAGTATTTTAAACAAGGACTATTTTGGTGACTACCGCAGTTAGAATCTTATTTGTTTTTGTTATTGCACGACTTGATATATCTCAGTATTTCACTTTAGTAATGTAAGTTCTTATTCAAACCGCTGAATTAACCGGTCAACGCAGTTATAACGATAGCTAAGTAGTAGTATACATGTGGAAGCTTGTTATTAGCAAATTATCCCTATCTATGCATGCCACTTAAGTTGATATTAGTCTGTAAGCTTTCTTTAAAAATAAATAAATAAATAAATAAATAAATAAATATGATATTTCTTTATATGGTATTTTTTTAAAATATTTTATCTAAGGGTCCGTTCACACAATTTGGTTCGGAGAGCATTGACACATAGTTGTTCACACAGACCGGCGGCGCAAGTTATACATAAAAGTATGCAAACAGAGCCACAACAATTTATTTATTTTTTATTTTAATTACAACGGTTATACAACCAATAGGCGAGACGACAAAAAAAAAGTAATTAGTCCGTCAGTTAGATAATCAAAAAATTTGGGACACGTATTTTTTCTTTTTTCTCGTAAACAGAAAATGACGACAATACAGTGTGTTGAAGTTTCGTGAAACGTCACGCCTTTGTATAATTTTTACTGAGAAGTGACGTCACAAGCCCCCTCTCCGGAACTTTGATGCTCTTTATCTTTGTATTTTGTTATTAATTTGATCAAGCAAAAAATACGTGTCCAGTATTTTTGGACTGTCTAACAGACGAACTAAACAGAATGTCATTCTTTTGATGTAGTCAACATCCCTATTACAATAACTAAACAAAACTATAAAAATTATAACAAAATTAAAATTATAAACGACATTTACATTAATTCCTCTCACAACACTTCTGACATGCCAATAAAATCATCTTCCATTTATCCGCAAACAAATCGTTTGTTGGAATAAAAATCCAAGAGATCATTTAGTGCAGCCATGCAGCCATGTGGCTGCACAAGCACGGAAGAGTACCTTATCAAAGCAGGCAGCCGGTTGGCTCCTTTTATTATTTCACACTAACCCCTGAATACTTAAACGTCACTTAATTTTAACCTCTTGACACTCAACCGACAGCCGGCTGTTGGGGTATGCTATTTCATTATAGTCCTTATTTTTATTATAAATATATTAAATATATAAATATATTAAATATATAAATATAATAATTAATATATTTACAAAAAAGTATATAAATTAATTTTCTACAATTAAAAAAAAATCTTTTTGGGTTTGCTGTGAAATTGCCGCCGCCATTTTGTTTATTGCGTAATGACTGAGGGTTAAGATACTCTCAAATATGTTGCTGTCCTTACTGTATTCCTTTAGAGTGACAAGACTGCAACAGATTTGAAATCGTGTTAACATTAAGTGATGTTTGAGTATTCGGCCATAAGCGCGGTAGGTTAGCTCTAAAGTATTCTCAATAATAAAAGAAGTGACATTACAAAATAAACCTTATTACGGTTGCGGAATGTTTATAATAGCTACCGTGACCCCGGAACATAAAGGGCAACCGAAGGAACATGAGTGGGTTTTAGTCAGTAAAAGTCTGACACGCCCTCCCACGCACCCAAGACGGGAGCAGTCATTTTGATGATTTCCCAATCCCCAAAAAAAAACGTTATTACAGTGAAATTCTATTTAAAACGTGATTAAAATTCTGATCTCTTTTTACGAGCTCGTTTGTGTGAACGGACCCTAGAAATAAGTTCTAAAAACTTTCATTACTTCAAACTTGCATCTAGGTAGGCACTCTAGTTATAAAAAACAAGATCGAAAGTTTCCAAATAACATTTCAAGTCTTAAAATAAAATAACAGGTTTTTGTCATTATTGGTTTTACATAAAAGGGTTGTGCTTAAAAGCTTCTTTCTAAGTAAGTAATGTTTGAATGTTCTAGAATTTATTAAGTTAAGTCCTGACCTTGCAATGTTAAAGTTCATACACATGATCAAAGATTGAAGTCAGACGTATATGTTAAAAGGGATACGCCTCTAAATTCCCGGAATGTCAAAATGTTACCAATATGAAAATCAACATAATTTTTTTTCAAGTTCATTTTACGTGTCCACTGAATCGTAATTAGTCTTATATACACCCTTTACCTACTATTGGAATCAATCGTAACAGCTCACATTTTAGGACCCATTAATTTTTTCACAGATCCTATTCCATGGTGCTAGGCAATCTGGGCTTCTCGAATTGAATCGTTTCTCCGGGACTCGTCGAGCTTTATTGCTCGGCGCTTTTCTGGCGGACTCCACTGTTGATTCTGGCTTTCAGGATTTGCAGTGGCTGGGAATAGTGTGGTGGGATTGTCCCATACATACTTTGCAGATTTTTTTAACGTTATCGTTGGAAGTTAAAAAAAAATTCCTAGTGCAATGGGACTATGGGTAATAAAATTGCCCCTAAACCCTAGACTTATGGGTCAATCTAACTGGACCAGGGATAACAGTCCATCAAACTAAACAAAACTTGTAATATGGTAAGCGGATAAACTGAAATACATACTTATGTAATCTTTAAATACATACATATCTAATGTACATAAAACAAAGTCGTGTTACTTACACATTTTATAACTCAAGAACGGCAGAACCGATTTGGCTGAAAATTGGTGGGGAGGAAGCTTAGGACCAGGGGACGGACATAGAATACTTTTTATCTTCATTTTTAGTAACTAAAAATCTGATAAATCTGATATAACGCGCGAAACCGCGGGGGACAGCTAGTTAAAGATAAATTATACTCAGACACAGAACAAGCAATGGTGCTCACAAAACTTATCCTGTGGGAATCAAACCCATGACCTCCGGCTTAGCAATTAGGGTCCAAGACCAACAGACCGGCCAAACATTGTTGCTGAAATAAAATAAAGAGCAGATTAAACGTTTTTAATTCCCAGGATATTTTTCTAAATTAAACTTCAATGCCAAATTGTTTTAGTAATGGTTCCAGTTCTATTTCAGGATTTCATTAAAGTGACCGCAGAGCTATTTCCGAATTGAATAGGCAGGACAGAATTGCTTGCCAAGGGCCTAACACGAGTGCGCGAAATAAACGTAACGTTAATTCGATTGATTGTTTGTCACGGTGCGGTGTTACTGGTTTTTTTTCTTTTCTGTCGCCCGCCCTCTTTACCTCTCGTGTAAAAGTTTGTGGGTACGAATGCGGGCAACTACCAATTTGACTTTTTCAATTCATGTGTACTCTCTAAAGTTGATCTTGGACATCACTGACATCCCGTGCCTCGGAAAGCACGTAAAGCTGTTGGTCCCGGTTGTCATTCGTAGAACATTGACAGTCACTACGGGTAAGCCAAAAATTCTGACCAGTCTAACCAAGAGGTATCGTGTCGCCCAGTTACTGAGTTGTAGAGGTCTGACAGGCAGTCGGTTCAGGTAAAACGCTGGGCCGTCCATCCATCTGAATCTGGTTAGGTAGGTTGGGAGCCGACTCCAAAAAAGTTGGGAAAAGGCTAGAAAGATGATGATGCTCAAATATTCAAATGTCACTGATTTAAGGCGGTTTCAAAACTGTTTCTGTCTATGTCATACTAAAAAAATAAAGTTAGGTCAGCTACAGATTATTGAGCAGTTCACATAAATAGATGAAAGAGATTATGCTTGAGACATGAAATATTATTCCGCCCAAATTAAGTTACATCATTTTTTTTTTGGTGAGTGGGAAATCATCAAATGACTGCTCCTGCTGTGTCAGACTTTTACTGACATGTTCCTTCGATTGCCCTTTATGTTCCAGGGTCACGGTAACTATTGTAAACATTCCGCAACCAATTAAGTTACATCATTGGTTATTTCTCACGTCACGTGAATATTCTTACATTGCATATTATACAGAGCGATGTAATTTTATTGCAGTAGAACGTTTTAACTCATCTACAGGTATCATCTAAATGCTCGTGCAAATAAAATAAAAATAGATGTCCAATTGGTCGTTTTCGATTACCAATTTCGCTTTTGTCATAACTCCAATTCAAAACTTGATTAGAACCAAGTTTTTCTACGTTAGCGCATTCGTACTAGGCCTAAGCACTTATAGTTTAGTAAGAAGTTGTTTTAGAAATAGACCCGGCCTATTGATAAGAAATATAATCTTTTCAACCAAGTTAAATTGTCGAAGGCTGAAAAGACTTTGGGTTCTTCGATCATTAATTATGAACTTTCTATCCATATTTTTTTAGCTCTAAAGTAAAAAGAAAATAGGCAAATTACAAATCAGAGTGACTCTTCAGGGATTCCGTACAAACTTACATTGTAGATATTAAAACTTTTTACGGTTTGATACAAAATAGATTTCCTTTGTTTTACCCTATGTTTGGTGATCTCCGATTGTTTGACCTTTGTTTAATATATCTCTGAGGTGTCTTATATTATTTATTTGTAAACCTGGGAAGATGAACTTCAACTAGTCAACATATTTAAAAGTCTCGCTGGTAGTGATAGTGGCATTAAGTCCGCCGTTGTGCATTGTTTTTGTACATGTGCATAAAGTTTTTTAAATAAATAAATAAAATAGTGGCGAGTGCGTTGGATCATTTGGTTCCCTTCAAAATGGTTGAGCTAAATGGTGCTGACGTCACGCACGCGTCATGCTCGTGAACGGGCGCTGTCAGTTGAGATCGGTCATCTCTTAACTGTCATGACTTTTTTATTACTTTTTTCTTTATTATTAATTTATAAGTTATTAATTAATTATTTTATTTATTATATATTGTTATTACTTGCATTGTTTTCACATATAGAAGCACGAAAATTAATGTAACTAAGATTTTGTAAAACATGATTTTTTGTAAAAAAGAGTGTCCGTGGAGTTTCTTGCCTGTTCTTCTCCATAGAGATCTACGTTTTGAAACAGGCAATTAGCGTCACTTTTCTGACTGACCGACCGACATAAGTGCCTATAAATGGTCTAAGTGAAATAAATGCCTTGAATTTTGAATTTTGAAAATTTTGAATATACGAACATTTCGATGCAAGTACATTATGTAACTTCCTCCGATCTTTAGGTAGAAGACTTTGCTCCTTGCCAAATACGATTCGAAGTCAGCAGAAAGTACCTTATAAATTTTGATCCCTAGTAAGTTCAAAATACGAAGCATAAACGACCGTATTTTTTGATAACGTTGACTTAGAATTTTGAGTTCGTAACAGCTTCAAGAAATTGCTGAAAATAATAATACTTACTATATTAAATTTAACTTGAATATTTCGCGTTCCTGAAAAAAAAAAAGGATTTTGTCGGACGGACAAACGGATTTTTTTTCCCATTGAGATGCGGGTCCTTGACTATCTAATTCACAGCCTATGAAGTTAGCTCGCCGCCTGGCTAGGTCCAGGACCGCGTCGACGGCGCGTTAGTGTTCCACGCGCGCCTCAAAGAGAAGGAGTCAGCACAAGAAGAGGCCCAACAGGCCCAACGCCTGCCGGGGTTGCGGAATGTTTACAATAGTTACCGTGACCCTGGAACATAAAGGGCAATCGATGGGACATGAGTGGGTTTTAGTCAGTAAGAGTCTGACACGCCCTCCCGCCGCACCCAGGGCGGGAGCAGTCATTGGATGATTTCCCACTCAAAACAAAAAAAAAGTCTATGAAAAGACATTGCCCATCGTAGTATAGGACGCCGTTGCGCATAAAAAAAAATGGAAACTTAGTGTAAATTGGATATAAAAGAGGGGAGAGGTCGTACTTTCCAAGGAAATAAAAATTATCTACTTATTTTTAGGGGTTTTTGTTGAATTTTGATTTATATGTTCAAGTTTTGAGGTTAGTTTTGTATCATAACTTCTACCAAAAAAGTACTAATTACAACAATATTATGATTTCTATTCTCATAAAACAAAACAGAATAGTTTTAACAAACCAATGAAAGTTCCCAAGTAAATGGTAATTAGGTCATACTAAATCTAAGTGGCTTATAGGCAAAAAGAGTAGAAAATAAACAGGCCCCGCATAGAATAGGGTTCGCTATCCACTTTCTAATTGTTATAATTTATTTTTTAAATAATGTTTACGTGATTCGAGACACAATAGCAGGGCGACAGCCGGCTATCACTTGGTTGTCAAAGGTTAAGGTGGTAAGAAGAGGACGGACGGATATGACGAAATTATAATTGTTCTTTTTGTAAAAACCGATAACTAATATATTATTGTAGACAGACAAATATTCTGTTTATCATTGCAATGCGTATAATTAAACATTTGTAATATTAATGTGTGGAAATAAAAATATTCAAAAGTCAAAGGCATTTATTTCACTTACATTATTTACAAGCACTTCTGAATTGGCAAAAAGTAGGTCGGTTATTCAGAAAGGTGACGCTAGTTGCTTGTGCTTAAACGTACATAGGTATAGATGCTATGGAAAAGAACAAGCAAGGAACTCTACAGACACTCTTTTCAAATCTTTGTTTTACAAAAACTTGGTTACATTATTTTCGGTGCTTTGTATATGTAAAACTATGTAAATAAATGACAGAATAAACAATTTAAAAGATACAGTGTAGGTACTAAAATGCGTTACCTATGGTAACAATGAATGTTGAAGTTGTAAGTTGAATGGGTTGTGGTGGTGGTGTAGGTATTGAGAAATCCCTGATTGAATTTTCTAATAGGTACATTTTCCATTTCATGATTTAAAGAAGAAACATCTATATTATCTTGTGATACTACAGAGTCTTCATGAACAATATGCTGCTGCCTATTCGTATCGCACTGAGTATGTCTTCTTACACTTCTGGATGCATTAGTCCAGCAATGTAAGCAAATTACTCTTCAGGAGTTCAGAGATGCTCATTCGCGTATAATATAACATTCCTGAGAGAAGAGGATGTTCTTCTGACATCTGAAAATAAAAAATAAAAATCTTAGCATTAGTTTAATAGGAAATTCGTCCGCGTGGAAGCCAAAAAGGATTCTAATAGGATTTCAAATAGTTGTTTACGTTATCTGCTGTTACAGTTAGCTGTACAACAAAATACAAATAGTGCTATTGACTTGGACCATTTTTGGTATTATAACAAATAATATTGTTGATATAGGTACCTATAACAATAATGCACTCATTTTCCCCTACACTTACGAAAAAACGTGTCTTGGGAAAAGCGGTACAAGATACAATACTATAATATAATGAGATACTAACCGTTGCCGAAGTAATCCAGTATCGTAGAAATGTAACCATTACATCCGCTGCTTCCCCCAGTTGACGACGGGGTAGAGGATGTTTCAGAGCAAGGGCACAGTCCAGCGTGTCGTTTTTAACAAAATTGTTGTGCACTAAGAGAGAAAGGATCCGAAGTCGTAAAAACGTCTTACACAATCCACAGGATACAGTACGAAAGTTTTTAAAAATATTGCTTGATCGCGCAGGAATCGGAAGACTCTGCTGGACACGAACTCAACGCAATGATTCGTTATCAAATAACGCAAGATAAACTATATAATTTTCAATCAAAACATTCGTCGCTTTGTTTGACTTGAAAGTGTCAATTTTAACTGTTAACATTTGAATTCCCGTGGCAGTGCTACCCACAGTTAATAAAAATCAACCATAAAAGATTACTTCGACACCTAAATACTTTTTGTTAGTAAAATAACATTGTTTTAAACATGTAAGTAAAATAAATTGTTGGTAACGCAAAGAAATGTTATAGTCGTGATTAATTATTTTTAGACATCAACGTGTGCCCTTAAAGATATAATATGTAATCTATCAGTTAAGACTGATTATGGGAAAGTTTATGAAATTGGCAACACTGTTTTCACTTAAGTACGCCATTAAAGGAAGGATGCAAGAAAGTCAAATAAATAATTAATTAAATATAATATATTAACCCCCGGAAAGATTTTCATGAAGTTATTTTAGGAAAATCAAAATAATATGTTATGATTTATGAGTATATTTTTGTGGCTATACCCTCTTATTTTCTAGCGATACTAGATTTGGTCAATCTCTTTTGTGTTGTAACTATTTTTTTTTTAACTGCATCTCTAAATAGTGGACGACAACCGCGCGGCCGCATCTGTAGGCGAAAGCTTGTATACATATAAAACACGCCAGTCAAAGGTTGTCTAAATATAATGAACTCTCAATTTGACAATACGAAGAATTTCAAAGATTCTCATTTAGGCATTGTCTCCATTCATCGCCAAAAATATAAGGCCGTGGATAGCTTTATTAAAATACTTTATTCTCCCTCAAGCGTATTAAGAGGGCTTACCTTAATAAAATACAAATTTAAAAAGCCTATATTAAGTAAGGTATTTTCGCTAGGAAAATTTTATGAAGCACCTCGTCAAATTATTTCTTATTTTGTTTCGGTTGGTGGTGTATTAAAAATAAAGTGAAAATTATCTTGAGGCAACAAATTGAATGAGGGGTGATACATAATTATTTAGGTACTTTTTGAATAGAATTGTGTTTAAAAATCGATGTATGTTTTTAAATAAATATTATAAATGTGAAAGTGTATGCGTGTGACGACTAGTATCAACAATTTTGAAATGTAATTGACGTTCCAAAGGTCTTCCATGGACTGCGGTGTCCTGCGTGAGCGACGAACGCGACGCGACGCGACGACGCTGCAAACGCGACGAACGCGATCAACTCAACGGCATACCCTACATGCGGCCTATATGACAGCCTGCGGCGAGACGCGACATAACGCGCACTTGTTTTGAGTGCGACCAGATGCGACACCACGAACTTTCAAGCAAAATTGTACTTCTCCATGATTCGAGTAGTAATGACCAAAATCACGTAGGACTTAGGACATTTGTCGCGTATAGTATCGCGTCGCATTACGTCGCGTCGTGTTGCGTCGCGTCGCGTTCGTCGCTCACGCAGGACACCGCGTAATGGAAATAAACAATTTTTGTAAACTACTAAATCCTCTTTGATTTGTACTTTACAAAGAAAATACACAGCACATTGGTTATAATAATAACAACTTAACTTATCCTTCGGCTGAACCGATTTTGATAAAACATGTCCAAGAATCATAGCTAGATAACTTACTTTCTAATAAACTGCATCCAAAACGGTTCTCCTGTTTAAAAGCTACAGTGCCACACACAGAACAACAAACTAACAAACAAACAGACACACCCCCCTTTTTGAATTGGGGTTTAAAAACCCATAACATTTAAAAAAGAAACTAATAGAATTAAATAGGATATCGCGAGCGAGGACTTGCAATTCTTGCCGACTCCATCTAGTTTAAAAAAAAAGTATGACATATAAAAGTGATGTAATACCCTACTTGCATAATAAACAAATTTTATTTCATTTATTGGTATTTAGGCGAGATGACAAAAAAAAGTAATTAGTCCGTCAGATAGATTATCAAAAAATTTTGGACCCGTATTTTTTCTTTTTTCTCTTAAACGAAGAATGACGACGATACAATGCTTTGAAATTGCGCAAGACGTCACGATTTGATACAATTTTTGCAGGACGGTGACGTCAAAAACACCCACTCCGGAACTTTGTTCCTCTTTATCTTTGTATTTTTTTATTAATTTAAATAAACAAAAAATATGAGTCCCGTATTTTCGGCCGATCTATCAGACGGACTAAACAGAATGCCGTTTTTTTAATGCTGTCGTCATCCCTATTATCGACCAGTCCGTTGCCTTGCTTCGCTCCTGTGGTCAGGGAAAATAGTTAAAAGGCGAGGCTGATGATGACTGGCAATGTTACAAGAAAGGCTATGTCGGTTAACAGTTTCTTTTAGAGTCACTTCAGTAAAAGCTACAAAAAACCTTACTATGAATCGTCATGATTCATAGAAACGATTTTTGTTGCTTTTGAAAGTTTTTTAAATAAACTCAAAGCCTTGCCATTATGGTCACGACATATCCTTTGATCACACAAAACTTTGGACATTTTTCGTATATTTTTTCAATAGTAAACGCTATTTCATTACTTTAGGTGCCATATTCAGGATTTGACCTTTAATGTAAAAAAAAAACGTTTGACATTTAGAATCGCTTAGCTGAAAATGTGTGGGTTGATTTCGCTGTCAGAAAGTGGTTAGATTTGATTTGTTTCTATTTTTTCTGTTATTTTTTTAGTGTAACACGGTAACACCATACAGGTATTATTTTATTTCAAGAAAATAAAAATCTCATAATTAGTCTTGCCATTTGTCTGTATTGTGTTTCCTAGTAACTGGATATCCATAATTTGTATAACTAAGTATTATTTTGCCAACTTACTAAATAATCATTTTATGTTAAGGGTATGGTGCACCATGATATTCATAGCGTACCCCTATAGTCCGGGAGCCAGGTGCAAATTTGGTTAATTATTTCCTCTCAAGAGATAATTCGTGAGACGCATCAGAGTATAGTATTATAAAGCGTCGTGAAAGTCAGCTGGTGCCCGGTTGGGGGAATATGCGGGTGTAGCCTACCACGCATGAAAAAAAAAATACATTCACTGATTTCCTCTCAGCTGAAATTTTGTCAAATTGTAGCTCATCTAATATCTCAACGAAAAAAAATAATCAGCTGGTTACAACGTGGTGTATTGTACGTCAGCTGGTGTCTCGAACATGAAAAACAAAAAATTATTTTCAGTGATTTCCTCTCAAACAAAAATTTACCTGATGATAGCTTATATGTAACTGTGGATAAATATATAGGTCAGCTGGCTGTATCTTGGTGGAAAAACCGTCAGCTGATACTGTGAAAGTTATTACATAGGAGTTAGGCAGGAGCATCTACTGTCAATTTAAATGCATCAGCTGACTAGCTTTTCCTCGACTTATTGCTAGCTGATTTTTTTTATTTATCGCATCAGTATATTAACAATCAACTCACAAATTTTCATCTGGGAGGAAATGACGTATCTTTAATTATTCAACATAGCGCTGCTTCAATATGAGAGTTGAGTTGAAATAAATATTCTGTATCAATGTTTTTGAAACGAATAAGTATGTTATCAAATGATATTAGATATATTTAAATAATTAAATAAACAATTAGCTTAGTGTAAATTAACTAGTTACTCGATAAATAATATCTTAATATATATAAATCTCGTGTCACAATGTTTGTCCTCAATGGACTCCTAAACCACTTAACCGATTATAATAAAATTCGCACACCATGTGCAGTTCGATCCAACTTGAGAGATAGGATAGTTTAAATCTCAAATTATAGTCGCAATTTTAATTTATTCCTAATTATTTGTCTGTTGTTATTTGACAGTCACAATTAATTTATTAGTAGTTGTTGATTTTGGAATGTTTTACATTGGATCCGACAGACGGCGCTACCATCGCAGTGTCAAATTTTAAATAATAATCACTTTCAGATGTCAAAAACATAAACAATGATATTAAAAAGCATCGTGAAAGTCAGCTGGTGCCCGGTTGGGGGGATGAGCGGGTGTAGCCTACCACGCATGAAAAAAAAAAATACATTCACTGATTTCCTCTCAGCTGAAATTTTGTCAAATTGTAGCTCATCTAATATCTCAACGAAAAAAAATAATCAGCTGGTTACAACGTGGTGTATTGTACGTCAGCTGGTGTCTCGAACATGAAAAACAAAAAAATATTTTCAGTGATTTCCTCTCAAACAAAAATTTACCTGATGATAGCTTATATGTAACTGTGGATAAATATATAGGTCAGCTGGCTGTATCTTGGTGGAAAAACCGTCAGCTGATACTGTGAAAGTTATTACATAGGAGTTAGGCAGGAGCATCTACTGTCAATTTAAATGCATTAACTGACTAGCTTTTCCTCGACTTATTGCTAGCTGATTTTTTTTATTTATTGCATCAGTATATTAACAATCAACTCACAAATTTTCATCTTGGAGGAAATGACGTATCTTTAATTATTCGACATAGCGCTGCTTCAATATGAGAGTTGAGTTGAAATAAATATTCTGTATCAATGTTTTTGAAACGAATAAGTATGTTATCAAATGTTATTAGATATATTTAAATAATAAAAAAAAAGCGTGGAGCTGCGAATGCAACGTGATTTATTCGGACAATTACTCCAAATTTCTTTAAAAAAAGAACTTGATTTAGATAAAGTTCTCACTTACCCTTTAACACCAGTACCACTGTCTCTCTTTCACCTCGACGGCACCATGTGCAAAACACAAAAGTCAACACTAATGGCTTTATTAGAAAAATATAATCATTCTGAGCCACCAGAAAATACAGACGTTATAGTGTATGACGGGTACTTTATGTTACATCAGATGAAAGATGTACCTCTTAGCTTTGGAAATATTTCAAAAAAAGTGCTGCAAATGATATGTGCAACCAGTGCTAAGATCATCTTCATCGTCTTTGACAGATACATTTTCCCATCAATTAAAGATACTGAACATAAGTTACGAGGCATGGAGCAAGCAAACTTCCATATCGACGGCCCTGACCAAGTACGAAAAAAAGATTTTTCACTTGAGCTGAAGAACGTTAATTTTAAGGAAGCACTGGTACAGTTTTTTATTGAAAATTGGGAAGAAGATTATATGTGGCCGTATATTAAAGATAAAACTGTTTATGCAAGTGCAGACGCTTGTTACAGATACACAGTTAATGATTCAAAAGTTATAAAAACTTTAGTTGAAGAGTTTTCGTGTGCGGCTCACGAAGAAGCGGACACAAAAATGATTTTCCATGTTTGCCACATTAATATTAATGCGAACGTGACAATTCGTTGTTCCGACACTGACGTGTTGATAATTATGTTAGCTAACATGGCTAACATATCAGAAAATATCCACATTTGCATGGAAACTGGTGTTGGGAAAGCTCAAAGATTTATCAATGTTACTCAATTATATGAAGCTTTAGGATCTGATTTGAGCGCAGCACTCGCGGCATTTCACGCGTTCACAGGGTGCGATTTTAACCCGGCCTTTTTTCGAAAAGGAAAAAAACATCCTTTTTCAATAATGGCTAAATTGAAAAATTTCATCGAGTGTTTCATCCAAATGTCAAAACCATCAGAGAATAGAGAAAATATTTTTGAGAAGATAGAAGAGTTTGTTTGCCATATGTATGGATTTAATCGTCTAAAAAAGATCAATGAGGCAAGAGTAGCGTCGTTTGAAAAAACATATAAATTTTTGGATACTGAAACTTTCAAGTTAAGGTTCCAACTTCTCATGATCCTGTAGATTATGGTTGGGCAGAAATCGACAACAAGTATGAATTCACCTGGTTTTCTGGAAGTCAGTTACCATCATCTATTCATGAAATCACTATTCAGCCTGAAAAAGGTAACATTTTTTTATAATTTTGATTATATTATGTTAAAATACGCATCCTAATCTTTTTTTATATTTTTGTACAGATGATGACAATGAAGACATAACAGCAGACAGCTCTGACAGCGACTCTGAAGATAAATCGGAAAGAGAGGAAAGTGACTCAAGCCAGAGCGAAAACGAAAATGAATAAATCACATTGTTATTCTCATTGTCATTTTTCATCACGTTTATATAATAAACTAGCGGCCCGTCCCAGCTTCGCACGGGTAGATATAAGATTACACAATAAAAACACAATAATAACAAAATAATAGATAACACAATGATAACAAAACTTTTTTTTAATTTGATCGCAGCGCTAACTGTCGGACAGACTAAAATTAAAATTCGAATATTATTTAAAATTTGACACTGCGATGGTAGCGCCGACATGTTAAGAAGTATTGCTATGCATTTTCTTATAGAACCTTTTTAATATCATTGTTTATGTTTTTGACATCTGAAAGTGATTATTATTTAAAATTTGACACTGCGATGGTAGCGCCGTCTGTCGGATCCAATGTAAAACATTCCAAAATCAACAACTACTAATAAATTAATTGTGACTGTCAAATAATAACAGACAAATAATTAGCAATAAATTAAAATTGCGACTATAATTTGAGATTTAAACTATCCTATCTCTCAAGTTGGATCGAACTGCACATGGTGTGCGAATTTTATTATAATCGGTTAAGTGGTTTAGGAGTCCATTGAGGACAAACATTGTGACACGAGATTTATATATATTAAGATATTATTTATCGAGTAACTAGTTAATTTACACTAAGCTAATTGTTTATTTAATTATTTAAATATATCTAATATCATTTGATAACATACTTATTCGTTTCAAAAACATTGATACAGAATATTTATTTCAACTCAACTCTCGTATTGAAGCAGCGCTATGTTGAATAATTAAAGATACGTCATTTCCTCCCAGATGAAAATTTGTGAGTTGATTGTTAATATACTGATGCGATAAATAAAAAAAAATCAGCTAGCAATAAGTCGAGGAAAAGCTAGTCAGCTGATGCATTTAAATTGACAGTAGATGCTCCTGCCTAACTCCTATGTAATAACTTTCACAGTATCAGCTGACGGTTTTTCCACCAAGATACAGCCAGCTGACCTATATATTTATCCACAGTTACATATAAGCTATCATCAGGTAAATTTTTGTTTGAGAGGAAATCACTGAAAATAATTTTTTGTTTTTCATGTTCGAGACACCAGCTGACGTACAATACACCACGTTGTAACCAGCTGATTATTTTTTTTCGTTGAGATATTAGATGAGCTACAATTTGACAAAATTTCAGCTGAGAGGAAATCAGTGAATGTATTTTTTTTTTCATGCGTGGGAGTCTACACCCGCTCATCCCCCCGACTAACCGAGTGCCAGCTGACGTTCACAAGGCTTCATAATACTATACTCGGATGCATTTTACTAATTACCGCTTGAGAGGAAATTGGTCATGAAAATCTGTTGCTGGCTCCCGGACTACTAGAGTACTTCGTCAAATAAACTTTTGACAGTCCGCTTCTAAACAAAACAAAACAATGTTAAAATTGTGTCAAGATGATAATGTTACCCTTTCCTCATTGTTACCTTCCTAGTTTGATAACATACGCGTGCCACGCGTCACCTCGAGTTTTCGTCGTCTTATACAAGAGTGCACCAAGAGATATACAAGATTAGTTTTTGTTTCTGCCGGTGTTGTGGAATAGTTCTAATAGTAACTGCGGCGCCGGAAAATAAAGGGTGACCGAAGGAACAAGGGTTTTAGTCAGTAAAAGGCTGACACTCCCTCCCACCCTGCCCAGGACGGGAGAAGCCATTTGATAGTTAACCATCCCCAAAAAAAGATTTTTTTAAATAGTTTGGATTATGTCATTCCTGAAAATAGTTTGTTCTAAATACGGATCCGAATTGATTCCAGTAAATTTTTTTTTATCTAGCCTATGCTGTCCCACTATCTAGCCTGTTCAAAGAAAGAAATAACTCGCAGAATAAAGAACACCTGGAACAAGTATTGGTCAATGAAAGAAATATTTAAAAGTGAACTGCCTACCAAATTAAAGACTAAAGCTATGGAAATCTGTCTTATGCCATGTCTCACATATGCATGCCAAACGTGGTCCTTAACAAAAGAATTACTGGATAAGGTGAGAGTATGTCAGAGAGCTATAGAAAGGAGCTATATGGGAATAAAACTAAAAGACAAAGTTAAAAACACACTTATTAGAGAGAAAACCAAGGCTAAAGACGTTGTCAAACAAGCTCTTAAGCTTAAATGGAAATGGGCAGGACACATACAAAGACTAAATGAAGACAGGTGGGCGAAAATAACTACAAACTGGTATCCGATATACAAGAAACGTCGCCGAGGTAGACCATGCAAGAGGTGGAACGATGATATAGCCACCGTAGCAGGAAAAGTATGGAGCAGGCTAGCTAGAGATAGAGAGAGGTGGAGAACAATGGAGGAGGCTTTTACCGCTATAGGCGGTCCTTACATCTAAATAATAATAATAATTTATTTAATCAATTAATACAATTAATTTAATAATTATTAATCAATCAATCAGTCAGTATTTTTATAATTCTTAATTTGTATTTGTTGATTAATCGAATAAATAGGATAATAATTCATTTAATCAATTAATAAAATTATATTTTAATTAATTAATAATCAATCAATCAATCAATATTGTTGTAATTCTTAAATTGTATTTGTTAATTTTGCATGACTCAAAATTTATAACTAGAAATAAATATTAAAATTGATAAAAGTAAATCGAGTAAATTGCATGAAGTGTTAAAAAAAAAAATATATATATAATATAATAATTGTAATTATGTGAGTGATGAACCTACTCAATGCATATTGTAAATGTAAGGAATCAATAAAGCTATTTTTATTTTATTTTATTTATTTTATATGCTGTCCCACTGCTGGGCAAAGGCCTCCCCCAACTCCTTCCAGACTTCCTTTTCCCTCGCATCCTCGAACTAGCCCTCGTGGTGTGCATCAAGCTCATCACGCCACCTTTTCTTGGGCCAGTAAATTTTAATCCATGTTATATTATGTCCCAAATTTTCCACCATTTTTTGAATCACACGTCCAACACTTGTAAATTCAAATGTGTGTGTGTACAGCGGTTTGGTAGTAACACGACCCCAAGTAAGAGTCGCTGGAGGTGTTTTCGGACGGACAACCAGGGGCCCTAGTCTGCTATTACAATCGTGTCTCAATCATCGATTTTTGACGTGTGACGTCAAACTTTTGACACATTTCCCATACAAAAACTGTCAAAGTTGTCAAATATCCGGCCGATGACGGGTCATTGAGACACGATTGTAATAGCAGACTAGGGCCCCAGGAGTCATAACAAGCTCATAACTTCGTGATTTTTCATGATACAGCTTTGAAATTTTGTACATTATATTCTTTGTGAAAAAATATTATACACGTGATTCGGGTTTCGCATAAAGTTAGGATAAGGTTGTGTATAACCTATACGGATAATTATATAAAATCTGAAGGAATTTTTAAACGCACTTATGTCTGAAACTACAAGCCTAATTGGAGGCATTATCTATTCTAATTTTATAGGATTGGTTGGAAAGAGTTGGTTTGTGTGGGACCTAGTCTAGAACTGCTGTTCTAGAAAAAAACTTGTTATGTTAGATATCGTATTTACCGCTGGGCAGGTATACAGCAAAAGATTTAAACGAACCCTACCATTTTGACCGACTGCCGAAAGGAGCAGTAGACGGATTTCGACATATGAAGTGTCATTGAATTCGTGTCGTGGGAGTACCTATGATAATTATTAAAAAAAAAATAAGATAAATAAATAAATATGATTCAGTAATCAAAAATCCAAATGCAAAATTTCCGAAGTTGGTGGGAATTGCATGAAATAGAAAAGAAGCCACTGACTTTCGAAATTTAAGTTGGGTATTTTGATAACTTTTTTTTTTTTATAAATATAATAGAACCATTACAGTTGAACACTGTCCATTATTTGCTTAAGCATGCTGCGTGGTCCCGCATAGTTTAACGGAGATTGAAAGTCGGGCAGAGACGGGATACGCATTAATAGGTAGCACACGCTTGCCCGTCATCTCATCTCCCTAGCCTTTTCCCAACTAAGTTGGGTTCAGTTTCCAGCCTACCAGATTCAGCTTCGGATTCAGGGTTTGAAATATAAGAACACGCTTGCCTGTGTTATTATACTTTAAATATTTTTTTTTTCCATTTTGTGTTTTGAGTTCCAATTTTTGTGAAATTTAAGAACTATCGCAATGCAATCTTAGTGCGGGTTGTTTCATTTACACTTTTTCTTAACGGTAAAAGTTGACTATACTAAAGACGTCATAGTTTATGCTATAACGCCCTCAACAACATTGATAGCTGTTGTAATATATTTTACATAGTTATTTGTCTTCTTTTATTTTAAAAATGTTGCTCAAGAAGTAGACAGAAATATTGGTATATGTATCGAGACACTAGCAGTCGCCTCGCTGTCGCTCTTGTAGGTCGTGGATATAGTATATTCATTTCGATTCAGTATTTCTTGTCATTAGCACGTTCAATCAAACACACAAACTCTCCTGGTTTGTAATGTTAGTATAGATTAAAATTTCACACCACATACATTTATTTTACCTAAATCCTCTGGAATTGATAAAGATAATTATGTAAAAATATATGTTATGCATGTAGACTCCGAATCATAATAGCTGAGTCAAGCATGATTTATGCTTTATAGAAGAACCTTATAACACGATGAGGTCACATTTAAAACCTAAAGGTCACATTGAGTAGTGATATGAATGACATAAGTTACTGAATAATTTAGAGGGTCAAAAGTGTGTAGGCAGAACTACTCTCCTTAAATTTAAATATATGTTCCTAGATTTTGGGATAATCGAGATGATATGCTAAGGGATAACGAATACTAAATATAATACTAAACTACTTTTTACATTGCAGTTGTTCGTCGCAAGCGAATTTCAGTTTATAGAATACTAGATTTTGCCCACGGCTTCGCTCGCGTTAGAAAGAGACAAAAAGTAGCCTATGTTACTCTCCATCCCTTCAACTATCTCCACTTAAAAAATCACGTCAATTCGTCGCTCCGTTTTGCCGTGAAATAAAGACAAACATACAGACAGACAGACAGACAAACACACTTTCCCATTTACAATATTAGTATGGATTGTCATAAGCACAGCTTAAGAAATAGATTACCGTGAATGCCACCAAGTTTTCCGAAGCATGAAAAATTTATTACTTCCTAGTTATTTTGGGTGCTGCTATTTTAATTAAATGTTTGGCAACGTTTACACAAAGTATAATAATAGGTCAAGGAAATACAAAACTCCGTTAGTTTATTTTTCTTTCGTCTTTTTATTTGAGACTTTGTTCTTTATTTGTTTTTCACTTTATTTTGGCAGTGCGTTCCGGGTTTTTTTGTCATTGGATACCCCAAAAGCTAAGGCCTAGCCTTAGGCCCACTTACCGCTTAGGCGTAGCTGCATAGACGCGTATTCATCATTATACGCTCCGTGTACATACGCCTGCTTGCAGCTTACATATAAAACTATGGAACCCTGTTGACGAAGTTTACGTGTAGACGCGACACGATGCTGCCGCTCCGTGGACAGAGTTTTACAGTTTTGTATGTAAACTGCTGCAAGCAGGCGTACACGATGCGTAAAATAACGAATACGTGACTTTGCAGCTACGCCTCCATGGACAGTGATATTTAATGTCAAATAGTGGATGCTGCCCATAAACATCTGCCATACCAGAGACTTCACATATGTATTGCAAACTTAAAGTCATTATCTCCCTAGCCGTTTT
Source organism: Athetis lepigone (assembly GCA_033675125.1). Classification (NCBI taxonomy): domain Eukaryota; kingdom Metazoa; phylum Arthropoda; class Insecta; order Lepidoptera; family Noctuidae; genus Athetis; species Athetis lepigone. Next base: position 12,997,559 of record CM066224.1, read on the forward strand.
ACAACTATCTTGGGGTCGGTTTCCAGCCTACCCGTATTCACCTGGATACCAGTGTTTCACGTAAAGCGACTGCCTATCCGACCTCCACAACCCAGTAGGTAACTGTGCAGCACAGTACCCCTTGGTGTGTAACGACTGTCAAAGTTCTATGAATGAAAACCGTTACCAACGGCTTCACGTGCTTTCCGAGGTGGAGTGTATGTGATATCGAAGATAAACTTTAGAAAGTATGTACATTGTGAAAAAGTCACATTCTACTTACCCGGATTCCAACCCACAGCACACACATGCGAGGCGGGCGCCTAAACACTGCGTCATCACGACATTGCAAACCCAAAGGCAATGGTTGTAATTACATCTACACCCTTCAAATCAGAACACAGCAACGCTTCTTCGAAGAATTCTAAAAAATTATCTGCGAGTGCTTACTTATTCTTGCTTCGCTTCCCTGACTACTCTATCTTGTGCTATCCTAATATAGTCGGTGAAAACTTTTAATTGACTTTCTAACACTAACTGTTAACTATCTGCAAAGTTTTAAATTTTCTTAAAAAATAAAATAAAATAGGTATAGTACAATTTTTCCCAACGAAGCACTTAGAGACCGAGGATCTCTAGTCACTCTAAACACTATTCCGGCACTATTGTAGAAAATATGTAAATAATATGCACCAGTCCGAGAACATTTTATACTAATTTTATCTGACTTTGATTACTATAAAACGCTCAATGGTCGGGTAGCTGGGTGGGTAGGGCTAGTGTTGGGCCTAACTTAGACCCGTGACTTGTTTGCCTAGGCAGTAATTCGGACCCGCCCGGACGAGCTCTATCAAGAAGTGCTCTATTATTACTAGTTTAATTTATAACTGAAACGTTGCTCTATTGCTTTTCAATTCCTAGATTAGGGTCGACCTTTCAAATCAAAGAGTTAATCAATCAAATCCCTATATCTGAAACCCTTTTAGGGTCAAGTGTCAATAATTAAACAGGGGCACAACAGGGGTACGACAAAGGTGTAATTAAATTAATTTAAAAGCAGAAACTAGTTGTTTCAAAATCGAATGTAGAATTGATCACTTAAAGGAGACAATTTTTTTTGTTCGGGGAATAGGCCCACCACAAATTGTAGCATTTACTAATGAAATGTACGTTAGTTTTTTCCTTATAATCTCTAGATTACAGTGGCGATATTAGCAAAACTCTACGTAACCGGAATACTGAGAAATACGACAGTCAAAACATGACTCTCATAATGACCTAAAATCTCACAAGAGCGATTATTTACTGAGTGAATAGAGGTTTCCTAGGTATTTTATGTTAGAATAGTGCACTGTTCAATAATAATATAGGTGTAAATCACATAAAAACTTGCCTTTGGTGTGATTTTTTTCCGATTAGTCATTTACTGTGTACGCCAATGCTTTTATAAGTAAAGTTGTCGCACATTTCGTTGAAATCGAGCTGTCCAATTGTTACAACAGCTTTATATATTATGCACTGTATCTACAGAAGCCATTTTACTAACTACTATTGAATAAAAATACGAAAAGAACAGAAGAAGCATTCATCTGACTATCTAGAAAAATATTGGAAACTATTAGGCTAAGTTTACATGACCGCGGAAAGCCGCGCGTCGCCGCGTGGTTGAGGCGTTCGCATGATGATGTGCATACCAGCCCGGATGTCAATGTTGCTTTAGGAGGGAGGCAATTTGCTTATGGATTTTATACCGTAGGCTGAGTTTTCGCAGAAAAGAAAGACAATAATAAAGCATTCTTGCATCCTATTTTAAGTGAAAGTCGATGTCGTCGATACTTTGGTCTTGTACCGCGCGGTTAGTGGTACAGCGCGGTTTCTTGCGGTCGTATGAACTTAGCCTTATAATGTAGTCTGTCAGTGTCAAACTGATTGAAACTGTACCACAAAGCATCTACAACGGGATGTTAATTAGGTACGTTTCGTTTCACATAATATATTTAAATTCACATTGAAATAAATGTAAAAACGCTCCTAAACAAGCATATTTCCGTAACAGTTTTTTACTATTATTTCATTATTTCCGTTAGATTTCTATATAATTTTTGGTGGGTTAGTTATAATAAGGTGATCACTTGTTTCATGTGTAAAATTATTAATAAACGTTACCGTTTAATAGTGGGCCTGAAAAAAATTGTCTCCTTTAAACCCCAATACAAAAGATGTGTGTTATAAGTTTGACCGCTTCGCGTGTGTGTCTGTCTGTTTATCTGTCATACTGTCTGTGGCACCTTAGCTCTTAAAAGGATGATCCGTTTTGGATGAGTTTTTTTTTTAAATTGAAAATTGGTTATCTGGGGACAGTTTTAGACATGTTTCTTTAAAATGTTATATTTACACTTGTGAAAATTAGTTTAATATAACACTTTTGACAAGACAATACTGTATTTTGATCGAACGATAGAGCTGGTGCCTCCTGACTATAATTACTCTGAGAGAAAACATTAGAAGAAACAAACTGAGAGGCCAAAGTCCTTTAAAATCATGCAATTGTCTAGGGAATCTATATCATACGAGAATCATTTAATTTAATGACCGTGGTGCTCTCTTGTAGAAAGCACAAATATTTCGTCGTATCCTACGAATAGGGGCGTAACTGCAAAACAGCTACTTTTCAGGAGACACTTTTTTGTGTTTAATTAAATTAAATGTGAACAAATATGTATTAGTGGTTTTATATAATGTGTATTAATATTTTATGGTTGTGTTAGCATTATTTTCAATAAATTATCTTTACATTTTATACGCTTTTTGTCCCTTAATTCCTTATTCTCCGTTGTGTTAAGGCTTAGGTTGACTAAATTTGAGCAATAAGTTACATTATGCCTTTTATCTGCGGAAATGTCGAGGCCACAATTGCCTTTACGCCCTATTTATATTTATCTGATGCGGGTTTTCTTTGGTTTTCATAGAAATTTGTGTATAATAACTATGTATTTTACCATAAATAGTAACACGTGAATGTAATAAAAGAAAATGATAGAATCATAAAAAATAATTCGAAATAAAATATGAATTTTGTTAACATGATTATTTGCTTTGTTAAAAAATATATGTTTTAAAATAATTCGGTTGTTTTAATAACCGTAATGTTTAATTTAATTTATATATGTGATTTTATATGTAAAATAGTATAGAATCACAATCGGACCCTCCTTAAATTAATACTGTAAATAATCAAAATCAGTTCCTAAAATCAAATTGCACGTTATAAAACCCAATAATGTAGTATGAAAATTAGTGTTTGAAATCAAATTTCACGTATCAAAATCGTAACTAAATCAAATAAAACGTAACCGAAATCAGGAAAATTCGAATTCAACGAAGAAGACAACTGTCTTCTTCGTTGATACTGCCAGAACTATTAGCATTACCAGCTTATGAGGCAATGTACTAAAGAATGTGTAGTTATGGCTAAAAACAAAATTTAATTTTAAATTGTTGTCAAAGAAAACTGCCGGAACCCCGTAAGCAACTACACACATCAGAAAAGTTTTAAATCACTTTGATACTACGGTTTTTTTTTTGTTAATAATCTCCATACTTTTAATAACAAAAGAATTTGAAGTATCAATTGTTTTTCTGTATAAAAAGAGATGAAATCCTTGATTACATTTATTCAGAAATCTAACAAACTTGAAGCGTTTTGTCTGAGTTTTAGAGGATTATTAGAAGTTTTGCAAGCAAGAATTGTTACTTTTGATGAAGAAGGACATTCTACGAGAGGAATATCACGCAGAATGGCTGTATCCATATCCTGTGTAGTGAACACGTTACGGAGGTATCACGGCGTGGATAACTTTGCTGATCAACCTTGCAGTAGTCGGCCAACTGCTGCTCAGAAGCGCAACATCAGATTGCTGAGTGCCCGAGGCTCTACAATCAATGCCACTAAAAAGTGATTGAAATTTTGTTTGAGTTTTTCCTCTTCTGGTAAATTTTCTTTTATTTAACTTTATCTAAAAGTTTCTTGTCAGATTAGGTAGGCTATTAAACAAGGTTTATTTTAATCTGCTGTTAGTGTCTTAACAAAAAGTTAATGGAATATTAGTTATTTAGGTTTAATTGAAATATCCCTAAATCCTGTTGATGTGTGTAGTTACCTCGACCCCGGAACATACAGAGCCACCAAAGGAACAAGGGTGGGCTTAAAAAATCTGACTCTAAAGGCGGGAGAACTCATTTGATGAGTTCCTATTCATAAATAAGGAGAGGAATTATCTTATAATAAATAAAAACAATTTCATAATAAATGTTGACAATATTTAGTTAAATCCTCTTTTGCTTTCAATTATTTGTTAGTCGAAAATTGGATTAGGACTTAGTTTTTGTTTTAAAAGTAACTTATATTTTTAGTTTAATAGAAATCTTTTTATTTAAAAAAATGATGCTTAAGAAACATTCTTTTAAAAACAGAAATTTAAAAAATATTCCACCTTATGCTAGTGATCTCTAACTTTTTTGATGTGTGTATAATATGAATTAGATCGAACAAATAATATCAATAACCGTTAACCGTAACATATAAAATACATTTTTCTAAAATTTTAAGTAAAAACGTAAAATAATTAAAAAAGCGTAATAGTAATTTTCTTGCGGAATGCTAATAATGCGGCCACAAATGCTTTTATATTAATTTTCAAGCAATAGAAAAAAGACCTAAGTGTACTTAAGTCCCAAATCAGAGAAAGCATGTTATTGTGAAATCAGTATTTGAATTAAAAAAAAGGGTTAATATCATGTCAGCCTAAAATATATTGTACTTTAAATAGTAATGTGAATATTTCAAATGCACCAAAGAGGTAATAAAAGACAAAAACATAATTTGAACTTAGAAGAAAGACACAAACGTAATTAGGGCTTCGTCTCTTCTATACATACGCAATATAGTCATTCCATAGAAAACGGTCACAATCACCATAAGGGTTTTTTTCTATGTACCCTATATTGAAAACGAACAAGTAATTAAAATACAAGCTTATAGGTTATTTATTTAAAAATCAGATTACGCTCGCCGTAACAAACACTCTCCGCGTTCCGCCGAATAGTAGCCAAACGGCGCTAGCACCCACTCCCCGCGCCCGCACACCTCCACTACTCGCGAAAAACGAAGGCGCGTCGGCGGTTGTGACTTTATTCTTCGTTGAAAACCTAGTGCTTAAAATTGTGGCTTTTTAGAAAACCTAATTAATTGATAACCTGTACTGTTTTTAATTGTTTTGTCAAACTGGTATGATGTGGTATGGTGAGCAGAATTGAATTATGCAATAAAAGAAAAAAGCCCCTATGTTCGTTAGGGCGCTATTCGTAGGATACGACGATTTGTGTGGACTTATCCAGGTTGTAAAAGCATAGAGTAATCACTTACTTATCCCTTTGACTGCCGGAAGCGCATATATACGCGAGACACAATAATTTTTCTATTGTTTTATTAATTACGGCATACAAGATGTTAAGCAACATGCCATGCAGGAACAAACTCAATATATACTCAAATATACTAATCTGATAGCGACTTGCAAGCCCATTTTCTGAGATTTTACAAGCCTGTCGTATGAACTTCTTTTAATAAGATTAAAGTTGGGCTCACGACGCTTGTTGAGGCAGGCTTACCAAAATTGTTATTGGAACTTTCCTCAAAGGGCTTGTCCGAAAGCAATTCTGCATGGTTCGTTACACAAATATATTGATTTTATGTCTGGACTTAAAAATAAATAATGATCCCTGAGCAGCTTGTTTAGGCATTTCTTTCGGAAGTAGTCACGAAAAGATTTTTTTTTTATTACTTATGGGCTTGCTCTTGGTCCCAGACTAGCCCGAGGGCATAGACGGGGCCTACGATGGGGCGAGCTCACCCAAAAGATGCCTATGCACTCGTCTCTTGAATAGATCCGGGCTATATGCATTTAAAAAATGCAGTTAAAAAAAATATGACGTGTGAAAGTGCTTACGGTTAATGTCGTTGGGTTTTATGTCTTGTTCGGGGAGTCAGCTATTAATTACAACTTGTAAACGCTATGGCGATTGTTGTTCGTGATTTTTATAATAATAATAATACCAGCCTTTAACTGCACTGCAGGGCAAAGGCATCTCCTCATATAAAGAAGGCACGAGAATTCACCACCACTCTGTCTCAAGGTACATTAGCGATTTTGGACTTATGAAAAAAACTTTTGAAAATATTAAAATTTTCAAAGGTTTTTCTTTTTATTTATTTTTTGTTACCATTTCACATTTTAATTACAATTTTATTTATTGGTTATGAACAATTTTACAATATTTTAGTATTTGGCGTGATGGATTCAAGAAAACCTTAATTGTATAATAATATGACGGCCTTGGATACTTATCTGCTTTGCCCACTGTACTTCCTAAAATGTGTCTTCGACATCACAGACATCGGTGAAGGAAAATATCGTGAGGAAACCTGAACTTGTAGTTAATATGAGTCCGATATAGCTAATTCGCCTTGAGCAAGCGTGGTGATCAATGCTCGTGCCTTCTCTGTATGAGAAGAGGCCTTTGCCCTGCAGTGGGACATTTACACGCTGGTATTATTATTTAGTATTTGTCCGTTTCCTACGACGGACGGGGACGAAGTCGGTGGGACGAACGGGAATACAGCTAATCCTCTGGGCCGTATTATTATATACATAATAATATATTATCACTATTCGAATGGCAGAACCTAATGATACAGAGTATTTTGCCCTACCAAGACTAGTTCAATGCGTATTTAATACAGAGTATTTCGCCTTGCCAGGTACCATTCAATACGTATTCAGACAGTCAGCAACTACTAGATTGGTATGCAAATTGTGGGTAGCAATTGTAGGTAACGATCATAGGCTCGTTTAGAACGTAATACGGTCGATCCGATCGCTGTGTTTAGGGAAAGTATTCCCTACTGACTATATTTTGCCGGCAATTTCGACCGTATATTCTTTCGATAAGAATCTATCTTACTTATGAAAGAAAAAAGCTTTTTCATAAAAAAAAAATAACCGACTTCAAAAACTGAAAGCACAAAAATAACTATTTTGGAAGTCGGTGGCAACACATCAAAAAGACCGGCAGAAGAAAAGCCACCGACTTCCGAAATAGTTATTTTTGTGCTTTCAGTTTTTGAAGTTGGTTACTTTTTTTTATTAAAAAGCTTTTTATTTTTGACTTTTTAGTTTATTTCAATGTCTGACTACGTTTTAGAGTAACTTTAAAAAAAAAGTACGTTTTTCTATAAAAATTGAGGAGTTCCCTCGATTTCGGCATGATACTATCATCAGATCCTGGACCTGATGACAATGGGACCATTTGGAAAGTCTACTCTTTCAAACAAAAAAAGAATTGTTTAAATCGGTTGGTAAACGACGGAGATATGCGCGAACAAACATAAAAAAAATAAAAATTATTAAAAAACAAAAACCCGACTGCGTGAAAACTAATTTAAAAAAATGCGTGAAAAATATAACTTAAATAAAAACTGAAAAGAAAGAAACAAGCCCAGTAGTTTAGAATAGAACAGAACGACTCACAGTCGGGGCCCCTTGGAAAGATTTGATCGGAAAAATTTGAATAGGCCCCGACTGTGAGTCGTTCTGTTCTATTCTAAACTACTGGGCTTGTTTCTTTCTTTTCAGTTTTTATTTAAGTTATATTTTTCACGCATTTTTTAAAATTAGTTTTCACGCAGTCGGGTTTTTTGTTTTTTAATAATTTTTATTTTATTTTATACTTTTTAGTTACGGTTTATTGACTTCGTTATAAGATGGAAAATAACGCAATCTGTCTAGTAATTTAATTGAGGGATTTATATCGTGGGGATTAATTACTAGGTAACTTGCGGTGGTCTAAACTACTGATGATTAGTCCATCTAGAGACCTAACTCGGCTCAAAGCTACATATGCTTGACCTTTAGCAAAAACGCGTGAACTTAAATCAACCACAGCTCGGTCCTAAGTAGTTCCTTGGTCATCGAACAGTCTGCTTGTGACCATGGCAGGTGTAACCCTGCCGAAACGTCAAGCGAAAAACAAATAAAAGGTATGTGCGCGTTAAATCCCGATAAGTAGTGAAGTATAAATATGCAACGCGAAAGTTTAAAGTATAATATAGTTCCTTGGAGCTTGTGTAAAGTGACACCAAAGTGGTTTTTATTACCAAAAATATTTGTTCTTCATGTTTTTTCGTGTTTTGTTTATTTGTATATCGTTTATACTTGAAATAAAAACTTAAATGAATAAGCAAGAAAATTAGCGAGAATGATTGTTTTCTTAAACAACTTTAAATCGTCATATATCCTAAACTATTATTTAAAATGAAAAATGATAAAAGGAACATAAAGATGATTTTAAAATACCTATTCAACGACACCCCACTCGACATAGTTCATCGACATTTTTTTTTTTCATTTTGACAATATGGCGTCTGGTTGTCGCTGTGGTAAATTTTGATTACTGTCATGTCTTTAGTGACACTCGCAAGGTTAAGACGAATCGATTGACGTAAGAATGATCAAAATCGGCCTACGCATTTGGTCTCTAGAACGCCACATAGAATCAAACATACATACATAGACTGATAAACACATTACCCTTTGCGTCGCGCAGTCGGGTAAAAAAGTACCAAAATCCGAATTGAGAACCTCCTCCTTTTTTTAGAAGTCGGTTAAAAAGGATAATAACATCACGCTATTTCCTACGCGATCGGAGCAGCAACCAAAGAATATCACAACGCGGGTAATGCCGTGGAGGTCAGCTAGTGAGGTAATAAAATATATTGCAAATAATCATAACCTAAACCCCATAACTAGGCCTGGCCCCGTATTTAGGGCTTAACCATGGATCTTCTTATTTATTTTACGACGTTATGTGGTAGATTTTTACGATTTTCGATGATGAACTCAGACGATGGTTGAGCCAATAGAAACAAAATTCCGTAAGTATTAGAAAAATACGATCTGGATTACGACAACGGATCGACAATCGATCGAAAATTGGGTAAAATTGTCATGTATAAAATAGACAGGAAAAGATTTTTAGTTGCTCTTTGTATTCTGACCTGGTTTGGTCATTTAGAAGTATTTAATTAAAATAACCAACAGGAACGGCGTCATTATTTATTATATTTGTGGATAACTACTTTATTGCATCTTTTTTTTTTGTAAGAAGTATAGTATTTTATGGATGACTGTTTTTTTAAACTTCTAGCTCGAAAATGCCCAAATCAAATCCATATAGGTGATATTCTAAGAGTATTTCCGCGTAGCTGCAACGATTAAAGTTTTCTTTACTGCCCTGCATAAAGTTTCCACCTAAAGGCATTAAACTTATACTACACGCAGTATTAAGGGCCTTCTTACACTAGCGAATTGCAAGCAGCTGCGGGCCGGGGCGGATGTGCAGCGTGTGGATTGCGAACACGCTGCGGCTGCACAGCGTAGACGACCCGGACGCCAGGCAAAGGAAAATTTGGAAGCTCCATTGTAAATTAGCCCACGTCCGACAGCTATGAAAAATATCCTAAAATATAGATAAAATTGAGTATTGATATTTTTTTTTTTTTTTTTTTTTGGTGAGTGGGAAATCATCCAATGACTGCTCCCGTCCTGGGTGCGACGGGAGGGCGTGTCAGACTCTTACTGACTAAAACCCACTCATGTTCCTTCGATTGCCCTTTATGTTCCAGGGTCACGGTAACCACTATAAACATTCCGCAACCCCGGCAGGCGTTGGCCCTGTTGGGCCCCTTCCTGTGCTGACTCCTTCTCTTTGAGGCGCGCGTGGAACAAAACGCGCCGTCTACGCGGTAGTATTGATATATTGCTTATCTCCAATTGTTATCTTTACTGGCAATCATACTTAAAAATTGGTCTAAATACCGGAAGTATTTCATGGATTTTTCTCATTTTTAGATATTGTTTGAGCAATCAGCACGTGAAGGGCCAATGCCTGCCAGGGTTGCGGAATAATTATAATAGTTACTGTGGCCCCGGAACATAAATCTTCAATCAAGATCAATAGGTGCATTACGTAAACTGTTACGCATCTGTGAGTCGTATGCCGCCCATGGGCTCAGGTAAAATGCCAGAAAGAGTGAATTCATGATATTTAAAGCCGGTACCAAATGTTACTCTTCTGTGCCTCCAGTCACTCTTTGCGGCATTCCTTTAAAAAGGGTGCAGCAATTCAAGTACTTGGGCCTCTGGGTCTCGGACGACTTGTGTGACAATCTGGACATTGAGAGGGAGCGCAGGGCGCTGTCTGTCCGATGTAATATGTTGGCTCGTAGGTTTGCGCGTTGTCCTACACCTGTAAAAGTGACATTGTTTAAGGCATATTGCCAGTCGTTTTACACGTGCAGCCTGTGGACTAACTTCACGCAGCGGGCATACAGCGCTCTGCGCGTGCAGTACAACAATGCCTTCAGGATACTGTTAGGGCTTCCGCGGTTTTGTAGTGCATCGACTATGTTTGCTGAAGCGCGGACGGATGACTTCTTTGCGATCATTCGAAAGCGGAGCGCTTCATTAATAACTCGCCATCGAAGCAGCTCGAACAGCCTCCTGAAGGTGTTGTCCGAGCGGTGGGACCTGTGCCTGATCCAGAGGTGGATGCAGCTTCATGTTAGAGCTTCTACACATAATTTTTGACTTAAGTGTATTATGCTTATTAAATTTTGATAATATTGTATATTTGACATTTTGTGAAAATTCTCGTGACATTATTCTTATTGGTTTTTTTTTTAATGTTTTTAATTTGATTTAGATTGTTATTTTAAAATGTTTTTATAATGTATGGACAATGTCTGAAATTAATGAATATAATAATAATAATAAAGGGCAACTGAAGGGATCTGAGTGGATTTTAGTAAGTAAAAGTCTGACACGCCCTCCTGCCCCGCCCAGGACGGGAGATGTCATTTGATAATTTCCCACTCACAAAAAAAGCTATTGTTTGAGATACTTCTTGTTGCAGTCGGAACTTCATTACATCATAATATTCGTAACGTGGTTGTAGCAAGTTATCAATAAACAATACTGCTATTCCCGGCGATCTCGTTGCACGCAATGGACCGCAGCGTGTTCGTCGCACGCTCGTTCCGTATTGGTTGCACGCCCGCTTCACTTAAAGGACTCTCGCATTACGCTAGTATGATAAAACCCTTACATATTGAAGCTGACCGCCATTTGGACGCACGGGTACGGAAGAGGTGACGTCATTCTTTATAAGGAAGCTATAATAATATTGGAAGTGAAAGCATTCACTTCTAAAAATCCACTTTTTGTTAAGAGGAAATCTATAATACAAGTTTTTTTCTTGTACTAGAAACGTGAAAAGCGGGTAAATAGCTTTTATTATGAGGCACACGTTAATAAAACCTGATAGTCTATGAATTTACGAGTATGTTTACGTAAGTGGACAAACTGTAAATATGTTTTTATTATTTATCTTCTACTAGCTGTCCCCCGCAGTTTACCCGCGTTATGTTATGTTTTATTTTTATTATTATTTCTGCTCTTGTAGGTCATAGCATGATGTTATGTAATATTCCTGTAAAGTTTCATCAAATTCCGTTCAGTAGTTATTGCATGAAAGAGTAACAAACATCAACACACACAAACTTTCACACTTATAATTTTAGGAGGATCTTAAATAATCCCCCAAAGTACCCGTACATCACAGCGACGTTGCTTCGTGGCAGAAAAAGGGAATAGTGGTAATAATATTTATCACCTAAACTGCCTCAAAAAGAACGACGTTACTCCTCTTGCAACCTGTACGACTTATTTGTGCACCTCGCTGGAATGCGACTCCTCTCCCTCTTTCCCGCGCTTCGCCCCGTGTTCGCCTCGTTTGTTTAGTAGCGATAGCATTCCGACAGCATTACGTCACAGCGCGAGTGCACAGATGCTTCGGACCTGACCCTATTAACCCGAAGTAGAACTTAAAATAAATAAATATTAATGACAAAGTCGTGGAACAAATTGTACCACAAGTAAAGATAACATTGTCACGATTTTAATCGATTTGCATAAATAATTATGACCCGCACTGCCTGAGTATTGAATCATACAACAATGTGGGGAAACGATTGTGATTAATACTAAACACTTGTAGATAAAACCCCTATTGTACTAGATACTCATCTTTTCATAAATGCAGTCGGTGCATACCACACTCGAGTGTACGGCTAAACGCAAACAGACACTACGCCGACAGATTGAACGCCGACAAGACTTTACTTCACCGAAACTTTTTGCCGACAGGACTCTTCGCCGACAGTGCTTTTACTGACTAACACCCCTGTTCTTTCGGTTGCTCTTTATGTTCCGGGGCCACGGTAACGATTAGAACTATTCCTAAAACAATATTATAAATGTAAATGTTTGTATGTGTGTTTGTATGTGTGTGTGTTTGTGACAATGTTTGTTATACTTTTACGAAAAAAAAACAAACAGATTTTGGATAAAACTTTACAGAAATTTAGCCTAGACATTAGAATAAGACATAAGCTACATAGAATCACGCTATGAGCGAAGGGAGCAGAGCAGTATTAAAAAACCTAACATAAGGCGAATGAAACTGTGGGGGACAACTATTAATAGTGTTATAAAACTGCAATTATAAAGTCAACATAGTGTAGTCACTCAGTGCGAGTATTCCTTGTTTTGCGATTACATAAACCTTGATTTGCAAGTACTTTCGCTCATTAATATACTACGCACCTTTATTCAACTTCATTCGCGATTTTGGTTACACTCATACAGTTCCACTTCTATCAGCCGCGTTCAGAGTCGCAAGAATGAGAAAACCCGTCAAGTTTAAGGGACTACGCACATTTATTTAGCTCTATTCAGCTCATGTCCAAAGAAAACAACGATTGAGGATATGACGGCGCCTGTTGGTCTAGTGGCTAATGACCCTGACTGCTAAGCCTGACTCGTAGGTTCGATACCCACCCAGGTCAAACTTTGTGTGTTGAGCATGATTGTTTGTTCTGTGTCTGGGTGTAATTTATCTATAAAATGTATGTGTGTATTTATAAATTATACAAGGTGTATTTTTGGTCTTGCTCAACCCGCTAGGAGATGATTCTATCCACGAAAACAAACAACTTTTATTATGGAACCAACTCGGAAATCGCGAAAAAAATATCAGCTGTTTCTATGAAAAGTTCATTGCTCTCCCGACCATAATGTATGAAACAGCTGATATTTTTTTCGCGATTTCCGAGTTGGTACCATAATAAAAGTTGTTTGTTTTTATGAGTAGAATCAACTCCTAGCTGGTTTAGCAAGACCAAAAATACACCTTGTATACAGGGTGTCCCACGGCTATGCCACATGGAGGGAAAGTACCTTAAATATTGTAGATAGAAAATTTTACTGAAAGAAGACGTTATTTGAATTTTGAAAACAATTTAAATTGCATTCATAGATTTTTAAATAATTAAATGGTTGGGCCGGGAATCGAACTTGTTCCACGAGAAAAAATAATCACCCTTTAGTTTTATCATACCGATCGAAAGGTTACATCATAAGAATTATTTTTTGCTAAATAACATAGTGTCAGAAATAAATGGAAGACCGTGAATTTTAACATTTGATGTAAAATTTTGTTCTGAAAAGCTAAATGATTGATCCACGCGCGCCTCAAAGAGCAGTCAGCACGTAAAGAAGCCATCTAGTGCCAATGCCTGCCGGGGTTGCAGAGTAGTTACCACGGCCCCGGAATATAAGGGGACGCCGAGAGAACAAGGGTGGGTTTTAGTTAGAAAAGGCCTGGCCATGGGAGAATTCATTTGATGATGTCCTATCCTCAAAAATAGCTAACCCAAAGTACTTGCTAGGCAATGTTTATTTATCTTTGGTGTTAAATGATTTGATGTTGACGGCTTGTAATTTTTTAATTGTGCACTTTCGCAATCTAAAAGGAGGTTAAAATTGTGTTATTTTATGAGTATTACCGTTAAAAACCGGTACAAATTGGAACAGATTCGGTTTAAAAAATATGAATAATAACAATAACATTTTGATTTCACATACCAGCCACCTATATCTTCTTCATTTATTGTTGGTATTTAACTAAAAATAAACAATCTTAACATGTCTTTTAAATACAATCTAAAAATGTTTACAGTTACTCAATTACCTAAATTGATGTTGTCCTTTAATAGTGGAGTATTTTGACGCCTCAGTTTTAGTCTTGACACTGAGTCGAAAGTTCACATTTGCAAAAATTGTGCATTATCCTCATTATGTGTAATTTCAATAATGGAAAACACGTGGTTACAGGAAATATTACGTGTCATACCATCAGCTAGTAAACGGGTACTGATGACGTCAATAAAGGTATCTACCTTGTAAGGAATAAAGCGATGAGCCAGATGGCTCGTCGCTTTATTCCTTTTACGTCAGTCACCAAAGTTGAAATTTTTCTTAATTATTTGTAGAAAATTATCAGCTGGTTTATATAGTATATTTTGACCATGAACTTTTGTAAGTATTAACTTAATTCAACAAATTACCAGCTCTTGCAAAAATATTTCGTTAAGTGTACATACTTGCCCGGTTACTTACAAGGATAGACATTATTATTATTTTTAAAACCTTTACGTTTCTCGGGACCTTGGGATCCCAGACCTTTGGAAGGCGTACAAGGGGCCGAAGCGAACTCGCAGAGGCCTCTTGAGGAAAACTTTTTGTGGAATGGGACACCAACCGACGATTATCCCTATATGCACTATGTAAGGGCACCTAAGGATAACCCCCGGTTGGTGTTGGACTATTGTAAAATATGGCAACTAAATTGAGCTATGGATTTGGATTCTTTAATGAATAAGTTACCAGAAACTATGGAATGACTATGGCCCCTGCCTGACCAATGGTTGTATATACGGTTAGAATGGCAGGGGGTGACTTGCACACTCAGTAAAGGGGCCCCCGAAAACGGCCGCTAGCACATAGTGACGTAGCGACAAGGGGGCAACATATATCGAGGTGCTTGAGGGGTGAAAGGTATTCCACGGCTATCAGGACAATCCCGGAAGTACGGTCAAGATCCCTACCAGCATCTTACTGGAATACTTCCTTCCTCTTGCGATTCTCCACTCAAACCAGCCAATGAAGGCAAGAGTGAGGTGGGAGCCTTGTTCCTCGTCAGTGCTCACTATGGCCGGCCAGTTAAGGCAAGCCAGAGATGAAGAACAAAGGGTCTCCCAGGAGGTCAGGTTCGCGGGGTCGCTACTGCTCGACAGCTCGCCACAAGCTGCCCTGCAGGCTATTTACATGATTATTATTATTATTTATTTAAATGAACAGCATTTAAGGTGGTTTACAAAATTAACCTGACATGTCTTAGTCGGATTACTCTGAAATTCGGCATTTTACATAACTTAGACAGTATATAAAATACCGAGTCATTATGTATAGAACAGATTATACAAAATGCCTGCGTGTCTGCGACAGACACACAGTGTGTCGTGTGGAAGTGGCCACACAACAAAAATGAATGTAGTCACTAAAGACTAATGAATCTGCTCACTAAAGAGGCATAAAAAACAGAAATCGAAATCTGTAAACAAAAAACATTCACTTATAAACGTTGCAACAAAGAATAGTTTCGAAGATGAGCACATACAATTCATAGTATATTGTAAACAATTAACTATTCCTTGCATTTCAAAATCAGCCATCTATTAGCTAAAACAATATCCAATTACAAATCAGAGAGCAAGAAACTCAAGAAGGAACATTATACTAATCTTAAACTCAGTTGCAATTTAAATTTACAAAGTTTTGAACGAAAATCCTTCTATAAGAGGAATAAGAAGTCATAACCTTTAAATCCCTTATTATTCGTTTGAAAATCCTTTGACTTTGCAAAGCTTTATTGTTGAGGCTTAAGAAGGATTATAGTCCGAAGACATTTTGGTTATTGTCCTTTCGCGGTTTTTTATTTACGGTCTACCTAATAGGCAATGGCTTTTTTTTTGGGGAGTGGGAAATCAACAAATGACTGCTCCCGTCCTGGGTGCGACGGGAGGGCGTGTCAGACTTACTCTTTACAAAGAAAACACCCAAAAGACTTCTCCCGCGCGTCCTGGGCGGGAAAAAAAATTACAACCAATCCGAATTTGTCGAGTGCATTATTGTTACTTGTTAGGGCTTAGCTTGGCATTTAAAAACATGGCGCTATGCCAACCGTGCCAAAATGGCGGGCGTTTGAACTGACCGTGTGGCTTGGCCATATTTAACTTTTACTGACTAAAACCCACTCATGTTCCTTCGGTAGCCCTTTATGTTCCGGGGTCACGGTAACTACACACACCGGCAAAATTAGGGAAACACAAAAAAAAGGTCGTTTTTCTTAACGTAGCAAATATTTTTTTTAGTTAATCAATAATTAATTGCACTCAAACTAACTGAAATAAACGCTAAAGTGACTCACACAATACTTCTACGTGAAGAAATAAACAAAAATGACAAAAAATGAGAATTGAACGTTTTTTCCTTAAAAGTGAAATCTATAAACATTTTCAAAAATGACAAAAAAAAAGAGTTTTAGTATCGGGTATTGCCGCCACAGGCTCTAATTAAAGCCTGTACACGATTTCCCATGCTTCGGATAACGTTATCAATGAGTTCTTGGGACAAATTGTTCCACTCTTCCACTAACGCTAATTTAAGTTCCTCCACATTAATAGGGGCTGGATTTCTTTGTCGAACCTTTCTTCCTAGGTAGTCCCAGACATGTTCTATCAGGTTCATATCCGGTGATCGCGCTGGCCAGTTCATCTGAGTGATGCCTACTTCATTAAGGTAGTCACTCACTATACGCGCAGTGCGTTATCATGCATGAAAATGAAATTTTCGCCTATGAATGGGGCAAAAGGCATGACATGGGGTTCTAAGACTTCTGTATTGTACCGCTGTGCAGTTGAACCATTACTGATGATCACTAGCTCCGTGCGGGCTCCCAAACATATGCCACCCCATACCATAACTGACCCTCCACCATATGACACAGTTCCAGTGAAATTTGCTTGGTGATAACGTTCCCCTCGATGTCTCCACATTCTTTTCCTCCTATCCATGAAATTTACACAAAATCGGCTTTCGTAACTGAACAAAACACGGCCCCACTCATTAGTCCAATCTTGGTGTTCTCGAGCGAATGCTAATCTTGCTACACGATGAGCTACCTCGAGTTTTGGGGCCTTTGCTGGCACGTACGAGTTTAAGCCAACTTCATTCAACCGTCTTCTAACAGTCCTTTCACTCACGTTGACGTTACGGACTTCTGCTAAACGATTTCGGGTCTGTTTGAGGACGATTTCGTAAAGTCTGCATGACCAAGAAACGGTCATCCAAGGCGCTAGTTGCTCGATTTCTGCCCAGTCCTCGTCTGCGCACGAACGATCCAGTCTCCCTATAACGTCGGACGACGCGATGAATCACCGATGTCGATACACCCAGTGTGCGACTGACTGAGCGATAGGTGTGCCCTTCCTCGACCATGGTTACAGCCCAGCCCAGTAAGTTGCTGGTAAATCACTCATTTTGTATCAGAATAATGTGCACTATTCAAATGTAAACAGTTAAATGACCCACAGTCCCTTTTCGCAGCATCCACTAAAGTTCTTATCAGAATGAGTACGAAACGTTAAGTGTGCAAATTCTTAAACAACCATAAATTCTTGTCAAAACACTTAAAATTAAAGTGAGTGGTACTTAAAACAATCTGTTATGAAGTTATTAACACATAAACAAAAACTACTTATAAAATTACTCGACAATGTTAGAAAAAATCAAACTTTTTTTTGTGTTCCCCTAATTTTGCCGGTGAGTGTATTATAACTATTCCGCAACGGGTAACCCCGAGCTGTGTCAGTTATTCAGTCTGTTTATCATTATATAAAAAGCTATTAAGCAAAGAAAATATACATAATAAAATAAAGATTTAATAAAATATTGGAACGTTACTGTTAGAAAATTGACTGTCGTGATGGCTCAGTGGATAAGGCGCCCGCCTCGTGTGTAAGAGGTTGTGGGTTCGAATCCGGGCAAGTACCAATGTGACTTTTTCAATTCATATGTACTTTCTAAAGTTTATCTTAGACATCACTGACATCCCGTGCCTCGGAAAGCACGTAAAGCTGTTGGTCCCGGTTGTCATTCGTAGAACTTTGACAGTCGTTACTGGTTAGCCAGAAACTCTCACCAGTCTAACCAAGAGGTATCGGGTCGCCCAGTTACTGGGTTGTGGAGGTCAGACAGGCAGTCGCTCCACGTAAAACACCGGTATCCAGCTAAATCCGGTTAGGCTGGCAGCCGACCCCAATACGGTTGGGAAAAGGCTAGGGAGATGACGACTGTTAGAAAATTGACTTTGTTATTTACTAGGGTATTACTTAACCGTAAATTCTAAACGCTTGGCACAATAATTTATTTTTGAGCAATATATTTTTTTTGCAACAATAATAAATTACAATCAATGCGAATATTGTCGAGTGCATTATTGTTACTTGTTAGGTGTTAGCTTGGCATAAAACATGGCTCTATGCCAACCGTACCAAAATAGCGGGCCTTTGAACTGACCGTGTGGCTTGGCCATATTAAACTTAATTCTTAAATACCATATTATTGTTTCTTTATTAATGTTAAATATTTAGTGTTTAACAGCGATGTAAACGATGATTTTAATTACGCATGTCCTTTATAATTTAGTTAGTCTCAAAATTAGTCTAATATATTTTTTTATAAAAAAGATTTGAAATGAACCTGATAGATAATGAAATTCTTGAAATACGTCATAATTAACGAAGCTAATTTATTAAAATAATACTGTGATTTGATTATAGTACTAAGGTACAATCAGCAAAGGAGAGAAGTGCGCAGGGCCGTCAGATACTATTTAAGTTTTCTCAAAAACCCATGGTATTCACGAAAACCTCATTTGTAGATGACGGCCCTGCATACCTATCTACTGTGCTGACTGTACATAACTTTGCTGAGGGCCTAGACAAGTGGCATTGTAGAATAGAAAACGAAAACGAATAGATTGTCAAATGTATGGAATTGACATAAGCTTTCGCTAAACAATTTGACCTTTCCATACATTTGACAATCGTTTTCGTTTCGCTATCTATTCTACAATGCCACTTGTCTAGGGGGGCTGGTTAGTTCCGTAGGTGACCGTTCATGTAACCCAAAAACAAGACATACAGGCCTACCAGTAGAAGGGATAGGGATATTGTTCGGCAGACGAAACACATTTCCTGATCAAGAAATATACAAACATGTCAAAAATAAGACTATCAAAAACCAACTGAACTATCCTTACACAACTTCAGTTCCAGCAAAAAAAAATGATAAACAGAACAAAACTAACAAAGCATTAACCTGGCCAAGTTTCTTTTCCAGAAAAACTTGGCAACACATTTTCTTTCATAGACTCATATAAAAATAACTGCCAGTAAGTATGAAACTATAAATCTTTGTTATTCATGTTCCAAGTAACTTGTTTGTGCCGAAGTGAAATTTATGGGTCCACCACTATTGAGACCACAACGTTATGAGCCGAAAGCCGATTAGTTTATTAGTTCTTCGGAAGCCGCGGAAGTTGGGTATTGATGAATTAAGAGAGACACGGTAATATTAATAGTTTAACGGTGCCAATTCCCTTGGTCACAAACTAGACTAATTTTAAGTTAAATGCATCTTTCTCTTTTCATTTCTTAAAGAAAAGAACAGAAGATACAATTAGTTTAATATTGTCAAATTAGACAGCGCCGGAAGAAAATTGACGTATTTTTAGACGCCATGTTTTTAAAACGCGTCTAAATTATCTATGGAGTGTCTAAATTTGACTGGACTTAACTAATATTTTCTCTTCTGTCCTTTTCTTAATTAAATGGAAAGAGAAAGATGCACTTAACTTAAATTTACGTTAGTTTGTGAACAAGAGAATCGGCACCATTGTTTAGGTTCTCATAATACTAATACTATATTTCCCCCGCGGTTTCACTCGCGTTATGATTTTGATTATTACTTCGCTCCCGTAGATCATACTGTGACGTTATGTAGCCAATATTATTATTCTAATGTATAAGCTATATAACTGTAAAACTTCATCAACATTTGTTCAGTAGTTCTTGCGTGGAAGAGTAAAAAACATCCACACACACATGCATATACAAACTTTCACATTTATAATGCTTTATTTTTATAATATACTTTGCTCCCGTGGGTCGTAGCGTCATGGTATATAGCCTATAGCATTCCTCGATAAATGGGCTTTTTTTTTTTTTTTTTGGTGAGTGGGAAATCATCCAATGACTGCTCCCGTCCTGGGTGCGGCGGGAGGGCGTGTCAGACTCTTACTGACTAAAACCCACTCATGTTCCTTCGATTGCCCTTTATGTTCCAGGGTCACGGTGACTACTATACACATTCCGCAACCCCGGCAGGCGTTGGCCCTGTTAGGCCCCTTCCTGTGCTGACTCCTTCTCTTTGAGGCGCGCGTGGAACACTAACGCGCCGTCGACGCGGTCCTGGTCCTAGCCGGGCGGCGAGCTACCCATCGCTCGCCATCCGCAGAACCGCGCCTACGGTGGCCGGTAGTCGTCTTGCGACTCTCGACGTCTTCGCCTGGGTCTTTGTCCGGGGCGAGAGGCTCGTCGTTGCCTCTCGCGCGCCGCCGCTTCCTTCACTAGCATAACTGCTTCGCAGAAGGAGGCGACGGCATCCCATTCCGTCTCGCCCCGCAGCATGGCCTGAACCAGCGCTGGGCGCGAGAGGTCACCGCCGCCGATCGCCTCTACGAGGACACGTCTATGGTCCGCCCATGCGGGGCACACCTCCACCGTGTGCTCGACCGTGTCCTCCAGGCTCGATAAATGGGCTATCTAACACTGAAAGAACTTTTAAAATCGGACCAGTGGTTTCAGAGATTACCCCCTAAATACAAACTTACAAACCTACTAACATAGAAATTTTACCTCTTTATAATTAATAAATTATTAATAAATAAATTAATTATGATATTAGTATAGAAGTATAGATTGCAGGAGATATTATAGTAGGATTGTGAAGGTTTGGTGAGATGGATGGTTGTTTCTTGTTTGTTCCATCCTATGTTAATGTTTCTTCCTCTTTAACGCAATACCCTGAAATAGATTTACTTGAAACTTTTCATTGTCAGAATAACACATAGGCTATAAAATATCAGTAAATGACTTACGGCAGCGAAGCAGTATTCAAAGACTTGACAAAATGCGGGTCAAACAGCATAATATTAGTTATGCACAGTGTTTAGGATATCTAATTTACAAAATATGTATTAACAGTTACGTAGCCCTGCTTGTTATGTCAAAGTTTATTCTTTTGTTATATAGGGCAAAAACTTTGAACAAAGCTATAAGGACTACTTTGCATCTACATGAATTTAGCTCAGGAGGCTATTTATACTGCATCGTGAAATTTTTATACGAATGGTATAAAAAAATTTTGAAAAAAATTGGCCCTATGAAGTCATAGTTTTATGCCAAACAATCTTATTTCCAATACTAACAAAAATCTTTTAAAGGACTAACCCAGGTTAGAGTAACATTAAAGTCAAAAATTGCTAAAAGTTCTCTCATGCTTGAATGAATATTTTACACAAAATGTTGATGTCAATCAATTTTATTTCTAATACAGATCAAAAACTTCTATTGGGCTAACAACTCAAAAGTTAGTATTAAAAGTCAAATCATAAAAGTTAAATTCGACTTAATGTAAAGACAAAATAAATTCAACTTTTTATAGATAATTATACCGAAAGTGAAATTACATATAGCCTATGTTATCATTTGATAATTATATTAAAATTGTTCGTTTTTAAAACCCACAGTGATTTGCCACGAAATGTATGAGAAAAGTTTTTTATTTTTGCTCTGACTTATTTAGTACGTCGAATTTTGTTGGTCTCATAAAAGTTCTTATCGGTATTAGAAGCAGGAAGTTGCGGAATGTTTATAATAGTTACCGTGACCCTCGAACATAAAGGGCAATCAAAGGAACATGAGTGGGTTTTAGTCAGTAAAAGTCTGAAACGCCCGCCGCACCCAGGACCAAAAAAAAAAAAATTGTAGCAGG
Source organism: Athetis lepigone (assembly GCA_033675125.1). Classification (NCBI taxonomy): domain Eukaryota; kingdom Metazoa; phylum Arthropoda; class Insecta; order Lepidoptera; family Noctuidae; genus Athetis; species Athetis lepigone. The sequence continues at coordinate 13,019,734 of CM066224.1, forward strand.
AACGACTATATTTTATCTAATTCCGAAGACCATTTTCGTCTACCCGCAACAGTTTAAACAAACAGATATGTGTTAATTTAAATCTTCGAACACACAAGATACGAGACACAATAAAAAGACATTAGCAGCCCGACAGCCAGCTGTCGCTTGGTCTTTGAAAGTTTAAGCCGATGATCACATATTTCTAATATTCATTTGAATATAATAAATTTTTATTGTGTGTGAAATGGAACTACGAAAAATAAAAATACGGCTACAAAGCAAACTCAAGGAAAAGAAAAACAAAAAAATAAAATAAAAATATAAAGCAATGTATGATCTTGTTGGGTAAGTACGTGACTGAAACAAGCACAAAATAGCACATAAAATAATATTATATTATTGTTTGAACACAAATGATATTGCAGGTAAACCGCACACACAAAGACAAACTCATAATTTTATATTATCGTATGAAAGTCAAGTCAATATCGCCATGAGGAGTTTCGAAGAGGTAAGTATACCATTTGAACGCTAAAGCATAAAGCACAAATTTATGGAACACTAGCTTCTGCCCGCGGCTTCGCTCGCGTTAGAAAGAAACAAAAAGTAGCCTATGTTACTCTCCATTCCTTCAACTATCTCCACTTAAAAAATCACGTCAATCCGTCGCTCCGTTCTGCCGTGAAAGAAAGACAAACAGACAGACAGACAGACAGACAGACAGACACACTTTCCCATTTATAATATTAGTATGGATACCTACAACAGGATCTCCAATTTATAAGATGAACGAGTGCCGTATGTACACACAAAGGTTATCATTGACTTCTTCATTTTATGTTATTTATACTAGCTTTTGCCCGTGACTTCGTCCGCGTGAAATAATAGTTCCAGTTTCCGGGGAATTTCCGAGATGAAAACTATCCTATATCCTTTATCGGGTCCCAGACTATATCTGTACCAAATTTTATTCCAATCAGTGGTTTAGGCGTGAAGAAGAGACAGACAGACAGACAGAAAGACAGACAGAAAGACAGACAGAAAGACAGACAGAAAGACAGACAGAAAGACAGACAGACAAAAAGACAGACAGACAGAGTTACTTTTGCATTTATAGTATTAGTACGAATAGTACGGATTACACCATTTTTTTTGGTTACTAATCAAGTCAACAGTTATTAATCAACATCTAAATAGTAGGCCACCTTACATGCGTGTTATCTTGGTGGTAATCGAAAGATCTTGAGTTCAAACTTAATAGACACGATTAGTGATAAAAAAATATTCACTTATGACAGAGATGTCCAAGATAAAAATAAATAAATATCTTGGGACCCCAAGCTACGCAGAGCCTGTGTTATAGTGATGAAACAATCAATATACCTGCACTTATCATTTCTAAATACATACATATAAAGAGTAAAAATTACACCCAGTCACCGAACAAAAAATTATGCTCGCCAAACCAAGTTTGTCCTGGGTGGGTATCAAAGCTACGACCAGATATTAATAATAAGTTTAAAAAAACCGGTCAAGTGCGAGTTGGACTCGCGCAACGAGGGTTCCGTTAATTTGTTTTTAGTGAAATAACTACAAATTTACGGTTTTCGGAGTTTTCCCTTTACTTGTGCTACATGACCTTGCTTCTTGCCAAATTTCACGATTCTAGGTCAATGGGAAGTACCCTATAGGTTTTGATTCCCTTGCAAATGTCTAAATATGCAATGTAAACCGCCGTATCTTTTTATTGCGTTAATTTAGAAACTTGATTTTTTCACTGCTTTGAGAGATAGCAGACCTGAGTATGTGATATTAATTTCAGCTTGATATCTCGACGCGTTTCTGAGAAAAAGGGTCTTGACAGACGGACGGACGGACAGACGGACAACAAAGTGATCCTATAAGGGTTCCGTTTTTACCTTTTGAGGTACGGAACCCTAAAAATAGAAAAAGTCACACTTTTCCATGGTGCAAACCACAACCTCATTAATGAGAGAAAAGAACAAATACATGGAAGAAAATTTCGATCTCCCCGTAAAAAGCAAACACAAATGTGAAGACACTATCACTACAGGAATGTCTCGTGACGTGAAATAATTAGAAAAGTTGGGATGGCGGCAACACTACGCGGTTAGTTCGGGAACAAACTGTTCTGACAAAGTTCTGGGACCTTCAATCTTTTGTTAGTCGCTACTAAGAGTAGGTATCATTTACCAAAGATCGCAGTGTAAAATAAATAGGGATAATGTTTTTTGTTTTAGCAGAGCTCTATCTTCAAGAAAAACTATTTAATACTATTTTTAATTTCTTTTATTTGTATTTATATTCTGTGTTAGCCATAGTTTTTCATATTTATATCTTCTCAATTCTAGTCCTTAAATTCTTCTTCAGAATGGATTTCAATACGAAGTAAATGCAGGAAATATTGTTAGTGAATCTTCACTACATAGTATAGAACAAAGTCGATTTCCGCTGTCTCTCAGGTAAGCTTAGATCTAAAAAAATACGCAACAGATTTTGATGTAGGTAGTTTTTTATTGGTAAAGTAATTCAGGAGGAAGGTTTTTTATGTTCTAATACATGCAATCGTGCATATTATAGGAGAGAAAAGCCGGCACTTTCAAAGATTTGTAACAGCAGTGCGAAGCTGGGGAGAGTCGCTAGTACAAAAATAAATTCACACACAAAAGAAGGGATTTCATAAAATTCGATAAGACATTCAGCCCTTTTGGACTCCGGGTTCAAGGTTAAATAATGTCATATTTTATAATATTGGGTCCCTTTTACGAACTTTCAGAACGGTCAGCCCTCCGTGAAATTCCGTTTTTGTAGATCTAATATCATAAACCCTGTCATATAGACACCGGTTTCTTCTATTAGGATTTAATTTTTGTATGGAGTTTAATCTTTTCTTCTAGAGGTATATAAAAAGAATAAAATCAACATGGAAGGCATGGAAGGAATGGTAAGGCATTAACTCCGCCTCTGTACGGTGTTCGTACATAAAGTTTAAATAAATAAACATGGAGTCATAACGATATTTTTAATATAGCCTGATAAATGTATCTTCCAGCCTTTAAGGCTTTGAATTCATCAGGATTACTTTCTGTCTGTAGCTACCGAAACACCAAAACAAATAATTGACAATTTCAAAATGGACTTTCAAGAGAGAGAGAGAGAGAGAGAGTGACGTCCAAAACCAACTATGAAAAGTGCATTGAATTGAAAAACTCGTATTGATAAGTATCACAAACAAGCAAGTGCTTGTTTTGAACCCTGCAACCAATGCTACACACACGACAACAATTTATAGTTATAATCTGACTGCGTAGTTGGTTTGTGCAGTTTATCGAATGCCCAAAGAGCGTCCACATGACTACACAGTACGATCTTTCATCATCCTATCAGGAATGGAATAATCTATAACATCATGCTATGACGTAAGCAAAATCGTGAGGGACAACTATAGAGTTTTAATTCGAATTAGACACCACGCCACTTTTTACAATCCACATCCTTCAACAATTTCGGAACAACAGACAACAAATTAAATCTTCTGGTAGACAAAGTTTCAGACTACAGCAAAACGTTCTATGTAAAACAGTTTCCGAAATGTTGGACCGTAAGTTCGTAAGAAGTTGTTAAATTTTCATTCAGCAGCTAAATTGGGATGAAAATCTTCAATTACTTTTTGCGTTGTATCACAATTTCCTCGGTAGAAAGTTTGATAGCCTGTGAGGTGAAAAAGAAAAGCTTAATTTAATGAAAACGAGATCTGAATTTTATTAAGTTTGGGAGCTGTGAAAATTTTGGTAGGTTAGTTATACTGTTGGTTATGAAATTGCGACTATGATATTCTTTTTGGGATTTTGCATGTCGTTTTTTTTAACATTGCCACAGATTACACATCGCAACGCCAACGCAACAGCAGAAGGAGACATCGTGTTTACCTACCAAGCACTCAATACATAACCCCAGACAATTATCTTGGTGGTATGGTACGGTATTTCGATGAGATATAGCAGTAGATATCCTAGCGATAAGCTAACTTGGTTGACAAAAGTTGAAAATCTGTGAGAGTTCTTGTTGTCCAATTTTTTAAACGGGCAACGTGCTGGCGTGTTGTGTTTAATAGGTAATCAGTGTGGGTGTTTGTTAACGCGACGGACACGTACCCGACGCAATGCAACTTTGCAACAAAATTCAACGCGTCTGCCCGTTTCCCGTTGACAAAAACGGTCGTTAACAACAGGGGCTGTCACTTCGCTTGCGTGGTGCCTTAGAATTATCGAATATACCATCCTTCAATATTATCGGTCTGACCTCAGAACCAGCGTGAAAACCTTACTTGATGGATTTAAAAAAAATCTTATCTATCTTATCTTATCCACTTTAGTATGAAGCAACAGATTTGGGGTATTCCTCGGAGCGCTCCTGTTTTGAAGCGCTCCTAACGAAGCGCTCCCAAAATATTCCGCCAAGCGCTCCTGTTGGGAGCGCTTAGAAAATCAAACTAAAAATATTATTATTTCATTCCTCGAAGCGCTCCTATGCCGTGACGATACCATAGGGCAGAGCATGAAGAATTTGTAAGAAACGATATCGATATCGACGTTTTAAAGTTGAACTATCATAATTGTTATTTTTTTTTAAACTACTAGGGAAGCATAAATGAACTGGAACTACGTACTTTAGTGACACAAGCAAGACACTAGCCGCTGTTGTCAACCCCGCTTTCCTGTTTTGTTCTAGAGAGTTGCGCGGTCGCGTAACCGAGTGATTCCGAATGCAGCCGAGCATTTCCGGAACTAGTTTACATCGAATACGCATTTTTTTTGTCTTCTAAACTTATTAGTTGCGAGTGCGCCTACGTCACATGAAGTTATGTACTAAGAAAAGTTTGTTTTATTAAAAAAATGGCGAAAAGTGAAAAGTTTGTTTTGATTTGTGATCAATCTATGGAACCTATTGCTGAGATGGATATAAAATTATATTATTATAATATACAAGTTGAGTAGTGTCGCATAAGGAATTACTTCTAGTTCATTTCTGTTTTCCTGTTTTTCTGGTTATATACTGTTATATGTATATCTATCGCTACATTTTAGTTATAAACAATTACTAAATAATAAGATCGTTATAGTGAATAATAACAAAAATAATTATAGCCTTCGTTGGTGTATAATTTATATGAGATCATTTAGGTGCCTCCTGGCAATTTCTGCCACCCTGGTACTTTTCATCAAAGCTTTTATTTTTACTATTCAGTTATTCTAGCTATTTCTAGTTTTAATATAAGCAACTAGTAGCCGTCGAAATGTTTATCGATATAATCTGTTACAAACACTTCATGGTCTTCTCTATGTTTCGTCATAGGAGCGCTTCGAGGAATGAAATAATAATATTTTTAGTTTGATTTTCTAAGCGCTCCCAACAGGAGCGCTTGGCGGAATATTTTAGGAGCGCTTCGTTCGGAGCGCTTCAAAACAGGAGCGCTCCGAGGAATACCCCACAGATTTTAGTCTCATTTGTTTACATATTTAGTTACAAAATAAAATCTGTTAACAAATTGTGCCACAAAATGCCTTACACCGAGGACCTTGTATCTGTTTGGTAAATTCTTACCTTACAAGAAAACATCTTAAATCTTTGACAGTTATTACTGGTAGTCAGGAGTCCGAAAGTCTGTCAACTAGTTTTGCCAAGAGGTATCATGTTACCGAGTAACTGCGGTGTGATTTGATAGGAGTCACTCCATGTCAAACACTGGTACTCAGCTGAATCCGTACACTTTCGCTGTCCATGCATTACATGTAATGCACTGATGAGTTAGCTCCGTACGTCCGTGCATGGCATACAATACACTATTAACCACCAAGAATAGTGTGTTGTTCACAAGAAACTTGAAAAATCAATCAAATAAAAAAAAACAGATAATTCTTTCAACCTGCCAAGTACATAATCTGGCTCCCTAGGTTGCATGTCATGTCTATGAAATTTACTGGAAGGGGCCAACAGGGCCACGCCTGCCGGAGTTGCGGAATGTTTATAATAATTACCGTGACCCTGGAACATAAAGGGCACCCGAAGGAACATGAGTGGGTTTTAGTCAGTAGAAGTCTGACACGCCCTCCCGCCGCACCCAGGACGGGAGCAATCATTGGATGATTTCCCTTTCACCAAAAAAAAAAAAAAAAAAAAAGGCTGCTCCTACACACGTCAATCCAGATTCGGACTGTGTCGGATTCGGGCGGAAGCGACGCCTGGGTGTCACCACTGCAGTAACGGTCGCCTGGAGGACACGGTCGAGCACACAGTGGAAGTGTGCCGCGCATGGGCGGAGCATCGACGTGTCCTCGTAGAGGCGATCGGCGGCGGTGACCTCTCGCGCCCGGCGCTGGTTCAGGCCATGCTTCGGGGCGAGACGGAATGGGATGCCGTCGCCTCCTTCTGCGAAGCAGTTATGCTAGTGAAGGAAGCGGCGGCGCGCGAGAGGCAACGACGAGCCTCTCGCCCCGGATTAAGACCCAGGCGAAGACGTCGAGAGTCGCAAGACGACTACCGGCCACCGTAGGCGCGGTTCTGCGGATGGCGAGCGATGGGTAGCTCGCCGCCCGGCTAGGACCAGGACCGCGTAGACGGCGCGTTTTGTTCCACGCGCGCCTCAAAGAGAAGGAGTCAGCACAGGAAGGGGCCCAACAGGGCCAACGCCTGCCGGGGTTGCGGAATGTTATGTTTATAACAGTTACCGTGACCCTGGAACATAAAAGGCAATCGAAGGAACATGAGTGGGTTTTAGTCAGTAAGAGTCTGACACGCCCTCCCGCCGCTCCCAGGACGGGAGCAGTCATTGGATGATTTCCCATTCACCAAAAAAAAAAAAAGGAACATGAGTGGGTTTTATTCAGTAAAAGTCTGACACACCCTCCCGCCGCAACCAGGACGGGAGCAGTCATTTGATAATTTACCACACACCAAAAAAAAATGTCTATGAAATTTATTTATCTATTATGGTACATAATTATCTCTTTTATTTTCCTCGTAGAGGTTTATCAATGTAACAGTCCGCCAAAATAAACACGAGATCAACGATTTGACCATTTTTGTTACCTATACATCGATCGTGTTTCGACATACTTGGACAACACTATTGGTCGGCGGTTGAAGTTAATACGACCATGCATTGTATATAACGCACTATTGGACGTTCAATAATTGTATTGATAATTGGCTAAGGACAGTGAAAGCGTTAAACTGAAAGCCGATCTTAAAATCGCAGAAAAACAGATGATAAAGCAGGAAAAACAAACAAAAAATAAAATTACGTCATAAAACGTTGTCCAATATTTAAAATTTGGGCAATATTCTTCGAAACAGCATGAGCTACGTGACCTTTCGTTATGAAGGATGAATAAGTAAACACTATCACGCGACCCGACCCTTCCGGGGATCAACCTTTTTCAAAACAATTATAGTTGCCTTACCCAAATTGTCTTTCACAAATATATTGCTTATTTTCGTCAAGTTTTTCGGCAAAAGTAAGCAGATCCTTTTTGGAAAACGCGTATTGAATTAAAAGTAGTAAAAATCTAGTTCCATTTAAAAAAGTATAAACAACTTTTGGGGATTCTGGTGTTGATAGTTAGAAAATGTATGTTCATTGATTGATGGCAACCAAACCAATAATGGAGCTTTATTTTAGCTCGTTGCCTGTGATCACGTGCATTTATTTTGGAACTAATAACGCAGTGGCTACCTTCAGTGCACAATACATTTCACAAGTTATTTAAAATAATAGTCGCCAAATTGTTGCTTAAAATTACAAAGAGACGTCAAACCAACAGAAGAATTTCCATTTTCTTTACGAACGCACGTGTCTAAACAATCGACGGCGACGCCGACGTTTAACTAAGTTTCTAAGAATCAAAAAGTAGAGAAACAATAGGTCCATAGAAACCTTGTGCTACTTAAATATATTACTTATACTAGCCAAGCCCAATGGCTTTTACCCGTGTTAAGTTTCATCTTTGGATTCTCTCACAGTACAATAAAATAGGACATTACTGCAGCGGCTCTCGTGTAAGAGCTCTCGGGCAAGTACCAATATGACTTTTCCAATTCATATGCACTTTCCTATGTTTATATTACACATCACTGACATCCAGTGCCTCAGAAAGTACGTAAAGCCGGTTCAACTTTGACAGTCGTTCCGGGTAGTCCGAAGCCAGAAAGTCTGAACAGTCTAACAAAGAGGTAACACACACGTAGTTATACTTTAGTTATAGTTTAACTAGGCTAAGTATAAATAAGTGAGAATAAGTATAAATATGTAAAGATACGATGATGAGAAATAGAAAACATAAAAAAGTGTTTATACAATAGTATTAAATACTTAACAAGAGCGGGGCTCCCCACGTCTGCGGAAAAGTACTAACAAAAAAAAAACCAAGGGGTTTTTTTTGGTGAGTGGGAAATCATCAAATGACTGCTCCCGTCCTGGGTACGGCAGGAGGGCGTGTCAGACTTTTACTGACTAAAACCCACTCGTGTTCCTTCGATTGCCCTTTATGTTCCAGGGTCACGGTAACTATTATAAACATTTCGCAACCCCGGCAGGCGTGGCCCTGTTGGGCCCCTTCCAGTGCTGACTCCTTCTCTTTGAGGCGCGCGTGGAACACTAACGCGCGGTCGACGCGGTCTTGGTCCTAGCCGGGTGGCGAGCTACCCATCGCTCGCCAAACCAAGGGGTATCCTGTCAGTTGTTGGGCTGTGGAGGTCAGGATGGGCAGTCGTTTCACGAAAAACACTGGTACCCAGCTGAATCCGGTGGGGCTTGAAGCCGACTCCAACATAGTTGGGAAAAGACTAGGGAGATGATGATGACTGCAACGGCTGGCATTTTTAGAGAAAGGTAGGCCGAGGCTGACCTAATATGTGAGACCATAAATGCTCAAAGCTTTTATTGGTTGGAATTGAAAAGCTTTGCCGTTTCGCACGGGCTTTTAGTATATAAGTTTTTAAATTTGTAGTTTCACTATGCAGGAATAAACTGTTTTTCTTTCTTTTCTTTTTTCTCTGTATAATTGCGTGACTATTATGGCTTATTCCCAGGTGCCCCAAATCTATTGTTGTCCAAACCATTTTGCTGCAAATAGTATATTGATTCCTATGGGAGCTGTATTTTATTAGTTGAAATATAGTACTATTAGCTTTTGCCGTTTTCGTCCGCGTGGAATAATAGTTCCCGTTCCCGGGAGATTTCCGGGGTAAAAACTATCATAATTATGTTCTTTCTCGGGTCCTAAACTATATCTGTACCAAATTTAATTCAAATCGGTTCAGTGGTTTAGGCGTGAAGAAGAGACAGACAGACAGAGTTACCTTCGCATTTATAATATTAGTACGGAATAAAATTATATTAATAACAAGAGAGTCAATACACACACACACACACATGACAGTGAGGACATAAAAAAATATCTTCCTTTTTATTTGGTCAGTTTTCTATGTACAGACAGACAGATAAACAGAGTTTCTTTTTGCTCAAAAATGTATTTTTAAACATTAAACCTACTTCTTATTATACTGTTTGTATTGGTATTCATTAGAATCCTTGGAGTTTTACACCTGACTCAGTAACTATGCTGAAAACTGATAGTTATGATTCATAGAATGTATATGTTACCGGTCAAACCCGATTTCAGGACAAACTAGTTTTGCCTAGGCTAAACTAGTTATTCTCTGACTAAGGTAGGTCTAAGATTGGTCGACGGAGCCCCACTGCACGGGGCTCCTATTTCTGGGTGGTTTAAAAAAAATAACCACGAGTGCTAAGGCTTCTAACCTAACCTGCCCCCTTACCATGACGTTTAAAGTAAGATTGTTTTAGTCCTGTTGCAGGAGTGTACAAGTGACAGTGCTAGACACGTTGTCTAGCGCCGTCTCTTTCCCATTGAAGTAATATCAAACTAATACTGCTATAAGGGCTTGTGGGGTGAGAAAGAACTAGCCTAGGCAAAATTAGTATGTCCGGAAATCGGGTTTGGCCGGTAACATATACATCGTGTTAGGTAAGACGAGGCACAAATTGAAGGAGGCTATTCAGTATTCGATTCTCATTCCAAATATGTAAAAAACACTCCAACAATTTCTACCAATGCCTCAGAAAATTAATAAATTGTTGACACGTGCGCTAGATACCCATCGAAAGAAGAACGGATCCTACCTACTTACACTCGTATCTATTAGGTTAGTGACGCGATGCAAGCGCGAGGGTGTCCTTTTTTAATCCTTCGAACACACGTGATATGAGACACAATAGAAAGACAATAGCAGTCGGTTGGTCATCAAAAGGTTAAGACTAAGACCCTTATTGCGATAATTCAACTACGGCTTTCTTTACATTTTAAATTGTTTTATAATTATTTCGATTTTTATTAGGCATCACTGCATAGTATAAAACAAAGTTGCTTTTTCTGTTTGTATATCCCTATGTATGCTTAATACGTAACGGATTTTGATGCAGTTTTTTTAATAGAAAGAGTGATTCAAGAGAAAGGTTTTTAAGTATAATCCATGCTTATTATAGTAGAGAAAAGCCGTGTAACACCACAATGTCCTTTGTCTTTCCTAACACGGTGTATATGCTGAACAGTCCACTTTGTAATTGTTTTACCACCCTAAGGTTGAATGTCACAATTGACGTCGGGTTCAAGGTCTAATTAATCCAAACTATTTATAAAAAAGAACCGCTTTCTTAAACTAAAGCAGAAAAATAACTCGAGTTTTGGAAGTCGGAAGCCGATGGATTCAGAAACTGTTAAATTCTCATAGAGGTTAACAAATTTTTTAAACGCATTATGCTAAGATTTTTTATATTCAAAAACACTAAATAGCCATCAGTCTCAGGGAAAAATATTTGTAGGTTATACCACAAATTTGTCCCGAGTGGAAATCAAACCAGCGACAGGCAGCGTAGCAGTAACTTAAGTACTGCGCTAAAGGCACAAATTAAAGAACGTCAAGGGTTTAAAAGCGAGTATATTATTTTAGTTTTTTACGACAAAATAATCAGTATTTTCAGCCCGTATCGTCCCACTTTTGTTAACCTCGACATTTCGTGTCAATCCAAACTGACTCGAGCTTATCGGAGATAAGTGTGGAGTTAAAATTATATACGGTCTACTGCTCTGACTGCAATCAAAGAGTCAAAAATCTAATTATTAATTTTCATACGTCTTTTGAAGGGCACTTTGGAATGTCATATAGGTAAAAACAATTGAATGTAGTTGCTCATTCCAAAAGCTTTGCTTGGAGAATATTTTTTTTTATTTATCATACTGCTGTGGAAAAAAATGTTTTTTCTTTCTTTCTGTCTTTTTTTTATTTAAAACTAGCTCGCTGCTTCGCTCGCGTGGTTGTCGAAAGCACTTTGGATGTTTAATTTACAAAAATACTTTCTTAGTCGCTACCTTAACAAAAATTACACCCTCCAAGTTTCATGTCTCTAGGACCAGCGGTTTGGGCTGCGCGTTGACATATCAACAATCCGTCAGTCAGTCAGTCAATTTACCATTTTATTAAGTAGATTAGTAAATACCAACTATGGGGGATGCTCCACGGTAGCCCGCGAAATTCCAATTTTTGTACGTTTTTTCAATTTGCTATTCAGTGTCTGGGTGTGTGTTGAAATAGAATAATTTGCGATTGTAAGGCCGTATACAGAAAGAAAGCTGAAAACTTATTAGCGCTTGCGAACGTGGGTAATCCGCGCAGGAAAATATATGAACAGCGACAAGCTTCAACACGCGCTGGTCAGCGCTGGGCGTTGCCATAACAACTGCAAGCAAATCATTCCGACATTTTGATTAGTCTGCTTCAACCTGCTTCCTTTGTGAAGAACGGACCAGCGCTGACAAGCGCCGGTAAGCGTTTATAAGTTTCCAGCTTTCTTTCTGTATACGGCCTATCAGGCCATTAGTTATAGTGTTATAATCATTTAAATCATCAAAACAGCCCTCAAAGTGCATAAAACTCGATTGATTGCCTATTTCATGAAAGGGTCATAAAAATAATCAAAAATACGTAAGGCAATTTGAATATCGCAGACTACCTTGAACATCCACCTTAAAAAGTAGTAGATATGACATCAGCGGAAAAGTTCCAAGCACAAAAATTTAGCTCCAACTCATCCAATATTAGTTACCACGAAATTCAGATCAATCGTTGTCATTATAAAGTATACACATAGGTAAACATTATATCGTGATATATGTTGATCTGATAAAAGTGCGACTTGCAAGAATCCTGTATGAGTCAGTTATAATGCAAATAAAGGGCGAGGATGTGTGTATTTGCGGTAACGAGTAATACTTTAATCGTGAGCAGAAGCTTTTGTATAGTGAAGAAAATTGTAGACAGGACATTGAAAAAAGTCTTGCTCACCTTTTTCAAATATGTTGGCGTCCATTCTAACCGAGCGAGTCTGTCTGTCCGGCCTCGGCCTACTACCTAAACATTAGAGCTAGAAGCGCGATAAAGGGCTAAAATAAAATCATGGAAAAAAAAAAATGTACCTCCCGTACAAGCAATGTGGGGCTGATTTTTTTCTCTCGCGCTCACCCTATAGCGTATATCATTGAGAAGTTGCCAAGATGACTTTATGAAATTTAGGATCCTTTTGCGAGATATTTAGCTGCAAGCGCATATTTTTTGTTAAAAATGTAAAAAAAATCGCTGTAAAACCCAAACGGATGACTCAAAAAAACTAAAAAAAAAAACCTGATGGCAGTCCATGTGATGAACAGTATAACGGCTTTACCCTTTTATTGGTTCAGGAGTTATAGAGTTCATAATAAAAAAAACCCAGATAATCCTAAATCTCGAAATAATGCAATATTACAAAACCTTTATATTGTGAAATGGTTGTAAGACTATAATGCATTATGGTTAATTGTGGAACCCTATTCTATGCGTGGCCTGAGACGCACTTAGCCAATTTATTATTTCCGAATGGTCAAAACAACTATTGGAATTCAAAATAAACTTACTACAAGGACCTTGGGAAAACAAAAATGGGCGTATATTTCAAGTTAAGAGATACTACTTATTCGTATAGAAGAACCCGTTTTTGTCGCTGTTAATGATCCAATTTTTACTGTTGTAAAGCCTGCTGTGACGAGTAAAATAAAACTGGAGCCAGAGGATAAATGCAACGGTCAATTACCCTCCCATACAGACATAGAAGCCAATAGAAGGGACATGGGTTCTTTTGAAACCCTGGCACAAAAAGAGGGGTGTTATAAGTTTGAAGGCTATGTGTGTCTGTGGCAGCGTAGTTCTTAATCGGGGGAACCTATTTGGATGTTTTTTTTTACTTGAAAGTATAGTAGTAGTTACCTTACTGGTAACTATATTTTCGAGCCGTTTGGGGTTGAAACACTCGGACCCAGCCCGAGTGCCCACCTTTTATTTAAAGAGCTGTCGAAAAGGCTGGTTGACTCTTCCCGTGACCCAAAGGCTGGCTTTTATTTTGGCCAGAGGCTTAGCATTGCCATCTAACGTGGCAATGCTGCCAGCCTTTTGGGCACTTTACCGGTTGACAGCAATGCGGAGGAGTTTTTTAATGCCATTATATTTTAATTGTAGTGTTTTTCCTTTTTTTTTAACTTTAGTAATTTAGTTTGTATATATTGTATATACACACATCAAAAGTGTCTAGGGATATTTTAATTAAACCTAAATAACTAAAATTCTACTAACTTTTTGTTAAGACACCTACACTTTAAAATAAACCTTGTTTAATTGCCTATCTAATCTGATAATAAACTTTTAGAAAAAGTTAAATTAAAAAAAAAACTTAGAAGAAGAGGAAAAACTCAACAAAATTTCAATTTAACTTTATTTTTGAAATTTCAAAACCTAAACAACAAAACAATTTTTTTTTTATAAAAATTGTTGAAAACTTAAAATTAATAATTCGTGGATCCACCTAAGACTCTCCTGACACATCTGGAGCGGTTCTGCATACTCAAAACAAGGGTGTCAATATCCTGTTGTGGAGTACTGTCCCAAATCCTGCTAAGATGCAAGAAAAGCTGGTTTTGATGCACAATATCAACAAGGAAATTCCTACGAGCTCTTCTCTGAAGCATATTCCAGGCATGCTCAATAGGATTTAAGTCAGGGGATTGTGCAGGCCGGTCTAAAGCTTGGATAACATGCTGTTGTAACCAACTTGTAACGATACGCGCCGTATGTGGACGGGCATTGTCGTGCATTAGCTGGAAATTTTGTCCCATTTGCTGTTTGTGGGGCAAGATTACAGGCTCTAGCACCTCATCTCGGTATTTTCAAGCAGTCATATTGCCTTGTATCCAAACGAGGTCCGTTCTACCGCCGAGACGAATTCCTGCCCAAACCATAATCGTGCCACCTTAATATGCATGAACTTGTTGTGGATGCTGCAGTCGATTCCAACGTCCAGGTTTTCTCCAAACGCGTACTCTTCGCGAATCAGGATGAAATCCAAACCTAGATTCATCAGTGAAAAGCACAAGTGACCATTGAGAATGGTTCCAGTTTTCGTGTGCAATAGCCCATTGTAATCTTCTTCCTCGATTACCTCTCCTTAGTGCTGATACCCAAAATGGCCTACGAGCACGTAGATTGACTTCATGCAGTCGCCTTCTCAAAGTTTGACTGCTTACCAGCAAACCATACTCTCTCTGTAGCCTTTGAACCAATTGCATCGGCGCTGCATTTAGTTGACTTCGTGCAGCATTTACTATGAATCGGTCATGTACATGTGTTGTAATGCGTTGAGGTCCTCGGTGCCGTTCCACCACTTCCTCCGTGACACGATAACATGACCAAAGCCTGGATATAACGCTCTGACTGGTCTTCATGGCTTCAGAAACGGCAATTATGGGACAGTATTCCACAACAGGATATTGACACCCTTGTTTTGAGTATGCAGAACCGCTGCAGATGTGTCAGGAGAGTCTTAGGTGGATCCACGGAATATTAATTTTAAGTTTTCAAGAATTTTTATAAAAAAAAATGTTGTTTTGTTTAAGTTTTGATGTTTCAAAAATAAAGTTAAGATTGAAATTTTGTTTGAGTTTTTCCTCTTCTTCTAAGTTTTTTTTAAATTTAACTTTATCTAAAAGTTTATTATCAGATTAAATAGTCTATTAAACAAGGTTTATTTTAATGTGTACATGTTTTAACAAAAAGTTAATAGAATTTTAGTAATTTAGGTTTAATTGAAATATCCCTAGACACTTTTGATGTGTGTATTTTGTGTTTTACTATACAAAAAAAGAAGAGTAAAAATGTGAATAAAGCTATCTTGAAAGTATGTAGGTTATCTAACAATGGTTTTTAGACATATTTCATCCACAAACCGGGATCCAATTCATTAGGAATTACCCAAATAATGTACCTAGTCCTTTAATATCAGCACGAATTTTTCCTTAACCCTGTATATAACAGATATCTGTTAAGTAACTTAGGTTACTCTTATTTGAGGAAAAAGTATCTTGTAAAAATAAATGAAAATGATATAATAGATATTCGATTTCCACGAGAATGACATCACCGGAAGAAAGCTCATGGATTAAAATAATAAAGCTGATGAGTTTTTAGGGTTCCGTAGTCAACTAGGAACCCTTATAGTTTCGCCATGTTTGTCTGTCCATATGTCCGTTCCCGCTTAATCTCTGTGACCGTATGTATATCAATCACGCCGACAAAGTGGTAAAATAAAAATTGGAAAAAAATGTTTTATTAGGGTAGCCCCCCTATATAAAGTGAGAAGTGTTTTTTTTTATTTCAATCCTAACGTGTGATATATATTGTTAAACAGGTATTTAAATGAAAAAAATGAATGGGGTTTACTAAAATCATTTTTGATAAAGTCAATAATTTCGGAAATAATCGCTCCAAAAGTAAAAAACAATGCCCCCCCTAACTTTTGAACCATAGGTTAAAAAATATAAAAAAAAATGGAAAAGTAGAACTTTATAAGGACTTTCTAGGAAAATAATTTTGAACTTGATGGAAAGAACACTTTTTGAACAAAAAAGACAAAAAAAAAATGTCAACGTAACAAATAGCCATTTTTTCAACTCACATGTGAGAACACTTATTGGGACGGATGGGAAACTACGGAACCCTACACTAAACGTGGCCCGACACGCTCTTGGCCAGTTTTTTTCTATTTGATTAAACGCTAGTCCTAGTAAATAATTAAGACCAGATGTATGAAGTAATAGTGTAG
The DNA here is from genome assembly GCA_033675125.1 of Athetis lepigone. Classification (NCBI taxonomy): domain Eukaryota; kingdom Metazoa; phylum Arthropoda; class Insecta; order Lepidoptera; family Noctuidae; genus Athetis; species Athetis lepigone. Next base: position 13,035,998 of record CM066224.1, read on the forward strand.
GCTAAAAGGAAACAATAGTAAAAACGCAGGCAAAACCACGAGGAACAGTTAGTAACCAGTAATTCGATTCAACAAAGGGAAAGTTGTCACGCTTGACAAGGGTAGAAATGAGATAGTTACATCTAGTATGTCAACCCCATTATGTAGAAAAGAAAAATCTGTTTCTGACGAAACCCGAAGCGCCTTTCCGTCTGTCAGTCTCGGTTATTTCTTTTTAACTGAATTTCGTACCATTCTGTGTCAACAAAATTGAAAAAAAAAAAGTTTTTGTTGTACAGAACCCTTAGCACGAATTTGAATCGCATTTGTAACGATATCCGTACTAAAATTATAAATTCGAAAGTAAGGCCGGGTCTCCACTGACGCGGAGCGGGGCGGAGAGGAGCTTAGCGGTGCACGAATTGACCAATCACTATTCTCGAAGTCTCTGCTCCGCTTCAATGGGAACAGCACGAGCGGGGTGGAGCAGAGCTGAGCTGATATGCATAATAAAAATACAGCGAGGCGATGCGGTGCGGAGCATTGGAGTGCAGAGCGGAGGAATCTATGTTTTCTCTTCGAATCCAAAAAGATATAAAATGATTGCTTTTTTCTTTTTAAACGACAACATGACGTGTGGTCCGCTCCATTTCCCTTCACTCCGCTCCGCTTAAGTGGTACCACTGACCACTTTTCACCGCTCTTCACCGCTCCTCTCCGCCCAGCTCCGCGTCAGTGGAAACGCGGCCTTACTCTGTCTGTCTGTCTTTCTGTCTGTCGGTCTGACTCTTCTTAAGAAAGGTAAAGATATAATCTGGGACCTGAGAAAGGACATAGGATAGTTTTCATCCCGAAATCCCCCGGAAACGGGAACTATTATTCCAGCATTTTATAATAACATATAGATATAGATAAATACATAGTATTTATGATAAATAAATAATTTACACTCAAACACAGAACAAACAATCATTCTCATCATACAAACATTTGTCCTGGGTAGGAATCGCACCTATAACCTACGGCATAGCAGTCAGTGTTGCTAACCACAAAAACAACAGATCAGCTAGCCCTACCAAGGTTGGAATAAGGCAAGGGATGATCAATGAAAAAAATATTATATTTCACCAGAAATTGTTTAAGGAATTCCATACTATACATCCATACTAATATTATAAATGCGAAAGTAACTCTGTCTGTCTGTCGTTCTGTCTGTCTGTCTGTCTCTTCTTCACGCGGTCACGCCTAAACCACTGAACTGATTTAAATGACATTTGGTACAGATGTGGTCTGAGACCCGAGCCCGGGAACGGGAACTATTATTCCACGCGGACGAAGTCGCGCGCAAAAGCTAGTAGGTAATAAAATACAAAATAAGCGTAGCTAATTTGCAATATATGTCGTAAAACTGTGGATGTAATCAATTTACTATACTGAATAATAAAGATTCCTGTAGACTATCGATTATTATCCTATGATTTTAGTTTTTTATTGATGGTGGAGGATGTCCTTTAGATTTTGCTGCAAAATTCCTTGTTCTATACTTACGATCGACTGTACGTTGCACAATATAAGACGCGTGATATTATAAAATACAGAGTATTTTTTCTATGAAAAATTGGCTAACCCGCATAATAAAAAGTCGGTAATTCGAACTAGCTGGGCAGCGTTCAGGAAATTACGTCATATCTTCTCGTCCAAAATACCGCAATGTCTCAAGACGAAAGTTTTTGACCAGTGTGTGTTGCCAGTGATGACTTACGGAACAGGGACGTGGTCACTCACAGTGCGCCTCTTAAGCAGGCTCAAGGTCACCCAAAGGGCAATGGAACGAGCAATGCTTGGAGTTTCCCTGCGTGATAGAATCAGTAATGAGGAAATCCGCAGGAGTACCAAAACCACCGATATAGCTCGTCGAATTGCCAAACTTAAGTGGCAGTGGGCGGGCACATAGCTCGTAGAACTGACGGCCGTTGGGGCGGAAGGGTTCTCGAGTGGCGGCCGGATTCAGAAGACAATATTTTCAGACTCAGCCATCAAGCGGAAGCCTCTTTAGATGTTATCACGATTCTTCAAAAATAAATGTCTTCGATGTTACGTGTCATATCTATTGGAAAATATAACACTAACGATTACATGCATTTTTCTACAAACAAATTAGACCCACATGTAGTTCCTCTATGGGAAAAACTGTCCAAGAAAACCCGCTCCATTCCTCGCTCTATGGTTATTCCGTAGGTACAATACATCTACCGTGAGGGAACTCTAAAGTACTATATATGGTAGTTCGTTTTATTCTCAAACATTCCAGTACAGATAGCCTAACCATTCGCTTGTGCCATTCGTTTGAAAATACAGGTAAATGTGATACTTTTTACGTTCTAAAATGAAGTCAGTTAATATAGAGTAAGCTTAGAACTAAATTGAAGTTTTAAACACGTGTTTTTGTTTATAAAAAGGTTGAATATAGAAGTGGATGTGATAAGTTTAGTTTAAAGTAGTTCTTCTTTTTTTTTGTACTTTTATTTTAGTTGCAAAGTTTGTTCGTTAGTTTGTGAAGATCAAATCTTGTTTGGATATGAATATGCAAATTTTATTAAAAAAGAAAAGTTACTTCAAGAACTTGTAGGTTTGTGTGAAAAACACGGTAAATAGACAAGTGAAAAAAAAAACTATTCAATAGAAATGTGGTCTTTCGGTGTGTACTGTTGTTGTACATTATTTAACCTCTCGACGACAAAACCGACAGCCGGCTGTCGGTTGTTGTCTTTCTATTGTGTCACGTATCACGTGTGTTCGAAAGATTAATAGAAATAAAAATGTAGTTTGTAATGCTTAAATATCACTTCTAAAAAACATACATAAAATTTAAGTTAAATACAGTGAGTTCCCATATCAATGTTGCTCAATGTTTGGTGTAATGACCAAAGTTTTTATAAATCTGTAGATACTAAAGCAATATTAAAGAACATAACATAAGCGTGCGAAGTAAATATAACAATGAATCCGATCGATTTTAAAATTGGAAACACTTACTTCAATTTAAAATCTAAAATAAAATTACTGTAACATGTCTGTGTTACATAACACAATGTATTTATTCAATTCACTTTAATTTATTCATGAAATACTTACACTGTGAATAAACTTAAAATATAATATTAAATTTATTAAATATATTTAAGCTTAAAATATAAGAAAAAACACAAATGTAATATAAAATAAAGTTGTAACAATTAAAATAGCTCGCCATTGTACATCCATACTAATATCCATACTAATATTATAAATGGGAAAGTGTGTCTGTCTGTCTGTCTGTTTGTCTTTCTTTCACGGCAAAACGGAGCGACGGATTGACGTGATTTTTTAAGTGGAGATTGTTGAAGGGGTGGAGAGTAACATAGGCTACTTTTTGTCTCTTTCTAACGCGAGCGAAGCCGCGGGCAGAAGCTAGTAATTTATATATTTTTGCTGTTTTTTTATGTGTACCTTGTATCTTGTGCAATAAAGAATAAGATTAATTGTGAATTAGTTAGTGAAGTTAGTAACAGTTGCAATAAATACAACCTTTTGAATAACTGGGAGCGTCTCCTTTGTCGTAAAAATGTCAAATTCAAATTATTTATTTCCATTCCTTTTATTTCCAGACCAAAAAAGGTGCGTTCGAACGTTATTTATAAAACAAAAATGCATCACGTTGCTCATTTCAAAATGTTATTTCTTATGAAGACATGGGAAAAAACTCCCATATTTACTCTTTTCTTTATGTAATGGTGTTACAATATTTTTGTTACACGTTTAAGTGTTTACTAAAGCTCTATGTAAACTTAGATTGGGCTTAATTTTATCCTCCTTATTTCCCTGCGCTTATTGTGTGTCAATGTGTTTACAAAGGAATACAAATACGTCCCATGGCTATGTCATATTCCCGGTTCAACTATGTATAAATATCTATGAGTACAGTTTTAAATGTTATTAAAATTCAAATAATGTCTTCTTTCAGTAAAATGTTCTATCTGCAACATTTAAGGTACTTCCCTTCATATGGCATAGCCGTGGGACACCTGTATATAGATACCTCCTAGCTTAGAACTACAATTAGTCGTAATTATCATCCACTATTTTACCCCTTTGGGGATCGAATCCCCAAAAATCTTGTCTTAAAGTCAGAAATCTTACCTATTCTTTACAAAGAACACACTCTCCAAGTTTCATGTCTCCAGTATCAGCGGTTAGTCAGTGTCAGAATCGAATATCAATACAGTACTAAATAATAATAATACAGTGATACTGACAGTTTGTGTGTAAGAGAACGTAACAGAAAGTGAACGTTCGGAAAAACCATAAAAAAGTAGGGTTTTTTCCAAACTTTCACTCTTTCTTAGAAAGCTGATTGGCTTACACCGTGTAAATAGTGTAGTAGCATAGTGTAGTTTTATATTTTTTAATGGCTTATCCGGTAGACTTTTCTGTCTACCCAAATTTTTTCAGTATAAACCATTAACTTTCATAGATAAGGTTCTTGGACAGGATTTGAACAACGCCTCTTCATGAATTTATCACATCATAAAAATTTGCAAAAAATAGCCGTTCCCGACTTTTGCGGCTAGCATTACATTTAGGGATTTATTTTTATTTATAAAGATAGTTATACAGATATCCTTATTATAATAAAGTGATAAATAAATCCAAAGTAAGAGACGATGAACGCCTTATGTCTAGCCCAAACCTTACTATAAGAATCAAATAAAAAATCCACAGCATATTAACACATCAATTAAACTAACCCAACATTTTATTTAAATTTCAGATCACCATGTCTTCCACAACAGCCTTCATTCTTCTTCTAGCCATCGTGCCTTGCTTCTGCCAACGTCCATTCTACGCAGGCTTTCGACCAATCGGGTTCCCGGAAACGCCAGTAGCTTCTGGAATATTCGATAGATTCCAGAACGAGCCAATACCAGCCCAGTTGAACGGTGACAGAAACTACGCGAACATGCTAAGTGCGTTGCCAGTGGAACATCAACCTTTCTACTTTGTGAATAGAGAGCAAGTTGCTGCGAACTTGGCTAACCCACAAACGTACCCGCTGAGACCGAGTCCGTTTAATGAAAATCGGAATAGGATTTGAGTTTTTTTTTGTCGCACTTTTATTACTTGTATGTTTTCTTTTTTAATTTATTTATAGAGCTATTAAGGTCCTATTTTTTATGAATTAAAATAATATTTTAAATGGCTTGAGAGTTTTATTCAATTATTTCTTCCTCATTCTTGCAAAATACATAATACACTAAGAAATATCATTTTGTGACTTGTATAAAAGCTCAGGGGCCCTAGACAAGTGGCATTGTAGAATAGATTATAGATTTCAATTTCAATTTCAATTTCAATTTATTTATTGCTGAACATAAATGGTACAAATACATTTAAAGATGTCGGGTAAATGTGTAGTTCATATGTTCTACCAATTTAAGGCATGCAAAATAATTATTATAATGAGGGAAATTTTTAAATTAAATACAATTAAAAATCATTTGAAAGAACGAAATGTCACAAAAGAAATCTAAATTATATTAACAATTAATTATATCAAATCAGTTGTCAAGAGATTAAATGTCATAAAACACGGATATGTCAGGATATTATTTGGTCGGGACACTGCAAGTATGTTTATCAAATCTTATACTGTCTTATTGGTACAGTACAGGGTCAAAATAACTTTGCAGTTACAAATCGGACTTAGTAAACATTCACATGAATCCCAATATGTATCATAATAGGTTCTTGTCTGATAAGTACTCATTTATTGTGTAGTACGCCTTATTTATTAATGCGTTATGTAATAGCCTTTTAAATTTATTGTGATCGTCACAGTCTAGTAAGGCTTTGGGTATTTTATTATATATTTTAGGAGCCATACCTAGGAGATTCTTCTGGAATATCGCTTTTTTATGTTGTCTACCGACTATTTTATTCTTGTGCCGCGCCCGACTAAATGATTCAAACAAGTGAGGATTACTTTTTACAAATCGGACCACCTCGTATATGTATAAGCAAGGCAATGTCAATATGCGGAGATTCACAAAAAATGATTTGCAGCTCTCTGTACTTACAATCCCGCAAATAGCCCTAACGCACCTTTTTTGGGCTCTAAATACCATCTCTAGGTTTGTGGAGTTGCCCCAATATATTATGCCGTAGCGCAGTGTTGACGTTACGTACGCATGATATGCTGTGATCAATGTTCTTTGATTGACCTCTTTAGCAAGATTGCGTAGAGCGTATGCATGCTGGCTCAGGCGGTTGCATACACTGTTGGTGTGTGTTTTCCACGACATGTCTCTGTCCAACTCTATTCCTAAAAATTTTGCAGATGTCGTTTCTGCTATTTTTTTGTTTCCATATCTTACGTCTGGTTTTTTGTGGTTTGTCCGTTGTTCGAAAGTCATTAGTTTGGTTTTGTCAATATTTATTTTTAAATTATTCGCTCCCATCCACTCTATTAATGTTTGAAGACTTTTGTTTATTTCATTTTCTAGTGTCGCAGCATCATTATTACTAAAAACTACCGTACTATCGTCAGCGAACAAGACCATTGGATGGTGGGTTTGTTTGGGCATGTCATTAATATAAATTATAAATAATAAGGAGGAAAGAATACCTCCCTGTGGTACGCCATTGCTATTTGTTCTCTGACTAGAGACATATGTATGTTCTGTTTTTGATGTCGTACAAACTTTATCAACCCGCGTAATTTGTTTCCTGTTTGATAAGTATGATTTTAAGAGGCTGAGAGCATTTCCTCTAACCCCATATCGTTCCAGCTTCCTTAACAGTAGTGTCCGATCTACATAATCGAATGCCTTGCTCATGTCCATGAACAGAGCTGCTACTGGAATTCTGTTGTCAATGCTGGTGATAATATTTTCAAAAAGATTGAATATTGCCGCGTTTATGTTCTTTCCCTTTCTAAAACCATACTGTTCGTCAGTAAACAGATTGTGTTGTTCAAAGAATGAATAAAGCCTACTGTATATTACTTTTTCTATTACTTTGGAGAATATAGGCAGTAAGGCAATAGGCCGGTAGTTGGCTGGGTCTTGTTTGTTGCCTTTTTTATGAAGCGGTTTTATTATAGCAGTTTTTAATCTATCTGGGAACACACCCTCTTTCAAACACAGGTTTATAATGTGACAGAGTACTGGCGCAATAATAGATGAAACAGATTTGATTATTTTCGTTGTGAAATCATCATATCCGGCACTGTTAGTATTTTTTAATGAATTAATTAATTTTATAATGTCAGGTGGAATTGTGGGTATTAAATATAAGGAGTTGCAATGAATGTCAAGTTTTAGATTGTGATTATTAGTGTTAGTAATCTCAGATGCGGATTTAATTTCGTCAATAAAGAAGTCGTTAAAGGTTTGTGCGATATTTTTTGGGTCAGTTATATTTGTTCCATTTATTCTGAGTATTGGTATACCTTCGGGTGGCTTATTGTTTTTTTTGTTATTAATAATTTGCCATGTAGCTTTGCTCTTATTTAATGCATTATTAATAAATTCATTATTTTGACATTTTTTTGTCAGTCGAATGATAGCTTTTAACCGTTTTGTATAGCTTTTAAATATTGTTCTATTCTTGGTATTGGGGAATTTGCGGTATTCCCATAACATTTCTCGCTTGCGTTTACAGCACAGTTTTATGCCTTTACTTATCCACCTAGGTTTCTTTTCTGCATAGGTTTTTAATTTTCTAAGTGGAAAACACATGTCATAGAAAAATTTAAAGGTGTCATGAAACTCATTAAATGCAACGTTGGGTTCTTTACTGGAATAAATATCTTTAAATGTCAGATTTTGTAAGCAACTAGTAAACTTCGATATATTTTCTTTGCAATAGCTGCGTCTAAGTACGTACCAGTAAGGGAGTTTGCATGATTTCTTAACCGGGCATTGTAACAATTGCGCTACATGATCCGACATAGCTAACTCAATAGTTACACATTTACTACCCTTACATTATCAATTATGTTATCAATACAGGTGCCGCTGCTAAGACGTGTTGGAGTAAATACACCTATTTTTAAATTAAAGCTTCGTAGTAGATTTCTAAAAGTGCTAGTGGCATAGTTGTCCTTTAGCAGGTCTATATTAAAATCTCCGCATATTACCGTCTTCCTCTTACGTTTAAAGCATACGTCACTGAGGATTAAGTCCAAGTTGATAAAGAAGGTGTTCAATGAGGTTTTGTCAGGTTTAGGTGGTCTGTATATACATAGAATAATGATTGAATGTGTTTGCAACTCAACCGCGCAACATTCAATAATATTTGGCTTACACCATTTTGCTACATCTATTTTTTTTCCTTTTTGAGTATTTTTTATTAGTATACATGAACCCCCGTTTCTATTATCTCGTGAATACTCAGAGCAAAGTGAATAGTTCGGTAGGTAAAAATGTTTATGGTCATCCTTTTTCATGTTTGTTTCTGTAATGCAAACTATATCCACCGGTTTACCTTCGTCTATAAAGTTATTTAGGTGAATGCTTAGTAAGTCCGACTTATTTACAAGTCCATTGATATTTTGATGTAGTAAGAAAATATGTTCATACACGAAAAAGACTATCACAAACTGAGATTGGTCGATCAGATGATTGTTCACTATTGTCCTTTCCTATCTCTGCGTTACATTTTGGTATTATAAAATAATCTAAGATTGTTTTCTGTCGAAAATATGATCGACTTGGTGCCTTGTTGTCAGACAAATTCGTTTCTTTGTTACAGCTCATTAATTGCTGATTACTCCTATTAAATGTATGTATGTCAACTAATATATTAGACATAATATTGTCAAATATGTTCCTCATTCCGTGTTTATTGATTTTTCCTGTTCTGTTAGAAAACATCTCATGTGTCAGGTCACGATTGCCGTCAAATAAGTAGGCGTACCCGTGGTTTAGTATGTCTAGATGCAGGAGGTTATTGAACATTTCAACTTTGTAGTTGTATATTGGTGCTCCTGTCATGTATGTTGGAACACAGATTACAGATTACAGATTAGAATAGATTGTCAAATGTATGGGGTTGACATAAACTTTCGCTAAATAATTTGACATCTCCATACATTTGACAATCTGTGCTATTTCGCTATTTATTCTATAATGCCACTTGTCTAGGGGGGCAGAACACTATTTTTGTGTACCATTTAGCCATCATTTGTCTTCGTCTGTCTGTTTGTCTATTAGCCTGTTTGTAGGTTAGCATCATGTTATCACATTAAAGCGGACCGCGTAGACGGCGCGTTTTGTTTCACGCGCGCCTCAAAGAGAAGGAGTCAGCACAGGAAGGGGCCCAACAGGGCCAACGCCTGCCGGGGTTGCGGAATGTTTATAATAGTTACCGTGACCTCGGAACATAAAGGGCAATCGAAGGAACATGAGTGGGTTTTAGTCAGTAAGAGTCTGACACGCCCTCCCGTCGCACCCAGGACGGGAGCAGTCATTGGATGATTTCCAACCCACCAAAAAAAAAAAAAAAAACACATAAAAGCGGTTTTTTGTCCATACAATTGTTATAGCTAGCCAAATGGAAATTTCATTAAATAAAAACTAATATATGTGACAACAATTTTTGCAAATAATAAAGAAACCAATCAGTAAGTACTAAGTTTATGTCGTGCTAGTAAAAAAACCTCATTGCTCAAGTTTAACTCTTTTTTTGCTCCAGTTTTAATAAGTAATTATTTTGCGAATTTGTCCATTGATTATCAATAATACGTTAATAAAAAGTAGCTTATCTTTTCACAGCGTCATAGAGCAGCAACCAATTCAGTTCTGTAGTTTAGCCATGAAAGGTAACAGACAATTTGACAGGGTAATACTTCCAATTATGGATTATAAAATTGGCTTTGTCATCAGAGATGGTTAAAGATGTTTTCAATGTAGTCAAGTAGGACACACCGGTTCCATTGTTCGCTTAAAATAACAATCAAATGATACTTTTTTTTTGGTGAGTGGGAAATCATCAAATGACAGCTCCAGTCCTGGGTGCGGCAGGAGGGCGTGTCAGACTTTAACTGACTAAAACCCACTCATGTTCCCGGGTCACGGTAACTATTATAAACATTCCGTAACTCCGGCAGGCGTTGGCCCTGTTGGGCCCATTCTCGTGCTGAATCAAACGATACTGGCGTGTTATCAAAAATTTATTTTTAACCAATTTACCAAATTATACTATTTACTATTTAATATATTAGTAGTTATCTCCTGCGGTTTCTCCCGCGTTATGATAGGTTTATGGTCACTGCTCGCTCCCGAAGGTCTCAGTGTGATGTTATGTAGCCTATATCCTATTCTGGTGTATAAGCTATATTACTGTAAAGTTTCATCAAAATCCGTTTAGTAGTTCTTCCGTGAAAGAGTAACAAACACACACACTCGCACACACATACACACTTTCACATTAATTTATAATATTAATTTATTTCATTTGTAATATTCGTATAGGTCAATATAGTATGTATGCGCTTTTAGATTTTTATACCTACAAATTAATAAGCACGTTAATTGAAACAGAAATATTTTGTATTTTAATGGTTTTGTAAGTAAGTAATGTTATTGGCTATGGTTCTAGAAATATAGAAAGATTTATTATTTTATATAGTGTACAAACGTTGTGGTATAAACAAGAATTAATTGTTCTCAACGAGGCCTGTCTTTATAAGTTAGTAAACTTAATGATCTTTTTAACCTATCTTTTCTATATGATTAGTTTAACCTAATTTTGTAATATCTTATTGTATTTAACAGGACAGGCAAACAGTACTAAAGAACAACGATTGAGCCGAGAGCCATCTAGCTTAAAAACATCCTATGTAACATTTTAACGACCATGCGACAGCCGGCTGTCGGGCTGATACAGTCTCGAATCACGTGTGTTCGAAGGTTTAAATAAACGTTGTAAATATATGTTTTGATGGCCCAATAGTTAAAGCACAGATTAATAAATAGTTGCTACGTAACAGATACTTCACTCCAATACAAAAACTAAAATACCTACTATAAAATACCTACTAATAGCCTACAAAATCATAATAATAATACCAGCTGTTTGCAGCGAGGAGAAATGTACCATAAGTACGCACAAAGAGAGTTGAGATTCTTTTGCCCGCCGCGCGACTAACGTGTGTGTGTGTCTTCCAGCAAATGTGCTAGGGTTATACGTATGATGATAATGGTAATACAACAAATGTTTTAGAAAAACAAATATTTTTTTATTTGTTGATCAAATATTTTAAAGTTTAATAAAATGACTGATGCATATTTTTCGTTCTTTGAATTCCCGATTATTATATTTTAATGTCGAAAATATCCAAAACCGCGTGAATAATTGTAATAAATAATCAAAAGTGAAACAGGAGAATTGGGAAACAGGGGAATTGCACTATAATCACGCAATAATTACTTGGTTTCGGCATTTTGATAGTCAGCGCTGTACCTGTGACGCGCGAGCACTCAACCGGGCGCGCGACAGCCCGGTGTTCGTTGTATCGTCGACGATACGCGAAGCGGTAGGCATAAAACGCGTGGCCTTGAGCGAGTAACGGACGCCTGGTTAAAGCGCCCACCTCTCAATACGAAGTTCTGGATTCGAATCCGGGCAAGTACCAATGTGACTTTTTAAATTCATATGTACTTTCTAAAGTTTATCTTGAACATCATATTACGTCGTGAGAAAACCTGGACATGTACTGAATATAAGTTCGTAATCGCCAATCCGCCTTGAGCAAGCGTGGTGATCAATGCACGTGCCTTTTCTGTATGAGAACAAGCCTTTGTCCTGCAGTGGGACAGTTACAGGCTGGTATCAATATTTATTATTATTTAAAGAAACAAAATTTAAGGTAAAAATAAATAGTTAGAGTTATTGAACAATCGTATCTGTTTTGCAGATCATCATGTCTATTCCAGCGTTCATCATCCTCCTAACCTTCTATCCCTGCCTCTTCCAACGTCCATTTTACGCTGGACACCACAACATTGGTTACCCGAATCTTGAAGCTCCAACACAGAAGAATCAATTGCCTAAATGGTGCTGATGCCACGCGTCATGCTCGTGAACGGGCGCTGTCAGTTGAGATGGGTCATCTCTTAACTGCCATGACTTTTTATTTTTGACTTTTTATTTTTATTTTGTATTTGTTTATTTTGTTACATACTCACATTGTTTTCACATGTAGAAGCACCAAAAAGAAAATGTAACCAAGACTTTGTAAAACATGATATTTTTAAAAGAGTGTCCGTGGAGTTTCTTGCCTGTTCTTCTCCATAGAGATCTACGTTTTGGAACAGGCAATTAGCGTCACTTTTCTTTTCTGACTAACAGACCGACCGACTCTTTGACAATTCATAAGTACCTGTAAATGGTCTAAGTGAAATAAATGCTTTGAATTTTGAATTTTGCCCAGTTCGAGACAAAATCAACAGCCTTTTTACTCTAATAATCTCGGAATGTATCCACAAAGGCCTAGTGGGTATAATGAACATTTTCGTGATAAGCCTCAGGACAAATAAATAATACTTTAAAGATTTTGTACAAGTTATTAAGTGGTTTCGTGGCCATGGATTAGTTCTACCGAAGCGAAACACTTAACCCGCGTCAAAATTAATCTTTTTTTTCATATAGGTAGTAATGCTTTTAGATATTTTATCCTGTTTATTTTTAAATATGAACGAAGCTATCCATCAGAGGATAAGAATGATCGAAAAAGCCAGTCGCATTAGCAAACTGAAGGCTGAATTTTAGTCACAATTGTGCGTCGTCTACGTTTAGGCGAGCGTAGTGGGACGAACCGGAGGGTGTATCACCATAAAGCCATTCATAAATCGTCCCACGTAATAAATGAATGACTCTAGTGTGGTTCGTCCCCGGCCTAATGAAGCGACGAGCTGCAAAGGGCAACTAAGAATGTGTCGCCGAAGATTAAATGGCGAGTGAGCCTTAGGATTGGTCTATCAGTATATTATTGCCATGGACTGTGGCAGGTTGATAATGATGATGCTAATTACCTATGCCAAAACTGAAGTTATTGTTTCTTCTTTTTTCTTACAAATATGATAGCTAGAAATTCGTACCGTGGGCGATACTAGACTAGTAGCTCTTTCTAGGTTCGTTTTAGGTTCTTGAATGGCGGCAATCATACAAATATAGATGCTTATGTAAGCTTAGCATATAAATCGACCAGAATTTCGTAAAGTGACCCTTATAGACGAAGGTTTGACTCCTATATCAAAGATTTTTCCGAGCACTCAAGCAATAGATTCAAGGTACATTTTCGACTTCTTTACATACACAATATTATGTACAGTTTTTATAATAATATGTAAAGATTTAGGCATCTTCTTCAATTTAACAAAAAAGTCTCAGTAAGCAATCGTTTGTAAGTATTTTATATTTTTTTTTCCTATTGGATGCTGCTCACTAAAACTTGGAAACATAGCTCAACGAAAAGTAACTGTGGTGTGAATATACGTATGTTGTCACAATTACCTGACCCACCCTAGTACAAACAACACCGTAGAATCGGTCAGATAATTGTGACAACACACAGTTCAGACCATTACCAGTCTTGTACGAACCAGTATACCTGTGAGTCAGCGACGCGGAAGGCACACAAGTGAAGGGAGCGGGCGAGACTGAGATTGGCGATTTTTGAAGTACTTACTGGTTGTGCCCGCGGTTCCGCTTACGTAGATCTCAGTGTAACAAAATAAGTATAAATAAAGACTTGGCTATCACACTGTCACGCATCACGATGCATGTTGCGAGAATGCGTGTCTAAACGTTGCCTGTCGGTATCTCCATTTTCTAAAGGCTACTCAATGCTTGCGGTTGTCGAATAGTTCTAATAGTTACCGCGTTCCCGCGGATTTTAGTAGTCAGTAAAAGTTTGAAACTCCCTCCCTCCCGTTCAGGGCGGGAGAAGTCATGATTTCACACCCATTTTTGTTTATGTAAAACCTGCTCCCGCTGCTGCCTCCGCTCGTGCCGCCGCTCGCGCTGCTGCCGCTGCTCTTGCCGTCCCCGCTGCTGCCGCGTCCGCCGCTGCCGCCGCGACTACCGAGGCCGCAATGGAGTGCCAATAATGGCCCCATATGCGGTGGCGCGTTAGTGTTCGCGCGCCCCAGGCAGAGTCAGCCTGAGAAGGGGCCCAACAGGGCCAACGCCTGCCGGGGTTGCGGAATGATTATAATAGTTACCGTGACCCCGGAACATAAAGGGCAACCGAAGGAACATGAGTGGGTTTTAGTCAGTAAAAGTCTGACACACCCTCCCGCCCCATGGCGGGAGAAGTCATTTGATGATTTCCCACTCCCAAAAAAAAATATAGTGTGTTTTAAAAAAGGCACTGAATCGATCAATTTTAAGCCATGCTATTTTGTCACAAAAAAGAAGTTGGAAACACCGGTATAAGTACCGAAATCATTCGACCAACACTGCTCAAACGCGTGTCCACAGCGGCAGCGGGTTGGTGGCAAGAGGTAACATACCCCCGTCTAGACGCTGCTATGGTGTTTTCAGAGCCTTAAAGAGCAGTCAGCACGTGAAGGGAGGACTCTTCATTATATATTTTTACGTTACAAAAAATTACATACAAACTGACACTTCAATTTTATTCACAGTAAACTACATCGCATGTATCGCGAGTGTATAGCGTACAACCACTTATTAATAAAAACGTTGATTTGCATCTGATTGTTGACAAAGTGACAAAAGCCTTGAGCTCTGCATATCCGTAGTATTCATGTAATTATGAGGTACCACAGCAATAAGAACGAGACCAAACTAGCATTATTGTTTGAACTGTTTTAAACTCTATTATTTTATATACAAAAACCTTAATTGTTATAATACAGGGTTATAATTCCGTCAAAATTGAGATCAATCCTTTTTTAGGGTTCCGTACCTCAAAAGTTTAAAACGGAGCCCTTATAGGATCACTTTGTTGTCCGTCCGTCCGTCCGTCCGTCCGTCCGTCCGTCTGACACGACCCTTTTTCTCAGAAACGCGTTGATATATCAAGCTGAAATTAATATCACATACCAGGTCTGCTATTTCTCAAAGCAGTGAAAAAACCAAGTTTCTAGTTCAACGCAATAAAAAGATACGGCGGTTTATATTGCATATTTGGACATTTGCAAGAAATCAAAACCTATAGGGTACTTCCCATTGACCTAGAATCATGAAATTTGGCAAGAAGCAAGGTCATGTAGCACAAATAAAGAGTAAACTTCGAAAACCGTAAATTTGTAGTTAGTTCACATCAGGCGTCCGTCTGTCCGTCCGTCTGTCAAGAACCTTTTTCTTAGAAACGCGTCAAGATATCAAGCTGAAATTAATATCACATACTCAGGTCTGATATCTCTCAAAGCAGTAAAAAAAACAAGTTTTTAAATCAACGCTATTCATTCATTCATTTATCATTTATTTCAGGTAACAAACACCCATAACATACACACATCAAAAGTGTCTAGGGATATTTCAATTAAACCTAAATTACTAAAATTCTATTAACTTTTTGTTAAAACATGTACACATTAAAATAAACCTTGTTTAATAGACTATTTAATCTGATAATAAACTTTTAGATAAAGTTAAATTTAAAAAAAAACTTAGAAGAAGAGGAAAAACTCAAACAAAATTTCAATCTTAACTTTATTTTTGAAACATCAAAACTTAAACAAAACAACATTTTTTTTTATAAAAATTCTTGAAAACTTAAAATTAATATTCCGTGGATCCACCTAAGACTCTCCTGACACATCTGCAGCGGTTCTGCATACTCAAAACAAGGGTGTCAATATCCTGTTGTGGAATACTGTCCCATAATTGCCGTTTCTGAAGCCATGAAGACCAGTCAGAGCGTTATATCCAGGCTTTGGTCATGTTATCGTGTCACGGAGGAAGTGGTGGAACGGCACCGAGGACCTCAACGCATTACAACACATGTACAGGACCGATTCATAGTAAATGCTGCACGAAGTCAACTAAATGCAGCGGCGATGCAATTGGTTCAAAGGCTACAGAGAGAGTATGGTTTGCTGGTAAGCGGTCAAACTTTGAGAAGGCGACTGCATGAAGTCAATCTACGTGCTCGTAGGCCATTTTGGGTATCAGCACTAAGGAGAGGTAATCGAGGAAGAAGATTACAATGGGCTATTGCACACGAAAACTGGAACCATTCTCAATGGTCACTTGTGCTTTTCACTGATGAATCTAGGTTTGGATTTCATCCTGATTCGCGAAGAGTACGCGTTTGGAGAAAACCTGGACGTTGGAATCGACTGTAGCACCCACAACAAGTTCATGCATATTAAGGTGGCACGATTATGGTTTGGGCAGGAATTCGTCTCGGCGGTAGAACGGACCTCGTTTGGATACAAGGCAATATGACTGCTCGAAAATACCGAGATGAGGTGCTAGAGCCTGTAATCTTGCCCCACAAACAGCAAATGGGACAAAATTTCCAGCTAATGCACGACAATGCCCGTCCACATACGGCGCGTATCGTTACAAGTTGGTTACAACAGCATGTTATCCAAGCTTTAGACCGGCCTGCACAATCCCCTGACTTAAATCCTATTGAGCATGCCTGGAATATGCTTCAGAGAAGAGCTCGTAGGAATTTCCCTGTTGATATTGTGCATCAAAACCAGCTTTTCTTGCATCTTAGCAGGATTTGGGACAGTACTCCACAACAGGATATTGACACCCTTGTTTTGAGTATGCAGAACCGCTCCAGATGTGTCGGGAGAGTCTTAGGTGGATCCACGAATTATTAATTTTAAGTTTTCAACAATTTTTATAAAAAAAAAATTGTTTTGTTGTTTAGGTTTTGAAATTTCAAAAATAAAGTTAAATTGAAATTTTGTTGAGTTTTTCCTCTTCTTTTAAGTTTTTTTTTAATTTAACTTTATCTAAAAGTTTATTATCAGATTAGATAGGCAATTAAACAAGGTTTATTTTAAAGTGTAGGTGTCTTAACAAAAAGTTAATAGAATTTTAGCTATTTAGGTTTAATTAAAATATCCCTAGACACTTTTGATGTGTGTATATATACCTTAAAGACTAACATACATATTATTGAAATATAACTTAAAAAGATACGGCGGTTTATATTGCATTTAGACATTTGCGAGGGATTCAAAACCTATAGGGTACTTTCCATTGACCAAGAATCATGAAATTGGGCAAGAAGCAAGGTGCCTGTATCACAAGTAAAGGAAAAACTCCGAAAACCGTGAATTTGTAGTTATATCATAAAAAAAATTAACAGACACCCTCGTTGCGCAAGTCCAACTCGCACTTGACCGGTTTTTTTTTACTTGGTGAGTGGGAAATCATCAAATGACTTCTCCCGTCCTGGGCGGGGCGGTAGGGCAGACTTTTAAGGATTAAAACCCACTCATCTTCCTTCGGCTGCCCTTTATGTTCCAGGGTCATGGTAACTACACTACATTATAACCATTCCGCAACCGTGGCAGGCGTTGGCCCTGTAGGGCCTCGAGAAGAGACCCACCTTCTCGTGCAGACATCTCTTTGAGGCGCGCATGGAATACTAACGCGCCGTAGACGCGGGCTTGGTCCTAGCCGGGCGGCGAGCTACCTATCACTCGCCGGCCGCAGACCGGCGAGCTACCTATGGTGGCCGGTAGTCGTCTTGCGACTCTCAACGTCTACGCCCTAGGTTTCTGTCCGGGGCGCGAGGCGCGTGGCCGCCTCGCGCGCGCCACCGCTCCTTCACCAGCATATAACTTCGCAGAAGGAGGCCCTTGCTTCCCATTCAGTCTCGCCCCGGACCATGGCCTGAACCATCGCCGGACGCAAGAGGCGATGTTAAGAGACACCGCCAAGACGACCCTGCCCCGAAATTTAGATCAATCCTAGGATGTAACACATAGAACCGCAAAAATATGCACAAGCACTGCAATTTTGTAATTTGCTATAATAATCTTTAGGAGTCCTGGGAGCCTACCACAAGCTCTTATAGCAGTATTACTTTGATATTACTTTCAGTGGGAAAGAGACGGCGCTAGACAACGTGTCTAACGCTGTTACATGCACACTCTGGAACAGGAATAAAACAATCTTACTTTAAACGTCATGGTAACCCACCTGTATTTCACGTTGTCATGAATTTTTACTAAGATACCGTATTTGTATAACGTATACAAAAACCTGTGGGTTCAGGCCGTAAACTGAGTTGACAGTTTTAATTGAAAGTAAATCATGTAAATCAAAAAACTCACAATAAAGGCTTCGCTTCACTGCAACATTAACGCAGCGACATAATCACAATATTTTTATTTATCTGTGTGGTTTAGCCCAAAAATGCCGGATTCTAGAAACGTCAGACGAATCAAAACGCCAGATTAGATGAATGTCTGAATCTACAATGTCAGATTCTAAACACCAGACTCGGATAATGTCAGAATTTTGTTATAGCTGAAATATAATAATTTTCTCAAAGCGGCAGGCGAAAGCTCGTATTCTATATTATTTCATGGCGTTTTCGCTCTGTATTTAAAAAGTCAGCGTCGACATAATCTTATTATATCAAAACATCATTTACCGGAGGGGAATACTAATAAATTAAAAGTTGAAAAAATGTTTCTAAAAAGTTCTAAGCGTCGCGTATTGTATAATCTGCCGCCGTTTACGAAATGCCTCGTAATTTTATATAAATTATTGTTGCAGTAATCGGCAAATCATCAAAGCAATCCGAATGCACCACCCTGGGTAGACTGGTAGAGAATCCCTAAGGCATTAAGACCGCCATTGTACATAATTATGTGCATAAAGTTTAAATAATTAAATAAATGCATTTATTATTGGGTGGTTTAAAAAATAACCAAGAATGGGACATGGCAGAGTGCTCGCCTTAGCCTTTAAACCTAACCTATAGCGTTTACGCCATATATAAAATGCCGAGGCATTATGTAAACGGCTGATTATACAAAAATGCCTGCGATGTTTATAGGGTCTAAACTTTGATTTTAGCAGTAAACGGAATTACTAACTTAATTGTTGCAGTTACATGAAAATGGTCTTGGAAGACTACAATTTTTTGTAGACTTTTGAAGAAAAAAATATTATAATAGCAGCCTATAACTGTCCTACGACAGGGCAAAACCCTCTCCTCACACAGAGAAGGCACGAGCATTGATCACCACGCTTGCTCAAGGCGGATTGGCGATTTCAGACTTATATTCACTGCAAGTCCAAGATTCCTCACCATGTTTTCCTTCACCGATGCCTGTGATGTCTAAGATAATCTTTAGAAAGTACATATGAATTGAAAAAGTCACATTGCAGTCACATACGCACCCGGATTCGAACCCACAACCTCTTGCATGAGAGGCAGGCGCCATCACGATAAAAATAGGACCTCCTTAGAACGAATAGTTTTGACTTTGTGTCTCCGTCTTGAACTCAAAGCTTAACGGCTAGCAATTGCGTAAAATAAATTACTTTCGTCTACTTGTATGACACATTACGCATTGACATTTACCACAAAACACTAGTTTTGTGTGAACTGAGCCACACGCCATGTTTACTTTCAACGCGAACACACTATAATTTTGATACAAACCCAATATTTGGACACTACTGTTGTTTTGTAATGCATAGTAAGAGGGGGCAATGTAACTCTTGGAAATTGAGATAATCATCATTGATGTAAATGAATAACCCCTTGAGGCAATTTATGATGTAAATTGAAACAGAAACCTCTCACCACCATTACAAAATTAAAATTTAAATATAATGATCAAATTACACTATACATCCAGAATTAAAGAAGCAAAGAGTCGAGTCGTACCTGTTATTATTGATTGATGGCTGTCAGAGTCTGGTCCAGAACTAATTGGCCTCCGCTACTGCTCATTCAGTGCTTTGGCCCCTCTACGCAGATAACCCTCCTTACTCCAACACCTGTAGTGTAATTAAATACACATGAACACCAATTACCACCACATTTGCCAGGGAACAGGAAATTAAAGGGGGACCATAAATGATTGGTTACAGGAAGTAATTGATATGTCATCTCCCTTTGTTAGGAGAAAGTCTAGGTCAAATCTCATACTTATAAAGTACCTTAACTAAGGATTTTCTAATACCTATGCGCGCTTCACTCACTCTGTCGTGAGGCAATACACCTTGGCCAAGGATTTTCAGG
Organism: Athetis lepigone; assembly: GCA_033675125.1. Classification (NCBI taxonomy): domain Eukaryota; kingdom Metazoa; phylum Arthropoda; class Insecta; order Lepidoptera; family Noctuidae; genus Athetis; species Athetis lepigone. Next base: position 13,056,222 of record CM066224.1, read on the forward strand.
TGCCTCTTTAGTGCGGCAGTTGGGACTGGTATCAACATACCAGCCCCCTTTGGCAGATTCTTCCCCCTTCCCTTTTCTGAAGGGGGTTAACCCCCCTCTCTTTCAAAGGGGGTTAAAGACACCCTATCATTGCGACTGCACTGCCAACAATTTCAAACAGTCGCACCTACGGGACTGGTATCAACATACCAGCCCCCTTTGGCAGATTCTTCCCCCTTCCCTTTTCTGAAGGGGGTTAACCCCCCTCTCTTTCAAAGGGGGTTAAAGACACCCTATCACTGCGACTGCACTGCCAGCAATTTCAAACAGTCGCACCTACGGTTGGGCACCAGGTAGCCCAACAGGCCCTAGACTTATTAACTGAATTACGCTCATATTCAAGAAATAATATTTCCGTACTACTTTCCGATCACGTTATCCACGCCAACACATATAGATATTAAGAACACATAAGCAATTCGGTCAGAGAAATTAGAGTCATGTGGGTACGGCGTGTAACTACAAGGTAGGTACACGGAATTCATAAATTACATAAAATATGTGAGACAATGAGAAAGTCTGACAGAATGTGTGGTATACTTAGCTTAAACCTCGAAAGCAGGATTGTTGCACTTCCAGATCACCACTAACTTTCAACAGGTCGAATCGGGGCACGCGCCGACCGCCATTTTTGCCGGAAATGTAAAATAGCGTTACCATAGAGAAGTGAAGTTACCTACAGTTGTCTATTCCGGATTAAGTTAGTGATGGGGCATCGCGGCAATCGCGACACTCCCGCCGAGGAAGATTAACATAGCATGGACATCAGGCCGCTCGTCCATTCTCTGATTTTTATCAGAGCTCGAGCAGCCGAAGCTCGCTTTGGTCGTGAGTCGGATGGACTATCTTCAGTCATATCATTCATCTCTTCAGCATCCCTCCAGTTCACCTCTTGGTTTACTCTCGGAACTTTCTCCATTTCTATCTCCTCTTTATCCGCCGTCCCTTCGGCCATTTCTCTTTCTAATTCTTCAGCCAACGCAAGCTCATCTATCTTGTGCTCAGTCTCAGTACTATTCCGCTGCAATGGTTCAGCTAACTTTTCCTATTGCTTTCAGTGAAGGTTATTTCTTGTACTTCCACTTCGCTACCGATAGCCTCCTTTCCTTTTGCAAATCATCATTTACCTTAGATGAATTTAATGTGGGTGAGACACTTTCTTCTTCTATCTCTAAAGGATATAACTGGGTTATTGATCTAGTATAAATAGTGTTGCCAACTTTAACCACTCTACATAAACCATCCGCTCCTTTTAACAGTGAAACTATCCTTCCGACTTTCCAGCTTTCCCTATTCTTGTCACCTTTAATTTGAGCGATCTGACCTTCTCTTGGTGGTGCCGATGCGGTTACACGAGGATTTCTATGCGATTTCCAATATCTTTCGCGTAGCGTAGGGAGATAACGATTGATGAAAATGTCCTTGAATTCATTTAACATGATTCTTGACCTTTTCCAACTCTTTACCAGCTCGACTTTTGTCATAGTTCCCTTAACCATAGTGTTCTCAAGAGTATCCTTCATACAATGCTTTACCATCGCAACCAATCTTTCATAAAATCCGCCAAACCACGGAGCTAATTCTGGTATAAACTTCCATCTTATTTTATTCTCTACACAGTAAGACTGTGACAGTATTTCTGACATAAGTTTGTTAGCAGATATCATTCTGTGTAAAGCTAATAGTCCTTCTTCTGATGTCAGATCATTGACGACTTCTAAGTGTATGGCTCTTGTTGCCAGGCAGGTAAATAAGGCTATACACCTTTTACTCTTTCCGTTAGAAGCGTTGACAAGAAGTGGTCCCATATAGTCCCATCCAGTAAAGGTAGGCTTGCTGAACTTTACTCTCACTGCAGGCAGTGCTGGTGTTTCTGATAATATTTTCTGTGTAATCACAATTTCTTGGTATAAGTATAGGATATCTTCTGTCAAAGGATAAATTTGCATTTCCTATTCTACCTTTGCACCTTATTATGCCATCGATATCTTTAGACAACTTTAAATTACGGCTCAAATCAGTTTGCTGGCCTTTTATTTCCTCTGGAAAATGTTCTGTCTGTATTCTCTTAATTTCACATAATGTACTACCTTCCAAAAAATGTTGTTGTATGCTTTCTTTATTTTTATTATGAGCTTGTTTGTCTCTTTTATATGTGTCTTCTTCAACTGTTTCTATTTCTCTATCCTTCCCTTGTGTTATACCTTGATCTGTAGTAATTGCTTCTAAATCCTGAATCATGAGTTGATCATCATTCGTAAGACCCTCCCCGGCCAATAAAGAAGTGGCTTTATCGGTTTGAGCAGGCCATAAATCGGGTTTTTGTAGCAGGAAATTTGGTCCATAAAGCCATTTATTCATGTCAATATTTGCGTTTTCTGTTCTGGTGGCTACATCCGCAGGATTTAAATGTGTTGGTACGTATCGTACAGTTAAGTTCTTGTTTTGCTTTATTTCTTCTATTCTCCTTGCTACAAAAGGTGTTAGAAGTTTATTTGTATGAAACCAATTTATAACTATCTGACTATCTGTCCATATAATTTCACGTGTAACATTTAATTGAATAAACTTTTTTACGAAGTTAATCAAACGGCTTCCAATTACTACACCTAATAACTCTAAACGCGGAATTTGTAAATTTTCCTTATTTTTCAAAGGTGTTAGTCGTGATTTGCCAATAACAAAGCTCATGTGATTGTCTTGTACAATGTAAACAACAGCTGAATACGCTTTTGCCGAAGCGTCGGAAAAACAATGTAACTGACAACTTTTATTTCTTGGATCTACTGTGAAACATCTATTCATTTTAATATCCTTTATTTTTTCTAGATTTTCCTTAGCTTTTGACCATCTAATAATCATTTCTTCGGATAAACTTTCGTCCCATTTGACTTTTAATTTCCAGAGATCTTGTAATAATACTTTAGCTGGTAACAAGTGCGGTATCGTATATCCATGAGGATCATTAACAGAAGCTGTAGTCTTTAATATGCCTCCTTTTGTATTTTCGTTGGCGGTTTTGAACGATCTTAATTGAAGCGTATCATCTCCAAGATTCCAATCGAGCCCTAGTATTTTGACTATTTTATCCTTGCCAGTGTCTGGAATATACTTTATTAAGTCTCTAGAGTTCGAACTCCATTCTCTCATATTCATTGATATTTCTTTAAAGGTTTCTTTGCACTTCTTATAAAGTTCTATGGCCTGTTCAATGCTAGAAGTTCCAGTTACCATATTGTCCACATATATGTCATCAGCTATCTTTCTTAAAATTTCGTCCTTTGATTTTTGTAAATGATGTTTAATAGTGGCATTGAGTAGAAATGGACTCGATACTACCCCAAATGGAACTCTTGTAAACCTAAAATGTTGGATATTATCTTTGGTAGCAGGTTTATTGATGTCCTTTAACCATAAAAATCTTGTAACATCTCTGTCCTTTTCATTAAGTGCTATCTGCAGAAAAGCTTTTTCTATGTCGGTTGATATTCCTATTGGGTGGCATCTAAACTTGATAAGAAGTCCTGCTAAATCTTGCAACATCAATGGTCCACAATATAAACATTCATTTAAACTCCTGCCATCCCTTAATTTTGCTGAGGCGTTATAGACAATTCTAGTAGGTTTTCCTGGAACTTTTACTCCGTGATGAGGTATGTAATGAATTGGGTGATCAGTTTCTTCTCTATTAGGTACTTGTTCTATTATGCATTTATTCAACTGTTCCTTTAATGTCTCATCATAGGATTTTAATGCATCCGCATCTAGTCGCTTTAATAAACTTAGTAAGTGTCCATATGCAAGTCCGAAATTTGACGGTAAATTAGGAGGATATTCGTTCCATGGCTAACACACAGAGTATCTGTTGTTCATCAATTCTGTGTGTTCATTAAAATGCTTGATAGCTACCTCATCGCGATTTATCTTAGGTCCACAATACCAATGGTTAAAGATAAAGATATATTTATTTGTGTAAACATGTCTAACATTATACATATAAATTCCCACAAGAAAAAAATATATTTCCACTATCCAAAGGTGGATCTGGTTTGTTTACCTTGTCTTCAATTATATTTTGAAAATATGTCACAACAGTTAATTCATCCAAATACAGATACATATAATTTTTATTGTGTTACATAGGTAAGCAAATAGTTGTTACACGTTTCCAAGATTGTACACAGCTATTACCCACCATACATTATGGCCATTCAAAAATTATTGTATGTCATTACATACAATCAATATTGAGTAGGTCAGTAAAATTTTATAACATAAACATAGCACAATCAAGGAGAAAATTAATAAAATAACAATTCAAAATACAGCACTTTAGAATTAACGGTCATTTTTGAAACTAACAACCAAAGTATATTATCATTTGTCTAATAACAATTGAAATAATTGCTTTTTGTAATTATGCAAATCTAAATCTCTAACAGTCTCTGTTATCCATGGATGTATCACCAACTTTTCCGGTTGGCTTATTATTACCTATGAAACAGCAATCAGCAATATTTGCGCAGTGATCGCGCGATCACCGCGCGATTAATCACTTAACGTCAAAAAAAAAATATCGTATTATGTATGAATTTTGCATTTGCAGATTGCTAATCGATCGCTGATTGTTCTAATGCACTCATTGCTACGATGACGATAAAGTAGCAATCGCTGAAACTAATTAAATATGACCTTTAACAAAAATAACTTAACTTTGTTCTCAAAACCATACTAAATACGAAACCACCAAACGAAAAATGCATGTTTTAATAACTGATTGCTCCACAGAGGCAGCACTATTGCTAGATTGCTATTTGACTTGACTTATTCTGAGTTGACGTTTGAGAAGCAAATATTGCGCAATTATCGCGATCGCTCGGCTTCTGCAAGATACGTAATCCCGGTGCGGAAAGGATCCATCCTAACTCAGATTCTACTAAATACAGGTTCTCAACTAACTTTTCTTTTCTTGTTGCTATTTTATTACATTAATTTGAACACATCCCCTCAACAATATATTTTAATTCAATTTTTAAAAACATTTATTCTTTACATCCCCTTAATATATATTCTGAGATGCATCTCCCCAACAAACTTTGCACTGCATCTCCTTTATAACATAAATGTAACCTCTAAAATAAATTATACAGAGCCTTATAACTAAGAATACTAAACAACCTTTGCATACACAAGATACTACTGCTAACTTTCTCTACACTCAGCAATTGTTGTAGCTTGCTTTGTTTTATACAAAGCAGAATTATGCGCGTCCATTATTTGACTTTCCTTTCCATATCTTTCCTCGAGGGTTGATACTGCTATTTAGTAATTCTTGTTCGTGGAGTTTAATCCATTGATTAATTTCATCGCATCTCTCTTTAGGGAAGCTTTCTGATATAAAAGCTTTTCTACTCCAGGTAAGTTGCTTTGATCTATATTAGAACGAAATTGATCCCAGAACTGATGCCATTCAAGTGATTTTCCTTCGAAGTTAGGCAACTCAGCTTCGGTAATTGTCCAGTGAATGCAGGAGCGCTTGAAACTGGTTGCGTAGAGGTTGATGCAATATTTTTCGCTACAGTCTTAATCTTGACATTCAATTCAGCAAGTGTCTCTTCACCCTTAAGTTGTATTGACGTTAACTCAGAGACCTCATCCACATCGGGGTCTACAGCTTTATTAATTTATCTATAATATGTATGTATTTATAAATTATATAAGTATGTATATCAGTTGTCTGGTTACCATAACACAAGCTCTAAGCAGAACTTAACTTGGGATCAGATAACCGTGTGTGAGTTGTCCCAGCATATTTATTTATTTATTATTATTACTGAAATAGTTCGGCTTCAAATGTATTCAAAATTGTCTGCAATTTGGATGCAGTTATTTTGCTTCTTCTTCTTTATCTGCACTGAGTCTGATACTCAGAGCATGATTTACTAAATCATTTATCTCATTGGCAATATGGGAGGTTGTCCCTTATTATTTAAAAATAATTGGTCCACTTTGCTGTGTGTTTTTGTAAATATAAAATATAATCTGATTTTCTGTCATCTCTATACTAGAGAAAATACTGAACTATACAATGTTCCCAACTTGTACCATATATTAAACATTCACTCAGTTTAAACATGTTCTAGTTTATTAATATAATATATCTAATACACAATGACACATATAGTAAGCCTAATACACAATGACATTACTCATTGAATAAATAAATGAATTCCATACTAAATCTGTCAGGTTTATATGGGTTGATTTAATTGTGTTATTACTCCTTTACACACCAAACAAATTAACAAATTAAAATATGTACAAAGTAGTGAAGACCTTATTACAAGTAAATAATAGTATAGTAGCTCTTGTTAATAAGAGGCAATAAGTCTCTAAACAATAACTATACACTTTGTATTCAATTTCTCAGACAAGACAGTTCCTTTATATGGGTTATGGTTTCCCACGATTGGCTTTGTTGCCACATATATAATAAATTTGGATTGAACTTACTTGCTTCAACAGGTGAGTTGAATTAAATGAACTTTCAACTATGTGTACTTGTTTCCTTTATCTCATGTGGCCGTTTCTCAATCCAGCACTCTGGGCTCGTGACAATACTTCATAGAAGTGCCAACAAATGAGTTGAAGCATGCTCATTTATTTTAACTTTATGCAATAGAAACTCAAGTCAAATCACAAGGTTCCAATTCAACACTTAAGTATTCATCAGCAGTTGTGAATGGTAAGTATATAATTTGTGCTCTAATTACCTATTGTGTTCTAATAAACACATTTAAAGTGGCACACCCATTTCCTACCTACACTATGCTTAAAACACACAGTCTATTCATGTTATGTATAATTCACTCACTGACTTATTATAATTTTGCTAAAATGAGTTGTATTATGAATGTACCTCCGTGAATTCAATTTTTAAGAAAGTTATAACTTGCTACTTTTATCTACTTATACGCTGTGTGGTATATTATAATGTCTGTACTCATTGGCTGCGTGTAACACAGGTAATATGTACTTACGAACCCGCAATCTTACGGATAACACTCAAGATTAACTTTAACATGGAAGTTCTGTACTTATTTGTGCACATAATTTTACGTCTGCCGTTTCGTCAAGTTAAAAAGAAAGATTACCTGTATTTGCTTGTAGTTGAACAATGAACTCACACAATTTGTCTCAAATACCACTCAAATCCCAACAAGGATCTCACTGTAGTTAAAACTTATATTTTTACTTCGTAAACACTTCGCCATCATAATTTTCTCTGTCAAATTTTTTCCGTTTCCCGCGATATTTCGTTTCATTACACAGATTACACTCGATCAAAAGAATAAATACCTTGCTTTAAATTATATATAATTATCTATTTTTCAATTTTATTATAAAGGTTGTAAAATAAAGTGATTCCGGTTAATTAAAATAGTTTGTTAAATTGAAGGTGTTTAGTGGCGCCATCTCTTTTAGTACTTACGATTTAATAGTAATTTCAACAGAACTCGTTAGATGGCGTTGGTATCATCAAATATGAAAGTTTATGATAAGTTTCAAATAAATAAATATAGAACATAGCGTTCCATATATAGCGTACGAATCGACCGCTCGCTTCTTGGATGCATAATGCCTGATGCACTCTTTGATTTATTTGTTAATCCCAGCATCTCCACCATGTTTTGTAATGCATAGTAAGAGGGGGCAATGTAACTCTTGGAAATTGAGATAATCATCATTGATGTAAATGAATAACCCCTTGAGGCAATTTATGATGTAAATTGAAACAGAAACCTCTCACCACCATTACAAAATTAAAATTTAAATATAATGATCAAATTACACTATACATCCAGAATTAAAGAAGCAAAGAGTCGAGTCGTACCTGTTATTATTGATTGATGGCTGTCAGAGTCTGGTCCAGAACTAATTGGCCTCCGCTACTGCTCATTCAGTGCTTTGGCCCCTCTACGCAGATAACCCTCCTTACTCCAACACCTGTAGTGTAATTAAATACACATGAACACCAATTACCACCACATTTGCCAGGGAACAGGAAATTAAAGGGGGACCATAAATGATTGGTTACAGGAAGTAATTGATATGTCATCTCCCTTTGTTAGGAGAAAGTCTAGGTCAAATCTCATACTTATAAAGTACCTTAACTAAGGATTTTCTAATACCTATGCGCGCTTCACTCACTCTGTCGTGAGGCAATACACCTTGGCCAAGGATTTTCAGGTGCCTCTTTAGTGCGGCAGTTGGGACTGGTATCAACATACCAGCCCCCTTTGGCAGATTCTTCCCCCTTCCCTTTTCTGAAGGGGTTAACCCCCCTCTCTTTCAAAGGGGGTTAAAGACACCCTATCATTGCGACTGCACTGCCAACAATTTCAAACAGTCGCACCTACGGGACTGGTATCAACATACCACCCCCTTTGGCAGATTCTTCCCCCTTCCCTTTTCTGAAGGGGGTTAACCCCCCTCTCTTTCAAAGGGGGTTAAAGACACCCTATCACTGCGACTGCACTGCCAGCAATTTCAAACAGTCGCACCTACGGTTGGGCACCAGGTAGCCCAACAGGCCCTAGACTTATTAACTGAATTACGCTCATATTCAAGAAATAATATTTCCGTACTACTTTCCGATCACGTTATCCACGCCAACACATATAGATATTAAGAACACATAAGCAATTCGGTCAGAGAAATTAGAGTCATGTGGGTACGGCGTGTAACTACAAGGTAGGTACACGGAATTCATAAATTACATAAAATATGTGAGACAATGAGAAAGTCTGACAGAATGTGTGGTATACTTAGCTTAAACCTCGAAAGCAGGATTGTTGCACTTCCAGATCACCACTAACTTTCAACAGGTCGAATCGGGGCACGCGCCGACCGCCATTTTTGCCGGAAATGTAAAATAGCGTTACCATAGAGAAGTGAAGTTACCTACAGTTGTCTATTCCGGATTAAGTTAGTGATGGGGCATCGCGGCAATCGCGACAACTGTGAACATTAAACAGTGGTGGATATTTTGCCTACCTTTGGCTGTTTATGTTTACTCTATTTGTAATTCTTGTTCACAAATATGAACAAACGTCAGTTGCTTTTTGGAGAAATTGTAATTGTTTATCATGCGAGTAGGATCTTAAAATCATTTTTACAATTCATATTTTTTATAAACTAGCTGAAGCCGGCATTTCCTAACTGACTACTTCTGAGAAGAAATGCCGGAACAAACTCAGGGATTATCGTCTCTTTTAAAGTACAGACATTATCTCAATATTTTTGTGCAACAAACCATGCAAAATAACACTTGGGCTAGCCTTTTGAAGAAAGTGCTAGTAATTGTCTGGGTAAACTGCAGCCACTGCTTGTAGTTTATTTGAGTGTTGGGGAATTGTAACGGTGCGACTTTACTTGGCGTATTTGGGAAAATAATTGCGTGTTCGTTGCATGCAACCTGCAATAGGGATGACGACAGCATAAAAAAAATGACAATCTGTTTAGTCCGTCTTGTAGATCGGCCAAAAATACGGGACACGTATTTTTTGCTTGATCAAATTAACAAAAAAATACAAAGATAAAGAGCAACAAAGTTCCGAAGTGGGGGTTTTTGTCGTCACCGCCCTGGAAAAATTGTATCTAATCGTGACGTCACGCGCAACTTCAACGCACTGTATCGTTGTCATTTTTTGTTTACGAGAAAAAAGAAAAAATACGTGTCCAAAATTTTTTAATAATCTAACTGACGGACTAATTACTTTTTTTTCGTCGTCTCGCCTATTATAGTTGAGTATAGTTTGTATTACCTAGTAACGCAAGTATTTTAATAAAAACGTCAAATCATTTATTTCCACTGGACCAAAAAAGGCACTTTGGAACGTCATTTACAAAACAAAAGTGAATCTACTTGCCCATTCCAAAATGTTTTTTCGTATGGAAGAGAAAGGGCAAGAAACGTCTCTATTTATTTATTTATTTTTATTTATTTTTTTGGGAAAACAAACAATTACACACAGTTTCTTATTTAAAAAATCTTAAGTATCTAATGTTAATAGCTTATGTGTAACTCACAACGTTATCCACAAGTTACCCGATTTTTTTTTATAAGATTAAGTAGGCATGCGAGTGAACTTACATAACCTTATAAAATTTATTAACATTACAGTCTGTTAATAAATCATTTTAATTTGTTAATTTTTTTATTACATTATTTCGAAATTTTTTAGGTGTAATGTAAATAGGTCTATGTCCGAAAAAAATGAGTTATAATTATTTGCCATGCGATGTAGAGGTGCGCGAACTCCAGCATTAGTGCGGCACGATGGAATGGCAAATAGAGGGCGAGCGCGCACCTCACGTCTTACAACAGTTCTAGGTACAACATAACTTAAATTATTTACCAAATCAGGGCAGTCATAATATCTGCCGCTACATATGTCATATTAAATTTCATCTCTAAGTAAAGGCGTCGACTTCAAGTCCATCAACTTAAAATCACTATAGGGCCCTTTAGAACTCAAACTAAGTCGGCATCGGTAACGTGCAGCTTTGAGAAATTTGAGCTGCACATTTTCTAAGCTTTTTACGTATTTTTTGTACAAAGGGCTCCATATCGATACAGCGTTGTTGGATAGGTATTTAAAAATGAAAAGGAGTTTACTAAAATCAGTTTTTGATAATGTCAATAATATCGGAAATAATCGCTCCAAAAGGAAAAATTAAAGCGTCCCCCCCCCTCTAACTTTTGACCCGTAGGTTTAAAAAATATGAAAAAAATCTGGAAAGTAGAACTTTATAAGTACTTTCTAGGAAAATTATTTTGAACTTGATAGAAAGAACAGTTTTTGTACAAAAAAGACAAAAAGGTTGTACAATATAATTTCTGCGTACTTAGTATGTCAACGTAAGAAATAGCCTTTTTTTTTACTTATAAGTGGGAACACTTGTTGTGACGGACGGGAAACTACGGAACCCTACATTGAGCGTGGCCCGACACGCTCTTGGCCGGTTTTTTATAATTAATATACCCTATGTCACTCCCAGAACTGAGACGAATTCAATAACACCTTTTTTTTTGGTGAGTGTGAAATTATCAAATAACTTCTCCCGTCCGTATCAGACTTTTACTGACTAAAACCCACTCATGTTCCTTTGGTTCCTCTTTATGTTCCGGGGCCACGGTGACATATTATAACTATTTCACAAACAAAGGCGTTGGCCTTAGAGGGCCCCTTCACGTGCTGACTGCTCTTTGACATAATTATGTCGAAATCCGCTAAACGTTTTAGGCTGTAGAGCGTGCCATAGAATGAGACATACATAATTTATAGACCTACATAACACTTTCTACAGTCGGCTAAAAATATAAATCGCAAAAGTCACATTGGGACTTGCTCGTATTCAAACTCATAATAATAACAGCATCCATGTCAACTGGCCATGGTGATATCTGACATATACATATTCGTTTAAGTCGCGATGTCCTTACGGCATCCATACTAATATTATAAATGGGAAAGTGTGTCTGTGTGTCTGTCTGTATGTTTGTCTTTCTTTCACGGCAAAACGGAGCGACGAATTGACGTAATTTTTTAAGTGGAGATAGTTGAAGGGATGGAGAGTAACATAGGCTACCTTTTATCTCTTTCTAACGCGAGCGAAGCCACGGGCAAAAGCTAGTAAAATATATATCAAAAAAGTATCTATTGGAACTTGTCCGGAATTGAACTAATTATACTCATAGAACAAAATTTATTATTTACCTCCACCAAACAGGTAAATGCAAATAAAACTCCTGCTCTATTTTGTAGAGAAATAATCTTATATGCGTTGTTACAACTTCACCAGGCGCTTTAGAATTTCTTGAGTTCGTAAATACCTATATTGTGAGTAAATGTGAATTTCTTTGATTTTTATTCAGCTTTTTTGTGTGATAAATTAGGTGTTCAAAGTTTTCTATTTCCTGATATTTTTTGCGTTCTGTTTTGTCATCGTAGCATTCTATTTCCTGGTGCGTTTTGTTTTTTATTCGGACGCAAGGAGCCGAAATAAATAAGAACTGATTAAATATGAGAAATATTATTATATGTAAAAAAAAATATTGTGGGAAAGTATTAAACCATCGAACACACGTGATTCGAGACACAACAGAAAGACAATAGGGCTGTCGCTTGGTCGTCGAAAGGTTAAAACCCCTTAAAAACTATTTACACTGTTTTCTGGCCAAACGGTATCTTTCGTCGATAAAATGACTGGCTGGTTTTTGAACCTAAATGTCGTTACTATTTTTGATTTCATAATTAATTCATAAATATTGTAAGCTAATCGCAAGAGCTAATTGTAATTAGGGTAGTCGGCAGGGTGTTTTATTGTTTAGTGCACTATTACATGGACAAAATTTATATAGGGCGGGCTTCCCAGTGTGCACTTCAATTAAGATCGAATTTTATTATATGTTGTTCTTTGTATTACACGGATATTTTCTAATAAATATTTAAACTATAGTAGAAAATGACAAGTTCTTCAAGTAGGTTAAATTTCATTAGAATACATTCATTGGTATTCAAGAAAACCTCAATTGTATATGACGGCCCTGGATACTTATCTGCTTTGCCCACTGTACGTGTGTATGTGTATTTTGTTAAAAACGAACGTCAGAAGTTAATTAATCGAATATCTATTAAGTAGAGCTGATCAGCGCTACTTTACAGCAGATCATTAATCAATTTATTAACAATAATTAATGCACTCAGAATAATATTGGAATGCGAAACAGGTGTCGCTGAATTTTAAGCTCGTTTGATAGTTAGCAAATTATTTGGCAGGATAACAAATAGCTCATTAAGAATGGAGCTCATTTCAAACTATTTTGTAATGTAATATCGCTTACTATACATTTCGTATAATATGTACGGTTTAGTGCGTGTGCTGCCGCTGGGATTTGCTTGGTCCGGCCGAAACAGATACTTCATTATTATTAACATTTTGAAGTGGTGTTCGGGCAAATTAGTGACCAAAGGAAATAAACTGTAGTCACTGTATTCACTGTAGTCGCTTATAGGGTGATAAGTTACGAGTTAAGTTAGGTACTATAGTATATGTTAATATTTTATGTTAATTTGTTATAAATAATAAGTACCTATCTGCCGCATTAGGCATGTCCTGTAATGGTAGATTTAAGGTTGTGTGACACACACAAAATAAAATAAAATTGCACACATTTTCTTAAGTTATGTTCACTTCTCAGTTAATAAAATAATACAGGCATAAGAACAATCGATAATAAAGATCGGTACCTATTATAAATGTGCATGCATGCATCGGTATTTTAAATATACAGCCTATGCTCAATTACCACCACCGCCACAGCTCCTTAATATGCATCGATATCAGATATAACTTGCGATTAAAATTTCACCAACAGTCGAATCAACAAAGGAAGGCTTTTTTTTTTGGTGAGTGGGAAATCATCAAATGACTGCTGCCGTCCTGGGTGCGGCGGGAGGGCGTGTCAGACTTTTACTGACTAAAACCCACTCATGTTCCTTCAATTGCCCTTTATGTTCCAGGGTCATGGGTTACCGTGACCCTGGGTTACCGTGCTGGGGTTGCGGAATGTTTATAATAGTTATATTATAAACATTCCGCAAACCCAGCAAACAAAGGAAGGCTTTAAAAAGCAGCTAAAGCTCGTTCAGTATTTAGCAAAATCTAAGGTACTAATTCAATAGGAAGTTTTGAACTTCAGAAATTGGAATTAAATCGACTTTACGTACTAGTACTCTGGTTTACGCGGCTTGATTGGAGATCCACCCCAACTTTGCTAGGAAAAGTCTAAGTAAATGGTATTAACTCCATCTTGAATAAATAATAATATTCCATATTTAACATGTTACTACAAATTTCTTCTGAAAAAATTCCAAGCCCTATTAATGCATTTCATTTCCGCACTCTTTGCGAGATATACGTATTTATCGTACCTATCTATTACGTATATCATAAGTATGCCATATTAATTTTATGCATGATGAAATGTACTGTTATTGGCCCATAGGCATAATATCCTCCATTGCAATTTCCGCCTATAATTTGTCATTTTTCATATAATTTATTGTCATTGAAAAAAGTTTTGCTGAAAGATACTCAACTTTGGGTTCACCAGTGTACGACATAATTCATGCTTTGTTTTATAAATCATGTGTGTATGTGTTTGTGTATATTTTGTGCAATAAAGAATAAAGAATTCATCAGCGCCATATTTTTACACGCCGGTTAGAAAATACTTCAATATTTTTATACTAAAATAAAAATGTGCCGATCTAACCCCGAGACTGTTGGTCGCAAAATTTTCATTACGGTATACAAGATATTGCAATAAAAAGGGCCAAGCTACTTCAAGTCAGTTTTCCACTTTTTTTACGGAAAACCCCTAAATTTTATACGCAGCGCTCCTAGCGTAAATGTCACATCAGGAAATTCTACCCCCAAGTCAAACGATGGACGTATTTTTTACAAATTGACAATATTTATTGGTTCTTATGTCAAGTGAATTGATATGAATGGCTTTTTGGTATAAGTGAGGTGGTTTTTATGTTGGAAATGTGAGTTATAATGTGGGAAACTGGGACAGTCAAGTTGGTAAAGTTTTTGGTTTCGGTTCGGTTAGCAAATCAATACTAATATTTTAAATGCGAAAGTAACTCTGTCTGTCTCTTCTTCACGCCTAAACCACTGAAACGATTTGAATGAAATGTTGTTACAGATAGTCTGGTACTAAAAAAAGGATATAGGACAGTTTTCATCGCGGCAAAAGCTAGAAAAATATAATACTGTGAAATATTTCACAATACTTTGTGTTATTTATTTATTTAAAAAACTTTATGCACATGTAAAAAAAACAATGCACAACGGCGGACTTAATGCCTTGGGCATTATCTACCAGTCTACCTTAGTTATTATTTGTTATTCCTACCGGTATAAAATAAAATAATTAATACTAGCAAACTTAATAAATAAAATATTATCTGCAGGTAAGTACTAAAGTAGGTAACAAAACAAACTGTTAACATTAACAAACACTTAACAAAAACACCAACCAGAATTAATGGAACCCATTAATTACTTTAAAATAATTTTGTTTTGTCAAACAATTAGGCCACTTAAATGCTAAAGTTCAGGAAATATTGCCTGAATACAAATTGTAATGGACCGTTAACGCGAATAGGGCGACTAATTTATTAAATCATTTGCAGTGTAGGTGGTAGGTTTTGTTATTAAATTAGTTTTACTTAATCAGGCTGTATAAGACAATGCGGTAATGAGCACTTTATGAACTGTGAAACAGGAGAGCTCTTTGTGCATTTAATTCGAGGATAAATATTGTTTTTATTATAACCACCCTTTTATTAGTATTTACTGTAGGTTTGTTTGTGACCGATGCCCCCCGTGTCTCCGAAAACACGTAAAGCCGTTGGTCCAGGTTGTCATTCGTAAAACTTTGACAGTCGTTACTGGTTAGCCAGAAACTCTGACCAGTCTAACCAAGAGGTATCATGTCGCCCAGTTATTGGTTTGGAGGTCAGATAGGCAGTCGCTCCACATAAAACACCGGTATCCAGCTGAATCCGGTTAGGCTGGCTACCGACCCTAACGCAGTTGGGAAAAGGCTAGGGAGATGTTGATGTTTGTGACCGATGCTTTTAGGCTCGAATTCTGCCGTAAATATGCTGCCTGACGATCTAGTTTATTTTAAACCTTGCACACCTGTCAACAATCGATCAATGGCAATGCAAATAATCCGTAATAAAACAATAGTTAAATAATCTACTAAGAAAAGCAAAATAAATAACAGTTTAGAGGAATAAAAAAAAAATGGTTTGGCGTAAAGTCCCTCATCCCTTTGAAAAGGGAGGATCTTCCGACCATTCGAATGTTGTGTCTGGTGGTTTTTTTTTTCTGGGGAGTTGGAAATCATCAAATGACTTTTCCTTCGGTTGCCCTTTATGTTCCGGGGTCACGGTAACAATTATTAACATTCCGCAACCCCGGCAGGCGTTGGCCCTGTTGAGATCCTTCTCGTGCTGACTTCTCTTTGAGGCGCGCGTGGAACACTAACGCGCCGGGCCTGGTCCTAGCCCGGACCATCGCTCGCCGTCCGCAGACCCGCGCCTACGGTAGTCGTCTTGCAACTCTCGACGTCTACGCCTGGGTCCCTGTCCGGGGCGAGAGACTGCCTCTTGCGCGCCGCCACTTCCTTTGGTGGTGTGGTGTGGTGTGGTTCTGGTGTGGTTCTGGTTGGGATTTCGGCACAATGCTAACGTCCCCGTAACTCTTACATCGCGATATCTATTCAGAAAGAGTTGGTTTGTTTTTTCTTATAAATAGGGTAAAAAGTGGCTCTATCAAATACTTTTTCATCCCACCTATTCGAAAAAGACGACTTTGTTCCCCTTTAAGTACGCCCAAAGTTGGTGTTTTCTATAAGAAACTTTCAGCGGGCAATAAAGACGCTCCAAATTCAAAAAGTGCGCCTAAAAGTAACTTTTAATCGCACTTTTTGAATTTGGAGCGTCGTTGCATGTTTTACGCCCTGTTGTAACTGCGCCTAAAAACTTTTTGAATTGAAACGTGCTGTGGGGAGCAGCACGTTCCAAAACAAAGAGTTGGCGCTGAGGCGCCAAAGAATCGAACGCAAATAATGAATGGCTGGTACGACGGCCAATACCATAGTCACGCCGCGGCTGAATATGATGTTTTGCAGCAAATTATTAATGTAGCTGCTATTATTATCAAGCTATGAATTATCATGATATTATTAAATAGCAGCTACAATAATAATTTTACAATAATGTATGAAGCGCCTTTTATTTTCTCATAGGGGGTGATGAAAAGTAGAGTGTATCACTCGGGCGCAAAATATATTTTTGGCTCGGGCGACGTACTTTGAATCCCTCGCTACGTTCGGGATTCTATTTAAGAATCCCTCGCAAAGCTCGGGATTCTACTCTAGAATCCCTCACTTCGCTCTTGATTCAAAAAACGCCCTCGCCGTAAAAATATTACTTTGCTCCCTTGTAATACAATCTACTATTATTCCTCAGGGATAAAGTGATTGGAATTTTGAACGTGAATAAATGCGAGATGTCTTCAATAGTAGATTTATTTTCGTTAGATATGACGCTTTTGAATCCCATTTTAATATTTTAGCTGTTGGATCCTAGATGTTATGGTTCAAAGTTATGTTTAAATGCTTTGTCAGGGGACAGTGTAATTTTATTATAGGATAATAATAAACATATTTATACAGTCTCAATTTATATTTTTTTATAAAATCGATATTGTTTTTTACCAATATTGTCGTCATAAAAACATTAACATATTTATTACACAATATGGTAACTAATACATGTAAATAGTCTTAACAATTTTAACCTAATTTCTCTAATAATAATTAATAGGTAGGTACAATGGTTATGACTTCGTTAAAATGTGCTTAACTAACTATGACTTTAAAACCATTTGTGGTATAATTTACTTTTCGGCCTAATTTTTAATTGATTTTTAACGTTCTGCCTGGTCTGTTTAAATTCCGAAGTAGTCTTAAATTTTTATTTCAATTCTCAATTTAAAAATTTCTCGTTCCAAATTGATCGTCGGAGGTATTCCGTTTAAATTTCGAAGCAGTCTTATGTTTTTTAATTCTAATTTTAAAAGTCGCTCGTTCTTTTTATCTGTCAAATCGAGAGTCTGAGCTACGATCGAGAAAACTGTTTCCCCTTTGGGGGTAGCTCTGCGGGCTGTTCCTGTTTGCTTCTAGGGCCTTCCAGTTGAGAAGCCAGAAAGGTTGCTGGTCTACAGGTAACTTGAGCAGCCTCTGTACCAGTGCCGCATCACCAAGAGCTTCAAGAGGCAGTCTGACTGTTGTTGTGGTACCGTCTTCCTCACCGAATCTGGAATTTTAAACATAAATTTAAGTTATTAAAGACTATTACTGGCTTTACACACAGACATTAGACTATTTTTTGGGATAAGATAATAATATTCGGAATAATTAGGGAGAGGTCTTAGCCACGGCATGTTGTGGCTAATACAAATGAAATAATTGTTTTTTTAAATAAAAAACCTATTAATAAACCGTTTATATTTTTAGGTTTTTAGGGTTTAGATTACCATCAAATGTTTTTTTATGCAATGATTTATTTAAACTGATGTCTTTAAAGTTTATTAAATTCTTTCTCCGTACTCTCTCATGCCGGTCAAAAAGAAATTCATGTCTGAGTTATAATTATGTATTGTTACACATGAATAATGTAGAGATCAAGTTATTTACTTCTTTATTTTATTTTTTATATAACTGACAAGGCGTCTCAGTGGCGTGTAATTGTTTTTGAAATGAGTGGACAGCGCCTACTTCCGACGTGATATTGTATTACCTGAGTCACCATTAAGAGGCATTTAAAAACGACATTAACAAGTACAAAAAGTGAGTCTAGTTGTCTTCAAGGTAGGTAGGTCGTTTTGTTTTGACTTGAGTAAAATTTTTTATTTGCTAAATTGTATTTGTCGACTAGGCAAAACATTTTTTCCGGTATTCTATTAATTTGTGACACTATGTTGTCTATGAAGCCTTTCGATCGGTATGATAAAACTACAGGCTGATTATTTTTCTCGTGTGACGGGTTCGATTTCCGGTTTAACTATGTAATTAGTTAAATATCTAGGAGTACAATTTAAATTGTGTTTAAAATTCAAATAATATTCTTTCACTAATCTATATAATATAAACAATATTTAAGGTATTTTCCATACATGTGGCATAGCCGTAGAACGCCCTGTTTATTGATTATAGCTGAACCTCGCGGTTTCACCCGCGTTACGTAAGGTTTTTGGTTACTGCTTCGCTCCCGTGGGACATAGCGTGTTATTATATAGCCTATGTTACTCAGGGATAATGTAGCTTTCAAACGAAAAATTTTTTTTTTTAATTCTGTCCAGTAGCTTTTGAGTTTATTCGTTATATACAAAAAATACATAAGCTCTTTATTATATAAGTTTAGACTAGTATAGATACTTAGAAGATAATTTACCTGTTTCCCAGTCCTGAGGCTGGTGGTGGAACAGTGGTTGGCTCGATGTAGGGGAAGCCTATGGGCAGTCTACCAGCATACGGTGACCTTTGGGCCAGGCAGCTGATGAGGACAGCAGAGAATACTATGATGGTCTTCATTCTGGAGTTCTGGAAGAACAATTAAAGTAGATGGTGTTTAAATTGTATCAGAGTGAGCTAGAGGGAGGGTCACGTTTTTTAGTTGTTTTAGTAGTCGGCTAAATCTATACTAATATTATAAATGCGAAAGTAACTCTGTCTGTCTGTCTCTTTACGCCTAATCTACACCGATTTGAATGGGTACAAATATCTAGTGTCTGGGGCCCGATAAAAAACTTAAGATAATTTTCATCCCGGAAATCCCTTGGACGCGGGAACTATTGTTTCACGCGGCCGAAGTCGCGAACAAAAGCTAGTATTTTATAAAACATTAACCTCTAAATAATATTGGTAGGGGCTAAGATTTTAAAGTAAGGTCTTTTGCTATAAAAACTTATCTGTTTTTTGTCAGATTAATTATAACTTTATCACAACATTAATATTTAAAAAAATACGAATGAATCTGAAAAACTAATAAAACCAACTAAATAGAATAATAAGTAATTAATACTTGTATAGCTTTTAAGAAAAACCCAGTTGTAAAAAATAGACATTTCTGCTTAACTTGTCTGGTGATTCCCAATAAAAACAAAATATATAAACCTTACCGGCTTAATCCATACTAATATTATAAATGGGAAAGTGTGTCTGTCTGTCTGTCTGTCTGTCTGTTTGTCTTTCTTTCACGGCATAATGGAGCGACGGATTGACGTGATTTTTTAAGTGGAGATAGTTGAAGGGATGGAGAGTAACATAGGCTACTTTTTGTCTCTTTCTAACGCGAGCGAAGCCGCGGGCACAAGCTAGTATAAATATAAATCTCAAATTATATAGATTCTCTGTAATTTAATTTATCACAAGGTCTGTTGACCTCAAAAACCGCAAATTGATAACAAACCTGACCTCACGTCACCCATTATTATTATTTCTTCATTTTCTTATCACAAGACATTCATAATTAAAACATGTTTGAGAACTACAGTTATTAAGACCACATTATTTAGTTATCATAACATTGTTTATTAAAAATCATAAATCACATTAAAAAGAAATTTGTTTATCTGTTCACGTGTGAGTATTTTAAATGGTTGTTAACCCGTCGTTTGCTTAACATTAGGTCGTTTGCTTAACATAACCCTTAGCATTAGGGCGTGTATCTACATAATATATGCTAGATTTTTAATACTAGCCTATTCTTGCCCTACTAGGCATAGGTACTCTTCTCATACAGAGAAGGTACGAGCATTGATTATCACGTTTATTCAAGACGATGTTCATTGCCGACTTTTTTTAATCATAGGTTCTGGTTCTTTTACCGATGTTATAAAATTGTATGGCAATATAAAGTTGCTACTGTGGTCTAGTATTTGGTAAGAGTGCATATTTTTACCGACTTCACAAAAAGGAGGAGGTACTATGTTCGGCTGTTTGTATGTTTTTTTTTGTATGTTTGTTCATCGATTACTCCGTCAATTTTATTGTCAATGGATTTTCAAAATTATTTTTTTGTTCGAAAGCAGATAGTTCTGAGGTGGTCCCATTGTCACCAAGTTAGGATCTGATGATGGGATCTTAGAGAAACCGAAGGCAACCCTCAAATTTTATAAGCTCACTTATTGTTTTTCGCATATTTTATGAAGTATCTTGTGTATTTGCGTATGGTTGTCACCATCTCAGTTAGCTGAGCTGATGATGGAAGGTACAACTCCTTAACAGTAAGAAGTTACTCGAACAGGCAAGGACTGTTTTAGTAAATTGTTTTGATGTTTGATAGGGCATTTGCCACATTTGGGCTCATGATCATCAAGTCATGACCTGATGCTGCAGTCAGGATAGTCTGCAGAATACCTAACTCCTCGACAAATAACAGCAGATATATCGTGTTTAGGCTCATTGAAAAGGGCTCGATGTGTGGATAAACGTACTGTTAATGAGGAACACCGAAGTACATAGAGACCTGATGCTGAAGCCAGGAGCATCAGAAAAAGTACAAACCTTGAAATTACAGCACAGTAGTCGTGTTTGGGCTCATTTTAAACAGGACTAACATTAACTCGACACTAAAAAGTAAAAAATAAAAAACTTTTTACAAAAAAAAAAAACCGACTTCAAAAAGTAAAAACTTAAAAATAACTTAAATTTCGGAAGTCGGTGGCAACACAAATTGACTGGCAGAAGAAAAGACACCGACTTCCGAAATTTAAGTTATTTTTAAGTTTTTACTTTTTGAAGTCGGTTATTTTTTTTTTGTAAAAAGTTTTTTATATGCAGAAAGTTTAATATGTCCATTAAAATTTCTTCTATTAATATAGAAGCCTATAGATAGAAGAAGATATTGGAGTCAAGATCTGATCCAGCCAGTTCGAGGTCTTTGATCGAGGTCTACCTTTCAGGAGGTCTCCTGTAATCATTTAGTTTTGCCTTAATTTATAAGGCATCATGAGAAAGTCTGATAAAGTAGGCGATAACCTCCAAAGATGACTTGCAAGTGGACTTTTAAAAAAGGTGGACTTTAACTAATTTAAAAATCTTAACAAGAAAAAAATTGTCAGATAATTTTGAACTCACCTTTTAATATTATTTTCTCACTTAAAACACTTGATCACAAGAATAAATTATTTTTAAGTAAAACTTTTATTATTATTAATACTCCCGTGTTCACGCAACGAAGGTAAATAAACTAATGAATGTGATGGCGACAACCGTTTTATATATTATAATGCTCAATGATCGTAGCTTAATAGTTTTACCGAGTGAAAGGGACAGCAGATATTGAGTTTTTTGTTTGTGTGACAAGGATAGTGGTTTACAACCGGTGTGGTAGGTACGTAATGACGCATACGTGCATCGTAGGTTTTTATTCAATTTGGGTGATTCCAAGCTTGGGTTTACGATTTTTTTAATGGAAATCGGTCAGTGACGTAGCTATGTTTTGGCAGGCGGGTGGGATATCCTTTGGTTCTCTAGAAATATATATTTATGAGTCAACCTGCATTAATATTCACGGGAAACTAATTAAGAATTTCATTTGTTTACTTAATGAGCTAGTTCTGTTACGACGAACTTGTTACGCGCAGCGCTAGTAGGGAAACCGCTGACGCGAACTCACGAGGCATGGCGCGTGAGCATTGTTGCCGCTGAAATTGCTGACAAAGGACATGAGGCCCGAAGACACTGTCTACGTGACCGCGCCCGGGCACTTCGTATCCACCATCGATCGAGTCAATTTGATTTTTCATTTAATATTATAACATTGTAATTTTCTTATTCAATAAATTAGTTTGTAATAAATTCGGTTTTTTTTGAGTCCTTCGGCTGCAGTCTACGTAATTGGCGCAGTCGGTAGGATTCCCGGGTCGTTTTGCGATTACCGGTATATCGCACCGCGTTCGCTACGATAGACTTTCAACGTCGTACCGGGATATCCTGAACTACGAGACTACGCCGAAGATCCAGATATCGATACCGCTCAACGAAGACCAGAATGTTCATGTAAGTACACTGAATTTTCTAGTGGTTGCTTGCTTCCTTCCTTTTTGTGTGTAGAATTAATATAATTATCCAAAATTTTTCACCCACGTAAATCAAGTACTTCTAGGTTAATTAGTAGTAGGAATAGTAACATAGATTCTAGACGTAATTTAAACCCTCAAATTGACCCCGAGATGGCAGACTTAGATAACATTTTTAAAGCCCTCCGTTTAGTCCCCGACTTCGACGGGAACCCGAATGTACTTACCAGGTTCATTAAATTATGCGATCAGTTAGTAGCTGAGTTTATTAATGAAGGGCAGCAGGAGTTAGTTCAATTAGCGCTTTTAAATGGCATACTGAATAAAGTTACAGGCCCCGCCGCCCGTTTGATCAATGCTAATGGTATTCCTAATGATTGGGCAGGCATTCGTAGTGCCCTTGTCAATAACTTCGCCGATCAGCGGGATGAAACTGCCCTCTATAACGATTTGGCTTTGCTTACACAAGGTTCGAGCACGCCGCAAGAGTTTTACGAGCGCTGCCAGAATCTTTTCAGCACCGTCATGACGTATGTTTCCTTGCACGACTCCCTGGAGTCAACCGTTACAGCCAAGCGCGATTTATATCGTAAACTGACCTTGCAGGCCTATCTCCGCGGTTTGAAAGATCCTTTAGGTTCACGTATTAGGTGTATGAGGCCAGAGACTATTGAGAAGGCTCTAGAGTTTGTGCACGAAGAAAGTAACACCATGTACTTGCAGAATAGGAACGATAGCTTATCATTGGATAAAAAATCTTCACCCCAAACGCACCCTAACCAACGAAACGACGCTAATTTTAAAATGCCTGCGCAACCAGTAAAACCCGACCTTTATAATATGCCCGGCCCGTCTCGATCGCAGGTCCCTCAATTCATGTTACGACCCATGCCACCTCAGAACCAATTTAGAATGCCTTTCACTCCATATAACATGCAACCACGTGGCCCGACTCGTACGCAACAAGTATTCAGCGCACCACCACCTAATAACCAGGGTAGCCCGGATTTAGAATGCCCCCAAGAAATCAATTTCCGCCGAATAACGGTCCAAAACCTATGAGCGGTGTTAGCCACTTTGTAGCCAGACCCTTACCTCCTACTAACAGCTGGAACTGGGCCCAACAAGGAAACCCACCACCTTCTAATTACCTCAAAACCCGTGACGTTAATGTTAACGAGTGTTCGAGCTATGGAAATGATTTCTATTATCCCGATCAATATGAATATTACTACATGGACCCCTATAACTATGGTGATTATAATGTCGAATATCTGTTTTACAATGACGGTACTTATGACGTCGCCCCGCAACAGACTGACGCGACTAACGATAATAGCAAGCCAGCTCTTACTGACCAAAATCAACCCTCGACTAGTAAGGATTTTCAGAAAGCTTCGAAATCAAACAACTCCGGATAGAATTAAATTTACAGACGCAAAGGCAATTACCATATATTCGTATTCATAATCCTCCATTAAACTTTCTCATAGATACCGGTGCAAACCAATCGTTCATCAGTCCAGAAGCAGTTAATAATTATTTCTCGCGAGTACCCCTTAACTACGATCCATTTGAGGTTACAAACGTTCATGCCACAAGCAGAAGCGAGTACTCTATTACCTTACCGTGCTTTCCCGAATTTGGTGACACAGAATCAATTAAATTATTCGTATACAGATTCCACGATCGTTTTGACGGCTTAATAGGTATGGATTTACTTACTAAATGGGAGGCCAAACTAGATTTAAAAGATCTTACATTAATAACTAAGTTTGCGACCAACCCTATCCAGATATATAACTCCCGAAATTTAAATCTCTATGAGGAAATTATACCAGCGGAAAGTTCTAAATTAATTAAATTACCTGTCAACGCACCAGATGGTGAAGTCTTTGTAGAAGAACAGATCATCTGTAATTGTATCATATCAGAATGTCTTACAACCATTTCTAATAGCCGAGGTTTGGTTGAGGTAACCAACCCTACTAAAAATGATATAATATTCTCACTAGATCATGCTACTCAGGCTACGGTATTCAATGTTGAATGCAGTAGCATCGAACACATGTCACCACGCGCTAAAGATGTTACAACGCGGTTACGTACCGATCACCTAAATGAGGAGGAAAAAGCAAATTTATTAACCCTATGTTCTAAATATGCCGACGTCTTTTACATCGAGGGAGAGGCTCTGACATTCACTAATAAGATAAAACACAATATTAAAACAACCGACGAAATCCCAATATATACAAAAAGTTACAGATACCCATTCATACACCGGCAAGAAGTTAGCGACCAAATAACTAAGATGCTAGATCAAGGAATCATTAGGCCGTCTGAATCCGCATGGAGCTCTCCAATTTGGGTAGTTCCAAAGAAGGCCGATGCCTCCGGTAAACAGAAGTGGCGTCTAGTCGTTGACTTTCGGAAGCTTAACGAAAAGACTATTGACGACAAATACCCTATCCCAAATATCACTGATGTTCTGGACAAATTAGGCAAGTGTCAATATTTTACAACCCTCGACCTAGCATCAGGTTTCTATCAGGTGGAAATGAACCCTAATGACATCCCTAAGACCGCCTTTAACGTCGAGCATGGACACTTCGAATTTTTGAGAATGCCCATGGGACTTAAAAATTCCCCTTCCACGTTCCAACGAGTAATGGACAACGTACTAAGAGGGCTTCAAAACATAATATGCCTAGTATACCTTGACGACATTATTGTATTCAGTACATCCCTCCAGGAGCACATGAACAACCTGGAGAAAGTGTTCCAAAGGTTAAGGGAATCTAACTTCAAAATCCAGTTAGATAAATCAGAGTTCTTAAAACTTGAGACCGCGTACCTAGGACATGTCATCAGTACCGAAGGTATAAAGCCCAATCCAGATAAAATCCGTGCTATCCAAAATTATCCCATGCCTAAAACACCTAAAGAAATTAAACAATTCCTTGGACTCTTAGGCTATTATAGAAAATTCATTCCGGACTTCTCCCGTATTACCAAACCCCTGACACAATGCTTAAAGAAAGGAAAGAAGATAACACTAGACTCAGAATACATTAACTGCTTTGAGAAATGTAAGACTTTACTGACAAATGACCCCATCCTTAAATATCCCGACTTTGACAAAGAATTTATTTTAACCACTGACGCCTCTAATTTTGCAATCGGTGCAGTGCTGTCACAAGGATCAATTGGTTCAGATAAACCCGTAGCATACGCTTCACGGACACTTAATGAAAGTGAAGTAAATTACAGCACAATTGAGAAGGAATTGTTAGCCATCGTCTGGGCAACAAAATACTTCCGACCGTACCTTTTCGGACGCAAATTTAAAATAGTAACAGACCACAAACCATTGCAGTGGGTCATGAGCCTCAGGGAACCAAATTCAAGATTAACCAGATGGCGTTTAAAATTGAGCGAGTACGATTTCACTGTTATTTATAAAAAAGGCAAACATAATACCAATGCCGACGCTCTTTCTCGTGTCGAAATCTGTAACGAGGAGGTCAGTTCAATGATTGCAAACGCGACTGACAGACCACCGTCTTTAGCTAACTCCAACACCCTGACAGCACATACCTCGGAAGAGAACCCTATACTCGAAGTACCCATTACTGACGAACCACTTAACAAATTTCACCGACAGCTTTGCCTGACCGTAGTAGGTGACTTTAAAAAACGAACTACTGTGACCAAGCCATTCGAAACCCACACTCGAACATCCGTTCAGTTATCTGAATCCAACCTAGAGGAAGAACTGGTTAATGCTATTAAAGAGTATGTTAACCCCAAGATCAAAACGGCCCTGTTAATAAATCCACCTCTTGCATTGTACACTATAATCCCCCTGCTACAAAAACATTTTAAAAATTCATCTATGAAATTGGTATTAGCAAAAAAGGAACTAGAGAACATTAAAGAATATTTGAGACAGCAAGAGATTATCCGTCATTACCACGAGGGCAAAACAAATCACCGTGGTATAAACGAGTGCTTTTTAGCACTATCTGTAAAATATTATTGGCCCAAAATGCGAGAAAACGTAACTAAATTCATAAATGACTGCACAGTATGTGGACAAGCAAAATACGATAGAAACCCCATAAAACAAAAGTTTAATATAGCACCTCCAGCGACAAGACCTTTTGAAATAATACATATGGACAGCTTTTCAGCCCAAAACGAAAAATATGTAACATTCATAGACGCCTTCTCAAAGTACGGTCAAGCCTACCTCCTACGAGATGGAACTGCGGTTAGTATCATACAAGCTTTACTAACTTTTAGCACGCATCATGGCTTACCACTAACCATCATTACAGACCAGGGGACTGAATTCACCAACCAGATGTTCTCCGAGTTCTGCAAGGTGCACAAGATAATTCATCATCAAACACTAGCATACTCACCAAACGCTAACGGAAATATTGAACGTTTCCACTCCACTATATTGGAACATCTCCGTATTTTGAAACTAAAATACAAAGATGAGCCAGTCATACATCTGATGCCATATGCTATCATAGCGTACAATAGTTCAATCCATTCTTTTACCCGATGTAAACCATACGACCTTATACTAGGACACACCGACCCTCGAGACCCGATTGACATAGATCTAACTGGACATCTATTACAACAATATACTGAGACCCACAGAGAGCGCATGCAAAAAGTTTATGAATTAATAAATGAAACGTCTCTCGCTAATCGAACAGCGCTCATAGAAAGTCGTAATAAAACCCGCGAGGACGAAGTAGACTATGAGCCCGACCAACAAATATTCGTCACTAACCCCTCCGCTAGTAGATCTAAACTTGCACCCAGGTACACCCAGGACACAGTCTTAGCTAATTTGCCCATCCACATTTATACTTCTAAGAAAAAGGGACCAATTGCTAAGTCAAGATTAAAGCGTGTCCCTAAAACCGCAAAATTGTTACAGGATACTCCTGATGCTGACACTTAGCCTAACATGGGCTCAGGAAATTAACCTAGAACAACTAGAGAATGGACCTGGACTACTGCCTTTCAAACTAGGCCCCATGCAACTCATCACTCATTACCATACATTCCTTCAGAATATAGAACTAACAGACATTGACAATAATGTTAACAAAATTCGAACTCAACTTAATGAAGCCGCGGACAGACTAGACAATTACACGTGCACGTTATACGAGCTTCAAATAGACAGTTTGCATTTGAAATTGCATAAAGTTTCATCTCATCTACAAAGTCTAAAGCCCAATCGTTTCAAGAGAGGATTAATAGATGGTCTCGGATCCGTGATTAAGAGCATTTCAGGAAATCTGGACTATACAGATGCCATTAAATATGATAACGCCCTCAAAGCCCTTAATGATAATCAGCAACAGTTAGTCATCGAACAAAATCATCATATAAGCCTCAGCGGAAGCTTGATGAACGAACACACAAAAATTATTACAAAATTAGTAGAGAATCAGGTACAATTAAATGACAGCTTGCATATTTTACTTAACGCCGATAAGTATAAACAACACAATCTAATTAAATTTGCAAAGTTTTCACAAATACTACAAATAATTAGCAATAATATCGACAGTTTATTAAGCGAATTAAGTAGGTTAGAGAATGCGATAGCTCTTTCCGGTCAACCGCATACTCATCATTCTATGTTAGGTACAGAAAACTTAGGCAATATGATTCGCAAACTAAGCGCACTTTATAATAGAGACCAACTATTAGAATTAGATATTAGAGAATATTATGACATAATCAAACCTTCAGCTTATTATAGTGGAAATCAAATAGTTTTTGCATTTAAATTCCCCATAACGTCCCCACTAAAATTTCAATTATATAAATTAGTCATCGTACCAAATAAAAATAGGCAAGCCATCATCCCGTCCTTCCCATACCTAGCAATCACTGGAAACATTCATGTGTACATAGAGGCAGAATGCCCGAAGGTAGCTTCAGAGTATCTCTGCGAAGAAAAATTCAATCATCAAATGAGAACCCAACCAGATTGCATTTGCAACATCATCGGAAGCCAGACACCGGACAAATCATGCAACACGGTTACCATCAGCCTTACAAAGCCTGCTATGGAAAAGCTGGACGACCGCCGCTACGCAATAGTATTCCCGAAACCGACACCAGTGCAATTAATATGCGAACAAGAAGAATCCATGTCTCTAGCCGGAAGCTTTCTAGCCACTATTCCACATAACTGCAAGCTACGAACGAATGAATTCACCATCATCAATATTAACGACCACATCAGAGGACAGCCCATGAAGATCAGCAGCACACCGGACGACATCGAAGAATCACCCCAGCTACCTATTACAATTAGTACCATCAACTTAAAGAAGCTGCACAATATCCAGGACAGAATAGACGCACAGAAGCCAATCCATATTGAACCAACATCAACAATCTACCATACGACAATTCCATTTTATGGAATACTACTTATCGTACTCATACTGGGAGCAACCCTACTATACCGATACCGAATCCATATTCACCGAAAGAAACAGATGACAACTCCCGGGGAAGCCACCTACGCCGAGCCTACAACTTCTGAAATCAGAAAGATCCAACCAGCAGCGTCACAAGACCAATCCAAGCTCTCGACGATATTTCATCTCAAATAATTCATCTGAAATAGTCGTCGATCTGAGGGGGGAGATGTTACGCGCAGCGCTAGTAGGGAAACCGCTGACGCGAACTCACGAGGCATGGCGCGTGAGCATTGTTGCCGCTGAAATTGCTGACAAAGGACATGAGGCCCGAAGACACTGTCTACGTGACCGCGCCCGGGCACTTCGTATCCACCATCGATCGAGTCAATTTGATTTTTCATTTAATATTATAACATTGTAATTTTCTTATTCAATAAATTAGTTTGTAATAAATTCGGTTTTTTTTGAGTCCTTCGGCTGCAGTCTACGTAATTAACTTAATTACATGCAATTGGGTAGTTTACACCATTAACCAATAAATGTTAGACACAATTTCTATAAAACCTCTTTTAATTTCAGCCCAATAAATTCGGTTCATTTTCAATTTGCTATAAAATTTGATTTTTAGTTGCTTTGAAATCAATAAATAGATAGTCAACTGAGTTGTTATTTTAGTGACGTCATAAGTTGCCGTTGCCATACAAAATCTATTGGAGAATTGCGTTTTGACAGCTCATAAAAAGTACGTCAATTGATAATGGTGTAAACTACCGTATTGTTAATTTAGTAAATTCGATGTCATTATGTTGAAGTAATTTGTAAGGTGCAGTTACTATAAATTAAAAATCATTTAATTTATGTTCCTAAATTAGTTAATGCACAGCTGAAGTCCTCATTTTATACAGGTTTTCTTTTTACACAACATTTTTTACGCCAGTGAAGATAAATAGAAAGAGTTTTTATCTAAATCGGCGTTAATAAATGCTTAATCAAAAGTTTAGATTAAAGATGTGACGTGTTGCGGAATGTTTATAATAGTTACCGTGACCCTGGAACATAAAGGGCAATCGAAGGAACATGAGTGGGTCAGTAAAAGTCTGACTCGCCCTCCCGCCGCACCCAGGACGGGAGCAGTCATTTGATGATTTCCCCCTCACCAAAAAAAAAACCGGTCAAGTGCGAGTTGGACTCGCGCAACGAGGATTCCGTTAATGGAAAGTACCCTATAAGTTTTGAATCCCTCGCAAATATCTAAATGCAATATAAACAGCCGTATCTTTTTATTGCGTTGATTTAGAAACTTGAGTTTTTCACTGCTTTAAGAGATAGCAGACCTGAGTATGTGATATTAATTTCAGCTTGATATATCGAAGCGTTCCTGAGAAAAACGTTCTTGACAGATGGACGAACAGACGGACGCCTGATGTGAACAAACTACAAAACGGTTTTCGGAGTTTTCCCTATACTTGTGCTACATGACCTTGCTTCTTGCCAAATTTCATGATTCTAGGTCAATGGGAAGTACCCTGTAGGTTTTGAGTTTTGGTTCCCTTGAAAATGTCTAAATATGCAATATAAACCGCCGTATTTTTTATTGCGTTGATTTAGAAACTTGAGTTTTTCACTGCTTTAAGAGATAGCAGACCTGAGTATGTGATATTAATTTCAGCTTGATATCTCGACGCGTTCCTGAGAAAAACGTTCTTGACAGACGGACGCCTGATGTGAACAAACTACAAATTTACGGTTTTCGGAGTTTTTCCTTGACTTGTGCTACATGACCTTGCTTCTTGCTAAATTTCATGATTCTAGGTCAATGGGAAGTACCCTATAGGTTTTGAGTTTTGATTCCCTTGAAAATGTCTAAATATGCAATATAAACCGCCGTATCTTTTTATTGCGTTGATTTAAAAACTTGATTTTTTCACTGCTTTAAGAGCTAGCAGACCCGAGTATGTGATATTAATTTCAGCTTGATATCTCGACGCGTTTCTGAGAAAAAGGGTCTTGACAGCCGGACGGACGGACGGACAGACGGACAACAAAGTGATCCTATAAGGGTTCCGTTTTTACCTTTTGAGGTACGGAACCCTAAAAAATAGTTACCGTGACCCTGGAACATAAAGGGCAATCGAAGGAACATCCCACCGCACCCAGGACGGGAGCAGTCATTTGATGATTTCCCACTCACCAAAAAAAAAAAAAAGACGTGACGTAGTCGTTCTAAAATAACACCGTATTGATAATTTGTTACTGTATAGAACAACTTTAAAACTGGTTTAATGTAACGGGTTAAAAATAACCTGTTTAGCATATAAAAATAAAAATTTAAAATTATTTGAATATCTTTTTAAAAGTAAAAACATATAAAAACACAAATCGTTATTAGTCTATTTGTATTGGGAGCTGACGCCAAGTTAGCCATGGTCAGGGTCCCAGAGGCTCTAGGAGTACCGCTTTCTGAATCATACCCTTGATCCAGCTGCCTAAGAGCTTTCTCAATTGTTGATCGAGGGTCTTTACTAATATTGCCTTAGAAAAACTTCGCAAGCAAAATCTTTCTCTATAGGACTGGCTATAGATATTAAAGATCAATATAATCATTACTAGCTTTTTCCCGCGACTTCGTCCGCGTGGAATAATACTTCGCGTTCGGGGATTTCCTGGAAGAAAACAATCCTATGTCCTTTCTCGGGTCCCAGACTATATTTCTACCAAATTTCACTCAAATCGGTTCAGCGTTTTAGGCGTGAAGAAGAGACAGACAGACAGAGTAACTTCCGCATTTATAATATTAGTACGGATTATAAACCAATTGTGTCAAGGCAAAGGCGTCTTTCATGCGTCCATTTTTTAAAATTTTAAAATAAATGAAAATAATGTACTTATACTGTGAGAACTGTTTACTGTATTTTTTGATTTTTTGTTTATTATTTTAGACTCGTTTTCGGACATAAATGATTTATAAACATGTTCAGTTTTTCATTCGGGCTTACACAAAAAAGGATAATGTATTGAATTCTCGATTTATAATGAGGAAGGCACTACTTAGTCACACCACGCTGCTAAACGCAAGTCACCGAGGAACAGTCACCAAAGATAGGTAATACTTCGGTTTATCGCTATTGTCATCAAAACAGTGTAGACTAGGAAAACTCTAAACATGCAATAATCCAACTTTCACCCGCGACTTCCCCGTCGTGCATATCGTTACGTTGATCCTCTTTTGTATTCCTCTAGGGTTGCAATTTCCAAAAATTCTACAATGTGTAACTGAATTAATGCACTTTGAGAAAATAGTTTGTTCAGAATCGGTTACTGAATCCATTTTTGTAATTTTTAATATAGGTAATATTTTATCCCAAAAATAATTAAAACTACGTAAACTGCTGTCACACTTCCGCTGTACAGTCAAAACAAACTAAAATGGATGAAATACCTACTACGCTAGACCCTTATGCAAGTGCGACTGTGCGCATGCGTAGATTTGTAATGTGACTATAATTTTCTCCCACAATCTGTACAAGTAATTTATAAAAAAAAACAGTGTTTTAAACATAATAATAAAAATTCAGTGTTTGTATTATGATTATAACATAATATTCTAATTGGGGTGTCTGGTGGTGTGCGTTTATTCCGGGACATGTTGTATACTGTTTACCTACGTTTTACAAAGTACATACCTGGCAAGTTTCGTGTATCTAGGGCCAGGGGTTTGACATGTGCGTTGATATATCAGTCAATTAGTCAGTCAAATAGTCAGTCTGTTTACCATCCGTACTAATATTATAAATGCGAAAGTTACTCTGCCTGTCTGTCTGTTCTTCACGCCTAAACCACTGAACGGATTTGAATGAAATTTGGTGCAGGTATAGTCTGGGACCCGAGAAAGGACATAGTATAGTTTTCATCCCGGAAATCCCCCGGGAACGGGAACTATTATTCCACGCGGACAAAGTCGCGGGCAAAAGCTAGTTTTAAATATAATGGTAAAATGTCTGTCAGACAGAAATAGTTGCAAGGATACCAGCAATATAGGATATCTCAGTTTCCATACGGGTGCACATTTATGCGACAGATGCGGAATTGTATTGAAGCCTTTATAGTTCTTGGTATTTTAGATGCCTGAAAGGAAGAAAAATTTCCATTCTATATCATATTTTTACTTCAGCCAAGGTGATGTAAAAATCTTTTTTTATTTTATTGATTTGATGTAGACCTTATTATAATATGTAATATAACTCCTTTCTTAATAACGAACAGTACACGTAACAGTATAAATGTAGTCTACCTAATATTTTTCCGAAAAATTAACACTGTTATATTTTTTACGTTTTATGCACAAAAGTCACTGGCCGACTTGTTGCTAAGCACAATTAATCTCGTGATCAGTTGAACCGATTTTGCTAATTCTTTATTTAGAATATTCCTGCAACCCATAAAACAGGGGGTGGATTCAACATCCACGCAGGCAAAGCCGCGTGGCAAAAGCTTTTAACTAAATAAATTAAAGATCTGTTACCAAAAGAGTAGGCACCTATCTGAAAATGTGTGTTAAAAATACCTAGTTATATAATCAGCCCATATCTGACATACTGTGAAGTGATTAAAGCTTTCTCCCCATACATGAAACTAATCCTATTTAACTATTAGATTGTTATTACAACACGCCAAAACCAAAAACCGCACGTTATGACTTTATAAGGAGTTAGACCGCTTTCACATTTAAGCGATGTTAGGCGCGCGACCGCCACGCGATTCTTGTCACCCAGACAGATTTTCATCCTACTAATATTATAAACTAGCTGAACCCCGCGGTTTTACCTGCATTTTTGGTTACTGCTCGGCTGCCGTTACAAGCCTATAACCTTCTTCGATAAATGGGGTATCCAATAGAATAAAACTTGAGATAAGTGTGCCAACAACCAACCAAACAGATTAACTCTTTAGCTTTATCTTATACAATGTGTAACTGAATTAATGCACATTATGAAAATAGTTTGTTCAGAATCGTTTACTGAATCGATTTTTGTAATTTTTAATATAGGTAATATTTTATCCCAAAAATAATTAAAACTACGTAAACTGCTGTCACACTTCCGCTGTACAGTCAAAACAAACTAAAATGGATGAAATACCTACTACGCTAGTGTATGCAAGTGCGACTGTGTGCATGCGTAGATTTGTAATGTGACTATAATTTTCTCCCACAATTTGTACAACTAATTTATAAAAAAACAGTGTTTTAAACATAATAATAAAAATTCAGTGTATGTATTATGATTATAACATAATATTCTAATTGGGGTGACTGGTGGTGTGCGTTGATTCCGGGACATGTTGTAAATAAAATTCTCGTGTCACAATGCTAGTTACCTTACTCCTCCGAAACGACTGTACTGATTTTTACCAAATTTTATATGCATATCCAGTAGGTCTGAGAATCAGCTACTATCCATTTTTCATACCCCTAAGTGATAAGGGTTGTTCACCCTTAACATCTTCAACGCGGGCGAAACCGCAGGAGGCAGCTAGTAATATTATTAAAATTGTATGGATGTTTGGTTCTCTTTAACGTAAAAAATACTAAACAGATTTTGTTAAAATATTGTTAAACAGTTGGCTTAAACATTAGAGTAACGAATAGGCTACATAACATCGCGCTATGTTCTTCGTCCCACCATCGGAGATTAAACCGTGATGTTACATAAGTCATAGCCTTCCTCAATAACTCAACTATTTAAAATTAACTGAATTTTACAATTCGATCCCGTAGTTGCTGAGATCAGCTCGTTCAACCAAAGTAATATTTAGCTATATTTATTTTTATTTTATTCAGCTTTATAATATTGTACAAAGACGGCGTGTTACAGCTAGTTATTTATTATCCAGTTACAGGTGTACTTCAACTTGACATTTGTCAACAATAAGTATCCATCAATTGGGAAAAACCCAGACCGATATTATTTTTTAATAACATAATGACAGCCTGAATCATGAGATAATTGTAAAGAAAAATGCTTTGTTCCCGTCTGTTGCCGTCCACTTTTGCAAGCCTCCCACTTAGAGCGCTAGCCATATCGGTCTTAAGCTGTGGTCCAACGGCCTGTGTCGTCACAGGTCACGCCTGTGACAACATGAAGCCTGGCGAAGCCCGCCGCGGCCCGTACTGAGCATTCTCACGACGTGTGGTGCGGCCTGTTGACTGACATTTCAACATGTTAAGTGATACGAAGCGTATGGCTGTATGTGCAGCAGCGCCGCAGGTCAAATGAACGATTGCAACTGACACAGATTGGAGCGTCACAGGTACCGTCGCGCCGCTCCACGCCACGCCCTTGAATTTTACGATTCGCGATGGACCTGACAGGCGACAATCGGCCATCACAGGCCTTGTCAGACGCGACGGTTGCCACTTGTCTGTTGGTCTGACCTGGCGCGGTCTGGCCTGTGAGAAATCTGGCCGTGGGACCTCAGCTTTAAGCTGCTCACATCTAACCGTTATTCATCGCAACATTGAAATCGTTGGTTCACCATGCAGTAGGGCTTCCTACACATTGTGAGGGGTGTTGCAATTGTGTGTCTGTAGCACCGTAGCTCTTAACCTTTCAACGACCAACCGATAGCCGGCTGTCGGGCTGTTATTGTCTTTCTATTGTGTCTCAAATCACGTGTGTTTGAAGGTTTAAACAGGTAAATTGATCTGAATGCAGTTTTTTGTTATTTAAAAGTACGTTATATAAAGATGGTTCTTAGACGTCATGGTTTATCGATAGGTTCAGATGTTAGAAACTCTTTTATAAGCTGAAGGCGGGGGTTTTTTAAATTTTGGATTTTCTCTTGTTCTGAGAAACATGTCTATGTTTATGAATTTCGTTTTCGTAATTTAACTTATATTACCCCAATGGGAATGCTGTTTTACCACCGGATATTTTTTCCAATGGTCTATCTAAGTAATGTAAAAAAAATCTCTGAATACCTCAATGCGAGATTTGTAGAATTTGTATTTATTTATATCCTGTGGCGACATTTATCGCCGAACATGCGAGCTACAACTGACAATCCTGCATCGAGATATGTGAGTTATCGGCGACATTAGAACGTATACAACAAACCCGACTAGAACCGTCGGGCAGTAGCCCACCAGACACAACACCCGTCTGGTCGGAGGATCCTCCATTTTCAACGGAGGATGAGGGACTTTACACTCTGTCCCTCATACCTCCAAAATCCACTTACAGGAAAAATGTACTTCAACCTTTCTCAAAACAATAGGTACCTACTAGTTGGGAAAAACCGAGACCCCGATATACGAGTATTTTAATAACACAATGACCTCAACATTAAAATTTATGAGCACGCCACAACTGGGTAAGCAGAAATAATAGTATGTAAAGCAGTACTTATCCTTCCGAGAAAACCGCGTGTTCTGCCGAAATCTATTCAAAAATAATGATCTAGTACTTAGTTTGGTTTTGGGGAACCACATTACTTTGGTTGAGCTAAATAAACGTTGCTAGGAAATCCGTATATATTATAAATGCGAAAGTAACTCTGTCTGTCTGTCTCTTTTTCACGCCTAAACCATTAAACCGATTTGAATGAAATTTGGTACAGATATTATAGTCTGGGACCCGAGAAAGGACATAGGATAGGTTTCATTCCGGAAGTCCCCCGGGAACGGGAACTATTATTCCACGCGGGCAAAAGCTAGTGCAATATATGTGTCTTATAATAATCGTAATCAGCCGTTTACATAATGCCTCGGCATTTTATACACCGTTTTAGGTAAGACAAGGGATATGTTGCAGGGGGCTATTCAGAATTCGATTCTCATTCCAAATAATATATGTAAAATAACAATACCTTATTTTTTACCTAATGCAAGAGGCATAAATTAATAAATTCTTGAAATGCGCGCTAAATCTCTATCGAAAGAAGAACGAATCATACCTACTTCACTCTCTTTTCATAGGTTATTGACCTGTTGGAACCGTGCGCGCTAGGTTGTCCTTTTTTAAGACTTTGAGAGCATTATGTAAACGGCGGATTCATACAAAATGGCTGCAATTTATTATTATTTTTATTTTATTACTTTATTTATTTAGTAAAACTTTATGCACAATTAAAAACATTGCACAACTGTGGACATAATATCTAAGGCATCTTCTGCCAGTTTACCTTTGGCCTTATTGCGTTTTTTTAAGATATAGCTCGGCGAAAAACGGACAAGTACAGCGGGGGCCTGCTAATAAAATTGTGTTAGATCCCACGAGTATGGAACCCTACAAATGGATAGTTAAACCAGTATACACTGAAGTAAGAGATTTATTAAGCGGGCCAACAAAATTGCCAGTCCTAAAAAGCGTGAAATATGATAATTGCCTGTCAAAACTTCTTCATGTCATAATTCTATTACCGCTTAAAATTTTGACATTCGTTCTGCAGATAAATTAAGTTAGAAAGCTTTCTAAATAATAACCATCACATTAATTTAATAGAATGTAAGTTAGAAGGATAAAAGCCCAAATAATTATACGCAAATTAGCACGTATTTTGACTTGCTTTAGGTATACTTTGCTAGCAACCCGCCGCAGCGAGGCACGGGTGTTACATACAAATCTTTGAAAATCCCGCCTTTTCTCTACTATAATGCATGCATTAGACATAATTATCTATTAAAAAGCGCATCAAAATCCGTTACGGAGTTTTAAAGATCTAAGCATACTCTATACGTGGGGTTGCATAACGTTTGTATAGGCTATACGTACAGACAGTTTTCGGAAAGGGACACTGTTTTATACTATGAGTGAATCCAGAGCACTTATTTTGACTAGGCCAAATACCCTTCTCTATCTGGCCATCGTTGTTTAACAGCAGTGCAACAGTGACAAAAATTGAGAAAATTACGCAAAAAAGTGGATTGTTTTTTTTTTTAAACTTATAAGTCTAAAACAACTTTTAAAGACCGGTGTAACCGCTGAGGACTAACTGTCTTAGCATAAAATTATACGTGTGGTATACATCGATGGATCGATTTGAATGAAATTTGGTACAGATGTAGTCTGGGACCCGAGAAAGGACATAGGATAGTTTTCATCCCGGAAATCCTCCGGGAACGGGAAGTATAATTCCACGCGGACGAAGTTGCGGGCAAAAGCTAGTCTAGTATAATATGAAGTCGAACCATAAAAGTTACTTACTTGCAAGATTTTTTAATCAAATTATTACTAACATTTCTTAAAAAAAAATAACTCACAATATTTTCTCCTACCAAATGGTTTGTTCGTCTGTCTGTATTGTTTACAGAAACCATATATCACGTTAAAGAAAACTTTCCGGATTTTATTCGGATTCAGCATATAAGATTTATAATATAGGTCTTTTTCCTTGCTCGACCCGAGGAGATATGAAAAGAAGTGTCTGATATACATTAACGTAATATATTATATTCCATTATAATGCATTATTGTGACACGAAATGCTTTCACATATCTTGTTGAAATGTGGGTCACCTCTGCCTTTAATCTTTTTACCAGTAGCTGTCCCCAGCGGTTTCACCCGCGTTAGGTTTTTGTTAACTGCTCTGTTCCCGTAGGTCATACCGTGATATTATGTAGCTTTTGAACCTGATGTGTATAAGCTATTTTGTTGTTATGTAGCATATGTTATTCTGATCGATATGTTACCTGACTGTGAAGTTTTGTCAATTATCAAAAAGTCCATCCATTCATCTTACACAAACTTTAGTGCGATATAAACTTAAACAGTAAAAAACTGATATTACCGTGTCTCTTAGTAGTTTTTGTGTGAAAGAGCAACAAACATCTACATAATATAAATAGGATTGAAAGGGCCTGCGCTCATAGACACGGCGCGGCGGACACAACGTGACACGAACGATTCTGTGACATCGCTAGATTCAACCTATGCTAAATTTAACCTTATTTCAATTCCTTAGAACTTATATCACTATAACGCTTTGACACGTCTTTATGTATCTCACGATTTGCAGCGACATGACTCGACTGTGTCGTTACCCCATGGAATGTTGTGACGTTTCTCAGCATCTTGAGATTAGAGGCGATGCATGAGGTAGCCGGCGACAAAGAATGCATGACGTTTAGGGCAGGTTTACTTACCTTATAATTTACTTAGAAAACTTATAAATTAATGTAGTGTTATTTACATTAAATACTCTGAACTGATGTGGAAAGGCGGATCGACTCTTGTCAAACTCGATTTTCAAAATCATCGATTATCAAAATGAGGGTATTTAAAAAAAAAACATTTCAATCATGTATTTGTAGAAATTACGAGTATGTGACACATTCTTAAGTCTACGCTTACATAGTTTTTTTTAAACCCTCATTTTGAAAATCGATGATTTTGAAAATCGAGCTTTGAGCATTGAGTTTTATAGACGGGTGTGCGATGAAGGGACGAATGGACGGCCATACGTGGTTAAACTATAAAAATAAACGCTACGAAATCCTAAAAGAAATAGTTGAGTACTGGCACAAATGCACTGTGAGCTATGAGCCAATCACAAAGGAGTAAAAGGGGAAAAAATAAAAGGAAGAACGTAATTGGCTGGCACGTCTTATTAAATGCTCTTTTTCTTTTTCTATATCCCATTGTTAAATTTCTTTTATCTTAAGTTTAATTAAAACTTTGTGCTATTGTCATGTAGGTATGCTTTAAATACTACCAGCATATAACAGTTCCACTGTAATATTTTATTTTATTTTTCAGTTGTTAATCCATAGCCTTACTGCTTGGTTTCGCTGCAGGGCAAAGCACTCTTTTTATACAATACAAGTCACAAGCATTGATCTCCACGCTTGCTCAAGCCACTTGGCTATTTCAGACTTACCTTCATCTATAGATATCTAATATATGTGACTGAAGGTCATAACTCATTAGAGCCACCCGGCACCCACTACGCACCGACTCGCCTTAAAACCGAGGTGATCCGGTGACGCTACGGAGTTGAGCGCATGCCCATTACAAATTACAAGTCCATATAAAGAATACTAGCCGCAGGAGGCGAGTCGGTGCGAAGTGGGTGCCGGGTGGCTCTAATGAGCTATGACCTTAAGTATGTATGTATCTCATTCTAGGACACGCGCTACAGTTGATGGATTTGAATTATAGATATTATTTTGAAAACGAAAATATTATTTTTATTAAATAATCGAATTGTCGTGATTGCCTTAGGTTAAGGAGTCCGCCTCTCTTGTAAGAGATTGTAATCCAAACAAGTATAAGTACCAATGTAACTTTTTCTATTCTAATGTATTGTCTAAAATTCATCTTGGACATCACAAACATCGTTGAAGGAAAATAATGTGAGAACACTGGACTTGTGACGAATTTAAGTCCAAAATCGCCAATTTCGCCTCGAGCATGCGTGTTGATTAAGTAATGTTCGTGCCTTCTCTGTATGAGAAGAGGCCTTTGCCCTGCAGTCAAACAATCAAAAACCCAACTGCAATTTTGGAAGTTGGTGGCAATGAGGGTTTTTGCGTATGAGAAATCCGCTAGATCGCAATACGTAGGCGTCAGGTCCAACTGCAGCATGATTGGTGAATTTACGTGCTGCCAAAAAACCCTCATTACATAAAATAAAAACAAAACCACCAACTCCTGACATTGCAGTTGGGTTTTTTAATTTTTTTATTTAAAGTAATAGTTAAAGTAGTAGTATATTTATTATTAGGGCTGATCACAGAATGTAGGTACTCTATTTAATTTTGTTTTTAAGACCTTCATATACCTATCTGTATATCACAAATAAATTTTATGAATATGTATATTTTATGTTTGTAGGATATTTTATTAGCCGTCGTTTTATTATCTTAACTACAATAGTAATATCCTGATTATTATCCAGTATTTATTACCGTAATTATTATATAAAATATTGTTATGGACTAAGTACCTATAGCATAACTGAAGTAGACTAGGCTGGTATTAAACGAGTGTGATAGAAAAACATCGGCAAGTAAGTGGCTTAGCAATATCACTACACTGGACAACGACCCGACTTTTACAACGGGCAACGGGCCGGCCGGTGCCGCGCATTGTTCAGTAGGTTAGTGTGGGTGTTTGTAAACGCCCTTTTTGTTTTTTTTTGCTCCTGTCTGGGCGTGGCGGGACTCTTACTGACTAAAACCCACTCATGTTCCTTCGGTTGCCCTTTATGTTCCGGGGCAACGGTAACTATTATTACTATTCCGCAACCCCGGTAGGCGTTGGCCCTAGACGGGCCCCTTCACTTTTCAAGTTACAGCAGTACTCGTCGAACGACCCTCGCCACCGCTGCCTGCAGGCCATCAACCGCGCAAATTCGTGCACGGAGGCGCCCACTGCAGCCTGCCTTCACCTGGTCCGTTCACCTCATGGGAGATCTTTCTCTTGGGTTAGTCCTTTACCCGTTGACAAAAACGGTCGTCAACAACCGGGGTAAAAGGGCAAAATAATTGATAGACACTCGGGTTTTTTCTTGTCTGTATTTCATTTCCAAAAGAAAAAGTCACAATAGTAGCAGTTATAAACAAAATTAATGTTTAACATCTTATATTCATAAAAATAATCTGATTAATTACCGATCACAGAGGAATCATTTTTGCAGTCACCTCAAAGCTTCAGATTTTTAATCATGAAAGAATTTATGAATCAAGGAAATGAACTCGAAGAAGTTACAAAAAAATGGCATAATTTCTCAGTATTCAAAAATCGTCGTAAAACATTGAAGCTCAACAATAGTCTAATAAAGCTAAACGCAAAATTCAATTTTATCAAAAGGGCATAGCAATCTGTTAACAATAACAGTATAGCTGAAAACGTTTCACAACTTTTCAGTAGAAGCTAGAAGTTTGTTGAAATATAACAAAGGGTATTGTGCTATGTTCGTTTAAACACTGCTTACATTGTATTGTTCATCTTGTATTGTACCTAGTACCTGCTTTTAGCGTCCGTAAGCGGTCTGGCCGAACACTTAGGCCCGTATGAATAGACGTCACTCAATCCTGAGACGCTCTCAAGTCTCTTGCTGTCCTTGTCATTTTAAAGGGAAAAAATAAGGACAGCAATAAATTTGAGAGCGTCTCAGAATTGAGTGACGTCTATTAATACGGGCCTTAGAGCTTACTGTTAAGAAAACGGTTTGTAGCTTACTAGTCTTATAATAATAAAATTCTCGTGTGTGTTAGTTACCTTACTCCTCCGAAACGGCTTTACCGATTTTTACCAAGTTTTATATGCATATTAAGTAGGTCTGAGAATCGGCTATTATCTATTTTTCATACCCCTACGTGATAAGGTGATACCTGCCATGTTTTGTCTCTACATCACCCTAAGGTAGACTGGTAGATAATGCCCAAGGCATTAAGTCCGCCGTTGTGCATTGTTTTTGTGCATGTGCATAAAGTTTTTTAAATAAATAAAATAAATAAATAAGGGTAGTTCACCATTAACATTTCTAACGCGGGTGAAACCGCGGGAGGCAGCTATTATGCTTTATAATATACATTACAAAGTCTGGAGGATATGGTATTTAAAAAACAATTTTTTTTCGCATAATCAAACTGATTTGATTCCACCATTCATGTGAGTGAGAATCATATTCACTTTGATAACCAGGACTAACTTCATGTATACAAGGCAGGCGTCTTAACCATTTGACCAATACGATATTTTGTTTTTTTTTTTTCGTTTTTGTAATATTTACATTTAATTCTTCATCGTGATTAGCTTAATCTCATATCTAAATCCATATTAGCGGACTGAGCAGCCCATTTAACCCATTGAAATGTTACAAAATCAGCTGATAAGCTATGTATGGAAGAACTAGCATCTGCCCG
Source organism: Athetis lepigone (assembly GCA_033675125.1). Classification (NCBI taxonomy): domain Eukaryota; kingdom Metazoa; phylum Arthropoda; class Insecta; order Lepidoptera; family Noctuidae; genus Athetis; species Athetis lepigone. Next base: position 13,099,342 of record CM066224.1, read on the forward strand.
CGGCTTCGCTCGCGTTAGAAAGAGACAAAAAGTAGCCTATGTTACTCTCCATCCCTTCAACTATCTCCACTTAAAAAATCACGTCAATCCGTCGCTCCGTTTTGCCGTGAAAGAAAGACAAACAGACAGACAGACAGACAGACAGACAGACACACTTTCCCATTTATAATATTAGTATGGATTATTATAACTACACACTGTTAAAGAAAACATTTGAATACCTAGACAAGAAAAACAAATAACAATTCTCAATAAATTGCCCAAAAAATTACTACCCACCAATGGGTGCTTTGAAATCAAATGATTCTCATACAAGAGTAGAACAAGTAAACCTTAAGTCGATTTCTGGATCCGATCCAAACCGAAAAGCAATCACTTTTGTTTTTCTGTTGAAGAAAAATAATAGAAAAACATAATTAAAAAAGAGAGCACACACACTGCTCCGTAGTATTGTGTTGATAATATAAAATGATCCAAGAAAATGTGCCAAGACCTACAAATGGTTGTAGCATCGTAGAATAATATAAAATGAATGCTTCTTTCTTACTCAACAGAGAAGAAACTCTTTGATGGCAATAGCTTAAATAAAAAGAGCTCGATCTGGCTAGGGTTCTTAAAACAAAAAGGACCAATGCAATTAAAATCGGAGTTATAAAGAGACTAGCTTTTGCCCGCGGCTTCGCTCGCGTTAGAAAAAGACAAAAAGTAGCCTATGTTACTCTCCATCCCTTCAACTATCTCCACTCAAAAAATCACGTCAATTCATCGCTCCGTTTTGCCGTGAAAGAAAGACAAACAGACAGACAGACAGACACACTTTCCCATTTATAATATTAGTATGGATTTTACGTTGGGCTTTTACTTTTTATAGTTGAACTTACACTGTCAAATTCTTGTACTATATGTCCACATCAATATTTTATATTAAAATTATAATATTAAAAATCTGACCCAATATTGGTAGAAGAAGTGTTTTACTGCGCGAGTGAATATTAAAAGTATTAAGAAACGAAATGACTGATTTTGGCGACTTTTTAATGTTTTTTTTAACGGTGTACGAGTATAATATGAAAGACTTTTTAATATAAGACTACTTAAATGTATTTAACTAATTCAAGAGAAGAAGTATTCACACACATGAGATAAAGTAGACGTCCAGTGCAATAAAGTAGGTGAAAGTGCAGTGGAGGCCAAAATTTAGCAAAATTAGTATGGACAGTATCACTGAGCCGAACACTTTTTATTGTGCCTTATATTGGATTAGTGACGTCCTATTTCAAAATTAAATTGACTTAAAACAACGGAGAATTGGGGACGGAAAATTGAAACAATTCCTTCAATCCCCGAGGGCAAACGGATTAAGTACAAAAGTGTTTAGGGTTTGATGGAAAATTCTGATAGTGTGGTTTAATGGTTCTCTAGTTGAAGAAACATTTGTAGTTCGATGTCTGGTGTTATGTTATTCAAAATCTGGGTTGTATTATTAGGTTCTAATTTGCTGTGAAAAACCAAACCAAAACACTTTGATCATATCTATAATGTAAGGTTTTATGTAATAATAAAAAATCCCGCTCCCGCACGCGGAGTCCCGAAATCTCCGTAATTAGCGAAAGCATTTCGTCAGCGTTATGTGACAACGCGAGGTGCACAGTTAAGGGTGCGCGCGAACGGGACACCGACGATGGCCACTGGGGAGGCCCGTTTGCGCGGCACCTAAGTGGCACGAGTATCCTCGAGCTTTGATCACCACGCTTGCTCACTAAAACAAGGCAGATTAGCGATTTTGGACTTATGTACATTAATTAGTCTGTTCATCACGAGATTTTTTTCGACAACAGCAACTATAAAATATAGCACATTTTTTATGAATTAGAGAAGTCAATCACAAAATATCTACTTAAATCTATATAATAACTAGCTGACCCGACAGACGTTGTCCTGTCAACTATGAATATAGAATTCGAATTGACATACTACCTATCTACTACCTACCTACTACCTACCTACTACCTACCTACTACCTACCTACTACCTACCTACTACCTACCTACTACCTACCTACTACCTACCTACTACCTACCTACTACCTACCTACTACCTACCTACTACCTACCTACTACCTACCTACTACCTACCTACTACCTACCTACTACCTACCTACTACCTACCTACTACCTACCTACTACCTACCTACTACCTACCTACTACCTACCTACTACCTACCTACTACCTACCTACTACCTACCTACTACCTACCTACTACCTACCTACTACCTACCTACTACCTACCTACTACCTACCTACTACCTACCTACTACCTACCTACTACCTACCTACTACCTACCTACTACCTACCTACTACCTACCTACTACCTACCTACTACCTACCTACTACCTACCTACTACCTACCTACTACCTACCTACTACCTACCTACTACCTACCTACTACCTACCTACTACCTACCTACTAATTAATTAAACTTCACTTCACCTAAAAACTTAAATTTTTAACCATACCGAGTTTTATAGTTCACTTCACTGTTTATACGAATGGGCAATTGGGCAATAATGTTAATTATTTATTTAATAGAAATAGTTATATTATTGATTTCTTACAAATATCAAATAGTCATCCATACGTCATTACATAGCTGTCATTATACGTCAATTTTGTTATTCCAAGTCTGATTCTTTTTTGTTATACCACGTTTTATAGTGACTGACGTTACATGTCAAGTCACACGGGAATGATGTCGAACGGGATAAAAAGTATCCTATGTCCTTCTCCTGGCTCTAAACTACCTCCCTGCCAATTTTCAGCTAAATCGGTTCAGCCGTTCTTGAGTTATAAGTGAAGTAACTAACACGACTTTCTTTTATATATATAGATATAAAATCTATATAATAATATATAAAACAAAGTCGGGTTTGTTACAACACTTATAACTCGAGATCGGCTAGACCAATTTTCATGGTTTTTGGTTCGTTGGATTTGTCCCCGCCCCGAATAGCAGAATACATCTTAAAAATAATGAAAAATCGACGAGAACATAATTTTAAAAGATGAATCATTTTCCCCTATAGTTAATTCTAAATTCAATTAAAGATTGAAAACTTAAGAGAACAATAGTACTAGGAGCGCAGTAATGTGAAGTGATAATGTGAGAAAATTTAAAATACTGAGATACTTAGTACTTAAATCAATCAAAAGTACTAGGCGCGCAGTTGTGTGTTAATAGAATATGTGAGCGCAATTTTAAGAAAATATATGTTTATGAACTTAAATAATATCCATCCATACTAATATTATAAATGGGAAAGTGTGTCTGTCTGTCTGTTTGTCTTTCTTTCACGGCAAAACGGAGCGACGAATTGACGTTATTTTTTAAGTGGAGATAGTTGAAGGGATGGAGAGTAACATAGGCTACTTTTGTCTCTTTTTAACGCGAGCGAAGCCGCGGGCAAAAGCTAGTTTATATTAAAATTGCTGTCCCTCGCGGTTTCACCCGCGTTATTCTGTTAAATTAGGTGCTGGCAACTTTTATCGGGAAGTTTTTATTTAAAAAATACATCCATACATTTTTAAATTTAAAAAAAGTAATTCTCTAGTGATATTATAAACTTTTGCGTTAATAATGTTACTAAAAAATTATATAATACGTTGGAGAACAATAGTTTTCGTTTAAACGTGCAATATTTTTTTCTGTTTGGTTTTACGTAATTTTTATTCTGCCGGTTAGAAAAACTGTCGGGACTCATCACATAAAATGTTTTACAAAAAGTAAGTAATCTTTCACTTTAATATTCATGATAATCTCTGTAGTCATCCAAACCAGTGACGACAACATTTGTCTTAAATATATTCTTCATTAGATGGTTCTGACAGAAACTCATTGGAACTTCAATATAACCTGTAATACAAGAAAGTATTTCCATTATTAATTATCTGTTCCCACCCATTTTAGGGTCCTTTGAGAAAAACCGTGTGCTTTGAATAAAATAATTAAATAAACATGTAAACCATACTGTATTCGCTGCTTTTTAAATATTTAACAAATGCTTTCTCCTGAAAAGTACACATGTTGGTATAACAAGGGATTCAATGGAAATAGCAAATAGGACCTCAAATTGGTGTCTCAAATTGGGATCCAACGTAAGTAAATATTTGTTAATTTACCACGCTGTTTAGTGAGACGACGACTCGATTGGTGGGACGCGGGAACTGCTATGCATGAACATTCACCCATGTAGACAGGCTCTCTTTTGGGTTCTCTCTCATATATACTCGCCATCAGCGTCATACACTAACACTTAATTCGTACAGGTAAAATCCTTCGTTAGTGTCTCATATCACTCATATCATCTCAAGTTGCCTAAAAGCCTCTCTGTGATCTTATTTTAGGCCTTCGTATTCCTAACTTCTGACTTGGGTCCCAAGTTACTTATAGTCTAAAATAAATTATGTTACAGTGCACAGGCGTGCATATGCTATCAATCAATCATAAACATCAATGGCCTCATAGTGGCCTGAAAGTTCAGAATCCGGATAACACATTCAAAGCATTGTAAGACCAAAGGGAAGCCAAATAAAGTCCACAATACCTTCTAAATCGTCTCCCCTGCAAGCTAGCATATCAAAGTAGCAGCCATTGTTGAAAGTCTTGTAAATATATGCTCTGATTTTGGACATCCCACAGACTGGCCTGTAATGGTTCGGACAGAACAGCGGGCAGGAATCTCCGTACATCCTTCTTAGGTTGGTTTTCAAATTGTTTATGCAGAATTTTAGAGGTGTTTTTACGAGTTCTGAAAAAAAAAATCAAGGTTTAACAAGAAGATTATTATTATTGTATAGCATACCGCGCATGCTCAAGGTAAATTGGCATTTTAAGATTTTATAAATAACCAGTTTGACATGAGTTTTCATGTATGTATTTGATTATTACTTTTTTACTTTTTACGTTTGTGACATGTTTTGGCATGTTTGTGCCTTCCTCCATATTTATGGACCCATTTGGGTCCAATTCTAATTTTAATGTATTTATTTTTCAGTTCGAACCAGTTGTTTCAGAGATTAGTGCATTCAACTAAACTCATGCACTAATGAACTGCAGGGCAAAGGTCTCTTCTCAAATAGGGAATGCATAAAGCGTTTGATCGATCGCATTTCTGTCGCAGAGAAAAAGCTGAAAAGCCGAATGTAGTAGTAATTACATCGGCACCGGGCACCCTTTAAACGGGAACATAGTAAAGCAGCTCTGTCATAGAAATAGGTGTAATGATAGTGCTGTCTTTGACAAAGGACCTTTTGATCATTTAAGGCGTGTAAAGACTAACAAAATGAAACATGAAATGTAATACGCAATGAAAGAATTTGCATTTTTTTTATTTATCTTTTACAAAAAATAAACAGAGTTATAGCAACCAAAAAACTCTATGGTTGAAACTAGTTGCTATCATGAGTCTATATCAATATCAAATTACACAATGAAGCATTTTACATCAGCGTTGTTGTACAACAAATAATACATTTTTAGTATTTAAATAATTACAATCACTTTCATGATACTTAAGAAGTATTGCTTAAGTTTGCATTTTTACAACTTTAAATTCACATTGACGGTCTGTTCGTGCACGTAGTGTGCTTGGTTCGTGCTCTCAAGCCGCCATACGATGGAAATTCTGATACATGTTACATTATGTCTGTACACCCTTAATTAATTCCAAAAACAAATAGAAGCGGATGTGCGGTGTAATTTATTATTGACGATTATTTAATTTATTTATATACGTTTTAAAATTTATTGATGGCTACGCATAATGTTTATTAAGTAGCTATGATGTGCTTACACGAGAATATGTAATTATATTTAAATTAAAAATCATTTGTACCGTCCACAAGTGGTGCAACTAGTGGTTCTTTTCAAATCTACACACGAAATTGGAAGAAAGAAAAGAAATGGATGTGGAAGAAAACTTATTTTCTTACACACTGACGAACTTTTGATGGTGGCAAAATAGAATTGGCCATATGAGGTATACCTACTGGTCCTAGGCACTGATCCATTCATGCTATGCTAAAATTGCGTTTAGATACTATTTCAGCTTGCATTTGCACTTTATGTTTTAAAGTTGAAGAGCTTTATTACTCAAACAGTTATTTTAGGGACTGCTTAGATTTAAATGAAATCTATGAATGTTAATAATGCGTTTAGGTTTCATACCATCTCGCTGTGACTCACAGGAGCGGAGCAGAAGCCAATGACTTAACTTGATGTATTGGGAACTGTAATAAAAAAACTTACCAACGTCATGACAATCGCTGTAAGCCTTGAAAGAACATTCGGTGGGGAACATTATATATTTTCTTTCTCTTTCACTTAAAGCACACGTCATATTTCCCTCTTTTGGACAATTATCGATGCACTTCTCACTCATGGCTACATTGATTAGTGCTTTAAACAAAAAATATAAATTAATAAAATAAATAAATATCTTGGGACAGTTCACACACGGCCATCTGATTCCATGCTAAGTAGAGCTTATGTTTTGGTAACCTAAACTGATATACAAACTTATATAATTTATAAATACACATATTATAAATTAATTCTCTCATAACAATAGAGTAATTAATAATATGTGTATTTGTAAATTATATAAGTATTTATATCAGTTTATATTCCTCTTATGAAAAAGATTGTGGCTTCAAATCCGATCAAGCACCAATGAAACTTTTCAATTCATATGCACTTTCTATAGTTTGTAAGACTTCACATATATTGCTGAAGGAAAAACATCGTAATATTACCTTAAGTTATAACGAATATAGAGCTGTAATCGCCAATGTACTCCATTGAAAAATTACTTTTGGGATTGCATTTTATTTCAAAAGCAGGGGGAAAATCGGGGTTTGTCCTAAAAAACTTATTGATCAGTATTAGAAACAGGATTGTTTGGCATTAAACCAAGCTTTTAAATTAAATGGTCATTTTGCTATCTGCACGTATTTTTGAAAATCTGTGAATGGATATAAAAAAATCATTGAAAAATAAGTCTGTCTCCTAAGACCATTCTCGCAACGGTTAAGGTAAACCATAAAAACTATTTGATCCCCTTTTTCAAATGTACCTAGTACTTTGAATGCGTTATCAGTATGACAAAAGGTCCTTAAGAAAGAACGATTGCAATGAGTTGAGTGTTGAGTCCTAAATGTTAAGAGTTCTTCGGTAAAAGAACAAATTACTTACAAAGATAAAAAGCAATGAATACAATTTAGTTTTAAATGAGAAAACCCGAGATTCATTGCCTTTCATCATTTACTCCAGCCACAGAGGGTGTAGGTGACACTGTAAATTGTTGCTTCGCAAAGGACAGAGAAATACTGGGCACTGCATCGTCTTTAATTCTTTGCTCACTCGTATTATATTATAATAATGACAGTCATATGTTTGGATTTAAGTTCTAAGGGTCAGTTTATATCTAGATGCGACGCGACGATGCTAGAAAAGGCTATTTATCTTAGGGCCTTTACACCCAAGAGCGGTTTGCGAGCGGTTGCGGAACGGGGCGGGCGCGCAGCGAAAGCGTCGCGTACACTCCACGGCTACACAGCGATGACGTCGCGGACGCATAGCCAAATTGTTTATTATGCAAGTAGGATATTAAAATCACTTTTACACGTCATATTTTTGACGTGACAACGTCTTATAAATTGGTTTGTCGGGTGACACTTCAAGAAACTGCGTTACGCTCCGCTCACGTTATGCGCTCACAATGAGAGCGAGTGAGAGGCACGCGTCCCTTCCACTCGGGCATAGTTAGCCCGCCTAAGAGCGAGAGAGACAGACATAAAAAGTGAAAGGCACGCGTCCCTTCCACTCGAGCACAGTTAGCCCGCCTAAGAGCGAGAGAGACAGAGCGAGCCTACTATACGAATGAATATTCACATTAAAATTATTTTACCACTCAAAGTCGTTGTCACGTAAAACTTTCGCCCGTATACCGACTTTACAGGCAACCAATTTTTTTTATGAACTAGTTGGAGTCAGCATAACTAACCGACTACCACTGAGAAGAAAGAAACGCCGAAACAAACTTAGGGATCGTCGTCTCTTGTGAAGACTGTCCATTCATCGTATGTTGCTCAAATCGTCTTATGACATCTTAAAATGACTCGAGCTGTCGCGAGAAGCGTCGCGTCGCCAGAGGTCGTGGATGTGATTCCCAACTAGGATGAATGTTTGCGAGATGTGCGGGGTTGTAAGTCTGAGTGTAATTTATATAGTATGGTGTTCGGCGATAGAAGTCACCACAAGTATATCCCAAAGAAAAGGGCTAAACTTCTATTAACCTTCGAGTAATCCAATGTGCAATTACTTCGCACAATTACTAGGTTTGAACTACCATAGTATAAGCAAGCATGGAAGGACTGTAACCATAAAACTTTATAGCGGCTTTTAATAGCCATAGTCGTTGTAGAATAAACAAATAAAAGTGAGTCAGTATTTTATCGTTATCCGCATTATTTATTTTAAAATTATTTTCCTTATAAATGCCCATGAATGTGTAACAATATATTACTATAAAACTGCTTATACATAATATGCTGGAAAATCAACAACGGTGTCCACCAGAAAAGTTTAGAAACAATAAAGCTCGATGATTCTCGGAGAAACAAATCAACTATAGGTATCGGATTTCGAAAAGTACAGCAGAGTTAACGGTTTCCATTTTTTTTTGTGGGTAGGACATCATCAAATGACTCTTCTGACTAAAACCCGCTCATGTTCCGTCTTAGCTTTTTGTGTTCGGGCCGCGGTATCTCTTTCGAACAACCCGCAGCTCCGGCAGGTGTTGGCTCTTGCAAACAAGGAAAATAATTTAAAAAATTAAAAAACACGACTGCCATGACAAAAAGAACTAAAAGACAAAAAACCAATAACTTACTTCAATCAATAACGACAGATTTTCGTTCAAACTTTCTTCCTCTATTTTACACACACAGGGGTTGAATTTCCAAATTTTTTTAGCCTATGTTACTCGGAACTATGTACGGATTGTAACGATACATCATACATCTAAATCGGTTCAGGCATTAAGAAGTTATGGTGGAATAAAGAAACTCACATACATACATACATACATACATGAATCTTGAAAACATAACACTCCTTTTTTTGTGCAGTCGTGTAAAAATTGCAGAAGCCCCTGCAATTTTGCTAAAATCTTTTTAAAGGCGCGAGTGGAACACAAACGCACCGTCGACACGGCCTGTCATCGTTAAAAGATGGACGGTGAACTAACTCATTACTTCCCGTCCACGAGCTCGCGCCTACGGTAGCCAAAAGCCACCACGTGCTCCCCTATGCCCGAACACGATACCCCTTAGCTTGACTTATTGTCAGACTTTCTGACTTCTGACTACACGTAACAAATGACAAAGATTTGTGAATAAAGGTCATAGCTCATTAGAGCCACCCAGCACGAACTCAACACCGACTCGCCTCCTGCGGCTAGTATTCTTTATATGGATCTGTATGGGCATGCGCTCACTATAACAACTCCGTAGTGTTACTGGTTACTGGATCGCCTCGGTTATAAGCCCTTCGCGCGCGGTTGGCGGGTGGGCCACTCGGTGACAACTCGCTGCTCGAATGCCTGCCTTGCGTTGACAACGCGAGGGCCACGAGTGGGCCGCGCGCTGCTCGCGATTGATTTTACAAACAACTCGAAAATTTGTGGACCAAGCGGCGTCAACTCGTTGACGCCTCGGCGTTCACTTGTTGACCACTGGTTGATCCGGGTGGTCCACCCATCGACAACGAGTTGACGCCGTGCGTCGAGGCGTTGCGGGGTGGCTGCCGGGTGGCTCTAATGAGCTATGACCTTAAGAACCGGGATCATTATACCACTAAGTACTTTCCGAGGCATGGGATGTCAATAATGTCCTAAATATTAATTAAAAAATCACATTGGTACTTGATTATCCCTACAAACTGCTGAATAGAAAATAATTAAAGAAAATAAAATAACATTTCAATACACGCCTTACAATGCAACACGACGAGTGCAGGTAACACACAATTCATTTCTGAACAGCAACCAGTAAATTGAAATGACACGACTCACAATCTAACGTCAAGTGACTAATTGAAATTAAAATTCAATTATAATTTTTGACGACTTTACTTCAAATGTCGTTTACTTTTCAACGTTGTACCACAGATTAATAAATAGTTACTACGTGTTGTACGCAGCTAATTTTATACCTTCAAACACACGTGATTCGAGACACAATAGAAAGACAATAGCAGCCCGACAGCCGGCTGTCGCTTGGTCGTTTAAAGGTTAATGAAACTGTTGCGAGTACTCTAAGAGTATGTTATTTTTTTCTATAATATAATAATATTATAAGAAGCAGAAGTTACTTAACGAAAATCGATCGCTCAACAACCTAAAGAGAAAGAATTAAATTACTCATGTCGATTATAGTTAAGTATTGGTGACAAGATAAATTTTATTTACTGAATTTTGCACTTATTGGGAAAAAGTGGATGGTGCTGCAACTTGTATTTTTGGAATTAAGAATCTAATGAAATTAAAGCAATCCATACTAATATTATAAATGGGAAAGTGTGTCTGTCTGTCTGTCTGTCTGTCTGTATGTTTGTCTTTCTTTCACGTCAAAACAGAGCGACGAATTGACGTGATTTTTTAAGTGGAGATAGTTAAAGGGGTGGAGAGTAACATAGGCTACTTTTTGTCTCTTTCTAACGCGAGCGAAGCTGCGGGCAAAAGCTAGCTAGTGTAATATACTTGCTGAACTTTTACCAAAAGGTGGCCCAGATCTAAAACGAGACTGGGCTGGAATTTGTCCGCAAGTCTTTCGGTGTTCCACAATGGCTACTGTAGACTTAAAAAAGAATATTTTAACGTCTAGGTGAAATTGACGATGCTTATGGTAAAGATGCATTTAGAATTAAAATCAGTTGATGTCCCAAGTTCGTGAATAAAATAACTAGACGGCAGTATTTTTTATTTATTATTCTACAAAACAGTATTTATTTAAATAACAAGTTAAGTCGTTACTTACTTGTGTAACAATATTATATTACTAAAAAAATATGCAGCTTTTCTAAATTACGCATTTAATTATTTCTATTACAATTTATTAAATTCATTACCGTCAACACATCTAGTAATAGTCAGTGAATGGTTAATAAAATGATGGTAACATCATTTTATTAACCATTCACTGACTAGATATACAGGGTTATTGGTAAAACACCGACATCCTCTCAGGACTATGTTACTATCATCATAAACAACAACATTTGTTCTATGATTTTTTACAAAATGTTATACATTTACCAAAAACAAATCTTCAAGATTTCGTTGTCCTATCTAACACATTTCAACTCTGTATTGTGCCGTAACAACATACCTACGCTTGCCGCACACTGTCCTCGTTTGCTACGCAGACTGCGTCACATTTAGAGTGTTCAATTTAAATATTTTTAATTTTGTATGAAAATGTAATGAACTAAAAATAATTTTTAAAATGTCGTAGAACAAAAGTTGTTGATTATGATGTTCGTAACATAGTCCTCAGAGGATGTCGGTGTTTTACCAATAACCCTGTATATCCGCGGGAATCATTGACAAGCCGTGCGAATGTCTTTTGAAATGTTTTCTATTGATTCGGAACATAAATGGAACTTTAATATTTGCATTTATATTTAGTAAGTATTTTTAAAAATGATTATTTACTTATAATGATTACTTGCTATGTAAGTTAACTAATCTTTTTTATACTATGCTCATGAATTGATAAGTTTACTTTATTCACAATATTATTATTCTTATAATTATCCTGTTTATTACATTTCATCTATGTGTAATCCAACTAGTTTTTGAGTTTTATGTTGGTTCTATGTTACAATACATGATCTATAATAAGCATTATGACAAAATTAATGAAATCTGCGGTCGTACACCAATTAAAATAATTAATTATTGCAAAGTAGCCATGGGATATAATATAATTATGACTAGACCACATGGCTATTATTGTATGTAAGTACGCTGAATCATTTAATACGCACAAAGGCGCATTAGAACACTACTAATTACGCAAAAAAATATGTCCCTAATGTTTATTATTATTAACGGTAGGAGGGGTTCACATCGGTGTCGAGTCGACGATAAAGTACCTGGGACTTGTCCTCGACAACCGATGGAACTTCACGGAGCATTTCCGACGTTTGGGCCCCAAACTGGCGAGGGCTGGAGCTGCCCTCAAACGGCTCCTGCCCAATCTCGGTGGCCCAAACGCCTCCTGCCGGAGGCTCTACGCGGGGATCGTGCGGTCCATGGCCCTCTACGGGGCTCCGGTGTGGGCGCCCAACCTAGCCAAGGCTCCGGCCCGGCTTCTGAGGGCGTCCCAGAGGGTCATGGCGATTCGCATGGTGCGGGGATACCGCACGATCTCCTGCGAGGCGGCATGCCTCCTTGCCGGCACTCCGCCGTGGGATCTGGAGGCAACAGTCCTTGCACACACGTACGAGTGGCGCGTGGAAGTGCAACGCCGGGGCGAAGTCCTGCTGCCGCGGGTTATCGCGGCACGGCTCACGGAGCTCCGGCGAGATCTCAGGGCGGAGTGGAGACAGCGACTGTCGCAACCTAGTGCTGGGCACGCCGTGATAGCGGCGGTAAGACCCCTCTTTGAGGAGTGGCTGGAGAGGCGCCACGGCGCTCTCACGTTTCGCCTGACACAGGTCCTCACCGGACATGGTCAGTTCGGGAGGTTCCTGTGTCGGATTCAGGCGGAAGCGACGCCTGGGTGTCACCACTGCAGCAACGGTCGCCTGGAGGACACGGTCGAGCACACGGTGGAGGTGTGCCGCGCATGGGCGGACCATAGACGTGTCCTCGTAGAGGCGATCGGCGGCGGTGACCTCTCGCGCCCAGCGCTGGTTCAGGCCATGCTGCGGGGCGAGACGGAATGGGATGCCGTCGCCTCCTTCTGCGAAGCAGTTATGCTAGTGAAGGAAGCGGCGGCGCGCGAGAGGCAACGACGAGCCTCTCGCCCCGGACAAAGACCCAGGCGAAGACGTCGAGAGTCGCAAGACGACTACCGGCCACCGTAGGCGCGGTTCTGCGGATGGCGAGCGATGGGTAGCTCGCCGCCCGGCTAGGACCAGGACCGCGTAGACGGCGCGTTTTGTTCCACGCGCGCCTCAAAGAGAAGGAGTCAGCACAGGAAGGGGCCCAACAGGGCCAACGCCTGCCGGGGTTGCGGAATGTTATGTTTATAACTGTTACCGTGACCCTGGAACATAAAAGGCAATCGAAGGAACATGAGTGGGTTTTAGTCAGTAAGAGTCTGACACACCCTCCCGCCGCACCCAGGACGGTAGCAGTCATTGGATGATTTCCCACTCACCAAAAAAAAAAAAAAAAATGTTTATTATTATTATTATTCAAGAAGTGGGAAGTACCAGTCAGTCAAAGATTTTTTTTGAGCCAGTTTCTCTATAAATTAATAGATCTGCATTACATAATTAATAATTAAATATATTTATTTCAAAAAAAGCAAAAATATTTGCTATTTTTCTGAAAATTCTTTTCGTTTTATTTAAGTTCCACGAAAGTCCCAAAAACATATTTCTTATCATACTATTTCTTCATTAAAAACTACCGGGGGGTTTTCAGCAGGTTCATGATTAATTACCTGGTGCATATTATTTATGTCACCATCTCTATGCCGATCTTGAAACAACCTCGGTTTTAATTTATTAACATAAAAATCATGCCATATTTCTCGATTACTTTGAACAATAATGAAAAACACATTTAACACTAAAACATGACAGTAACTTAAAAACATTATCACAAAAGTATAACATGTATCGTCAAACAAGTAACTGAGCTGAATCGTTAAATAAATAAAAAGATCAGATAACATAATGATACCACTCAAAATAAATATGAAAGTGGCTATACACAGGCGTCTCCAGATATTAAAAGCAGTATGCGGATACTTCTTAAAACTACGACACAGAGAGTTTACAATTTTAGTGTAAAAATAACAGTTTACTATCAATGGCAATAGTTGGCTTCCTCTAATGAGGACTTCAAGTACATAGGTAGGCAATACTTTATCGACGGCCGTCTCTGATTTAAAATTCCAAAAGTAAAAATGCAAAGAGTAAAACAACATGGTTGTCCAAAGCGATACACCCCAAGCTAAAACGCTACTTTTTAGACATTTCCTACGAATATGTCCTTTAAAAACTTTTACAATGTCCACATATAACATATAACACATAATTAGCAACCAATGGTTATATACAGATTTAAAATATATTGGAGAATTGTTTATCAAAAATGACCAATGTATATAACGCTTCTGAACTTCTTCTTCAACGCCATCAAATAAGTCCAAATTAATCAGAATCTCTGCAACTATGTTCAAAAAATTTGCAAAAATTGCATTGAGTAACACAAAGTTCTTGAAATCACGAAACTTTTTCAGAATGTACCAGGATGTCACTCCGTATATTAAGGTAATTAGAGTTATCACCAAAACAACGAACGGTAAAGTCTCTTCAATAGTAGTCAATGTTGTTGATATATTACGTTGAACAACTCCATCATCATCATAATATTCATCACCGCTAACATATTCATCACCATTAGCATATTCATCACCATCAATGTATTCATAACTCACTGACTCATTATATCCGTGGGTATCATTACCATACATGGCTTATACTGGTAAAGTTTTCAATGATTCTGAACACAAATTTGTAAATTGAAGAAACTTTTATGAACAGTATTTCGTTAAGCCGTAAGCCGTTTCGTTAAGCTGTAGTATTTTTTCTTAAATCTTCAATGTACATTCAACAATCAGTTAAGATTTTAAGTATTATATGTATTTATGATGACATGACACATGATTTAGCACAGTTATTTAATAAATCGAAACACAAATACTTAAATAAAAAAAAATGTGAACAAAATGAAAATTTGGGAACAACAGCTCGACTGAACAACCAGCCAGTTCCAGCTCAAATAACTAGTGTTACTTTTGCTTTTAAAATTCAATTAAAATAATATTAACTTGATTAGAAATATTTATCCTGTTTGTTACCTATTTTATTTTATGGAGTAGTAGGTATATTAAGTATAATACACGATTAGAGTACTAAAGTAAAAGAATTAAAAAATCGACCATTATTCGCAAATATTCAGAACTAGTGGTCCCCAGTTTTACCCGCATAGTTCCTGTTTCCGTGGGAATTTTGGGATAAAAAACTATCCTATGTTCTTTCTCAGACTATTTTTGTGCCTTATTAGCACGATTTCTAACGATAAAAACATCTAATGATAATAAGGTAAGAAGGAGGCGGCGGGGCGGGTAAGGCAGCGCAAAGCCTTACGCCCAGGCGTCGACTAGGACCAGGGCCGTGTCGACGGCGACGGCGCGTTTTGTTCCACACGAGCTTTAAAGAGCAGTTAGCACGTGACGGGGTCCTTTAGGGCCAACGCCTGCCGGGGTTGCTGAATAGTTGAAGTAGTTACCGCGGCCAAGAAACATAAAGGGCAACCGAATGAACAAGGGTGGGTTTTAGAGTCATTAAAAATCTGACAAAGGCGGGAGAAATCACTTGATGATTTCCCATTACCTAAAAAAGAAAAAAAAAACATTTTTCAATCGTAACATGTTGGCCGAATCAAAGCAGTGCCAAAAGTGTTCCAGATTATACAAATAATGTTACACATACTTTAATTTGATAAACTTATATAAAATTCAAAAATATGCCTTTTATCCTGTTTGTTCCGATTCTCCTGAGATAGGCAGGTACTTAGTTGCTGCTGCAACGTATGACGCTAGTGACTAGAGTTGTCTACAAAAACGGTTATTGATTTCATTTGTTATTTTTCGGAAACTTAATAAATCAGATTATTTGACAAAGCGCTAAAGACAGCGCGGAATGCGCTAAATGCTTAAAATGACCATTTTTATTGCACAAAACCATAATTTATACGAACAAATTACTGTCGTCCGATTCTGACAGCAGCAAAACCTTAGTGTATAATAGAGCTTATGAATAATAAGCTAACTAAAAAATAATATGTTCCTACATTATGTATATAAACATAATTGTAAGTATTTTTACATTATTCTCAAAAGCTCTTTATAATCAATTCAAAGTAACCTAAAAATTCTCTATAAATGTATTTCACTAGGTAATTTAACCGAAAAAATCATCTCTATGTAACAAAACGGTCCTTTAATTCTAACTCATGCATCGGCGTCAAACATTCCAAATTGCAGATACAAAATTGCAGAACTTACAAAAGAATGTGATTACAGTTTGAGATAAGTTCAAACTTTTACCATCTTACACGAGCCTTTGTTTTTGTAATGATTAGTTTCATTTCTGCACGAGTTGGTATGCTTAATTAAGTATCAGTTACTGTTACTCTTTCGTTGTATATGGATTTTATTTTCATAGTCAAAATTCAGAATCATTTAATATTTTGATCACTCGATAAATTCGTTTTGAATTCACAAGAGCCAACTGTGTAATAATATAACCTAAACAAGCCCTAAACAAAAATTGTCGAGGGGTCTTTATGATCACTTCAAGAAAAGGCTCACAGATCACATAAGTCTTAGGAACATTCTATTTTTGATTGATCGACCCTGTTACTTGAGGGTGCGAATGCCCCTGCCGGGGTTGCGGAATGTTTATAATAGTTACCGTGACCCTGGAACATAAAGGGCAATCGAAGGAACATGAGTGGGTTTTAGTCAGTAAGAGTCTGACACACCCTCCCGTCGCACCCAGGACGGGAGCAGTCATTGGATAATTTCCCACTCACCAAAAAAAAAAAAAAAGTGTGCGAATGCAAAATATTTTAAGATCATTAATTTTACAATAGGCTATCCTTTTGAGCCACTAAACAGACATGTATAAGAAGTTATAACTCCATGACCGATTACTTTTCGAAGCGCTCCATCATAGTCAGAAAGCAGAATTTTGATTAGCAAAAGGATAAGAATACTTCCTTCGTGGGATACACAAGTTACTTTTACAATGAGAAATCTACACTTATCTAAAACAAAATTTATGTGTATAAAAATAGGAAATTGTGTATTTAATCTTAATTATCAAAACACTAGTAGCTCGCTCGCAGTTTCCTTCGCATTTTTAGTTACTACTCCGCACTTCTTAATCGTACCGTGATTATATATAGCATATAGCCTTCCTTCATAAATGGGCTATCCAATTAAAAAAAAAAAACAAATCGTGTCGGTAGTTCCTAGGATTAGGTTGTTCAATTAAACAAACTTTCTAGCTTTTTATTATTAGTATAGATATTCCACAGCAAAAGATTCCACATAAATATTCCACAATAAAATATCCCATTACAAAATATCCCACAACAAAATATTCCGCAACAAACTATCACACAACAAAATATTTCACTACAAAATACCTCACATTAAAATATTACACAACAAGATATCCCACAGTCGTACCCCCGCCATATCGAGCTAAAAACCTTAACATCTTTTTCTCGAAGCAGTTCAGGCCATTTTCAAACCTCTATCTTCGTGTGATTGAAGGTTTAACCGACTTATTATTATATGGATACTTTTTACTGTAGAATTTGGAGTTGCGAGACTGGCAACATTTATAAATGTCGGCCTGGATTAGAGGTTGATAATAAGGCGTGTATGTAGATCGATACCTCATAGACAAACAAAACACGCCATCCCAGTCATGACCAAGAAGTTTGCCCGAAAACTTATCAAACTAAATAGGGACAAATTCAAAACAGTTATAGAAACCATAACAGGTCACTGTCTCTTAAACAAGCACCTATTCACAATAGGTGTAACAGACAGCCCTCTATGCAGAGGCTGCTTAGAGGAAGAAGAAACGCCACAACACGTCCTCATGGAATATAATAATGTAAATGTGGCCGAACAACGGGCAAAACTACTCCAATACCCCGGGTCACTTCCAGAAATCTTTGGCAGACTGAAAAGTCTTCTACGATTCTGGGTAAGTGTGGGATGGTTGGAATAGGCGACAAGCCACACAGGCACAATGGCCCAATTATGAGGCCAAGTGCGGACAAGCCCAGCGAAACTAAAACTAAGGCGTGTATGTTACTTCCAAGAGTGAGACTACTGTTCCTAATCTATTTTGTCAAAGTAACAAAGCCTGAAAAGATTGTAATACCCTTAAATGGGCCGTAATGGACGGTCTTTGAAGGAATTCAATGATAAACAGGTATTGTTGAGAATATTTTTGAGATATTTCGAGAATGAAAAATTATTGGGCTTTTTCTGTACCCATTGAAATTGGTGTGAATTGAAATGTTGTTGTTGAGTTTTATATAATAATGGGTGTGAAGGAGTATAGTCCTTTGAGTCGTTTAGGCCCTGCGCAGACGACAGACTATCCGTGACGCACTTTTTAGTCTGTGAAAATAGAACCTATGCAATTATATGCAGTAACGCACACGACGCGCAAAAAGTCTTAGTTCTCTTAGTTCAAACTTTTTGTGCGCCGCAGACTCGATCGCACAAAAAGTGTGCCGTCTGCGCAGGGCCTTAGAGGCTGTATACGCGTGACTTGCTGCTTGTGTTACGTATGTGGGTGTATACAAGGAGTGTGAGAAAGCAATGAGGTAGGGAATAGAAAGTTCGGGGCATTTTTTTTTATTACATATGGGCTTGCTCTTGGTCCCAGACTTTGCGGAATGATCTGGTAAGAAACATTTAGAGAGAGAAAGAAATATTTGAGGTCTACTAACGCTCGTTTCTTTTGAACCAGTATTCGTCTTTCAATATTTTAATGAAAAAAATATTATTTAAATTACAATAGAAACTCTTTCTAAAAATAATAACTGGAAAATAACTCGAAGAAAGGTCGTTCCTTTTCTATTTGTTATTTTACTTTGCCACTGAGTTCAGTTTAAGTCATTTTTCTGTATTTAGTTCTAGAAGGCAGTTCTCATTTTAATTATAAATATTTAATGCCTTCTCTTAAATGTAACAAACACTTTTCTGAAAACCTCCTAGTTGACTACGGAACCCTAAAAAGGTTCAGCCTAACGCGAGATAATCACGCTCAAACATACACACATACAAATCAAACTGGGACTCCTTTTTTGTAGTCGGTGGGTCAAAAACCATCGCTAGATAACTTACTTTCAAATAAAAACCGCCAATAGATCGTTTCACCCGTTTAAGAGCTACGGGGTCACAGATAGACAGACAGACACACGGACACACACACGCAGCGGTCAAACTTATAACACAGAGGGTTAAGAAATAAAATGGTTATAGTACTTACGTTACCTAATAATAGGTAATAAGTCTTTTTTTTGTGGTTTTATGGTCTGAATGAGATTTATACCTAAACAACTAAGTAACATAATAAAATATACAGTATATTATGTACTAGTATCTATTAATACCTATAATTTATTGTTACTTATATTATTATACCAACATAATACCGTAATGATCAGCTCTTAATACATTTTCACACTTGTATTTTTATGTAGTGGCAATATTTTACGACAAGTTGGCAACACTGCCAGTAACAGCGAATGGCAGACTATTTGGCGCCAACAGCCTTAAATAAGTACCTACTACAAATTGAGGTTATTTGAATACAAAATTTGACGGGCCTGTTGGTCTAGTGGTCAGTGACCCTGACTGCTAAGCCAGAGGTCGTGGGTTCGATTCCCACCCAGGACAAACTTTGTGTGATGAGCATAATTGTTTGTTCTGTGTCTGGGTGTTATTTATCTATAATATGTATGTATTTAAAAATTATATAAGTATGTATATCAGTTGTCTGGTTACCATAACACAAGCTCTGCTTAGCTTGGGATCAGATAGCCGTGTGTAAGATGTCCCAGGATATTAAAAAAAAAAAAAAAAAAAAACTATTTTTTTTTAGATTTATGTACGATTTTAAGCCTTTGTATTCAAAAAATGACAACCTATTACAAGCTTAAAAATAAATAACAATTTTAGCCAATATTATGTTGAACTTCAAAGCTAATTACTTAGTAATCTGTACCTGATTTAAATGGTTGAAATTGCTCTTTATCCTTCTAACACAATCTCATAGAGTGGCAAATAAACGAGCTATCTAATAATGCCTTGTGGAGTAAATTTTACCATTTTAATGCAAAAATATAATAATCTTCAAACATTTTTAAATTGAACTATTCAGTTAATTAATGAGAACCCACGATCTACATATCTCTGTGTCTGTTCAATTTTTACAAAGAAACTTGCATGTGGAATTGAAACAAGATGCCACATGTCAAGCGTAAATAAATATGAGTAGACTACACATCAATAAATATTTTTATCTTGGGACAATAAACACATGATCATCTAGCCCCAAGCCCAATATAGGCAGTGCCTGTGTTATGGTAACAAGACAACTGATATACATACTTACGTAATTTAGAAAAATCATACTTACATGTTCTAGATGAATTACACCCAGCCACAGAAAAAAAATTGCTCATAACACAATGTCTGTCCTGGGTCGAAATCGCACCCATGACGTCCCTGCCTAGCAGTCAGGGTCACTAACCACTACACCAACAGGCCCGACAAATCTGTTTATGACATTGATTGTACTAGTAAAAATAAGGTCGGCGTGTCATTTGCCTGCTCGCACCATTTCTCTCTTAGTTCAATGACGTGCATGGAACCGCATTGTAGGGATGCACTTTGAACAATTCAAGTCAACCACTAACCGCCAATCCTATGTTCTTAGTATTACTCGTAAGTGGATTGTCCTATTGAATGCATTTTTGGTTTTTTCATAAGGATGTTTTTCAAATTACCCAAAACTTTGACTTTACCTCCTTATTAATGGCATTTGTGGAAGACACTACAATTTTTCCACGACCATGTTTATTTATTTATGTCAATCAAAGAAAGATTTATAACATTATTATATGCAGTATGACTGCGAAAGTCTTCTCTTTGTGAAGAGACAAGAGCCTCGTCAGTGAATTAGCAAGGTTCACCACGTACAGGTAAGGTTGGCTATGACCCTGGCTTTGATGCTGAAGTTTAAAAATTTGGTGGTTTGACACAGTCACACTTCTTTATTTCTATTTTAAACATGGCATCTCGGAATTCAGCTGTAAACTAAGAGACTACGCCAAGGGCACCCCTTGTGGGGTACGAACCTCGGCTTAGGATGTCGCTAGGTGGGCAGCAAAGGAACAAGATGGATCTGATTGTTATCATTTAGGGACGAATTTAAAACTACTGGCCAGCGTCGCGGGCTGGCTCGTTGAACTAGGGTCGCAGGAGGAGTGTTCGAAAGGGTTTAAGCTATTCTACTTCCGACCTGGTTCTGGTTTTATTCCCAGTCGTATTGGATTGCCGTCCCGTCAGGCTAAGAGAGTGATGCAATAGAAGGAGTGCACCTATGTCTGTTTTCACATAATAGATTATTTTTCGGTATCACTCTTGACAGAGTGGTCGTCGTCATGGCTTCGGGTGTCGATGGCAAGCTCTACAACACTCCGCCACTCTTCTCTGATGATGAGCCATTTACTACTGCTTTTATCTAGTCAGATCAGCACATAGGCGATCTTCCTCATGTCCTGCCCCCCTAGACAAGTGGCATTGTAGAATAGATAGCGAAAACGAATAGATTGTCAAATGTATCGAGATGTCAAATTGTTTAGCGAAAGCTTATGTCAATTCCATACATTTGACAATCTATTCGTTTTCGCTATCTATTCTACAATGCCACTTGGCTAGGCCCTCATGGTGTTGATATATTAGTAACTTCATGAATAATGTTATGTACTAACTGGCCACCTGAATGTATAGTTGGTTTGTCTATTGAAAAATAAAGTTAGTATTGTTTAGGGCCTAGACAAGTGGCATTGTA
Organism: Athetis lepigone; assembly: GCA_033675125.1. Taxonomy (NCBI): domain Eukaryota; kingdom Metazoa; phylum Arthropoda; class Insecta; order Lepidoptera; family Noctuidae; genus Athetis; species Athetis lepigone. Next base: position 13,121,320 of record CM066224.1, read on the forward strand.
GAATAGATAACGAAAACGAATAGATTGTCAAATGTATGGTATTGACCTTAGATTATTAACCTATAGATTGAGCCACCGCGTGGCCGCACATGAGACAGCACTATAAAATTTCAATGTTGTCATTACGTAAAATTTTCCCGAAATATGACCAAAACCGTGAGGTGTTCCGTTGCAACAACTACTTATTACATTCATGTACTGAGTTGCGTATCATAATCCTTATTAAGAGTGCAAAATTATTTATATCGTAAGTATTATTTAAGTTACGAGTCCAGGTTTTCTCACGATGTTTTCCTTCACTGATGTCTGTGATGTCCAACTATAAAAATTATATAAAATTCCTTTTAAAAGGGAGAGGATACCTCACAGGGCATAAAAGAACTAATTAATCATCTGATTAATTTTATTTATTTAATAGTTGCAATTTTATTATTCAAGTTATGGGGAAAAATAGAGCTGAGGTATGGTAACACTTTGAAAAACAAGTAATAGGTTATGTAGATAAAAATATAAACGATATCGCTAGAAAATGTCCTTAATTTTGATCGAAAGCCATGTAATTACATACACACAAATGTATTTATTCAATCAATGCACAATAACTTGTAATATTTGCATCCTTACGAGTGAAAAGTAACATTCTTATCTTGCTTTCTCTCTGTGCGGCTTTTGCAGCCTAAAATAGTGCATCCTCCCATTTTATAGCACAGAAAAAGCACTAAACACTTAACTACTGGAGTCAATTTCTCAAATATACATTAAAACTATTGGTTTAATTACCGAAATTGTTATAAAATTGTAAAAACTAATACGAGCTGACCATTTCAATGACAGTGACATCCCTTTGTTTGGCTAACTTTTCAATGTTCGCCAAGCGAAAACTGGCCACGCCGAACGAGACAGAGCATGTTATGCTTTGTCTCAATTTTCTTACGAAATTCGTATATATGCTTCTCACTTTCACACTTCTTTACAACCTCATGGCTACATCTATAGGTTAATTATCTAAGGTATTGACATAAGCGTTCGCTAAACAATTTGTCATCTCCATACATTTGACAATCTATTCGTTTTCGCTATCTATTCTACAATGCCACTTGTCTAGGGGGGCTGGTATCCTTAAATACAAAACGTACTGTATACTTGACTAATTTTTATTACAAATGTTCGTCGTGACTAGAATTCAATCTATACAGTATTATTTCTCTCAAAGATTTCTGGTAGATTTGTAAACACATGAAATTATGAATGTGTGAATAAAGAGAGAGTACCTATCTATATTTAAGTATCATATATTTGTCATATAATAAAGATTGGCTGCTAATACCGTAATTCGTTTGCGAGACTATGAAGTTTGCACCATAAAAATCTCTAGCATCAATGCGATTTCGTGCGACACCAATTCTTCAGGCGCTATACTCGTTTTTAAAGCTGTGATTTATATGATTATGATAAAAATCTGTAGATTCCTCTTTATTTTCCTGGAATATCACCTAGATGAATAAAATGGAAAACTATATTGTATCCTCACCTAAGTGATATTGCCAAGGTGAATTGAGGAAACATCCTTATCAGTGACTTATACAAACATGTTTTAGATTTTGATCATATTGCTCAGGAGATTCTGCCATTACTTGGATATACTGTACGTCTCAGTTTATGGTTAGTTTATTTTAGGATTCATGTAGTCTTTAGGTTACCAACCCTTAATCGACCTGTCGATCCTTTCTGGATTTCTGAACTGAACTTTTCCATATAATGGGTGGAGGCTTCACTAGTTTCTAAGACAGCGTGAACCGAAGTTACCGATTAAATAAAAAAAACGCTAAATTGAAAAAAAAGGAATGCATATTTATTTAAAATATAATTTTGCTGATAAAAAATAATTTATTCCTAAGAACTGTAGAAAGTTTGTTTGTAACTTAACCAACCTTTTCTAAAGAATAACCAATGCTTATGTCCTTACTCATTTTAAATACTGAATGCGCAAAATTGTACTTGCGCATTTAAGATTTGTACAACGTGAAGTTTAAACGTCTGTTTAAAAGTTTAAACTGAATTCCCACCAGCAGGAAAGCCGAGTAGGTGAAAGGAACCGCTATTTTCCTATCCGCTACCAATGGGACTATACTCTACACGGCCCTGTTGTCACCTGGACTTAATCTTATGCAATATTCATACAAATACAGTGCTGTTGCCTGATCAACTCATAAAAAAGGCATTTTAATTACAAATTGGCACTTAGTAGTTGACATGAGTATTATTCAGGAGACTACTTTTGTGTCTATTAAGAGGTAAGTGTATTTAGATTCAAATAATTTACTGTGAGAAAGTGAACTAAACTGAAGACAGTGGAGTGGCAGTCAAGTGGTCTGGTCACATCCATCGTAGAACAAACGATTGGTGAAGTAAATAAATAATAAACAAATATCCTAGAACAACTCACACACGGCCATCTGATCTCAAATTCTCAAGCTAAGCAGAGCTACAATCAACAACAATGCCAGCCATACTATTTGTTTAATATTTATTGTGTACCTATCTACTACACGTCTTGTATAAACATGTATATTATGTATATTTTTTGTATCTGCGTAATATTTTACATAATTATTATGTAAGAAGCCGGATATCTTCACTACCCTTGATTGACTAGTAGAAAATCCCTAGAGCATTAAGTCCGCCTCTATACATTTTTGGATAAATTATAAATAAATAAATATCAATATTCAATAAAGCGATACACGTTTAAACACTGCTTGTACCAAATTGAGAGCTAACCCAAAATAATTAAGCCGTATCTTTGAACAGAATATTTGGTCTATATATCATAACTTGTTGACTTTGCTTCGAACTATTTACGACAAGTTTACACTTGACTAAGACTTGGCAAGCTTAAGATTTAGCTTATGATATGGTAAGTGTTATTAATGTGTTTTCTTAAGATATTTTCTTTTGTGGACTTATACTTACGGTCTAGAGTCGATAAATTCTTTTTTTGAGCATAGCATGTCTACAAAAGTCATCAAGCCTTGTCAAAAAAACATGGTTTACTTAAATAAGGGTTTGAATGAGAATTTCATGTTTTTAATTTGTTTTTATATCATATCTACTACAGTCCTGCCCTAGGCATATGTGTTCACACATCTTTAAAATTAACGATTGTTAATCGCTGTTTTTGATTCAAAATTTATAATCGGTCTTTATTTTATAAATTGTAATCTTTATTGCTCTATTCAGTGAGTGAGAAAATTTTACATTCTCTGTCTCCTAAAGTAGCTACCCTAAACTTAACGAATGTGGACTATGCAGAAAATGTATTATAGTTTATTTTCGTACAAATAATCATGGTGATATTTTTAGAGGTTTTCCGAATATGAAAAAAAGACTGAACAAGGGACCTCATTCCGACGACGTTTAGTTATGACCAAAATTTTTTTTTCCCCGGACGCTTATCTAAAACTTACGTTCCTAGCATAAATTCCAGGGATGTTACGATACGGATATGTATTTTCGGATCTGAATACAAACACGAATATAGGAAGAATATTGTACCAGTTTCGATTACGGTTAAGGATATGCAATAAAAGTCATCCGTCAATTTAGGATAGTTTCGTTTACGGTTAATAATTTGAAGTATTATCTATACACATAATAAAATCGTAGGAAAGTCAAAACTGTACATTGAATATTTTTTTAAAAGAATACTTGAGGCGTGATCTACAATCGATACCGAAGCCAAAAATATATTTTTTAGAATTTTTGTCTGTTTGTTTGTTTGTTTGTTTGTTTGTCTGTATGTATGTCCGGGATAAACTCAAAAAGTACTGCATGGATTTAGTTCAAATTTTGCAGGGATATTACTAAGAGGTCGGGTCAAAACAAAGGCTACAAATTATCACGCTATCACCTACGGGGGAGGAGCTGGAGGCTTCACGCTGTCGACGTCGCGGGCAGCAGCTATCTTCGGAATTACTCAACGGATTTCAATGTTTTTTTTTGTTGTATAGGTATTAAGTCTGGGCGTCATATAGGCTATAACTTATCCTGGAAACTTGAACTTCTGGTGCAGGACCGCAACAGACCAGCTTAACTATAAGAGATACAAAAATGGTATCATAGCAAAAATTGCTTCACGTGATAAGCAGTTTCTGTTGAAAGAATAAATATGAAGATCTGGAACAACTGAGGTGGAACTCCATGAGCCCAGCTAACTATAACATATATAAGTATGACGTCTTAGCAGGAGTTGTTCAGCTTGATGAGCACTTTCTGTTGACGTATACAAATTGAAGATCTGGAACACCTGTTGTAGACTTCCATGAGCCCGGCTACGTACACTCTACCGAACATATATAAGAATGACGTCTTAGCAAGAGTTGTTCAGCCTGATGAGCACTCTCTGATGATGCATAATATTAAAGACCTAGATCCAACACCTAACGTGGAACTCCAAGCACCCAACTACACCATAACACATTAAATAAGAATGACGTCTTAGCAAAGTTGTTCGGTCTGATAGGCATTTTATGGTTTATAAGATCGAAGGTTAGATAGATCTGATGTGGCAATCAAAGCTATCACTGATTTCAATGTATAAAATAACTTAAGCTGGGAGCTTGATTTTCCACACATTTTCCGGGAGCAGCCTTTATCGAGTGGAGGTACCACTCGATGAAGGCGGGGAAACATGCATACAAACAAGTCGAACAGAGAACCTACTTTTTTTAAAGTCGGTTCAATGATGATGATAATTTCTTCATCAATTTCATGTTTTTAGTACTGAATAAACATTGACTGTTAATACTTTTGTTCGGTATTTATCTGTGTGATTATTGCTTTGTCAGTAATATAAATGTTCATGTCGTTGTAAACCTAATTATGATGATGATGATGATGATGACAGTCCCAGTCGCATGCGTCATCTGTTTGCCGTCATTTTGGTGTTTTGTGGAGTTGCGAACCCGGTAGCTTTGTGGGAGAAGTACCGCCATCTTCTGTTTGAGGACTTTTTACGAGCTTTGAGGCGTGCTTCTGAAGGTGAAATCGAAGCAACTGATAAACGCATGCTGAACACCCGTCTCAGTTCACTTCAAGATGTGGTCATTTCAATCGGCGGTAAACCACTGGTAGAGTACGGGTTGCGAGCTCTCAGATCATTACCACATCAAGACCGTGGAAATCGGGAGTACACCGCCGAAACCAATTACGATTCGGGTTTAATGACCACTATCCGAAATGACCACGTCACTAGGGCCCGTATTAATAGACGTCACTCAATTCTGAGACGCTTTCAAGTTTATTGCTGTCCTTATTTTTTCCCTTTAGAATGACAAGGACAGCAAGAGACTTGAGAGTGTCTCGAAGTTGAGTGACGTCTATTAATACGGGCCTAGGTTCACCTCAGAGCTAAAACAAATATATGACACTGTTCTGGAAAGCATTGGGCTCGACCAGGGTAAAATGTTTTTCCTGGATGCTCCTGATGGAACAGGGAAAACATTCATTATCACTGGTATCCTTGCAGAGGTCAGGACGCAAGGCAAAATTGCCATTGCTGTAGCATCGTCAGGAATCGCTGCTACACTGCTTTCTGGTGGCAAAACAGCGCATGCCATGTTCAAAATACCCATAGAATTAGAAAGCGCCGAAATGCCTGTTGTGGGGTATCACGTAACAGTGACAAGGGACATGTGCTCAGGGATTGCTCTCTGATCGTATGGGATGAGTGCACGATGGCTAATAGGAAAGCAGTGGAGGCCGTGAACAGAAAGAACTCTGCAGGACAACCGCAGGAATGAACACTTGATGGGTGGTGTTACAGTTCTGTTCAGTGGCGATTTCCGGCAAACACTCCCTGTGGTGACGCGGGGGTCTAGGGCTGATGAGGCGAATGCTTCGTGGAAACGATATTCGTTGTGGTCACAAATTCATAGGCCGCGCTTGACCATCAATATGCGAGCTCAGCTCGGTGGCAATCCACGTGCTCAAGAATTCTCAGATGTCCATCTAAGTCTCGGCGAAGGCACTCTACCATTCTAGGAAAGAGGTGAACAGGTGCTGCTTCTAGAGTCCCTCGGTAGAGTGGTGGCCTTCTTAGAAGAACTCATTTGTTGTGTGCATGGGGACATCAGTCGAATACCAACCCAATAGAATTCTTGGGTGTGACAGCGAGCCATTTTAACACCCAAAAATGATCAAGCTGCAGACATCAACGAACGCATTCTCTCGGAAATTGAGGAAAACGAAGTAGTTTATACGTCCATAAATACTCCACACATTATGCCGTAGGATTCCTAAACTCCCTTTTAATTCAAGCGCGTGCAGTTCCCTGTGAATGAGTGAGTTCGCCATGACTATCAACAAGTCGCAGGGGCAGACGCTGAAGGCTGCGGGTGTCGACTTCAGGACGAGCTGCTTCTCACACGGGCAGCTGTACGTCGCTTGCTCCCGCGTCACGACACGAGTTCTGATTCTCTGTATATTTAGGCTGCTGAGAGCAAAACTACAAACGTAGTTTACAGAGAAGTTTTGTAACAATTCACAATCGTTAATATTTTTTTATATCGTGGAATGTAGAAAAAATTGGTCAAGCGCGTGTCAGACTAGGATTCCATAACGAAACACATCGCATTAACAATTTAACAACGATTTCATCTGAGCCGATATACTTAGTTTTCTTTTAAGGTTCAATCCAAGGACTACCATCATGTTTTTTTTTTTCGAACCAACCGTTTAAATTTGAGAGAACGTTAAATATCTTTTATTGTTTGTTTGTCTGTATGTATGTCTGGGCTAATCTCTAAAAGGACTGCATGGATTTACTTAAAATTTTGCATGAATATTACTAAGAGGTCAGGTCAACATAATTATAAGCTACATATTATCACGCTATCACCTACGGCGGAGGAGCTGAAGCCTTCACGCAGACAACGTCGCGGGCAGTAGCTAGTTAGTACTATTTTTGTTGTCGTGATGGCCTAGTGATTAAGGTGTTCTCCTCTCATACAAGCGGATGTGGGTTCAAAACCTATATAACTTTTCACTTCAAATTCACTTTTGAAATCATCTTGGACATCACAGACGTCGGTGAAGAAAAAAATCGTGAGGAAACCTAGGTTTGTAGTTAATTTGAGTCCGGATTCGACAATCTGCTTTGAGTAATCGTGGTGTTCAATGCTCGTACTTTCTCTGCGTGAGTAGAGAACTTTGACCTGCAGTGAGACAGTAATAGACTGCCATTCGATCTCCTTTTAGTAATGACCAAGCGACAATAAATAATATTATAAACAATGCAGGGGACCCCCGTGGCTAGAGTATAGAAATAAAATTTCTAATATGATATCATTTACACTCCGCCCCTATCCGAAATTTTTCAATTGAATTTGGTTACGATTTCGGATATTTTTTATTTCAGATATCCGAATATTTCACTTACAGCAACGGAGGTCCCTAACATCCCTGATAAATTGTAAGTGTGCTTCCAAATAACAATTATGTTGGTAACCTTACCATAAGTTACTCGAGTATGGCAGAATAAGTTACTGGTTTCTTATTCTAAGTTCGCATGTTATTTTCACATTATATTCATTATTAGCATGTTCTTGCCTATTTCTGTTGGTTAGGCTGTATATACAATTCATGTAAGAGAAGAATGAGAGATATTATGATGTGTTATTATAAACCTGTTTACTGCTTGGTAAGCACAAATTACGCACATCAAGAAAATAAAAAACACCGGTTTGACTACCTATATAAATATACAATAATAGTAAATTGACTACTAATATATCAACGCACAGCCCAAACAGCTGGATTCAGAGTCATTAAACTTGCAGGGTGTGTTCTTTGCAAAGAGTTTCACCACTAAGTTTGTAACCACAAAGAATGGGTTTTTGGAAATTCTAAACCTAAAGGGATAAAATGTCAGATATAGAAATCAAAAAAATGTAACTTTTATGCACGCGACTTCGTCCGCGTGGAAAAATATGTTCCCAGGGGATTTCCGGGATGAAAACTATCCTATGTCCTTTCTCGGGTCCCAGTCTGTATCTGTACCAAATTTCATTTTAATCGGTTTAGTGGTTTAGGCGTGAAGAAGAGACAGACACACAGACAGAAAGAAAGAGTTACTTTCGAATTTACAATATTAGTATGGATACTACAGTGCGGCGTTATTACTGAACTGTTTTGTATTTATTTACAACTAGCTTTTGCCTGCGGCTTCGCTCGCGTTAAAAAGAGACAAAAAGTAGCCCATGTTACTCTAGCGCTCCATCCCTTCAACTATCTTCACTTAAAAAAATCACGTCAATTCGTCGCTCCGTTTTGCCGTGAAAGAAAGACAAACATACAGACAGACAGACACACTTTCCCATTTATAATATTAGTATGATACTCCGCAGGAACGCGTGATTATGGATCAAAAATATCATCAATAATATTATAAATATCATCTTTGTATATAAAATACTACTGACTGACTGACTGGCTGTGTGTTATATCAACGTACAGCCCAAACCTAGGAACCTAACCTGGACCTAAAACATCCAACTTGGTAGTGGAGTGGTAAGTAATTTGTGAAGAGTAAGTATCTAGTAGAAAAAACAAATGGTAATGCCTTCCCTAAAGGAATAAACTAGGGGGTGGAAGATTGTAAATAATATTTTTCTCAGTAAAATTATTATTAATCGTAGGTTATATTTGGAAGGATCAAACAGGCTTGTATCTAATGAAATAGGCGCCACATAGAACATAAAATCCTCATTATGGGGTAAGAAAAGGTTAAGGAAAGCTTACGAGGGATAATAGTAAGGCTTCCCATCGTTATTTTCCATGGATGCACCTTTTTACCTGAAAGTAAAGCCAAAATAATTATATTATATTGGGGACAACTCACACATGGCCATCTGATTCCAAAGTAGGTAGAGCCTGTTCTCCAACTGATATACCTACTTACTTTTGAAAATAAATTACACCTAAACAAAGAACAAACAATCATGCTCATTACATAAAGGTTTGTCAGCAGTACTATTCAATCGATATTATTAGTAAAATTCAATAAAAATAAAAATAATGTCTAATCATTTGGCTTCTAAGAATTATCGTAATTAATTCTACGTCGTTTTTAGAAATTGTTTTGAAAAAATCGCAATTATAGTCCTAAGTCTCTAACCATGAAAGAAACGGCCTCGGCGTATTCCTGATGTCCCCATTGACAGCTGTCCCCATTATGGGAACTATCGGAACGGTTTTGTAAATCTATGTTCAAAGTTCCGATACTTAGTAAAAGCACTGAATGAATAAATAAAAATTAGTTATAACTTTTTGACTATTACTACTGTAAAATAGCTGAAGGTTGAAATATATCACTGCAAATTCAAATAAAAGTTTTCGTATTATTTGAGTTAGTTGGATAACAAACTGACCCAAATTATACGAAAACTTTGAAAACATTATATATTTTAAAGCTACTATAAGCGTGAAAACAAACTAGATTGTGTGGATGTTTGTATTCTTTCACTTAAAAGTACTGTAAAACATTTTGATAAATAAAATACAATAGTTTAGCTTAGACATCAAAATTACATGAAAGCTACAAAAACCAACGCTGTGATCTATCTTAACGCGGGTTAAAATGTGAACAACTAATTAAAACTGAAAAAAATCCCCCAAGCGCGATTTGTATTTGCACACGAATAGTTCCAAAACAAATTAAGTCCGCCTGTACACTACGTACCAAGAATTAAATAAATAAAATAAAATATAGCTTAGTAGACGTTTCGGCCGCTGATTTTTGTTCAATCTGGTCGTCCGGAGGAAATTAATTAAATTCATATTTTTGAGGGGTGGAGAGGGGAAATGGAACAGAACGGAGGGGGTACGGACAGAATGAAACATTCTGTATTTTCCGAAACACCTCTGAAACATAATATGAGTAATAATTAAATTCCCGTTTCGACCGAAGCGGACAAAACTCAGCAAAGTAGACATGTTTTAAAACTGGACAAGACTTCCAGGGTCCAAGGTTCCGGGTAAATTTGCCCAGGAATACTACTGCCGCTGCACCTGGCGGTCAGCGCACGAGACCACCATCTACCCATCCATCTCAGCCCTTCGGGTCATCTGTCACCCAGGCACATCTCCTGAGCTTCATCATCATCACCAGCGGCGCGTAAAGCCAGCTCCTGGCTTGGCTTTACATATTTCGCGTCTACCTCCTTAGAACGGAATTATTAATGTGACGGGCATCAGGACCTACAACCCGTTAATAAATTTTTATGCACCTTCAGTGAGTTCTTCTTATTACCTTTTGTTTTAAATAACGCTGTAGCTCACACGCTTCATTGGCTACGTATGTTAATTTAATTTTACATAATAGGCAAAAACCAATAGATTCACAAACAGACAAACGGACGAACAGCAGAGGCTTAGTACTAAGGCACTTATGGCAACATTCGGGAACAAAAGCCTAATTAGGTCAATGATAGTGACGCGACGTTGCCACTATTATGATTAAGGGTTAGTCAACAATAGATGCGGCAACGTCGCTCTGCTTTTGTTTTGTTACGCAAAAGCTGAAATAGGTAAGCTCTTCAGTTTTGCCTGAAACTTTGTTAATTAATCTAGCTTAACTAGCTTTTGAAAGGTAGACAAAAGGGCCATTTCAAAACTGTAACATAAATTAACTGTTCGCTAAGTTTTGTCTATGTTTAAATTGACATTATTTATCAAGTGTATTAATAAATAAACAAGACTATAAAACCGGTCATGTAGGCGTAGGATTGGAAACGGTTCCGCTCTATTATACTAAGTGTTTTTTTGGTCTTGCACAACCCGCTAGGAGATGATTCTAACCATGAAAACGACTTTTATTATGGAACCAACTCTGAAATCGCGAAAAAAATATCAACTGTTTCATACATTATGGTCGGGAGGGCATTAAACTTTTGTTAGAAACAGCTGATATTTTTTTCGCGATTTCAAAGTTGGTTCCATAATAAAAGTTGTTTGTTTCTATGAGTAGAATCTACTCCTAGCGGGTTGTGCAAGACCAAAAATACACCTAGTATAAAACACTCCAAATTCAAGTCAGACTCACAAACGAATAAAGAGCTCTATTACTACAACCACCATCCAATATTTAAACGAGCAAAAATTGTCGAAAAAAGTCTGATTTTTAAAAGTAATCCCTAGTTTGAAAACCAGACTTTATACAGCCCGCTGACAGACAGACAGATAATGAAGGCTTAGTAATAAGTAAGAGGATGTTTTTTGTGAAGAGTAAGTATCCATCAAAACAGGATTTCTTAAAGTCTAACCTGAAGGGTAGAGTAGGGACCCAGGCGTAGACGTCGAGAGTCGCAAGAAGATTATTGGCCACCGTACGCGCGGGTTTGCGAATGGCGAGCGATGGGTAGCTCGCCGCTCGGCTAGGAACAGGCCCGCGTCGACGGCGCGTTAGTGTTCCAAGCGTGCCTCAAAGAGCAGTCAGCACGAGAAGGGGCCCAACAGGGCCAACGCCTGCTGGGGTTACGAAATATTTATAATGGTTACCGTGACCCCGGAACATAAAGGGCAACCGAAGGAACATGAATGGGTTTAAACCCTAGTCAATAAGAGTCTGACACGCCCTCCTGCCGCACCCAGGACGAGAGCAGTCATTTGATGATTTCCCACTCCCCAAAAAAAAAGGGTAGAGTAGGGGATAGAAGCAGCTTTGATATCCACGAGAGCGAAGCCGCGGGCTTAAGCTAGTAATTAAATAAAATGGGTATAGGACTTTTATGTCGGTCCACCCCTAGAACGGGTTCCAACCAACTCTTTAATACTACATAAATAAAAAGATACTTAAAAAAGCTGACTAGGGGCACGCTTTGTAACCCAAATTCAATTAGAAAATGTCCCGCGGCATCAGTTTTCGGTAACGTTTGATTATATTTGGTACTAGCTGTCTGCCACAATTTTACCCACTATAAGTTTTACGCAAAAAATGTTTTTTTTTTCATTTTTAGCCTTATATGCTCAACCTTAATTTTTTTAATCCATGTTAAAGATGCTTACGTTATTCTTTATAATATCAGAATATATCTGCCGTAAGAAGTACCCATAGATTTTTAAAAAGGAAATATTTACAGTAAAATTAAAGATTATTTACACGATAAATATATAACCAAACTCTTAATAATTGTATTTTGGTACCTATATAATATACAAAATTTCTTTTGGTAATCATTAAAAAAGCTACAATTTTAATGTTACAAACTGTGGTAGGTATCTGCGGTAGTATCCTAGAAACCAACCTGTGATTATCATATAAAATAGATTAGAACTGTAGCCCAATTCACGTAATCAAAACCGTAGCGATATCGTAGCGACTAAGTCGTTAAGACCATTTTCGTATTCACATCCGTCAATCAAGTTAGAACGACACCGATTTTAAAGTCGCTCGATCGAAGTGTCGCTGATGCGTATTCAGCTAATTAAATCGTCATTCAATCGTTGACTGATGATGTGAATACGAAAATGGTCTTAACGACTTAGTCGCTACGATATCGCTACGGTTTTGATTACGTGAATTGGGCTACTGAGCTTTGTGTATATTTCAAAATTGTATAAATCTCTATATGAGAAGAGGCCTTTGCCCTGCTGTGGAACAGTAATATTTGTTTGGCGGGTCATTGTTGACACAATATCTTTATTGTACAACACCAACCACGCTCTATGTTCACAAATAAATATTTCATTTTCACTCAGAATCTTACCAAAATAGACAACATTTATTAATATTCACAATATTAGGCACAAAGTAAGCGAACTCTATTCAAAGTATAAATACCACCAGCTTTGTGTATATTAAAATTAGTTGAAAGTGTGGGAGTTTGAAATCAAGGCGCTGTGAAATCGTATAGGTACTAATAGTTTTGTTCAGATGTAAATGGTTTTACATCAAAGTTTCTCGTTACAGCTATTTTGAATTGCAACGGGGGTTATTTTCAAACGTCAATTTAAACGTACGTAATTGGTTGATTTATTCCAATTGAAAGTTCGAGTACAAATTTTTAACAAACGACGGAAAAAGAGGGATGTTAAAAGTTTAAACACTATACACGAAAGCGAAGACCTCGGGTTATGTAGTTCCTAGGGAAACCAATTATTATGGCGATAGGACCTTGAGGAAAAGGATTCCATACATCTTAAACAGTTTGCCCGAGTTCATTAAAAATCAGCCCAATAAATGTAACCTCAAGAAAATATTGCAAAAATATCTACTAGAAAAACTACCTTAATTAGTTATAGAATATTTTAACAGAACACTCCTAATTAAAGTTGTTTAGTTATTATGTTGTTTGTTATAGTGATCCCACAGTCAAACTGTGAATACAGTTTTGTGGGACTATTTTTTATTTCATAAGTTAATGTAATGTGTTTAATAAATAAATAAATAATAAAAAATATATGTGTGTGTCTGTTTGTCTATCTGTGGCATCGTAGCTCTCAAACGAGTGAACCGGATGGATGCGTTTTTTATTTAAAAGCAAATTATCTAGCAACGGTTCTTAGACATATTATGTCTTATCAAAATCAGATCAGCAGTTTATAAGTCATCAACTATTTTGGTAGCTGTCACTGATGATTTCCCACTCACCAAAACGAAAAACTACTAACCGTAGCTAACCTAACATTTTTTTTTGTTGGCGGTGGAAATTCCTCATGGATGTTCTCCGTCCTGGATTCTGTCAGACTCTTACCGACTAAAAACCCACCCCGGTGTTCCTTCTCCTTCCTACTGCAACCTCCGCAATCCCCGGCTCGTGCCGCCCGCATCAGCAGGTTTGGGGAGGAGCTAACCTAACCTAACAAGAAATTGTTTCATCTTCCAAACAATATCCCATGTTCTGCATGTCAATTCGTGGGTTAAGAACTAGAGTAGCGTAAGGGAAAAAATCCAAAAAAAAAATTTTTTTCACCATTCGCTTTTTTAATCCCCATATTTTAATGTGCCAAAAAACTGGAACGATGTAGTGTATAGATTGCTTAGTACAACAATAACGTATACAAATAAAAGATATTTGTTTAGTGCCAAAATGAAGTGTTTCTACTTACAATAATCTTAACATTATTTTGTCAAAAAAGTTACGAGCACAACGATCGTAACTCGATTTACAGAGCAAATGGGACAAAGTTTGATTTTGTAGCCTTAGTTGTTTTGTGCCAAATAAACGCAAACCGTAAAGTTACTGCTTATGGGTCCTTGTTTCGTATGCTGCCGTCATTTCCCTCCCTGCCAAAAAAACGTAAGGGTGGCATACGCTACTGTGGCACTAAATATTTAGAGTAATGCAGTCAGTTTTTATATCAAGAATAGTGTAAAAGCTAAATACATTCTTTTAGCATGTAAGAAATCTCGGTTGGTCTAATTCACTTTCGTGTGTATAACTACTGTACGTTAGTTTGACTCCAAAATCTTTAGCCCGGCCCAGCCAATTACATAAAGCGATAAGAGAACACGGGGGGAGCCTCGCAAATGTAATTAGTCCGTCTGTTAGATTATCAAAAAATGTTGGACACGTATTTTTTCTTTTTTCTCGTAAACGTAAAATGACGATGATACAGTGCGTTGAACTTTCGCGTGACGACCCGATTCGGTACAATTTTTGCAGAATTCCGGTACTTCGTTGCTCTATATCTTTGTATTTTTTTACTAATTAGCAGGGATGTTAGGGAGCTCCGTAACCGTAACCGAAACTATCGGAAATCAAAAATACTAATATAATAAAGAGGTAAAATTTGTAAGTTTGTATGTAGGGGGTGATCTCTGGAACTCATGTCCAAAAAATTTTTCACTGGCAGAAAGCTACATTATTCCCAAGTGCTATAGGCTATATAATATCACGCTATGTCCCACGGGAGCGAGGCAGTAACCAAAAACCTAACGTAACGCGGGTGAACCGCAAGGAACAGCTAGTCATTTATAAAATTCTTGTGTCACAATGTTAGTTACCTTACTACTCCGAAACGGCTTTATTATAACGGATTTTTACCAAATTTTATATGCATATTCAGTAGGTCTGAAAATTGGCTAGGTACTATCGATTTTTCATACCCCTAAGTGGTAAGGGTTGTTAACCCTTAACATTTTAAACGTGGGTGAAACCGCGGGAGGCAGCTAGTTTAATAAGTAAAATAGAAATTAAATAATAATATATTTTATTTCACAAATACTGTAATAATTTAAATAATAGTAAAAAACTTTTAGCGGCGACTACGGAAATATATTTTTAATTTAGTACCTACATTTCTTAAAGAAGACACGTGAGGTTATTAATTTTAGAAGATTTTTGTTATTGTTTTTAGGGTCATTTTAACGCAAGTTCCGTTGCATTCCATACATAATTGAATTTATGTAACAGCCAAAATGACGTAAGTCAACCAGTTTTTGAAAAATAAATTTTATTAAAATGAAACAGTTTTTTGTTTGACCAAAAAGTTATACTATTTTGTAGCAGATAAGTAAAGCTTTATTATTAGTAAAAGTCAGATTTC
Organism: Athetis lepigone; assembly: GCA_033675125.1. Taxonomy (NCBI): domain Eukaryota; kingdom Metazoa; phylum Arthropoda; class Insecta; order Lepidoptera; family Noctuidae; genus Athetis; species Athetis lepigone. The sequence continues at coordinate 13,136,866 of CM066224.1, forward strand.
TAACTACTATAGATTTTGCCTTAAAAGAGCTATAAGATAACGGTAGGTAAATTTGAGTTGTTTTTCGGCTCTCCTGAGAAGTTGTCATTTTGCCCTTACGCTACTCTAGTTCTTAACCCACGAATTGTTCGTTGACAAACAGTTCAAAAACTAGAGATGTTACGGAGGTTTGATTTTATTTTGATATCGAATTCGGTTGTCACAATTTCTTTATCGGTAGCTGTAAAAAACGAAGTTATAGATCTAAGCATTACAGCGTTAGAGGCGGTAAGCGAGCATAGGTCTTCTGGTTATCACTCAATATCGATGTTAAATCGATTATTTTTTCGATATATCAAGCAGCGTGATGTTATATAATTATCCTCTTAATTGCCAATCAATCCGTCGCTCCGTTTTGCCGTGAAAGAAAGACAAACAGACAGACAGACACACTTTCCCATTTATAATATTAGTATGGATAGTATAGATACCCGCTCTTCACACATCTTTCTATTACCTTCGCCTCTGATTCCGCATCCGATTCCGATAAACCACTACAGTAACAACCCTACTAAAATAGACGAAGCACTTTACAAGTCCCATTTCACTCACTTCCCTAGCTTTAATAAGAACTAATTAATTATATAAAGGCCCGGGTATATTATACATTCACTGCTCTAAGCGACCTCCAAACTGACGGAGTTAAGTGGCTTCGGAGCACTATCTCACAAGTACTTGCATGCGTGGAGCCGACATCCAATGTATTACGCAAAAGCCGAGTGCCTCTGGAAATTGAATGACGAATATTTTGGTAATAGAAAAGGGAATTATATATGGAATAAGGACTAAGTTAAGGGGGTAACATCGAATAGACACACAAGTAGTCCTATGTGAAGATTCTGTTTTTAATGAATAAATATCTTGGAAAAACACAAGGGAAATCTCATTCCAAGCTAGGCAGAACCTTTTTTTTTGGGGAGTGGGAAATCATCAAATGACTTCTCGCGCCTTGGGGCGTGTCTTTTACTGACTAAGACCCACTCATGTATCTTCGATTGCCCTTTATATTCCGAGGTCACGGTAACTATTATAAACATTCCGCAACCCCGGTAGGCGTTGGCCCTGTTAAGTCCCTTCACTCCCTAAGGCGCGCGTGGAGCACTAACGCGCCGTCGCAATGTGGCCATTATCGGCACTCCATTGCGACCTCGGTAGTTGTTGCGGCAGCGGCGGGAGCAGCAGCAGCAGCGGGAGCGGCGGCAGAGGCAGAGAGCCCTCTGTCCTTGCCTCTGGTCCTGGCGGGCGGGGCGCAAGCCTTGCCCCCAGCCCGGTGATCAGCCGGCTTGCCAGCCCCCGCACATACATAGCAGTGCGGCGCGGCATTGCACGAGCCGGCCTTGTGACCGGGCTGACCGCAGCGGAAACAGTTACCGCTACGGTCCACCTCCGCGCTGCAACGGACACCCACATGGTGCCCTACCTGGCACCTGTAGCACCGAGGCAAAACCTGACTGGTAACCACTGAAATATTTATAAATATACACTTTATGGATAAATAACAACCACATACTGAACAAAAAACATGCAAAATTTGTAAATAATTTCACAATAGTAGTTTTAAGTAGATAAGGAAAACAATTACAAATGGCGTTTCTTGTTTGTGGTTATCAAGAAGTCGGAGTGCAATGGTTTAAATATACATAATTATCATTGTGGTTTTATCTTAGGTACTGGCCCAGGTAGAAAGAGACACAGCTGCTGTTGCCATATTGAAACGTATTGTAATAATGAGTCTTAAAACATGCTAACGAGAAAAATACAATAATAATTCTCCTAGTATGAGAAAACAAATGAACAACAAATAAAACAAAACATCAATAATATCTAAAATTGCCAGTATAAACGGCATGTTTTTACTTACCAAGCTAGGAAATACATTTTACATAAACTCGAGCTTTTTCAACTAATTAAAAAAACCGCCCGTCCGTCCGTGCTTCGTAAGCACCTTCGTTATTACTTTATTAGATGGGATTTAAAATTTTGCATTTCATGTTATGTTGTGGGGGAAAATGCTTTAATTTTTAAACAGTATCACGAGGTGGGATCATTCTGCTGGACGTGCATTATTTTAATCTGCTGATAGATTAAAGAAAATTGCACGTTCATAATTCTGTCTTTTATTTTTTAACTGAAAAGCACATGTAATTGACACAAATAATTGTCCCGTGCGGGAATCAAATTATCGACACGCAGTACACAGACTTTCGCTTAGCCGCTAAGCCAAATCGTGTCGCCAAATGTCGTCAAATCCATACTAATATTATAAATGGGAAAGTGTGTCTGTCTTTCTGTCTGTCTGTCTGTATGTTTGTCTTTCTTTCACGGCAAAACGGAGTGACGGATTGACGTGATTTTTTAAGTCGAGATAGTTGAAGGGATGGATAGTAACATAGGCTACTTTTTGTCTCTTTCTAACGCGAGCGAAGCCGCGGGCAAAAGCTAGTTGATAATAAAACTTTCTCGGCAACAGACTGTCAATCAAAAAGGTGTATTTTTTGGCAAGCTGTAGTTCCTGAGAGTAGTGCAATGTAAAAACTATCTAACTTGTAAAATTAGTCTAAATCTTTTAATACGCCTTGAACAAGCGCAGTGTTCAAAGCTCGTGCTTTCTCTAAGAAGAGGCGTTTGTCCCGTACTGGGAGAGTAATAAGCTAGTATTATTATCCCATAAAATTTGTCCACATTTAAAAGCCAAACATCTCTTTCCAATAACACAAACGACAACCAAAATAACAAACGCCGTAAACAGCCACAATCTTATCAGATTGCTCTAACATTTGAACAAACATCACTTCATAACCTTCTTTTGAAACAAACAGCGACTTGAGACAGCGCACGGTGGGCTGAAAATCGGCTTTCATAGACTTAGGGATTTCAATTTGCAAGTGCTTGTTTTTATGCCGGATATCGCTTCTATTAGTCATTACTATGTACAAAAATGACACCCGAGTTATTTCTACCCAAAAACGAAGGAAATATAATTTTTTTACGAAAAATTTGTATGAAGCTGGTATGAAAAATCGAATTATCTCCTAAACGGCATGTTTAACCGTAATATCCTTGGAGATGGTCATAGTGCTAATTATTTATGATTTTTTGGTTGGCAATTGGACGAAAAATTTAATGCCGTTTTTTTTTTAAAAATCGTCAAAATATTTTTATTTGTTTTTACGTATGAAACGATTCCTTTTGGTGTTTATGTTGAAGAACACGGACTTTTAACTACACATAACATAAAATAGCATCACTCCTATATTTCCGAAGGAGTTGGCAGAGGTTTATAGTACACCCACACGTAGCCAACTATGTTTGAGCTAGATATTTATCAGCACAAAATGAGTTTTAAAACTTTTCATACAACCAAATTACCAATTGTCTTCTAATGAGTCCAAAAAGAAGTGATTAAGTAACTACACTGATTAGGTCTTCTAATGAGTCTTAATAGGTGATTTAATGATTTTCAATATCTCACGACAATGGATTATATTTAACTTTCCTGATAAGTAAGCTAATTTGTAATTAGCAGTGCTATGAGTTCTAAGAATAGTTAGTGACAATTATAGATTTTCATTAGCTAATGAGGAGATAACTAATGAGGGTAGTTACTATTATTGTCGTTTTGCAATAAAAGGCTAAAGTTTTGTTTTATAATTTTATTTGTTCACAACTGTGTAACTGCTAACACTAAATCTGCGACTATAAAATCTTAAAATGGAAAGTTTAATCACCAATTTAGACTTGTTTGTTCTTCTACGAAGTGAGAGTACTTCATTTGATCATGAAGTATTGTTTAGTGCAGTTGTATCCCGCATAGGCGATTGCCTGTCTGACGAAGATTATGTTGTTTTCAAAGAATTTTGTCGGAGATTTACGCGAGCCGCTTTACAAAGGTGGGGGAAATCCAACCGATTCCTTGATAATTTCAGGAGAAAGTACGAGAATTGGTTGGGAGCAAATATTGATTGGCCGAGTTTTGTGCAAACTTTAGTTAATCAAGAACCAAGTGTTGATGAGATACCAAGAGAGCACTCAGTCTCTCCAGAACAGTCGACATCAAAGTCCATTGTAACAATGACGAAAATATACCGTAAACCATTCGAAGACCTGGTCAGTACAAAAAAAAAGAGAAGATCTGATGAACACACAGGCGAAGGTTCCAGTGAATTGGCATATGCAGCTGCAGCACGTTTAAAAGAAGAAGGGCATGGAGATATCGCCTCTGTCATCGAATACATGATGAAAAATCCTGAAGCAGCCGCTAAATTAAATGAAACGCTTAAGAAACCAGCGAAAACAATCATATTTACGCCAGAAAAGGCGCTTGGATTGCTTCTTTCGCTAAAACTCTCAAAGTGGCAATATATTACGTTGCGTGAGGCTGCCATTCGAGAAGGTGCTAAAGATATTTATCCATCTTACTATAAAGTGCAACAATCTAAGCTTGATTGCTACCCTCCGAAGCAATCAGTGACAGTTACTGATTCATCGGCTAGGATTACACTTCAAGCTTTACTTGATATCACGGTTACAAGAATCCTTCAAAGCCTTTCTAACGAAGAGCATAACAAGCAGTTGAAGCTGATATCCCAGTGGGGATTTGACGGTGCTTCTAACCAAAGCCGATACAAGCAGAAAATTGAGGGTGAGGATTGTGAGGAAGATGATTCAAGCATTTTCATGACCTCCTTGGTGCCACTAAAACTGACAGATGGAGACAACATTTTATGGACGAACCCAAAACCATGCTCAGTTTTGTATTGTCGTCCAGTTCAGTTTACTTTTGTAAAGGAGAGTGAAGCAGTTGTCCTTGGGCTGAAAAAACAAATGGATGAAGAAATTGAGGCCCTTATCCCCACAGAGTGCAATAATAATAATAGGGTGACTCATCAACTAATGATGACGATGATCGACGCTAAAGTCTGTACTTACCTTTCTGAAGCTAGATCAAATGCATCGTGCTACCTGTGCTTAGCAAAGCCTACAGAAATGAACCGCTTAGATGCTGTAACATCAAAAATTGTGTGTTCGGACCTGTATGAGTTTGGCTTGTCATCCCTACACGCCCGTATAAATTGTATGGAATGTCTGTTACACATTGCATACAAACTGGACTTCAAACGGTGGGCAGCGAGAAGTGATGAGCACAAAGAAATGCTACAGACAAGAAAGAAAATAATTCAAAATAAATTCAAAGATGAGCTCAATCTGTTGATTGATATAGTAAAACAAGGCTCGGGAACCACCAATGACGGGAATACTGCAAGAAAATTCTTTGAGTTTTCTAATAAAACCGCAGCTATACCCGGTTTGGATGAAGACCTCATCAAAAGATTTGCTGTAATTTTACAAGCAATTACATCTGGAGAGCAGATCGATATAATAAAATTTAGAGATTATGCTCGCAAAACAGCAGAAAAGTACGTATTACTATACGACTGGTTCTACATGTCGTCAACCGTTCATAAGTTACTAATCCATGGGCTGACATAATCGAGAAAAATAATATTGTGCCGATTGGGACTCTCTCGGAAGAAGCCTCAGAGTCTCGAAACAAAGATTTTAGGAGGTTTCGAGAACATCATTCGCGGAAAAGAAGCAGGCAGGATTCCAATCAAGACATTTTAAATATGCTTGTTGTTTCTTCGGGCCCTTTGCTAAGTGCACAAAGGCCTAAGTTAGATGCCAAGAAAAAGCAGAGCTTTTTTGCTGAAACTCTCGACTTAATTCAATTTCAGGAAACTGAGTTCGAATTTTTTGGATATATCCAATCTGGATGCTGACTCAGAATTGGAGTCTGACAACGAGAGTGATAAGGAAAATTTGTAAAAAAGATATATATGTACAATTTGTAAATTTGTATTTGAGTGTGTTTGGGTTTTTTTGTAATATTTAATGATATGTTTTATTTTTTTTATTTATTTTACTTTATTTTACGAATGCTTAGTATTAATTCCTTAAATTAACTTATTTTGTATAAAATATAACTTCATAATGTTACTTCAATATAAATCTTTTTTATTTAAATTAATATAAATGTGTCAAAAACAGCAATTTTTTTATTTTATTTTTCTTGTTTCGTGTGTTCTTAATATTTGGGTTAATAACATATCGTACTTTTTAACTTAGACACTAAAAGGGATCGTTTTACATGTAAAAATAAATAAAAATATTTTGACGATTTTTTAAAAAAAAACGGCATTAAATTTTTCGTCCTATCGCCAACCAAAAAATCATAAATAATTAGCACTATGACCATCTCCAAGGATATTACGGTTAAACATGCCGTTTAGGAGATAATTCGATTTTTCATACTAGCTTCATACAAATTTTTCGTAAAAAAATTATATTTCCTTCGTTTTTGGGTAGAATTAACTCGGGTGTCATTTTTGTACATAGTAATGACTAATAGAAGCGATATCCGGCATAAAAACAAGCACTTGCAAATTGAAATCCCTAAGTCTATGAAAGCCGATTTTCAGCCCACCGTGCAGCGGCAGATTGCCAAGTAGCTTTCAAGACAATCGTTTGTAATAAACTGAATAATTAGCATGTAAATTACATGCAGTTGAACTTTGTGAGACTTAGTGTGTGTTTGATGCAGAAATATGGAGTTTTGATGGCCTTGCTACTCAAAATTCAAAATTCAAAGCATTTATTTATCTTAGACCATTTACAGGTACTTATGAATTGTCAAAGAGTCGGTATGTTAGTCAGAAAAGAAAAGTGACGCTAATTGCCTGTTCCAAAACGTAGATCTCTATGGAGAAGAACAGGCAAGAAACTCCACGGACACTCTGTTTTCTGGAGCTATTTTATTTATGACTTTTAAATGTAGTATACGAAAACTGAATATATTTTGACCCTAACGCAAATAAAAGGATGTTATAAGTTTGACCGCTATGTGTATGATGTGTCTGTTTGGCTGTTTGTTAGTCTGTGGCGCCGCAGCACTTAAACGAGTGAACCGATTTGGATGTGGTTTTTCTTATTTTAAGGTAGGTTATTTAGCGATTCTTAGTAAAGTTTTATCAAAATCGGTTCGGCTGTTCAAAAGTTTTTAACTCTTGTAATAGCTGCTGTCACGATCTTAATAACTTCGGGGCGCAATGTAGTCTCTGATATTACAGGTTTAATTATAATTAACAAAACTAAGTAGTTTTTGGTTGTTTATAAAATAATCTCTCAAACCACTATTCCAATTGGGAAAAAAATCTACAGAGTGATAACCGTAAAGATACGGGTAAAGCAGCGGGGGACAGCTAGTTACATATGTATACGACACACATCACAATGGATTCGTTCGGACAAAGGTATCTCGCGTTGGAGTGGTCTATTCACACTGGATTTCTTTCAGATGGTAAAAATGCTTAGAAATTTCTTTTTCTTGTAATATTGAAACGAATGTTGTCGATTGAATTCTGAAAGAATGACTTTTTCTAATATTTTATGCTTGTGACAACAAAATCAGAAATGGTACAGACAGAAATCATTGTTGATATGCCATACATTGTACTACGTATGTTAAAATAAGCGAGGGAGTCTGCTCACACCCGGGAATTGGAGAAATTAGGAGAAGGAACACCGGGGTGGCTTTAAGTCAGTAAAAGTCTGACAGACCCTTCCCAGAGCGGAGGATATGACGGTTTCCTACCCCAGATAGAAAAAATATTGTTTAAAAAAAGAAAAAAGAAGGAGAGTTAGGGATGATTCTCATTAGAGCGGCCCGCTCGGACCCGAACGGGGCACGGTATATTACACAGTGCATTATCCGTGTCCTGTCCGGGCCGGATAATGCACTGTGTAATATAAATTGATTCATACAAAACATATGTAACAGATTAAAACCGTGCTCCGTCCGGGCCCCGCCCCGGGCACGGCTTGCTCTAATGAGAATCAGCCCTAAGCTATACTACTCGATAGACCCAAGATTTAAAGAAGGTGATTTGCAGCAGAGAGAAGTGTGCTGCCTAGGATTTCGAAAGCTGGCGCTCCTTGGTAGAGCTTTGGTGGTTTGTGTCATAAGTGGTGGTGAATCATCTTACCAAATTAACGTAAATGCTCCTATTACTGCCAGTTTTAGCTGTCTCAGGATTCACTTAAAAAAAATAGATATAAGCTGTTATGTTAAGGAAGATGTTATAATTTATAATTAATCTTTACGAAGTATTCTTTACTATTCAGTTCTTAAATTCAATATTCAATAACACAATAGTTACAAAATTATTATTTTATCCAAAAGAGAAGTTGATTCTATTACCGACCCATAGAATGCGGCAAGATTCTATTAGCGATTTTTCTGCTTCTTTTACCGACCCATACGAAGTACCACCATCGAATATTGGTGTAAATATTCGATGGTGAAACGAATAAATAATATAAAATCATAATATAACAATAGTTATGATTTCCCTTGTAACGCAGTGTTATCCTTGGTATGCTATGAATAATAGGTTTATGAACTTTCGTATATGCTGGTCTCTTCATTTATATAAGCCCAGCTTCTAGTTGACCAGAGGCGTCCCAACTGCTTGCGCTTCTGCTTTCTGCTACAAACTTTAAAGAGATTATAGAATTTAATAAAATATATGAAATATACATAGATAATGCCATGATTGAAACAGGAAAGTAAATTTTATTTTACATTAATGATATGGCCTGTGACAAAATCTCTCAAAACGTCACGTATGCAAGAAATAAGCCAATTTGATCAAAAACCGGCCAAGAGCGTGTCGGGCCACGCTCAATGTAGGGTTCCGTAGTTTCCCGTCCGTCACAATAAGTGTTCCCACTTATAAGTTAAAAAAAAGGCTTTTGTTACGTTGACATACTAAGTACGCAGAAATTATTTTGTACAACCTTTTTGTCTTTTTTGTACAAAAACTGTTCTTTCTATCAAGTTCAAAATAATTTTCCTAGAAAGTCCTTATAAAGTTCTACTTTCCAGATTTTTTTCATATTTTATAAACCTACGGGTCAAAAGTTAGAGGGGGGGGGGGACGCTTCGACTTTTCCTTTTGGAGCGATTATTTCCGAAATTATTGACATTATCAAAAAATGATTTTAGTAAACCCCTATTCATTTTTCAATACCTACCTAACAATATACCACACGTCAGGGTTGAAATTTAAAAAAAAAAACCACTTCCCTCTTTACATATAGGGGGGCTACCCTAATAAAACATTTTTTTCCAATTTTTACTTTACCACTTTGTCGGCGTGATTGATATACATATTGGTACCGAATTTCAGCTTTCTAGTGCTAACGGTCACAGAGATTAAGCGAGGACGGACGGACAGACAGACAGACATGGCGAAACTATAAGGGTTCCTAGTTGACTACGGAACCCTAAAAATGGACATTTTGTTTTTGTGTTAGTACTTCAATATTACCAAAAATATCCTCACAGCTGTGAGTCGGTAATAGAATCAAGTAAGAAGGTTACAATATTCTATTAGCGACCGATAAAAATAATAATAAATAGATCGAGTTTGACACAAAAACTTAAGAAATAGCTATGTCGTTAATAGACCTAACGAAGTAAAATAATTTTAAGAATTGAACAAGAAAAAAGTATAATCAAATAAATTAGTTTATAATAGATATTATTTTAAAATACTAAACGTTCTTAACATTTTAACAACGCCATGGGTCGTTATTAGCTTCAAGTTTTAAAATTTGGATTCTATTACCGCCTTTTATTAAAATATGATTTTATAACACAAAAACCAATTAAAAGTATTATTTTAAGAATTAGTTTAGGAAACGAATATATGCGTTACAGTTGTAATGTAATAGCAAGAAGATTAATCAATTTTTAGTGCGTTAATTTCCTTAAGCAATATTCAGGTGTACTTACGTGGCTGGAGGCGCGACACTATGAAACTTGCGTCCGTTTCGGGCGCTTCCCAATTATTGACAAATTATTTCTTTCACTGATTAAACACACAAACTTTGCTCTATTTGTTATAAAACAAAATTATGTAACTAATTTTTAAGGTATGACTTTTCTGAACCCTATATTATGTATAATATGAGTGATTTAAAATTAGATTGGTAATAGAGTACACATTTTAGGGGGTCGTTAATAGGAGCTTTTACGTTAATTAATTAAATATGTCAGAATCTACTTCACATGCACGTGCATAAGCAGAAATACTTTTTGACGTTAGTTTAGGCATTATTTCCATTTATTGTGACTAGGAGGCAGGGGGTATTTTAGAGGAGGGAATTATAACAAGTTTGTTGTGAACATCATAGACATCGGTAGAAAAAAATCATCATAAGGAAAGCTGCACACAATAAGTCGTAAAATTAAGTTTGAAATCGCCAATCCGCCTTGAGCACTCGCGGTAAACAATGCTTTATGTCTTTTCTATGTGAGATGAGGTCCTTGCACCTGCAGTGGGACCGATATAGTCTTCATAAATTATGATATAAGTAGGTATTTTTGTTTTACAATACACGGTAATTATGCAGAAAGGTATAATATTGTCTTATACCAAAAAGTGTTTGCGGTCAAGCTCTAATTATACTAATATATTTATAAAATATCAACCTAAAGTGTTGGTAAGACCCAAGAAGGTATCAACGTAATATGAACTGATTTTAGACAACTTTAGAGTGTTTTCGAAAAAAAAATTGCGGTTTTATGGTTTCTGTGTAATGACACATGTGTTATTTATAAATAAGTCGTTATTAAAATTTTTACCGCGATTTTATTCAGTTAATAACTGGTATGGCCTCTAAAACGAACCCTGACCCGATAGTGTAAAGCTTTTACGTATAAAGGTCGGTGCGGAGTGGCTGCCGGGTGGCTGTAATGAGCTATGACCTTAAGTTTGCTTAAGTAAAACTAGCCGACACTTCATTAAAAGCAAATTGTGTTTTGCTGCACACGTCCTAGTGTAAAATGAGTCTATTCATGTTCGCAAGATACCGCAATAAAATTTTAGGTGCTTCTGATATGAAAATCAGTACGCCTATATTAGTGCTGTCAGAAATCACACCTAGAAGCCGCTATAGGCCAATAGTTAGTGCAAAATGAAAATTTTGACAAAATTTCAGAGTGGTCAATCGAGTTAATTGCCTTTTTATTTAACCTTTCAACGACCAACCGACAGCCGGCTGTCGAGCTGCTATTGTTCTTCTATTGTGACTCAAATCACGTGTGTTCGAAGGATTAAAAAAAATACCATGATCAATATTATTTAACATTTTGGGCTGTTACTTATATCTCGTAAATAAACATACCCGCACCCGGACGGGAGCAGCCATTGGATGATTTCCCACTCACCAAAAAAAAAACGTATAAAAAACCTGTCATACTTTATGCAGCGATTTCTAAAGTTTATCTTAGACATCACTGACATCCCGTGCCTCGGAAAGCACGTAAAGCCGTTGGTCCCGGTTGTCATTCGTAGAACTTTGACAGTCGTTACTGGTTAGCCAGAAACTCTGACCAGTCTAACCAAGAGGTATCGGGTCGCCCAGTTACTGGGTTGTGGAGGTCAGATAGGCAGTCGCTCCACGTAAAACACCGGTATCCAGCTAAATCCGGTTAGGCTGGCAGCCGACCCCAATACGGTTGGGAAAAAAGGCTAGGGAGATGATGATGACTTTATGCAGCGATTATTAGTAAGGCGCTAAGCCTATAAAATACAACACCACACAAAGCGGTGTCGTGTTCCGCGGGAAGGTCTCACGTATCCTTCCGCGAAATCGTTGATATGTTGTCTTTCGATTCGACCAACAGACTGTCCTTTGTGTCAAATGATGAGTCGTCACACGCAAAAAAATTGTTTCCTCTTTGTGGTTTGGCGCGATTCCAACTGCACGGCCCTTAGAGTTCATCTGGTTTTGAGTGAGTGTACCCTTGAACTCTTCAACCTTTGTAGAAATATGTAGTCTGGACACAATATATTATGCCTTGTGCGTCATTGTTCGTGGATCTTTGAATGTCATTTGAGGACGCTTTCGGCAAAGCAAGTCGGCATCCTTACCACAAACGGCTGAGTAGGTGTACAGGCCACTGATTCGCTTGCTCCGATCAAATCCGGAGTCAAATCAAAAGATTTTTATGAACTAACGTCCCGCATCTGCTTTGCACAGATTATTTGGAAATCCCGGCTTTTCTCTACTATAATAAGCACGTATTAGGTATACATTATAAACCTTCTTCTTGAGTAACTATCTGTTTAAACAAAACGGCATCAAAATTCGTTGCGTGGTTTTAAATATTTAAATACACATAGGAATACACAGACAAACAGTGGGAGCGACGTTTTTATATTATGTATTAATGTACTAAAATTAGCTTAAAAAGGCGTTGTCCGAAACATGAAATTTGATAATGATATTCCTATTACGATCAGAGCGGGAGTAACTCAGCGGCCTCAAGAACCGAAACTTACTAAGCGTCTACAATGTGGTGTTATTACAACGGCACGTCCATCAGAGTCCACTTGGTCTTGATGCAAAAGAACCCCAAAATTTCTTCTTCATTTGTGGAGCGATGCAGTCAAAGTACGTGCATCTACGTCGTAGGTAAACATGAGTGGGTGGATCGCGAGTGTATGTGTGTTTTGGTCGTGGGATGTGATTTCATTATTCACGCGTGACTCGATAAAATATTGTGATATTTCAGCGAACTTTAACAACACGTTTGATATTAAACTTATTTTCAGCTCGACTGTTTACTACAATTTCATTATATTTTTCTCCTACCCAAATACACAATTTTGTAATTTAAGTAGTTTTATTATCAAGCCAAGCCTATCTGCATGCCGCCTACGAAACGAGAGATTTGAGAGGAAACATATGTTTTTGGTGATATTGGAAGCTAATCAAAACATAGCTAAGAGATTATGACGTAAATGTATGTGACAAATAAATGTTTTTTCTTTCTTTCTTTCTTTCTTTCTATGATGACTTATGTATGTATATTTTTTTTTGATAACGCCATAACGCTGTTATCTATACATATAATAAAATCGTAGGAAAGTCAAAACTGTACATTGAATATTTTTTTAAAAGAATACTTGGGGCGTGATCTACAATCGATACCGAAGCCAAAAATATAGTTTTTAGAATTTTTGTCCGTTTGTCTGTTTGTTTGTTTGTTTGTTTGTCTGTATGTATGTCCGGGATAAACTCAAAAAGTACTGCATGGATTTAGTTCAAATTTTGCAGGGATATTACTAAGAGGTCGAGTTATAACATAGGCTACAAATTATCACGCTATCACCTACAGGAGGAGGAGCTGGAGCCTTCACGCTGACGACGTCGCGGGCAGAAGCTATCTTCGAAAGTACTCAACGGATTTCAATGATTTTTTTTTGTTGTCTAAGTATTAAGTCTGGGCGACATAATATATAGGCTATAACTTATCCTGGAAATTCGAACCACTGATGCAGGACCGCAACAGACCAGCTAAACTATAAGAGATACAAAAATGGTATCATAGCAAAAAATGCTTCAAGTGATAAGCAATTTCTGTTGAAAGAATAAATTTGAAGATCTGGAACACCTAATGTGGAACTCCAAGCACCCAACTACACCATAACACATTAAAAAAGAATAAAGTCTTAGCAAAAGTTACGGTCTGATAGGCATTTTCTGGTTTATAAATCGAAGATTAAAAACATCTGATGAGGCAATCAAAGCTATCACTGATTTCAAAAGGTATCACTGATTTCAATGTATAAAATAATTTAAGCTGGTAGTACCTCCACACGATGAAGGCGGAGAAACATGCATACAAACAGGTCGAACAGAGAACCTACTTTTTTTGAAGTCGGTTAAATCCATTAGTGTTATATTCCCCAGAATATAACGAACACTTTACTGAAAATCGCATCAAAATTGGCTCAGCCAAATACCCATACAAACAGGTCGAACAGAGAAACTACTTTTTTTGAAGTCGTTTCAATGATGATGATCATTTCTTCATCAATTTCATGTTTTTGGTACTGAATAAACATTGACTGTTAATACTTTTGTTCGGTATTTATCTATGTGATTATTGCTTTGTAAGTAATATAAATGTTTGTGTCGTTGTATACCTAATTATGATGATGATGATGATGACAGTCCCAGTCGCATGCATTATCTGTTTGCCGTCATCTTGGTGTTTTGAGGAGTCGCGAACCCGGTAGCTTTGTGGGAGAAGTACCGCCATCTTCTGTCCAAGGACTTTTTACGAGCTTTGAGGCGTGCTTCTGAAGGTGAAATCGAAGCAACTGATGAACGCGTGCCGAACACCTGTCTCAGTTCACTTCAAGATATGGTCATTTCAATCGGCGGTAAACCACTGGTAGAGTACGGGTTGCCAGCTCCCAGATCATTACCGCATCAAGACCGTGGAAATCGGGAGTACACCGCCGATTACGATTCGGGTTTAATACCCACTATCCGAAATAACCACGTCACTAGGTTCACTTCAGAGCAAAAACAAATATATGACACTGTTCTGGAAAGCTCGACCTGGGTAATTTTTTTTTCCTGGATGCTCCTGGTGGAACAGGGAAAACATTCATAATCACTGGTATCCTTGAGGTCAGGAGGCAAGGCAAAATTGCCATTGCTGTAGTATCGTCAGGAATCACTGCTACGCTGCTTTCTGGTGGCAAAACAGCGAATGCCACGTTCAAAATACCCATAGACTTAGCGCCGAAATGCCTGTTTGTAACCCGTAACACTGACAAGGGACATGTGCTCAGCGATTGCTCTCTGATCGTATGGGATGAGTGCACGATGGCTAATAGGAAAGCAGTGGAGGCCGTGAGCAGAACCCTGCAGGACAACCGCAGGGATGAACACTTGATGGTTGGTGTTACAGTTCTGTTCAGCGGCGATTTCCGGCAAACACTCCCTGTGGTGACACGAGGGTCTAGGGCTGACGAGGTGAATGCTTCGTTGAAACGATCTTTGTTGTGGTCACTAATTCATAGGCTGCGCTTGACCATCAATATGCGAGATCAGCTCGGTGGCAATCCACTTTCCCAAGAATTCTCAGATGTCCTTCTAAGTCTCGGCGAAAGCACTCTACCAGAGGAAAGAGGTAAACAGGTAGTGCTCCCAGAGTCTTTCGGTAGAGTGGTGGCCTCTTTAGAAGAACTCATTTGTTGTGTGTATGGAAACATCAGTCGAATACCAAACCAACAGAATTCTTGGGTGTGCCAGCGAGCCATTTTAACACCCAAAAATGATCAAGCTGCAGCCATCAACGAAAGCATTCTCTCGAAAATTGAGGGAAGCGAAGTAGTTTATATGTACGTCCATAAGCACTGTAGTACAAATACAAAATACAAAATTGTTTATTGTTCCAAAGATTTTCCATAACAATACATTACATTAATCTCTGGACTCCACACTAGGATTCCCTGTGTCGTGGAGTCCAGTCTCTTTCATCTTGTTAAATTACAATTTAGAAAACTTTAGACAAAAAATAAACATAAAAAAATGGTTGCCTGTAAAGTCGGTTTTACGGGCGAAGATTTTACGTGACAACGTCTTTCATATCGATCATAGTTGAGTGGGAGAGAGACGCAAGGCATTCGGCGGGCCTCTCTCTCGTTCGGTGACTCATCGTAACGTTACCGAGCGTTACACTTTTTCATAAGTGACTCCCAGCCGCAACCTAATTTAAGACGTTGTCACGTCAAAAAAACTTAAAATAGAAAAGTAAAAAGAATTAGGAAACACATGGCATGGTTTTCAGTAGGCTTTAGTGAGTGCGGAGTGTGTGTGAGTATGTGTTTAGTGTATGTAGGGGAGTGAGTGAGTGAGTGTGGGAGGTGGAGTATGAGTGAGTGTTTGAGTTTGGGTGTGGGTTGTGTAACATGTAGTATTTGCAAGATAACCATATGTGCTCTTATTATTTTAATATTTTTTCTGTTCGTTCGTAATCTAGACCTTTAAGGTAGGTTTTGATTCGTGTTTTACAAGTATATCTCGTCATTGGTAAAATATTCATCACATTATTCAACTTTCTATAGATGAATGGACCCATGTAATTAAAACATCTTTTGCCAAAATTTAGCCTGCATCTACGTTCATGCCATCGAGGTTTCCTACGAGAGTGTATGCTGGATTTTATAGTAACGTTAGCGTTACTATGAAACTTTAATGCAGCAGCCAAAATATATAATTGTCGCACACGCAGGGTGCCTGACTCATGATACAAAGCATCCGTAGGGAAGCGCAGAGGTTTCTTAAAGGCTACCTTGAGGATGGATCTTTGAGACCGTTCCACCTTTAATAGATGTGTTTTGTGGGCTACTCCCCACGCGGTAATGCAGTAGCTCGCTATTACTATTCGCATAAAGCATAATACACCATCTTCAGAGTTGCTTCATTGGCTACCCTACCTAGTTTTTTAAATATATGTAAAAGCTTTCTTACACGACCACTTACATGGTCAATTTGTTTCGTCCATGTAATATGCTTGTCTATAATTACACCTAGATACTTTATATATGGTACTTGTTCCAAACTAGAGCAAGAGCAATCAGAAACAGTTTCACCTTTACAGGTATGCAGTTTAGCAACCAAATGAGGTGGGCAAAAGTTTCTAGTACTGACACTAAAGTTGACAACTTTTGTTTTATCTACTAGTCGATCAAGATGACGCCACCCGTATTCCGTAGAATTCCTAAACTCCCTTACAACAAGTGGACTTCCTGCGCACACCATCAAGCTAAAGCTTCTTCGGAACCTGTCCCCTCCGAAGCTGTGTGACGGGACCCGGCTCAAAGTCATCTCAATGCAAAGGAATATAATTGAAGCGGAAATGCTGACGGGTTGTGGCGTCGGCGATGCAGTGTTTATACCACGTATTCCTCTCATACCGCACAACTACCTACCCCTTCCAATTCAAGCGCGTGCGGTTCCCAGTGAGTGTGTGCTTCGCCATGACTATCAACAAGTCGCCAGACGCTGAAGGCTGCGGGTGTCGACCTTAGGACGAGCTGTTTCTCACACGGACAGCTGTACGTCGCTTGCTTCCGCGTCACGAGTCCTGATTCTCTGTATATTTTGGCTGCTGAGAGCAAAACTACAAACGTAATTCACAGAGAAGTTTTGTAACAATTCACAATCGTTAATGTTTTTTTATGTCGTGGAATTTAGAAAAAAAATGGTCAAGTGCGTGTCAGGCCACGCATAGAATAGGGTTCAATAACGAAACACGTCGCATTAACAATTTAACAACGATTTCATCTGAGCCGTTATAGCTTTCCTTTAAGGTACAATCCAAGGACGACCGTCATGATTTTTTTTTCGAACTAGCCGTTTAAATTTAAGCGAGAGGGGAGACTATTTTGACAAAAAAAAAACGCTTGAACGTTAAATATCTTTTGTTGTTTGTTTGTCTGTATGTATGTCCGGGGTAATCTGTAAAAGGACTGCATGGATTTACTTAAAATTTTGCATGAATATTACTGAGAGGTCAGGTCAACATAATTATCACGCTATCACCTACGGGGGTAGGGCTGAAGCCTTCACGCAGACGACGTCGCGGGCAGCAGCTAGTTTACAATAACAATGAACTTCGGAGATTCGGGGTCACAATTAAACTGTCACTCAACAAAATAATACAACGAAAATATAACAAAATCAAAATGTCTTTGTTGTCAAAATGATTTTTATTTGTTACGCTAACTGACCTAGAAAATCTAGACCTGTCAATTAAGTACGGTTTTGATTTCGCACAAAATTTATGTTAAATGACATTCAGTTTTCTTATAAAAATGATTTGGACGATTTTTCTACTCGTATTCACAGACTTCAACGAATGTTTCAATGAAAAAAATAAATGGGCTAACCAACAACAAAAGAACTTTCAAATCCGAGCCAGTAGTTTCTAGGATTAGTACGTTCAACCAAAGAAACTCTTCAGCTTCAAATTATTAAAATAGATTGAGAAAGACATCAACCGACAGCCGGCTATCGAGCTGCTATTGTCTTTCTATTGTGTCTCAAATCACGTGTGTTCGAAGGATCAAACTAGATACATTTTATTGCATGTTGTCGAAGACCATAATTTCTTACTCACATAACTCCGTTCATTTACTACATTTACTACATTTGGGTTGTTAGCGATTAGTTCTAAATTCTTGATTTTCCACGAGAGAAAATGTATAAGTTATTATCGGGATGGATTTTTAACAAATTTTAAATTTTTCGTATGCCACATTTTCCTGAAGAAAAAACAGTATATTCTTTTGTAATTCGCCCCGACAGTAATTTGCGAAACACACGTGGAAAATAAAGAATTAAGAACTAATCGCTGACACCCATATCAGCTCCATAGGTACTTATATTAAAACCAGCATTTTCCGTAATAGTGACCACAAAATCCCTTTCTCATTTTTTATTCACATTTCTGTCGCCTACTGTTCAACAGACAAGGCTTTCTTTTACAGAATCGACCCACTCACTGTCACTTTGTCTGTAATTGACAGTTGTGGCCCAACAACGCATTTTTTTAAATTAAACCTCTTTTATGTAACTCTCCTATGACGTCAATGTCGCGTCATGAATATAAAAAATAAAACTTTTTTAGACTTTCATGCGTAATATTTACCGTTTCAAAATAAAAAAATATTGCTTTTAAATTATTCAACGTCCCTCTTAAGACTGTTATTTATGTCGTGATCGTTTGTTACGTATACGTTTGTAATGGGGTTTAAATACAGAAACCGTTGTTCAAAACACGCAGGCCTTTAACTAAAACGTGTTTGTAACATTGAGTTATAATGTACTACGTACTAGAGGAGCTATGTCAAACAAAATATGGCGCGTAATTTGGTGACAGCGGAGCATGCGCAGTGCAAGCCGGTGCCATAGATAACAACAATGCGCGCAGATGCGACATATTTTTGAAGTTGACTTCTAGTGGCTTCTTTTATATTATGTGCATTATGGGTATCGTTATAGAAATAAGTATATTTAAAATAAGAAATGTATTACATAAAATTATGTGAAATATAATAATATTTATTAAAATAACAAAATAAAAAAAAAATGAAGGGGTAGTGAGGGAGTGTAGTGTGGACTGTGTGAGATGGAGTCTCAAAGTTTCGGTCAGTGTTTACGTGGAACTTAGCAGAGGCAAAATTAGTCGGGAAGGCGTGAATTTAGAAGATACTTATGTATTTTCAGTTGCCTCACAATATCTTGTATGATATATAAATAAAACTAATTTAACCTATAAAAAATTTATTTCCCATGAAATAATATAAGTACTCTTCTTGACTGTGTAGTGTATTTCTCGTTTTCTTTGAAATGAACGGAACATATTCGTGAATATTCTATTGGCAATCACGTGACTTTGCTGCGATTCTTCTGAATAAATTTAATCCATAATTCTCTAGTACTAGGACACGGCCGACGAAACCTTAAAAAAAAGATATATATTTAATAAATTAAAAATAATAATATAAGTAATATTAGTATTTTTACATTTTTTCTCATGACTATTAATAGCATTTTCTTGTTCGTAATTGTTTAACATTACCCGACGATACTGTCCATTCTGCGCATGCAACAAATATTTTACTCTTTGATATTAACATCAACATGGCCGCCGCCGAGGTGACTCGTCATACTTTCAAATAATAATAACAAATAATAAAATTAGGCATGTTATTTTAAACTTACTGGTGAAAAATCACTCCTTGAATTTTATCGATATTTCTCAAGCTGTTTGAACAGTATCTCAATGCACACGAAGGCATATTTTTTGAACAAAACTTTGCACTCGAAATCGTCTAGCTTCTGGAAGCGCTCGGCATAGACTAAGTGAGTTAGGGTGCATGCACTCTAACTCGTGTTACAAAAAATTGAGTTGAAGTGACTCCTCTAGTACGAAGTACATTATAACTCAATGGTTTGTAATGTACGTACAGTGGTACAGAACCTCTAGACATATGACATTGTAGAATACTCGCCACGCTATTTCCAACTACTGCAACTCCCGAAAGCCAGAATCAACAGTAGAGTCCACCAGAAAAGCGCCGAAGCTCGATGGAGCTCAACAAGCCCCGAAGGAACAATTCAACTGTCTTGGATCCCGCAACGATATTAATCAGAAAAGAACTGCGGAGGAGTGATATCTATTCAACAATGTCGGCTCACACTTGACCGGTTTTTTTTTTAATTCAAATCATGGCTCACGTACATAACGTAACCCGCCTAACGACCTGTCTGGAGATGTAATTATGCGTTATAAATTTTACGCGACCCGTATCCGAATTGTAAATTATACAGGGCTGCCTAGCACCGAATAGACAGGTCATTAAAAAGAAATGGCGATTTCCGACTTTTAACGTCTATGTATTTTTTATTAATTTGATCATTTGTGTCTAGTATTTTTAAACGGTTTAACGGACGGACTACACAGAATGCCATTTTTTAATAGACTTGTCATCTCTAATACATATGTAAGAGGTACCTAAGGATAGTATAGTCTATATAGCATGACGTTACGACCTACGTAAGCGGAACAGTAACCAAAAACGCAAAAAAAAAACAGTGAGGGATAGGCTCTAAAATATTAATAAAAGCCGACGTCAAACTCAGCAGAGATTTTCTTTTCAAATGAATTTTACCTAATGAGTTTTCCTACTTTTTTTTTTTTTTTTTTTATTTATTACATATATGGGCTTGCTCTTGGTCCCAGACTAGCCCGAGAGCATAGACGGGGCCTACGATGGAGCGAGCTCACCCAAAAGATGCCTATGCACTCGTCTCTTGAATATATCCGGGTTATATGCATTTGGGAACACAGACGCCGGCAGGGAATTCCATTCTTTTGCGGTGCGCATAATGAAGGAATTCGAGAAACGCTGCGTGCGGATACGAGGAATATCGACCAAGAAAGGGTGGTATCCCGCCGTACGTCTAGATGTCCGGTGGAAAAACGGAGACGGGGGAATGAGCTCGTGTAGCTCATGAGCACACTCACCGAAGTGCAATCTGTAAAACACCGCCAGACAGGCAACTTTACGCCGATGGGCTAGAGGTTGTAGTTGGGCCACCAGCTTCTTGTCGCCAATCAACCTCCTGGCTCTGCGTTCTACCGAGTCCAATGCGGCCAGTTGGTATTTGGCTGAGCCATCCCATAGGTGACAGCAATACTCCATACACGATCGGACTTGAGCTTTATAAAGCGTTAGAAGCTGTCCCGGCGTGAAATACCGCTTAACCTTGTTAAGGATGCCCAGCTTTTTCGCCGCAGTCAGTGCTTTGGACTCGATGAAAGTGCCGAAGTTGAGGTCAGAACTCAACTCCATGCCAAGGAGTTCTAGGGAGCCGGTTACATTTACAGGTGCATCTCGGAAAGTAGGAGCCAGGTCGAATGGGTGAGGTTTAAAGACAGCGCAAATTTGCGTGCTTCCTTGCCAGCGTGGCAGGTTTTCTCAAACGGGAACAGCCACTCCTTGTGGTGGGCGTTGAAGTCCCCGAGAAATACCAGTTCCGCAGCAGGGTACCGTTGTTGGGCACTATCTGCAGTCTCGGCAAGATGGTCAAATAGCCTGGTTGTCTCCTGGTCTCCGACGTGCGATCGGTAAACACAGGCATATAAGGTCTTCTGGGATCCTGTGTCTACGATGACCCACAGAGTAGAAAACCCGGAAGTCTCAAAACAGCGAAGACGCTTGCAGCAGATGTCGTCGCGGACGTATACACAGACCCCAGCTTTCTCTTTGAACTTATGTTCTAGCGAGTAGCCTGGGTAGTTGAGGTACGCCACGTCCGCTGGGGTTTTAATTTGCGTCTCCGTCAAGAAGAACAGGTGCGGCTTTTCAGTCTCGAGGTGGTGGTGGACTGCGTCGAGATTTGAGTGCAACCCTCGTATATTGGATAGGTGCACTTTCAGCGGGAGGAAGTGCCGCCGGTGTTTGACCTTATTCTTCTTATTGTGGTTCATGTGTTGAGTAGTGCGGGGGTCGGGGGACGTTTGGATGTCGAGGCGCTGCTTTCGCCAAGTGGATTGCACGAGTGAAAACCGAATAATGAGGAGCTCACTTGGAGACTGCGGGGACGCCCGAGCCCCCCCGAAATAGCCACCGGGTCCTCCCATCCAGTCGCCAGCTGGCACGGTGGAGCTATTCCGGGATTTTTCGCGAGGTGGCGGGGCAGCCTTTGGCACGTGGCTAGCGCGCTACTTGGGCCCCCAACTACCTGCGGTCGGTCACCGGCAAGACCGTGCCACGGATCCCGCTACCCTCCAGCGTGAGCTACTCGGTCCGGTGTCACTCAAGGACCCACAAAAACCGGCTATATGCAACACAACTAACAACCATTCATCCCCCAAAAAGGCTCTGGTGTTCCCGCGCACAGATGAAACACAGCAAGCTGCTTGACACCTGACTCCGGCGGGAAGGTGGTAGCTACCAGGCGGACTCTTGCGAGACCTACCACCGCTGGTTGGGTCGTTCAGCCGTCACCACTATTGGTGCCGTTGCCCGGGGTGGACCGCTAGGAGGTAGACCCAAACCACCCCAAAACTCTACTGGTAGCCCTAAATATTTAAAATATTCCTTAGTATTTAATTATTCTGTGATTCGGCGGGGTTATTACCTATGAAACAGCAATCAGCAATATTTGCGCAGTGATCGCGCGGTCACCGCGCGATTAATAAAAAAAAAACGTATTATGTATGAACCAATTGCTAATCGCTCGCTGATTGTTCTAATGCACTTATTGCTACGATGATGATAAAGTAGCAATTGCTGGAACTAATTAAATATCTCCTTTAACAAAAAAAAACTTAACTTTGCTCTTAAAAACCATACTAAATACGAAACCACCAAACGAAATATGCATATTTTAGTTAACTGATTGCTCCACAGAGGCAGCACTATCGCTAGATGGCTATTTGACATGACGTATTTTGAATTGACGTTTATATTGCTAAATTATCGCGATCGCTCGGCTTTTGCAAGATACGTAATCCCAGTGCCGGTCTCTGATTGTTCATGTCTGGTTTCGCTTAATCTAAGATCAATCTTCTTAAGTGTTTTACTCATATTAAATGTGAAAATAATTTCTATAATGTTAACAGTTTTTAATCTAAGATTGAAGTGGTTTCATAAAGGGAATAGATGGTTTTTTTTTCACTATCTGTCCCCCGCGGTTTTACCCGCGCTATATTAGGCTTTTGTTTACTGCTCCGATTCTGTAGATTATAACGTGATTTTAAATGGCCTATGTATTGATCTCATGTTTAAACTATATTACTGTAAAGTTATGTCAAAATCCGTTTAATAGTTCTTGGTCACAGAGCAAACATTCATACACACATACTTCTGTTCATACATATTAACTTTCGTGTTCATAATATTAATAAGAATTACATACTAACTGCCTTTGGGTTTCTACTTACATCTTTATTTTAAAACGTTTCGCCGATGGTGGCAAGTACGTTGGATCATTCGACTTCCCTTTAAAATGATTTAACTAAATAGTACTGATGCCGCGCGTCATGCTTGTGATCGGCGCATTCAGTTAATTTTGGCAATGTCTTACCTGCAAAGGCTTTAAAGCTTTATCTCTTTAATTGCTTTTTTGTTTAAACATACAGAATCAAAAATGTTACCGTTTAGTCCACTCTCGACCCCTCGACCCCTGGGATTTTATAAACTTGTAGGTAACCGTAATCATTACTGCAACCGGGGTTGCGGAATGTTTATAATAGTTACCGTGACCCTGGAACATAAAGGGCAATCGAAGGAACATGAGTGGGTTTTAGTTAGTAAGAGTCTGACACGCCCTCCCGCCGCACCCAGCACGGGAGAAGTCATTGGATGATTTCCCACTCACCAAAAAAATATCATTACTGCAATGGGACTACGGGTAATTAAAATTACCCCTAGACCTGGTGATGGGTTAACCTTACGGGACCATGGGTGAACAGTCCTTCTCCCGGCACCCAAAGTTATTTTAGAATCAGACTACTGTATAGTTACAGAGAGCGCGTTCGAACAAACATACAAACTTAGGTTTATAATTTTGTATAAGTATTGTTAATTTTGATATTATCTACTCCTGGACAACGTTTTCAATTTCACTAATGTTTTTGAGTTTTTAATCTAACTAAGATTGGTGCAGTTAATAAAGATAATGGATCATTATTTTTTCTCTCATACAATAGGTATATAGTGAGTAAATTGGATGGTTGTTACAAAGTTGAGTGATGTTTTGTGTTTTCTAGTACTCACTAGCTGCCTCCGTGGTTTCACTTGCGTTTTATCAGATTTTTGGTTTCTAAAAAAAGGAGATAAAACGCATTCTATGTCCGTCCCCTGGTCCTAAGCTACCTCCCCGCCAATTTTCAGCCAAATCGGTTTTACCGTTCTTGAGTTATAAAATGTGTAACTAATACGAATTTCTTTTATAATAATACTCATTATTGTAAAAACACAGTTGAATTCATTGGCACTAAAACTGTAACTAAGAATTTACTTTATAATTTTAAACCTACTGAAATGGAAAGTTGCTAAGTTGTTGAATAGGGTTGACAACGAAAAAAAAACTAATTATTGCGCCTGGTATCATAAAATTTAGGAGACGTATTTTTACTTTTTTCTTGTGAACTAAAAATGTAGACGAAACGAAACTTGAACGCACTGTGCGTTCAAGTTTCGTTTGACGTCACGCCTAGATACATTTTTGCCGAACAGTGACGGCACTAGCAAAAAAATACAACGATAAGGAGTGTCAAAGTGGGGAACTTTGATACTCTTTGTCTTTGGTAATTTAAACTGTAATGATGGATGTAAAGATGTTGAAAATAAATAAATAAATAATAATATTATATATGCTCATAATGCAGTCGTCTTCCCTATTGTTTTCACATGTTCAATATTCTTCATTACAAGTAACTAACAATTATTTCTCCATACAGAAGTGTAATTACATTACATTCGTGTTACATCGTGTATCCACACAATAGAGTAAACTCACAAAATTGGAACTTGCTTTGTTACATAATGTAAACTAACGTTACCCGTTGGGGCGCGAGTAATCCCGAAATTATATACAAGGATTTACAACAAGGATATACGAAACTACGGGAAGTAGAGAAGCGATTTTCAATATGCCTAAAAAACTTGCCACAATAATGCAGATACTGAACGATACGTTAAATAGCTATGCCTGCCATAAAAAGTTTTTTTTTTTTTAATTTCTTTGTCAGTCGCTACCTTCATCCTTGCGGCAAGTGTAGGCCCAATCTACGTAAAAATATATAAAACATATTATAGTAAGTGATACCGGCCCCCCAATAATAAATAATCAAAGTTCAACACAAAATAAATAGACATTTTTATTTCCTTGAAAATTACGACACTGGGGAGATCTTTATATCCAATTTATACTATCATACATTTTTTATGCGAAACCACGATCGAGTCGTATGGGCCCTCAATAGTTATTTATGTTGCAACTTTAGCTAAAAAAAAATGATAGCTTTGAAACGGCTGAATTTGATGAAACACGTCTAAGAACCATCGCTAGATTACTTAAATTACTTTTAAATATCACAAACTATTGCTATATAACCTTCTTTCAAATAAAAAAACCCGTCAACCGCATCCAAATCGGTTCTCCTGTTTAGGAGCTACGGTACCACAGTCAGACAGACAGACTACACACAATTACTGGTTAAACTTAAAAATATACAGTGAGGAGGGAATTAGTACCTATGTTGCGAAATGTTTATAATAATTACCGTGACCCAGGAACATAAATGGCAACCGAAGGGACATGAGTGGGTTTTAGTCAGTATAAGTCTGACACACCCTCCCGCCGCACCCAGGACCGGAGCAGTCATATGTAGATTTCCCACTCCCCAAAAAAAAAGAAAGAAATTAGTATTCGCGGCCAAAAAATATATAAATGACAATAACAACATGAATTTAAAGAAAATATAGATATAGCAACCAACTGAAAAAAAGTCTAAGAGTTACGAGTGTTTTAAAACCAGCAAATGGTTTTCCTAGATTTGCAATGAAACTAGCTTCTATCGGAAAAACAATACTCGTAGTAAAAGTTGTGGATATTTAAAAATTCTTTATAACAACTGCTGCAAAAATGTTCCAAGAAAATATAAAAAAGTTTTTTTTTCTATTTTTGGTAGTTAGCTTATCACTTATCGTCTCAGTTTATCATTTTGTATATTATAGATACGCTCAAATTAAAAATTCTAATGGTCGAATACCTTTTTTTTTGTGAGTGGGAAATCATCAAATGACTGCTCCCGTCCTGGGTGCGGCGGGAGAGCGTGTCAGACTTTTACTGACTAAAACCCACTCATGTTCCTTCGATTGCCCTTTATGTTCCAGGTTCACGGTAACTATTATAAACATTCCGCAACCCCGGCAGGCGTTGGCCCTGTTGGGCCCCTTCCTGTGCTGACTACTTCTCTTTGAGGCGCGCGTGGAACACTAACGCGCCGTCGACGCGGTCCTGGTCCTAGCCGGGCGGCGAGCTACCCATCGCTCGCTATCCGCAGAACCGTGCCTACGGTGGCTGGTAGTCGTCTTGCGACTCTCGACGTCTTCCCTGGGTCTTTGTCCGGGGCGAGAGGCTCGTCGTTGTCTCTCGCGCGCCGCCGCTTCCTTCACTAGCATGACTGCTTCGCAGAAGGAGGCGACGACGGTATCCTATTCCGTCTCGCCCCGCAGCATGGCCTGAACCAGCGCCGGGCGCGAGAGGTCACCGCCGCCGATCGCCTCTACGAGGACACGTCGATGGTCCGCCCATGTGCGGCACACCTCCACCGTGCAATGGTCGAATACTCAAACGTCACTTAATTTTGAGACCTGTCCCAAATTTGTTGCTGTCTTTGTCACTCTAAAGGGGATAAAATAAGGACGTGTGACGTTTGATTATTCGACCATTAGAATTTGTAATTTGAGCGTATCTATATTATACAAAATGATAAACTGATGTCGGACTGCATGTTGATATACGCACAGACCAAACCGAACATGAAACTTGGAAGATTTAACCTTTGTAAAGAGTATATCCATTAAGAATACTATTCACTAATACAAGTTTTTTGAAATTCGAACCCTTAAAGGGTAGAATTAGAGATGAAAATACGACGATGTCCACGCGTGCGAAGCCGCGGGAAAAAGCTAGAGTCCTTTCATAAAGTTTATACTGTGAATTGAAATGTCGTGAATTTTACGTGACCGTCTAGTTTTACAGGATTGCATAATAGCTGGCACTCATTCTGCATACAGTAAATTAATAAAACAATAAAATAAAAAATATTAAAAAACAAAAAACCCGACTGCTTGAAAAACTGAAAATAAAGAAACAAGCCCAGCAGTTTAGAATTCTGTTAGTAATACTAAATAAATACACAATTGAAATAGTTTTATAATCTATACACACATAAAACAAATCATAAATTCTAATGCAGAACAGAACAACTTACAGTCGGGGCCCATTCAAATTTTACCAATCAAATCTTCCCAAGGGGCCCCCCGACTGTAAGTCGTTCTGTTCTGCATTAGAATTTATGATTTGTTTTATGTGTGTATAGATTATAAAACTATTTCAATTGTGTATTTATTTAGTATTACTAACAGAATTCTAAACTGCTGGGCTTGTTTCTTTATTTTCAGTTTTTCAAGCAGTCGGGTTTTTTGTTTTTTAATATTTTTTATTTTATTTTATACTTTTTAGTAACGGTTTATTGTCTTTGTTATAAGATGGAAAAATTCGCAATCTAGTCATTTCATTGAGGGAGTTAATATCGTGAGGATTATTAAGTAACTTGCGGTGGTCTAACTACTGATGATTAGTCCCTCTAGAGACCTAACTCGGCTCAAAGCAACATATACAACATGTCCCGGAATAAACACACACCACTAGACACCCCAATTAGAATATTATGTTATAATCATAATACATACACTGAATTTTTATTATTATGTTTAAAACTCTGTTATTTTTATAAATTAGTTGTACAGATTGTGGGAGAAAATTATAGTCACATTACAAATCTACGCATGCACACAGTCGCACTTGCATAAGGGTCTAGCATAGTAGGTATTTCATCCATTTTAGTTTGTTTTGATTGTACAGCGGAAGTGTGACAGCAGTTT
Source organism: Athetis lepigone (assembly GCA_033675125.1). Taxonomy (NCBI): domain Eukaryota; kingdom Metazoa; phylum Arthropoda; class Insecta; order Lepidoptera; family Noctuidae; genus Athetis; species Athetis lepigone. The sequence continues at coordinate 13,165,029 of CM066224.1, forward strand.
ACGTAGTTTTAATTATTTTTGGGAAAAAATATTACCTATATTAAAAATTACAAAAATCGATTCAGTAAACGATTTTGAACAAACTATTTTCTCAAAGTGCATTAATTCAGTTACACATTGTATATGCTTGACCTTTAGCAAAAACGCGTGAACTTAAATCAACCACAGCTCGGTTCAAAGTAGTTCCTTGGAGCAGAGGCGGATTAAGGATCGAGAGCGCCCTAGGCAAGAACCTCATCGGCGCCCCTCCAAAACCCATTTTTTTTGTTAGCTTTTACTGACCCAGACTGCAAGGCAAAGGCACCGCCCAAGCCCTTTCAGATGTTCTGTTACCGGATTCCCTTGGCCCTGGCACCACTGGCTTCTGTCCACGACTATAATTCTCTTTGGCAAATTCACCAGGTCTGAGCATCATAGCTTAGTACGTATGTCGATGAATTTGCGCATCAAGGATATCGGCGGATCACCTAAACTGTGGACCAGTAGCTTTTAAGGCGTTTTCGATTCAGCAATCGATTTCTTACACCTGTCTTTACCTGTAAGAAACTGACTGGCCCTAAAAAACATACGTACATACTTACTATATAGTACACTAGCTGCTGCCCGCGACTTCGTCCGTGTGGAATAGTTCCCGTTCCCGCGGGATTTCCGGAATGAAAACTATTCTATGTTCTTTCTCGGGTCCCAGACTATATCTGTACCAAATTTCATTCAAATCGGTTCAGTAGTTTAAGCGGGAAAGCGTAACAGACGGACAGACAGACAGAGTTACTTTCGCATATATAAAATAGTATGGATTAATGTATTAAGTTTCTGTAACTACCATAAAACCCGGCGTCGCACCAAACTGTCCGTGAGTGTGTCATCGTCATTCTAATAGCTCCGTGTAGTTTATATAATGTATGATTTTTGTTTTCGGTCGCATAGACAGACCACACATAGCTACCAGTTGGGAGCTCGGATCGTGCGTCAAGCGTATGTCAACTCTCGATGGGAGGAACAGTGGGGTTTTTTTTGGTTAGTGGAAAATCATCAAATGACTTCTCCCGTCCTAAGATGGGCGGGAGGGCGAGTCAGACTTTTACTGCCTAAAAGCCACTTATGTTCCTTCGGTTGCTTTTTATTTTCTGGGGCCACGGTAACAACTACAACTATTTCGCAACCCCGGCAGGTATTGGCCCTAGAGCCGGCAGGTATTGGCCTTCACGGACTGACTGCTATTTACAAAATAGAAACAATCGCGCCGTCGACACTGGCCTGGTCCTAGTCGGGTGCCGAGCTACCCATCACTCGCCGTCCGCGGACCCGCGCCTACGGTGGCCGGTAGCCATCTTGCGACTCTCGACGTCTACGCCTAGGTCCCTGTCTGGGGCGTGAAGCTTGACGCTGCCTCACACGCACCGCCGCCTCCTTCTCCAGCATGACTGCTTCGCCGCAGAAGGAGGCGACGGCTTCCCATTCAGTCTCGCCCGGAGCATGGCCTGAACCAGCGCCGGGCGCGAGAGGTCACCGCCGCTGATCGCCTCTGCGAGGACACGGCAATGGCTCGCCCTAGCGGGGCACATCTCCACCATATTATAAAATCAAGAAATGCAGGAACAGTCAAGAAAAAAAAACTTAAATCAATAGATAAGTATAATTGTTTTGTTAAACAACTTTAAATCGTTATACATCCCAAACTATTATTTTAAAAGAAAAATGATTAAAAGAACCTATAGATGATTTTAAAATACCTATTCAACGACACCCCACTCGACATAGTTCATCGACATATTTTTTTTTTCATTTTGACAATATGGCGTCTGGTTGTGGCTGTGGTGAATTTTAATTACTGTCATGTCTTTAGTGACACTCGCAAGATTAAGACGAATCGAATAACGTAAGAATTATCAAAATCGGCCTACGCATTCGGTCTCTAGAACGCCACATAGAAACAAACATACATACATACATACATACATAGACTGATAAACACATTACCCTCCTTTGCGTCGCGCAGTCGGGTAAAAACAAATTAAAACAGCGTTAATTTGATAGGTATTACATAGAGTTTTATCAAAATATTGCTTATAATATTATTTACATAAAAAGCAATGATATTTTAAGTAAATCTTATCCCACCAAAAACATTCTGTAAAAACCTGGCCAAGCCTCGATGGAGCTGCTTGTTTATCTCTAAAAAGTAATTAAATGATCTTCAAATTTATTCTCCCAGCAGAAAATGCTCATTACGTAGAATAATTTTTGCTATTAACCCATTTTTGTATCTCTTATAGTTTAGCTGGTCTGTTGCGATTCTGCATCAGGTGTTCCACCAGATCTTCAAATTTATTCTTTCAGCAGAAAATGATCATCACGTAGAACAATTTCTACTAAGAAACCATTTTTGTATCTCTTATAGTTTAGATGGTCTGTTGCGGTTCTGCATCAGGTGTTCAAGTTTCCAAGCTATATTATAGCCTATTTTTTTATATTTATTTAATGTACATACACAGTTTTTTTACTGTTATAGATCGTAGAACGGGGCATTGCCATAATATATCTTTAATACAGCTGAGACTAGCTGAGGGTGTCTTATCAGATACTTCAGACCTTCGATTTTTGGCATCAAATGAAGCGGCCCACCATTTTGAACATTTTCTGTAAAGGCGGTATGTCGATCTCTAATAGTTTGGTTGGACTCTTGTGTTATCTAATGAGGGTCACCAGGTACTTCAGATCTTCGATTACCCTAGTTTTTTATAGTTTTCCCTTTATGTGACCATTAAACCTTAACTCTGTACCAAATTTCAGCTCTCTGAGCTTATGGGAAGTATTAGTTCTATTTTGATGATCATGAGTGAGTGAGTTTTATATAAATGCGAAACTTTGCTTTCGCTTCACTTCGGAACTAAATGACCTACAGTCTCAAAATTTTGGATTTTAAGTATGTGATTATAGCTTACTCGATGACGAATTTCTGTGTTCTGGTCTTATCCAGAGGTTCTCAAATAGTGGCCTGAAAATGCGGCGAAATAGTTCCATTAAAGGATGGTGCGGCAGTGTTTGCATCGCGCTCGACATGGCGTGGGCACTGCCGTGCTCCCCGATAATATTATTGATAAAAAGTGTAAACTTACAGTAATCCAAACATTTTATTTTTATTTTGTCTGACTCAGTCAAAGTTCAGTTAATAGATATTCACTTGCATATTTTTAGTACGCGTGACTTTTTTTTAAATTAAGGTCGAGCGCAAAACAAATAGAACTGAGCAATATGTACAATTTAGAACCAACTATTGTTTTGTTATCTAAGTTACTTGTACATCATTGTGCGAATATCCGTGTAAAGGCACAACATTTCTGTGATTCATGGCAAATTGTGTGTAAACAAGATAATACTTGGATCACAAGTCAGGACTTATATAAGGAAATTGCTGTTAGTGACTTCACACATCAGTTTAAACAATATAACGGTAGCACTGATTAGGCAGAAAACTCATTAAATGTTGTAAAAATTGTAGGAATTTCCCATAATTATACCTATTTATACACACATCAAAAGTGTCTAGGGATATTTCAATTAAACCTAAATTACTAAAATTCTATTAACTTTTTCTTAAAACATGTACACATTAAAATAAACCTTGTTTAATAGACTATTTAATCTGATAATAAACTTTTAGACAAAGTTAAATTTAAAAAAAACTTAGAAGAAGAGGAAAAACTCAAACAAAATTTTAATCTTAACTTTATTTTTGAAACATCAAAACTTAAACAAAACAACAATTTTTTTTTTATAAAAATTCTTGAAAACTTAAAATTAATATTCCGTGGATCCACCTAAGACTCTCCTGACACATCTGCAGCGGTTCTGCATACTCAAAACAAGGGTGTCAATATCCTGTTGTGGAATACTGTCCCATAATTGCCGTTTCTGAAGCCATGAAGACCAGTCAGAGCGTTATATCCAGGCTTTGGTCATGTTATCGTGTCACGGAGAAAGTGGTGGAACGGCACCGAGGACCTCAACGCATTACAACACATGTACAGGACCGATTCATAGTAAATGCTGCACGAAATCAACTAAATGCAGCGGCGATGCAATTGGTTCAAAGGCTACAGAGAGAGTATGGTTTGCTGGTAAGCGGTCAAACTTTGAGAAGGCGACTGCATGAAGTCAATCTACGTGCTCGTGGGCCATTTTGGGTATCAGCACTAAGGAGAGGTAATCGAGGAAGAAGATTACAATGGGCTATTGCACACGATAACTGGAACCATTCTCAATGGTCACTTGTGCTTTTCACTGATGAATCTAGGTTTGGATTTCATCCTGATTCGCGAAGAGTACGCGTTTGGAGAAAACCTGGACGTTGGAATCGACTGCAGCACCCACAACAAGTTCATGCATATTAAGGTGGCACGATTATGGTTTGGGCAGGAATTCGTCTCGGCGGTAGAACGGACCTCGTTTGGATACAAGGCAATATGTCTGCTCGAAAATACCGAGATGAGGTGCTAGAGCCTGTAATCTTGCCCCACAAACAGCAAATGGGACAAAATTTCCAGCTAATGCACGACAATGCCCGTCCACATACGGCGCGTATCGTTACAAGTTGGTTACAACAGCATGTTATCCAAGCTTTAGACCGGCCTGCACAATCCCCTGACTTAAATCCTATTGAGCATGCCTGGAATATGCTTCAGAGAAGAGCTCGTAGGAATTTCCCTGTTGATATTGTGCATCAAAACCAGCTTTTCTTGCATCTTAGCAGGATTTGGGACAGTACTCCACAACAGGATATTGACACCCTTGTTTTGAGTATGCAGAACCGCTCCAGATGTGTCAGGAGAGTCTTAGGTGGATCCACGGAATATTAATTTTAAGTTTTCAACAATTTTTATAAAAAAAAAATTGTTTTGTTGTTTAGGTTTTAAAATTTCAAAAATAAAGTTAAATTGAAATTTTGTTGAGTTTTTCCTCTTGTTCTAAGTTATTTCATTAATTTAACTTTATCTAAAAGTTTATTATCAGATTAGATAGGCAATTAAACAAGGTTTATTTTAAAGTGTAGGTGTCTTAACAAAAAGTTAATAGAATTTTAGTTATTTAGGTTTAATTAAAATATCCCTAGACACTTTTGATGTGTGTAAATGAGTAACCAAGTACACTTATTTATTTTTTAGCTTCAAGTAAATTTAGAAAATAATAAATAAATAAATGCTAAGTTGATGATAAAAACAATAATGAACAATAATTTAGGGGCAGAGAGGTGAGACAAAGGAGGTGTTTCTTTTTCCCTACAACTTTGGCCCTGGCGTGTACCTCAAAAACAAAAGTATCAAAATACGTGAAAAAAATCGTAGAATTAAAAAAAAAATTGGATTTATTTGCGCATTTGTACCACCTGCAATATTGTCGATCGAAGATGTTAAAAACCTGCAACCCAAGAATTTCAGTCTGGCAATGTCATGATTTACTTCTTAGATAATGCGTTTCGTTGCTTCATTTGATTAACCTAAAAATGTATTATTAAGGATTTTTTTCTGTGTTACATATAGATTTTTATCTGGTTACATTTGTCGTGAATTATTATAGAAACAAGTATTTCCAAAAATACATTTATTTCACAATTCATATAATTTTTTGCGTTTGGTTATCTACCGGGCAAAAAAGAAAGGGCACCAAAGCAAGGGCCGATAGTTTTATTCTGCTGTCAGTTGTCATTAAAATCATTCTGTTACAGAACAAACAAACAAAAAACAACAGATTAACAGCTGTCAACGCTCTTATGAACGTTTCTTTTTACGCAGTAGGTAACGTCGCGAGGCAGCTTTTTCATATTTTCTTATTTCTAAATCTATAAATAAATAAATAAATAAATATCCTGGGACAACTCACACACGGTCATCTGATCCCAAACTAAGCAGAGCTTGTACTATGGTAACCAGACAACTGATAAACATACTTATATAATTTATAAATACATACATATTATAGATAAATTACACCCAGACACAGAACAAACACTCATGCTCATCACACAAAGTTTGTCCTGGGTGGGAATCGAACCCACGACCTCCGGCTTAGCAGTCAGGGTCACTGACCACTAGACCAACTGGCCCGTCAAGGCCCGTCCCTATGTGATTTATATACTGCTAAAAACTTTTAGAAAACCGTATAATGGGACGATCGGCTATTGGAAGGATGATCTGCGGAAGGCACACGGCAGCCACTGGATAAGAGCCGCGACATGGGGTCTGATACAGTCTGATTGATAATCAACGTGATGCATCTGCTTTGTTTTTGTTTTTGGGACCATTCCGCCACACAAATTCCAACCACTGCAGCTCCTGAAAGCCGGAACCAACAGTGCCGCTAGAGCGCCGAGCAATGAAGCTCGGCGAGTCCCGGAGACATACTTTGACAGACACAGATCCCGCAACGAAATTGTTTAGAAAAGAACAGCGAAGGAGTAAGAAAAATATATCTTTTAGTTTTCTCTATAACACGCAGGAGAAAAAAGTACTAGACCAATACGCACAAACATTGCCATTGAACCTGTTTGTGCCTATTGGCCTAAGTCGCACAGGTAGTAAATACGAAGAAATTCTATGCGACGGTGCCTTTAACCTAGAGATAGAAAGCATACCTAGTACCTACAATTTACTAACATTTACATAGGTATCGAAGATTGATACTACACGCCACTATCTCCAGTTTGCAATTTGTCACAAAGGCACATGAAAGCAACTATAACTCACGCTATCCATCGCTGTTGTATCGTAAATAGTAGTGTTGGACGCTTGTAGCACTAAAACTATCGATAGTTAAACTATTGTGCAACTATTGGCATAGTCACAGAAATGGCTTAGTAGGTGTTGTCCTGTCGTTTTGTCCGTGCAGTAGCCCAATTCATGTAATCAAAACCGTAGCGATATCGTAGCGACTAAGTCGTTAAGACCATTTTCGTATTCACATCACATCAACGTCACTTCGATCGAGCGACTTTAAAATCGGTGTCGTTCTAACTCGATTGACGGATGTGAATACGAAAATGGTCTTAACGACTTAGTCGCTACGATATTGCTACGGGTTTGATTACGTGAATTGGACTTAAATTTTGATTGAAATTTCACTATTTCCGAGCCATGTTTCGATTGATATTATTAATTTTATATGGTTAGAAGGAAAAACCTTTTCATTCATTCCGTAGAAAATTAATTTAAAATAAAACCTTATTAATTATTTTCATATGGTGAGATTTAAAAGGTTTTTCCTTTTGTCCGTACAAAATTAGCTATCTTCCGAAACACCCCTCAAAAATTTTAACACCAGTAATAATAAAATGCTTGGATAGCAACGGCCCTAACTCGGCAGCAGAAGCGCCTAAAAAGCCGCTTAAATGTAATTTAAACCTTTGAACATACGTGATTCGAGACAGTCGATAGACAATAGCAGCCCCACAGCCGGCTGTCGCTATGTCGTTGAAAGGTTAATTTTAATATTTTTATTATGATCACAATTATTTTTTTGTAGAAATTACTGTAAGTGCTGTACACACATTCACCACAATACTTTTTCTTTACTCATTGTACTGTCAAACCAGTGAAGGAGTCGTTGGTGTATTGATGTAAATAAATAAATAAATAAATAGAAAGAAGACCATTAAAAAGAAACACCAACACCAATTACGCCCTTGATGGTTTTAAGACTTCTCCGCAATCGTTAACGTGGCCTATAGCAGATAAATACAAAGAAAAGCACACTTAGATAATTCGTACTAACGTTTCTTTGTAAAGTAGTTTTTGTGGCTCTAATTTGTACTACCAGTAGTTAAGGTACGAATGTGTTTCCTATTGCCTATTAACAGAAATACAGAGTGGATGTAAAAACAAAAAAAAAATACCCTATTTGGAAAAACATTTATTTACTATTTCATGTCTATGATTAATATCAGAACTATTTCTAATATTTTCGTGTGATTTTATCTGTGGCAATAAAAACCGAAAAATACCCAAAAAAAAATTCAGAAGATTATTTCTTAGAAAAAGCCGCGTGTAAAAAAACGCTTGTAAATAATAAAAATAAACTGTTTTCTAAGACAATGAACTATAATTTATATCAATAAAAAAGATCTGTCACCTTGCATATCACATTAGATATTTATACGCTCCACTGCAGGTTCCAATTTCGATGTTTTATATCTAAAGATGGCGTCGACGATATTATTCAATATCATAATAAAGAATCGATAAATAATCTATCGATAGTCGTGCAACACTAGTATTATCTATGTTTACATAGTTGGTAAGCTGTTAATTATTTTGTATCAGCTACTATATTACGTTTTTGTGTAAAGCCCGCGGTTTTTTGATTACCACAATATTTTATATTACAATGGTTTAACTATGTGGTTTTTAGTGCAAAATGGGTTAATCGGTCTTCCGTCAAGTGTTTTTGTTTGCAAGTGTAATGTATGTAGTTTTATAGAATTAAGGTTTGCTGGAAGATAACTCAAGTTTGGGTTAAGCTCGCCATTGTACATATCTCATATATTTTTGCTATTATTTTTTTGTGTATTGTTTTTCTTGTGCAATAAAGAATAAAGAATGGTAGAGCAGCCGATATTCCACGTAGGTGTTTTGGGGGTATGAAGAACAGAGTGAAAAGCTCCTCATCCTCTGTTGAAAAGGGAGGAACAGATGAGTTTCGTGTCTGATGGGCTACTGCCCGACGGTTCTATTCGAAATTTCTGTACAGGTGCTAAATGTCAAAGAAAACTCTTATATAGCAATGTGGTATGTCAGAAGTAGTTCACGTGTGCGGCGATAGATGTCACCACAGTGTAATTATATTTTTTTATGGAATCAAATATAAAGAGTCCCGTAAGGTATATCGAATTATCATTGAATGATATAACTGTCTTCAGAAAGCATGGTTCACCGACGAACGGTAAATTGCTATCGATAAAGGATTATTTATTTCAAGCGTATTTCGGCGAACCATGACATCGGCAAATATTGGTATCGGCCAACCATTCATTCTATGTAGCGTTATTCGGCGAAACGTGCTGTCGCTAAATAATGGTATCGGCTAACAGTTTTCTCAACTCACTAACTTATTTGATGTCCGCCGACCGCCCAGATCTGCTCATTCTCCTTTAACCTTTCGACGATCAAGCTAGCTGGCTATGACGGTCGCTGCTATTGGTGCAGATTCTCTTATTTACAAACTAACCCAAATTTAAGTTAAGTGCGTCTTTCTCTTTCAATATCATTAAAACAGGACAGAAGATTCATATTCGTTTAGTCCTGTCAAAATAGACTGCGCCTAAAGAAAATTGGCGTATTTAGTCGCCATGTTTTTAATCGCGTCAAAATTATCTATGGAATGTCTTAATTGGACAGGATTTAACTAATATTTTATCTTCTGACCTTTTCTTAATCAAATGGAAAGAGAAAGATGCAGGTTTTAATTAACTTGTCTTTCTATTGTGTCTCGAATCACGTATATGTTCGAAGGTTTATAACTGTCAACCCTATTATTTATTTTGGTGTATCTCGCTTGATACCTCTAGCTACAACACGATATTAATTAACTTATTACAATGGAAATACGCAATTTATTTATGTGAACGATGGCAATAAATTATATTAACAATTAATAACTCAAACGTGACTTGCAGTATGATGGGTTTTATCCAACGAAATAGGTATCAAATAAGTATACGGCTTTCCTTATTTAGTCACGGTAGGTACGTACTAGTTAGTCTACTGTAAAATATGTTTACCGAAGATTGCTTTTTAAAATATTAACTATCTTTCGTCCGCGTGAATGCTGCCACTATTTTATCATTTTATCCCTGTAGGGTGAAAAATTTCCAAAAAATCTTTTTTAGTGTTACCAGCTCTGTACATAGTGTTGTGATGGCCCAGTGGATAAGGCGCCCGCCTCTCGTGTAAGAGGTTGTGGGTTCGAATCCGGGCAAGTACCAATGTGACTTTTTTAATTCATATTGTAACGTTGTGATTTTTTTGTTTAGTGGTCAACACTTGTTGCTCTTACTAAGCATGTGTAAACGCGCCTTAATGTGGTCTATGTAATTGATCCTGATTGTCTTTGACATTTGTCTATGACACCAGTGTGACAGGCTCTTGTCAAATTCCCATGTTTGGGGGAGTATTGTTTTAAATATGGGTGCATTTATATTTTTTTCTGTTTATCTACAACGTTAAATGTTTTGAAGAGGTCGCTGCCTTTATCTTGAAAATAAATTGTCGTATTTTCCTATTTAACAATTTGTATGAAGCGAGGATGTTTTCATAGGATTTCTGCAAATTGGAATCTTATAGACGAGAAAATCTCCCACATTGGAAAGGGGTAATTTGGATTCGGGTGATAGGAACCCAAGGATTCTTTAGACCTTGGATCGAGCGGCGTCGGTCGATTCAAGGATCGTTTCGACGTGGACTTAACTGGCCGGCAAGGCGTTAGGCGGTCGGCCTGGACGAATTTAAATAATTAAAGGCTTCTAGTGCTGCGTGCGGATTTTGTGGACAATCACGGGTAAGCTGTTTGACCAAGACCCCTTGTCTGTGGAGCGCGCTCAATGAGCTCGATTTTCAAAATGGCGCAACTGTGGGCGAGCTCATTGAGCTCGATGCAAATGGCGTCTTTACATGCACAACTATTTTAACCATAATACTTCGTTTATAAATATATCTTTACTGCTCTAACTTGTACAAAGTTTAAAAAAAAGAACAAGGATGACATAAAGTCACGTGTCAAGTGTTTTGAACGTTCCTACGGTGCCGCACCGAAGTTTCAAATATCACTTCTCGGAATGTCAAGTGAGTCGTCCTTATCGCGGCGACCTTGTAAAGCTTGTGGAATAAAAAATATGTTTGGCATGGTGTATTCTTTTTGTAAATTAATGTAAATTAGGGTATATTTAGGTAAATTAAGCAAAAGTTTTATGAAATAAACGTACGTTTTATTAATTATAATGACTTTTGTACAGTCGGAAAACTTGGAATATTCCCGCTTTTCCTGGTTTCAAATTACAATATTTACACTATAATCCTAATTATACCTATGTTTTGAGGTTTAGGTTGTTTAATAAAGATTCCAATAAGAATAGCTTTCTTATTAGCCGCCATACAAATTATTATTCCATTTAAATAAAAAAAAATACATCCCGTTTTTTTGCATTTTTTTTGCAAATGGCGTCACAGATCCGACATTTTGAAAAAAATGGCCGCCACGTCTGAGAGGGTTATACGGGAAGATCGACATGCGCTGGCGCATCTTCCATTGGACTTACATTTCTCATGCGTCTCGTTTTTCCAGCTGTGTGGACCAGCCAAGCAGCACTAGGCCGGTTTTTATTGTGGAAGGGCTGGGTGTCCCAGATGCGGTAAATCGTTTCCTGTTGAAACACCGGTAAGGTTCTAGCCTATTGTCGTGATGGCCACGTGGAGCCACGCTCAGGATGTATTGTAGTTTGATCTAAAACGAATGCAAACAATGTTCTATTTCAGCCTGGGCGGGAATTTATTTTAGGAAAGAATTTATTTTAAGAAGAATTTATTTTATGGAAAGAATTTATTTTTGAGGAAGAGTTGTATTTTGTCTTCGTCTTCCTGTTTTCTGGATTGAGCCCTTCAACCCCGTAGGATTGAAGAAGCTGTGCCACGTGGACTCACTGACGAAGGGTCGAAGGCGAGTTACCTTAAGGAATGTGTCGCAAGTACCTTTATAAACATTTAACCTTTGAACAAATTTAATGATAAATTCATTTACCTTTTAATTACCAGTGGTGACATTATCCTACACTTTTTAGATTCGTGTATTTAGTAGTCTTAGTAGATGGAATCCATAGCCTGAGGATCCACAGACTGAGCTAGAGTTTAAGTAGGCAATCTACTAGGCTACCGTTGCGTGTGAATCCTGGACGTTACAACAGTCCACTTTTGGAATCGCCAGAATTGACCCAACGTTGTTTTAGTACGATAGAAATTGTATAAGTGTTTAATTTAAGGAAGTTCCAGAAATTAGCTTCTTGTTATTTGCAAGTTCTAAATAAATGTGTAGTTCAACAAGTTTAAATTTTATTATTTTTACATCCAACTAGCCAAACGTTTTCTCATTCTTTGTCAGGGTGGAAAGCCCGGACAAACCCCAATTTTCCCCTCTGACAATATGTACTTTCTAAAGTTTATCTTGGACATCACTGACCTTCCGTGCCTCGGAAAGCACGTAAAGCCGTTGGTCGTTGGTAAGCCAGAAAGTCTGACCAGTCTAACCAAGAGGTATCATGTCGCCCAGTTACTGGGTTGTGGAGGTCTGATAGGCAGTCGCTTCACGTTAAACACTGGTATCCAGCTGCATCCGGCTAGGCTGGAAGCCGACCCCAACATAGTTGGGAAAAGGCTAGAGAGATGATGATGACCAACTCTCTACATAGAAGACACCTTGCAAGTTTCATGTCTCTAGGACCAGCGGTTTAGGTGGTGCGTTGTTATATCAACAGTCAGCCAATATATCACTTTGTTTACCATTTTATATTAATTTTGATATTCTTTAGATAGTTTATCAGATATGGCGAAAAACTAAACGTAGAAATTCTAAATACAGAGATTGTGTTCCAGTGAGTACGCAGAAACAATTGCACTTGGTCTTCCCAAAAAAACTTTTTACAAAAAAAAATAACCGCCTTCAAAAACTAAAAACTTAAAAATAACTTAAATTTCGGAAGTCGGTGGCAACACAAATTGCTGGCAAAAGAGAAGCCACCGACTTCCTAAATTTAAGTTATTTTTAAGTTTTTAGTTTTTGAAGGCGGTTATTTTTTTTTTGTAAAAAGTTTTTTATTTTGTACTTTTTAGTGTCGAGTCCCAATGTCTGACTTAAGAACCTATCCAGGCTGCCAATGTCCATACCAAGTTTCATCCAAGCGTAAAAAAAGCATCAAACGTTTAACAACGCAGACAATATACAATAAAACTTCTTCTATAATATAAATGCATTTTTATAATACTCATTGTACCTATAATAAATTGTCGTTTCAAAACGACAATTCATAACCAATTTTAGTGTAAAACTAACTTCAATGAAGCTGGAACACGAGGTAGCTGCTACGAACCATTTAGGATATCCCTAAACTGTATTTTGTCTTCACTATCGAATCTGCATTATAATCAATCTCGGTGTATTGGCTTATCAATACGAATAAAATAAGCCCAAACACTATGTAGCTGCTATCAACCATTAAGGAGTTCCCTTAACTGTACTGCACCTGCATCACGGAGCTTGCAGTGGCAGTCATAACCCATCTCGGTGTAAAGATCTTGTCATCACGAATAAAATGAGCCCAAAGACGAGGTACCTAAGTTGTACCGTTGAGGAGTTCCCTTGATTATCTGTCGTCTCCATCATCAGATCAGCCCTAAACCTCCATTGTATTGTAGTCTCATCAGATATACACATTAATATTAAGTTTTTACCCGATGCTCGCCTACAATTTTCTAGAGATGCCCTCAATTTCTCAGGGTTTCTACCACCAGGTCCTGACCTGGTGACAATGGGACCAAATGACAAGCATACGCTTTCAAATAAAAAAGAATTTTTGAAATCGGTCCAGGCGTCTTCGAGAAATTGAGTAACAAAAAAAAAAAAAAAAAAAAAACATACAGCCGAATTGAGAACCTCCTCCTTTTTTTGAAGTCGGTTGAAAAAGGGTGAGGGAAGACCCTCACCCTTTTTGTCCTCCCCATTGATCGCATTTGATTATATGCCCTTCAGACTTAAAGACTTGTTCTTTGACTATGTTACCTCCTCTGATTTGAAAGCAAAAACCTCCTTCTAAAAAGCACAGAAATCTGACGCGACAGTTTTATTTGATTTCTGAAGAGCTATGTGCGTTTTACTTGATTTCTGAAGCGTATTGTGTGCATCACGTCAAATTTCGGGGCTGTTACCGAAAAAACTGAATGGAAAAACAGGATGGATAAACATTTGATTCAATTTATATGGATCAAATTTTTTATTTTTTTTGTTGAGTGGGAAATCATCAAATGACTGCTCCCGTTCTGGGTGCGGCGGGAGGGCGTGTCAGACTTTTACTGACTAAAACCCACTCATGTTCCTTCGATTGCCCTTTATGTTCCAGAGCCACGGTAACTATTATAAACATTCCGCAACCCCGGCAGGCGTTGGCCCTGTTGGGCCCCTTCCTGTGCTGACTTCTTCTCTTTGAGGCGTGCGTGGAACACTAACGCGCCATCGACGCGGTCCTGGTCCTAGCCGGGCGGCGAGCTACCCATCGCTCGCCATCCGCAGAGCCGCGCCTACGGTGGCCGGTAGTCGTCTTGCGACTCTCGACGTCTTCGCCTGGGTCTTAGTCCGGGGCGAGAGGCTCGTCGTTGCCTCTCGCGCGCCGCCGCTTCCTTCACTAGCATAACTGCTTCGCAGAAGGAGGCGACGGCATCCCATTCCGTCTCGCCCCGAAGCATGGCCTGAACCAGCGCCGGGCGCGAGAGGTCACCGCCGCCGATCGCCTCTACGAGGACACGTCGATGGTCCGCCCATGCGCGGCACACCTCCACCGTGTGCTCGACCGTGACCTCCAGGCGACCGTTGCTGCAGTGGTGACACCCAGGCGTTGCTTCTGCCCGGAATCCGACACAGGAACCTCCCGAACTGACCATGTCCGGTGAGGACCTGTGTCAAGCGAAACGTGAGAGCGCCGTGGCGCCTCTCCAGCCACTCCTCAAAGAGGGGTCTTACCGCCGCTATTACGGCGTGCCCAATAGATCAAATATTTACACCTATGTTTGAAAACAACAAACGACAAAACAATAATAGTTTTTCAGGTATCTGAAATTTTGAAATAAAACGTTGGGATAACGTTTTTCCCACAAAATTCTTTCACGTACACTGATTGGGTTAAAGAATTTAAAATTTTATTCTGCACGTTACAAATATTGTCAGAATATTTCAGACGAATTCTGTAGTCGTCCGTTGTTTGTGGTTTTTTCAATGCATATGAACTTTTTACGTTTAACTAGGTCACACACAGATTGCACTGATATCAGTGAAAGAAAACATTATGAGGAAACCTGGGCTTATAATCAAAGTAAGTCTGATGAGCAATGCTCCTGTCTTCACTGTATGAAAGGAGGCCAAATATAAACTATAAATATAATCTACACCCTATTAAATACTAGCTTTCGCCCGCGGCTTTGCCCGTGTAGATGTCGAAGTTCCATCCCCTATTATACCTCTCAAGAGTTGAATTTCCAAAAGTTCTTACTTACTATTCTCAAAGATCACATCCTCCAAGTTTCATGTCTCTAGGACTAGCGGTTGAGCTGTGCGCTGATACATCAATAATCAGTCAGTCAGTTTACCATTTTACTATTTTATATAATCGATATATATAAAAGAAAGTTGTGTTAGTTACACATTTTATAACTCAAGTACGGCAGAACCGATTTGGCTGAAAATTGGTGGGGAGGTAGCTTAAGGCCAGGGGACGGACATAGAATACTTCTTATCTTCTTTTTTTAGTAACCAAAAATCTGATATAACGCGGGTGAAACCGCGGGGGACAGCTAGTATAGGTATAGATATAAAAAATGGAGCAGATTCGGGAAAAATAACCGATTTTATAAAGTGGAGAACTTAATTGAGCGGTCTTTAGAACGAGGGCTGTTCCTTACAAACGAGTTCCTTTTAATTAGACAGACCGTTTACATTTTTATTAGGGTTACAAACTTTTCGGATTATGTTTTTTCTTTAATATAGGTAATTGAGTGGTGGTGAGTATTTAATTAAAAAATATAATCTATACTTATAATAAAACTGTAGAGAGGTCAATTCTGTACATTAAATATACAGTTGTGGTCAACTAATTAGGGACAACATGACATACTATGAGTAACATTTAATTCTGCTTCCCATAGGTTAAAATTGCTCGAGACTTTGGCAGTTTAGTTACTAATAATATAAAACTAAACCAATATCTTAACAAATAGGCATAGTCATTAAAGGAATGGACTATACGTAAAATAAATATTGATAAAAATTCAACTTAACTTCTTCTTCATTCTATTCGTACCCTGGACAACTAATTAGGGACACTTAAGCCAACATTATTTTGCCGTGGGGTACCGGCAGAATAGAATAGTACCCTCCTTTGTACCAGGTGTCGTAAGAGCCGACTAAGGTACCGGAACCGATAAATGGCGGTATAACCATTCGAAATGCAACGTAGCCAAAATAGCACAGGGTGAAGATGGGCAGCAGCGTCTTTGTCGCGAAGCTACGTTTTCTGCGATCGCCACCACGCCTGCCCAGCGTGGCGATTATGGGCAAACTCCCCCTATGGCAAACACCAAAACGACCAGGCCCCCAGTCCCCGGCAGCTCCGCTATTCCTGGCTACGGTAGCGGTTACGGTAACGGCGGAGCAGGGGGTGCTAAGAATCACCGGCAGACGTCCGGCTACCACCCCAAACGAAGACTGGCCCTGGTAACACATAATATACGCACCTTGAGGATAGACGAGAAAATTGTTGAGCTGGAAGAGGAACTGAGTAGGTTACACTGGGATATAGTGGGGTTATCTGAAGTCCGCAGAGAGGGTGAGGACACCATAACTCTAAGGTCCGGTAACCTACTCTACCACCGGGAGGGCGACCAACAGTCTCAAGGTGGTGTCGGTTTTCTCGTCAACAAGTCCCTCGTTAACAACATAAGTACCATCGAAAGTGTTTCGAGCAGGGTCGTATACTTAATACTCAGAGTATCCAAAAGATACTCGCTGAAGGTCATTCAGGTATACGCACCGACCTCGTCACACCCAGATGATGAAGTGGAGACTATGTATGAGGACATCAGTAGGGCCATACATACGTCCGAGACCCACTTCACTGTTTTAATGGGGGACTTAAATGCAAAGCTAGGCAATAGAAGCGATGATGAGTTGAGAATGGGGCAATTTGGATATGGACAACGGAACCCCAGGGGACAGAGGCTGGCTGATTTTCTGGAGAAAGAGGGACTTTTTATGATGAACTCTTTCTTTCAGAAACCACCGCACAGGAAATGGACCTGGATGAGTCCCGATGGTTCCACGAGAAATGAGATAGACTTTATCATGACCAACAAGAAACAAATATTCAATGATGTCTCCGTGATTCACAGGGTAAAAACCGGAAGTGATCACCGAATGGTAAGAGGCTCATTGAATATTAATGTTAAACTTGAAAGGTCCAACCTGATAAAGTCCACGCTCCGACCAGCTCGCGTCCATATTCAAAACCCCGAGAGCTTTCAACTCGAGCTGTCTAACCGCTTCGAATGTCTGGAGAATTTTGCATCGGTGGACGAGATCAATAACAGGCTCGTAGAAACTGTCCAAACGGTGGGCTCTAAGTTCTTTAGACCTCGCCGTTCAACAAGACCCCAGAAACTCTCCAACGACACTCTAAACCTCATGGCTGAACGACGCTCGTTAAGACTGCAGTCCTCCGGTGACGTGGAGTCATATGGGCAGCTCAATAGACAAATTTCAAAATCCTTGCGGCACGATATACGTCTCTTTAATGCTAACCACATCAAAGAGACGATTGAGCGGAACAAGGGCTCCAAAGTGTTTGCAAGAGATATGTCTATTGGGCAACGCCAGCTGACAAAGCTAAAACGTGAGGATGGCAGTCTAGCGTCGACCAAAGCAGAGGTACTAGAGGAGGTCGAGAAGTTCTATGGACAGCTATACGCTTCGGTCACCAAACCTGTTAGCAGCGCGGCCAAAGATCCAAGAGCCAAGCTGACCCGACACTATACCGAAGACATCCCGGACATCAGCATGTACGAGATTAGGATGGCCCTTAATCAGCTTAAAAACAATAAGGCGCCGGGTGAAGACGGAATCACTTCAGAGCTTTTGAATGCGGGTGGAACACCGGTACTTAAAGTCCTTCAGAAGCTCTTCAACTCCGTCTTGCTCGAAGGCATAACGCCAGAAGCATGGAACAGGGGCGTGGTGGTTCTATTCTTTAAGAAAGGTGACAACACCTTACTGAAGAATTACAGACCCATCTCGCTTTTGAGTCATGTTTACAAGTTGTTTTCGAGGGTCATCACGAATCGTCTCGACCGCAGGTTTGATGACTTTCAGCCTCCCGAACAAGCCGGTTTCCGAAAAGGCTACAGTACCATAGACCACATCCACACGCTGCGGCAAGTTATACAGAAGACCGAAGAGTATAACTTGCCCTTATGTTTAGCGTTTGTGGACTATGAAAAAGCCTTTGATTCGGTGGAGACATGGGCAGTGCTCGAATCTCTCCAACGGTGCCGCATTGACTATCGGTACATCGAAGTGTTGAAGTGCTTGTATAATAACGCCACTATGTCGGTCCGAGTACAGGAACAGAGTTCGAAGGCGATTCCATTAAAAAGAGGCGTAAGACAAGGAGACGTCATATCTCCGAAACTGTTTACTGCCACTCTGGAAAACGCCTTCAAGCTCTTGGAATGGGAAGGACTCGGCATCAATATTAATGGCGAGTACATCACTCACCTTCGATTTGCCGACGATATTGTGGTCATGGCAAAATCGATGGAAGATCTCAGCACGATGCTCGGAGGCCTCAATCGAGTTTCCCAACAGGTGGGTCTTAAAATGAATATGGACAAGACAAAGCTAATGTGCAATGGCCATATTGTACCCACCCCATTGTCAATTGGAAACACGGTTCTAGAAGTTGTTGACTCGTATGTTTACCTAGGACAAACAGTCGCATTAGGTAGGTCCAACTTCAAGAAAGAGGTCAACCGCCGAATCCAACTCGGCTGGGCAGCGTTCGGGAAATTGCGTAATGTTTTCTCGGCCAAAATACCTCAGTGCCTTAAATCGAAAGTTTTCGACCAATGTGTGTTACCAGTGATGACTTATGGCACTGAAACGTGGTCTCTAACTATGGGCCTCATTAGTAAGCTCAAGACAGCCCAACGAGCTATGGAGAGGGCTATGCTCGGAGTCTCTCTACGTGATCGAATCAGGAATGAGGAGATCCGTAGACGAACCAAAGTTGCAGACATAGCCCAGCGAATTAGTAAGTTGAAGTGGCAGTGGGCAGGCCACATAGCACGCAGAACTGACGGCCGATGGGGCCGTAAAGTTCTTGAATGGAGACCACGCACCGGCAAGCGCAGCGTAGGACGTCCACCCACAAGGTGGACAGACGACCTAGTAAAAACCGCAGGATCGCGCTGGATGCAAGCCGCTTCCAACAGGTCCTACTGGAAATCTGTAGGGGAGGCCTATGTTCAACAGTGGACGTCCTGCGGCTGATATGATGATGATGATGATGAAGCCAACATTAAAAATAATTATTGCAGAGAGCTATAAAGGAAAAAATATGTTTATTTATCATTCAATTAGGCTTAATGCGTCGCACTGTAATGCAAATCAATATCCAGAGTGATTGCTAAGGATTGCTATAACAATGTAACAAAGGTATAGAATCGACGCAATCATAATGTCACATTGTTCTTTAGTGATACTGTTTCAGCCTTCTTCAAAGTTACCACTGTTGATTTTTAATAGTCAGTTTATTTACACCAGTTTTTTTAAACCTACTATTCTTTCATAACGTACCACAAAAAGTTTCCAAGCATTCAGGTCTGGGCTCTTGGCCGGCCAATTTATAACCGATACCTATACTCATCAGTAAGAAATGTTCTAACAGACAGTGCAGTATGTTTTGGGGTAGTTATCGTGTGATCTTAAACATAAAGTAGTGTGATTGCTTGTAGTATTTCTCTCTATTCAATTGAATCTAGTGTGCCTTCCATTTGCTCTAAAGGTCCCACATCATTTCCAGGAAACCAACGCCATAGTTTTATGTTCTCTCCTCAAGTTTAACTTGCTTATTGGAGTATTTTGGATACTTTTTGCTTTTTACGGCGCCATTAATACCGCCTGCCTTCCGATGAAACAAAATGTGACTTCGTTTAGTCCAAAATTAAAACATTTTTTTATTTAAAATCAGTCCCAATATCGGTGCCTCATAACTAAGGCCAACCGTGGCGAGTCTGTGATTTTTTTAACACTGGAACTTTTCGTACGCCCATGCCAAACAGTTTAGCTTCAACAACTTGACGTCGAAAGCTTGTTGTAGATTACTCCACCGCCTAGTTCTAGTTCAAATACCAACACTATTTAGACCTATAATCAATAAAAAGTCCATAAGTGGGTCTTATATCGCCACTATCACCGTTTTGCGATTTTTTTGCACAATCGTTTTTGTTGGTATTTTCTTTCTGATTGCTCGTTTAGTAGTTTTATAGATTCAAAAGTATAATTTCTAAATATATAGATTATAATTGTCCTGTTTTGAAAATCATTATAATTAAGCAATTTCAATGTTTTAATAATTTACGATATGGCTATTTACTATAATAAACAATAATTATTGTTTTTCGCATTGTTGTATCAGAACTTTTATTTCGCCCCATGTTTAATTAAACATTATGATCATATTTCAACAAATTCAAAGTCAACGTAAACACTCTAATCTGAATTATTGAAAAAAAAATTTACATCCCATCAGATTTTATAAAAATGAGAATATAACACACCACTTTTGTTTTTGTCCCTAATTAGATGACCAGCCAAAACACGCCTCGATTTGGTTGCAAGAGATTTGTTTTTAAATTTCCTATTACAAAATATTATCAACTTCGAAGCAATGCTCACAATTTTCAAGTATTCTTAATATTAATTAGTATTTCATAAAATTCAACAAAATTATTTAGTTTATCTGATCTACCATGAACATGAAAATTAAAATTCAGCCTAAATTTTTGTTTGTCCCTAATTAGTTGACCACGACTGTATATTCAAAATTTTTATTGGAGGATGATTGGTGATCGATACTGATGCCAAAAATGCAATTAGTAAATTTTTTGTCTGTCTGTCTGTCTGTCTGTCTGTCTGTCTGTCTGTCTGTCTGTCTGTCTGTATGTGCACGCATGGGTTAAAAACTACTGAAGAGATTTAAACCAAACTCGGTACGATTGTAATCCATACTTCCGGGCAGGTTATAGGCTATATAACGTAACGCTAAGACACATAGGAACCGAGCAGTAATAAAATATTTGACAAAAACGGGGAAAAAAATGTTCCTTTTGAGAGATTCCGTTGCGTGCGTTGCGTAAATGGTAGAAGTTACGCAAAAATCATGTACTAAAGAATTGTTCCTCTTAAAAAGTTCTAAAAAAAAGTCCGCGACAGCATATGTCTAATATTTATAGTTCACTCACTATAACCATTTTTATGGCAATGAAATTAGCTCTAACAAAATTCATGATTTGCCAGGGTGTTTTGATGAATATAGTATTAATCCTAATCGATGTAAATTCGTTATCCAATAAAAGTTTTTAATTATGTAGGTACAAAACTGTCGTTTACGTCATTAAAATTCAATAAATAATATCTTCGGAGACATCACAGTTTTAAAATTACTCCGCAGCAATATAATAATGGTACGTACGGGCAGTAACAAAGCTGGCCGGCTTTGCAAGATATTCGTAGCTTATTAATCAGAATAACACATAATATTGTTCTTCATTACATTGCGCCATGAGCCACGGAAGCCAATCAGTAACCAAAAACCTAACATAACGCGGGTACGCGAGGATTGTGCCTAAGTGGTGACCTCTCGCGCCCGTTGCTGGTTTAGGTCATGCTCCGGGGCGAGACTGAACGGGAAGCCGTCGCCTCCTTCTGCGAAATAGTCATGCTGAGGCAGCGTCAAGCCATGCGCGGGTCTACGGAAGGCGAGCGATGGGTAGCTCGCCGCCCGACTAGGACCAGGCCCGTGTCGACGGCACGTTCGTTCCACGCGCGCCTCAGCGAGCAGTCAGCACGTGACGGGGCCCTCTAGGGCTAATGCCAACCGAGGTTGCGGAATAGTTCTAATAGTTACCGCGGCCCCAGAACATAAAGGGCAACCGAAGGAACAAGGGTGGGTTTTAGTCAGTAAAAGTCTGCCACTCCCCCACGAGAAGTCATTTGATCAATTCCCATCCTTTAAAAAACATAACGCGGGTGAAACTGCGGTATTTAATTACACATTAAACTCACTGACTAATATTAAACGCGTTTGTTATTTAACTATCTACAGACATGAAACTTGGAAGGTTTATTCTTTGTGAAGAGTAAATAGCCACTAATCATTTAACACCTTCAGGGTTAAAATAGAGGACAGAAGTACGACATCCACGCAGGCGAAGCTGCGGGCGAAAGCTAGTAATATTATAAATGTGAAAGTTTGTAAGTATGTTTGTTACGCTTTCACGCCAAAACTACTGAACCGATTTGGTAAAACATAACAGTAATCATAACACTAATATACATATAACTGTCCCACTGCAGGGCAAAGGCTTCTTCTCATCAGAAAAAGCACGAGCATTGATCACGCTTGCTCAAGGCTGAAATTTTCATACAAAATGTATAGAGAACGCTTTACAATCTCGGTTTTTTTTTTCATAATCACAACTTGGTTTTAAATCTTCTAAAAGATTTGGTCTTAGAAGTTGCTCACAAGCAGTATAAAGCGACACTACAGGCACCTAACTATTACAATCTAACTTCCCTCTTGGTGTTTAGACGCAACCCACAAACTTCCAAACTACCAAAACTATACATATAAGTTTTCACGTAACAACGCCAACTTTAGAAAAGGAGAACCAAAAGATTTTTAAGATTTTTATCGCAAGAATTAATTCAGTCGTAAGATCTGCTGTGCGGGTAAAACTGCGGAAAATAGCTTGTAATAACAATAATTTACAAAGCAGTCCCGTTCCAGTTTAAAAGTAGGTTTTCTTGTACTTGCCAAGGGGTATAAATGCAAGGAACGAACTAAGTTTCTCGAAACTTCTCGTAAATTCGCATGCACTGACAATGCCTTGGGGTATGTGGTAAATACGCAATGTATTACAGACTTAAGCAAATTACAGTTTAATTTTATGTTAGAAACGTGAAGCATTGCATTTCTAAAACTTGATACACTCACACAGATGCACAAGCTGTTCAACGTGACCTATACTCACACAAGTACACAAGGTCCGACAATCTGTCGCTATTAGAGTGTCCCGGTATTAGAGTGAATACCGGGTATTGTGTGATGAGCATTATTGTTTGTCCTGTGTCTGGGTGTAATTTATCTATAATAATAAATGTTTGTATTTATAAAGTATTGTATGTATATCAGCAGTTGTCTGGTTACTATAACACAAGCCCTGCTTAGCTTGGGATCAGATGACCGTGTGTGACTTGTCCCAAGATATTTATTTATTTACCGTCAACCATTTTAGATTTAGTAAGTCCGTTTACAAAATGATCACAAATCGAAATGTCTAAAATTATTTGTAATTTTCGTTCATTTTTAAGATCTTTATTCAATCTTATTAAAATGGTTAAACAATTTTTATTCTTATTTTGAATTTTCTTATGAAAAGGTTATTTCAATTCAAGCGAAAGTAAGTAAGCTAAAGCTTCACATAAAAGTCAGGTTCAGTCACTCGTGAAGAACTAATTTATTTTCAAAAGCCGGTTTCTTTTGCTTGCACGTGCCAGAACGAAAATAATATTTTAACCTTTGCTTCCATTATAATAATGGAAAAATTAATTGTAAAGCTTTTATTACAGTGAGTAAATACTATTGACTGAATAAAAATAGATGGCTTTTATGAAAATGCATTATTTATTTGCATGCAATACAAAAATACGCCAGTGAATGCAATAAAACGGCGTTACTAGAATAATAATTATAATAGCATACAAAAAGCTCCTTACGTGTTTTTTAGTTGAGCTTAACGACTTATGACAAATGCTTGCACTGTTTGGACAGGTCCACTCAAATCTGTGTGCTTCTCTCATCAAGAGATCCCTTCAGTCTACCTTCATGGTCCTCGCATATTTTGACCAATACAATATTGTATGGACTTTAAAAGAGACTTTGACCTCTGAGTTTGTTTCGGATGTTTCTTCTCAGAGTAGTCCAGCTAGGAAACACGGGCCCCACCGTTCGATTAAAAAAAAAAAAAAGAAAAAAAAATTACGTGTAAAAGTGTAATTTATTACCTATTTACAAAAATAATCATATTTTATTCATTTTTATTTATAAAAATAAGTCTGAAAAATATTTACAATAATTAATAAAATGTGCTATTGTCGAAATGAAAATTTAAATAATCCATTGGCTCAAATAACATAATTTTTATAGTTGCGCAAAAAAAAAGTTGTTCACCATACATTTCAAGTACGCGTTCAAAATAAATGTATGAGCGATATTGTTGCGCCATGAACTATGTGCTATTGGAGCCGATTCTCTTATTCACAAACTAACTTAAATTTAAGTTAAGTGCATCTTTCTCTTTCCATTTCATTAAGAAAAGGACAGAAAATAAAATATTAGTTAAGTCCTGTCAAATAAGAAACTCCATACATAATTTAGACGCGATTAAAAACATGGCGACCAAAAATACGTCGATTTACTTCAGGCGCTGTCTAATTTGACAGGATTACACTTAAATGTATCTTCTGTCCTTTTCTTTAAGAAATGGAAAGAGAAAGATGCATTCAACTTTGAATTTAGTTAAGTTTGTGTATAAGAGAATTAGCGCCATTATACACAGTGCTAAGTATGTCGAAAGACATATTTCAGAGTGCGATAATATGCTCATATACTTATGACTAATAAAAATGTAAATGAAATAATGAAACTCGTAGCAGAATTATCGCTATAAGGCTCTCAAAGTCGCGGTTGCATCGAGTCACTAAACTATCATTAGAGAGTGAAGTAGGTATAATATAATCTGTTTTTCTTTCGATGGGTATCTGGCGTGTCAACAATTTATTAATTTTATGAGGCATTTGGTAAAAGAATAAGTTATTTTTTACATATATTTGGACTGAGAATCGATTTTTCAGTATACGAATAATTTTTTTTTTCGGTATTTCGGCTTTGCTCTTATTATAAAAATTGTTTGTTATAATGCGCACAATCACGTGTTTAAATATGGTACACTAATTACCAGTCACCCTATACATATACAAGGTGTATTTTTGGTCTTGCTCAACCCGTGAGGAGATGATTCTACCCATAAAAACAAACAACTTTTGTTATGAAACCAACTCCGAAATCGCGAAAAAAATATCAGCTGTTTCTAAGAAAAGTTCAATGCCCTCGGACTATAATGTATGAACCAGCTGATATTTTTTTTCGCGATTTCAGAGTTGGTTCCATAATGAAAGTTGTTTGTTTTTATGAGTAGAATCATCTCCTAGCGGGTTGAGCAAGACCAAAAATACACCTTGTATAGATATATGTATAGATAGGTACTGTTAAATTGCCTTATTCATTGTAAGGAGGATCAATTAAAAAATCAGTGTGCTACAAATAGGAATTTCCATGAGTAATCAGGAAGGTGGACAATAAAAAGAAAACACTCATCCGTATAGGAAAATACTGTTCATATATTTAAAGAAACGTATAATGACATTTATATAACAATAGATGATTCATACAAACATGAACTGCAGAATTGGTTCATCGTAATTCTATTGTGGGTTAAGTCGATTGGTCTTATCACATTTGGAAAAACCCATACAAATCAGTGACTTCTATTCGTATTATAAGGTTTTTTAAGAAACGTTGAAAATAGAACAGCGGCACAGTTCTAATAAAAGGGTCCCTTATTTTGGGACAGGGTTTTCTTTCAAAAATGGGCATGTGATTGGATGGATGGATGGCATCCGGGAACTTTTACAAATAATAATACAAAAGTATTTCATCATCATCTCCCTAGCCTTTTCCCAACTATGTTGGCGTCGGCTTCTAGCCTAACCGGTTTCAGCTAGATAACAGTGTTGTACTGTTAGGATGGGGTTCCGGGAGTCCTTTTTAAAAAAACACTTTTATACTGCTAAAAGAAAACACGATTTATTTCTGAATTTTACATACAAGGGAACACTGTTACAGAATAATTTAATTGACTGAACTAATTGACGGGCTGGACTGACTGACTCGAAAACCGCATGGTTTTGCCTTTTTATAAACTTAAGGTAAAATGGAAGCGATGGGGGTTTGCGCTTACTCTGCATTTAATGCATACATGTGACTGTTCATAACATCTCCCCCCTTTAGACTGAACTTTATTTTTTTTTAATTTTAGATAAAGCGAAGGACAAAAGGATAATTAAATTTTAATTTAACTTTGAAATAAAACTCAGTGTACAATATTAAAATTGATTAAAAATATACCCACTTAATATAGAAATTAACATAATATTTTATCCTTAATAGAAACAAAAGGATTTTAATTAAAAGAAAGGGATATACCCACATACTATAGTTATATTACTCTAAGAACATATTCTTGCTAATAGTTAAGTCACAAGACAAAATAAGAATTTCTAATATAATTACTTATTTCATTTAGATTAAAAGTTACTGAGATTTCTATCTGATCTGTTTAAGTTTCTGAAAGCAACATTTTTATTAATATGTAGATTTGGGAGACTTTTTATCGATTGGTTATCGATTTCAGGATCATCTGAAATTTCAGTAAGTTCGATAGAGTTTGTTACAATGTTATCATTTCTATTTTGCTTTTTATTGTAGCATTGATTATAAATTTGGATACAACACATAGAACTTTTATTACTAAAACATTTCTTATAAACTTTATAAGCTAAATAACAAAATATTGCCGATATTATGGCATAGGTCAGTCCTGAATAATATTTGCCGTATTTTACAATATGAGACTGATTTTCAGTATTTTTTATATCATTTTCTAAACTGTCTAATTTATGCGAGGCTAATTTTAAAGATTCTAAATCAACATTAGACAAACTTATTGGATTAACAAGATGAGAACTTTCATTAACAAAATTATACTTACAACAATCATCTATAGTTAAATCAAAGTCTAAAATTATTTGATTTGGTACAATTGTTTTGTATTTATTCGATGCGTGAAATTGTAATGTTTGGAAAAATGCTACACAATTATTTTCTACAGATAAAATTCCTGTTCCTTGTAAAACATAATCTGTAATATTATTGTTACATTTCATTGTTAACTTATTTGGTTTAGATTGTACATAAATGTATCTGTTATCATTCAATTTTTGCCAAACATTAATATTTACCATAGATAACTTTGGACTCACAACTTTCGGGAAGCGACAGTGTAACTTCTGTCAATAATCTCGATTCACATGAAGGATTATTGATCGTTGACAAAATTGAAGGTAAAGGACATATAACATAGTCATTATTAACTTGTTCACATTCAATAATATTATCTAATAAAGCGTAACTTAATCTGTCATCCGTTATGGCTACATATAACTTAGAAGGATGAATTAAAACATAAGTTGAATAGTGTTTAATATCACTTGGAGTAGGTAGCGGTAAGATTTTGTATAGGTTGAACTTTATAGGGTTTATCAAAGGTACTTGTATGATAAACATTAGTTTGTTGTTATAATAATACACAGTTAGTTTAGATAGATCAATTATAGTATGAATGTTTTGCAACGTCAGTGCAACCGGGAACTCTGAGGTTCTCTTTAATGGAATGTTGTTTGATAACTTAGCATATAATTTCTTTGGAGTTATTACGTATGGGTGCAAAATGTTTGCTTTAGCAAATAAAATTGAGTTTAAAATAGTATCTAAAATGTTAGAAATTGACAATAATGATCCTTCTATAATATTAAACATAGAGTTAAATCTTTCTAAATTAATTAAGTTAGTACTAGTCTTAGAGTTAGCATTAAAGATATAATTAAGTTTTTCAATACGATTATTTAGTTTAATTTCGTTATCGTTTAATCTTTGTATGGAAACGTTAAAATTATTAATAGTAGAACGAACAACGTGAATGTTATCTTTCATTAAGGAAAAAATATGATGCTCGTTTTGTTGACATGTGTTAATAGCATCGTCATATTTTCTTGCATCGTCGGCATCTAAGGTGCCAAAGAAAAATTTTAAAATTTCACCTCCGAATTCAATTGCGCGTTTATAGCGGCTATCTGAAATAAGATGCGATAACGAATCTAGTTTAAGTTTATTAGAATTAATAAGTATATCTAAAGGATTAATAATATCTTTACAATCTACTTTAAACGCAGCTAAGTTATTAGCTTTTTCACAAAAAGTGGATACACTTTGTATAGTGTTTTCAACTTTCTCCATATAAGGTTGGATAGGAACAACATCTATATGTGTAATGACATTCCAATAGTCATTATGAAAGTAGACGATAGAAGCCGGGTCAAAATAAATACCAGGACTATGTTGAATAGTCTTGATCGGCTCGGAAATACTTGAACACACGACACACCTGTAACAAATATATTCACGCTGGTTTTATTTCGTTAACGTGATATTTAGTGTATTTTCGGTTAACGCAGAGGGTCACATTATTTTTACCGTGTGTTTTAACTATTTTGAAAGGTCCCTTCCACACAGGGGATAAGGCTTTACGGAGCCTGTGATGTTGTTTTAAATAAACTAAGTCACCAGTTTTATATGTTTTTTCTCGCGCACTTGTGTCATAATATTTTTTAGAAGCTTCTTTACTTTTATTCATATTTTCGATAGCTTTTTCACGAGAGTATTTCATCCTATATTGTAAAGCGCGAATGTATTCTTGATAAGTGGTGTTATCTTTCGACTCGTAAACACTACTAGGAATTGATGGCTTATAGCCGTATAGAAGTTCGAAAGGTGTAAATTCGGTTGTACAATGCGGCGTTGTATTGTATGACAGGATCGCTGTAGCAAGATAGCAATGCCAGTCGTCCTGATTGTCATTAACAAATGACCTAAGGTACTCCTTAAGGGTAGCATGGCTACGTTCTAGTGCGCCATTTGTTTGAGGATGATAAGGGGTAGAAAATAAGTTTTTAATTTTAAGTATTTCGTTTAATTGTCTAAATAGCTCAGACGTAAAGGTTGTACCTTGATCGGTCAGCAAAATTTTAGGAAAACCGAATAATGAAAAGAAGTGGATGAGGCTGCGTGCAACTTCATCAGTCGTACAAGTAATCATTGGATAAGCACACGAGAATTTAGTTAAATCGTCTTGGAGTGTTAGGATGTACTTAAATTTTTGGAGGCCAGCTTCGGGTAGAGTACCGACAATATCGAGAGCTAATCTTTCAAATGGCCTTGTACTTGTCGACGTTATAACCATAGGTGCTTTATTGGAAGCTCGTAAGGGTTTATTTATTTGGCACATTTTGCAATCTTTAACAAATTGTTCAATATCTGAACGCATAGTTTTCCAATAGTATGAAGCTTTAATTCTGCTCAACATGCGTTTAATACCCGGGTGACCAGCTATGGTCGTCCCATGATTCTCTTTGAGAATATTTTGAATTTCGGCAGGAGTTGGATAAAGTATTTGATTTTTGTAAATATGTAAAATAATATTTGTGCCGTGAAAAATATATGATAACATATTATATATTTTGACGTAAACTAATTTAGTAAAAGGTTCAGAAAAATCGGGTAAAGCTAATTCTTTATCATAATCAGTTTTAGACATGATTTCGTCACGTAATTTTATTAGAAGATTGTAAATTGTTTTATAACTTGTTTCATCAAAATGATGAACTTTAGTAAATAAGAAATATAAAGTTTTATTGTTTTTACAACTGACCACCTGTACGGTGTCAGGTTCACGTTCGCCTGCGCGATATTGTTCAGGGTCATCAATAATTGATAACAATTGTTCACAATGAGGCATAGAACTATCTAAATCTAGGGATACTGGACAAGCAATAGATTTTTGTTTTGCTGTATGTAAACTCTGATTATGTTCTTCAATTTTAGTATCAGATGTAGAGATAGTTTTTGTAAATTGTTTTTTAAAATATTCCTCATAAGTAGTTGAGTTTAATTTAGAACTACGTGTGGTCACAGCATTTACTGGATAACGCGATAATGCGTCTGCATTACTATTTACTCTGCCTGGTTTATATACGATTTCGTATTCGTATTCTTCTAATTTTAATCGCCATCTTAATAAACGACCGCCTGGGTCTTTTGCGTTAAATAGCCAGGTCAAAGGTCTGTGATCAGTTACAATTTTAAACTTATAACCGTAGAGATAGGGCCTAAATGTATTGACAGCAAAAAGAATAGCGAGAAGCTCTTTCTCGGTAGTTGAGTAATTGCCTTCTTGTTTATTTAAAGTTCGGGACGCATATGCAATGGGCTTATCTTTTCCTATTTCGCCCTGTGATAAGACTGCGCCGACCGCATAATTTGAGGAATCTGTCGTTACTACAAAAGGCTTAGAAAAATCTGGATACTGAAGTAGGGGAGCAGAGATGAGTTTTTGCTTAAGAGTATTAAAAGCTTGCTCCTGTTTATGAGACCAATAAAAATTGACATCTTTTTTTAATAATGATGTAAGAGGCTTAGTTATGTGAGAGAAGTTCTCTATGAATCGCCGGTAATAACCAGTCAATCCAAGGAAAGATTTTATGTCTTTGGGATTTTTCGGTGTTGGAAATAGAGAAACGGCCCTGACCTTATCGGGATTAGGCGAAACACCGTCATCTGTGATAACATGACCCAAGTAGGCTACTTCTTTTCGAAGAAATTCACATTTGTCGGGCTGTAATTTTAGATTTGCCTCTCTAAGTTTGGAGAACACTAATTCAAGTTTATGAATATGAGATTCAAGGTCGTGTGAATAGATAATACAGTCATCAAGGTATATATAGCAGTGAAGACCTTGTAATCCTGACAGGACTAAATTCATCATACGTTGAAAAGTTGACGGAGCATTTTTAAGACCGAAAGGCATTCGGGTAAATTCGAATTGTCCTGAAATGCTATTAGTAATGACACTAAACGCTGTTTTCTCAGTGTCCTTGGAATCTAGCATTAGCTGATGAAATCCTGATACTAAATCAAGAGTGCTGAAGTATTTTGAATGACCTAGTTGGTCTAAGATGTCGGTTATGAGTGGAAGAGGATAAACCTCTGAAACCGTGACATCGTTTAAACGCCGATAATCTATAACAATTCGCCATTTTTGTTTGCCGGAAGCGTCTAATTTTTTCGGGACCACCCATACAGGGGCATTCCAAGGCGAAGTTGAAGGACGAATGATGTTTTGATCGAGCATCTTCTTGATTTGCTTCTCAACTTCATCTTTATGAACTTCGGGGAAGCGATACGATTTAACGTGAATAGGGGCTGCATTCCCAGTATTAATAGAATGTTTAATTACATTAGTATGAGTTAAAAATTTGCCATCGAGATGAAAAATATCGGTATATTTAGAAATACAGTTCATCAACGCTTTCTTTTCTTGCGCGTTTAAATGAGAGCATCTTATTTGCTCGAGAACTTTTTGAGACCGGTCAATATTTAAGGAATTTATTTGATGAATGAGTTCCTTATGAGTGTCATCTAAATTAGAAATAGGAAGTTCGAATGGACTTAATTGAACTTGAAAATCATTAATTTCAACTTCAGATTCGGTGGTATTGAGAACAGAAACATTGACTCTGTTGTTCGACTTTATGCTTACTATGCAGTTTGCTAAAAACACACCTTCACAAATTTTGTTATCTAAAATCAAAGCTTCCTTTGAGTCGCCAATCTCTGATAGATTGGAAACTGGACACTCAATGACCGTTTCTGACCGCGGGGGTATAATATGGCTTAGTGCAGCAAATAGGTATTTCATAACCTTTTAAATTAAGGGTATCATTTGAGTATTGAATGTTTATACCAAAATGTTGAATAAAATCGGTACCAATGATACCATCATAGTTTAAATTAATCGTATCGTTAATCGCGTGAAACGTATACTCAAATGTTATTTTATTTTTTGACGAGACATGATACTCAAAGCTGAGTTTAGTCGACCCTATAGATTCCCAATAGGAATTGTTATCACTTAAGCCTTTAAGTTTAATAATTTCGGGGCCAAGCACTGGTTTATTAAGTAAACTGGAATGTTTGACTAATGAAATTGCGGAACCAGTGTCTATTAAAAAGCACAAGGGATTATCATTATAATTAGTTTTTAAATATACGTGAGGCAAAGAAACTTTATTATTGATGCAATTAATAGTAAATGTTTTTGTCTCGCTCTCACGCAAAGAATCCCTGG
Source organism: Athetis lepigone (assembly GCA_033675125.1). Taxonomy (NCBI): domain Eukaryota; kingdom Metazoa; phylum Arthropoda; class Insecta; order Lepidoptera; family Noctuidae; genus Athetis; species Athetis lepigone. Next base: position 13,197,245 of record CM066224.1, read on the forward strand.
CATAAAAACTCGATTTTTCAGAGTTCAAATTAGAATTAATATTTTCGTTAAGTGTTTGTGAATAAGCATTGACCTGTGTTAGTGATAATTTAGGAACACGGTCAGAAGAACACTTAGTTTTAATATTTGCGCTAACCTGTGTTGGAAATAATTTAGGAACACAGTTTGAAGGACACGTAGTCTTGTTAATTGCGCTAATCTGTGTTGAAAATAATTTAGGAACACAGTTTGAAGGACACGTAGTCTTATTATTTGCGCTAAGCTGTGTTGAAAATAATTTAGGAACACAGTTTGAAAGGTCTTTTGAGCCTTTATTTGCGCTAAGCTGTGTTGGAGAAAATTTAAGAACACAGTTTGACGGAAACGTTTTTTCCGTAGAGACTTTCGTGCCGTTTATATTATTTTTATAAGGTTTCAGTAGACACGGAACCGAAACCGTATTCAGTTTAAATTATTATCATTGCAAGTGTCTACATTATTTACATTAGAACGATTATCGCTCGACTCGTTACTTGAGCTCGGTGCACTTGAACTTGACGGTGTAGAGTTACGTGAACCGGCGTGCGAGTTAATTTTGTTTTTATATTTAAGCTTGCGACATTCGTTTATTAAATGACCACGATTTTTACAATAGGCACATGATTTATTTGGATCAAATTGAGAAGTTGGTTTATTATTAGAGTTATTATTTTGTGCCGAATTTAAGTGGTGCATATTAGGGGAAAAGTGTTTATTTTTATTTTTGTAACACTCTGAAGAGACATGACCGCTCTTATTGCACGTTGTGCATTGTTTATTAGCACGAGAGTTAAGTTTTGAAAGATTATAAAGCTTTTCTTCCTCGACAGCATATCGACGGTAAAAAGGCAAAAGGGGTCAAGCGCCAAATTTTGCGATTTTAACTTTTTTATTGACCCCAACTCCACTATTTTTTCTCTTTCGAATGGTCATGGTATCGTTTTTCTAGCAAGAAAAAAAGTCACTTGCACCAAAGAATTATTTGTACTGAATTGCCAAATCGATACTTACCAAAAGTGCTCAAGCGACACCGACTTTACCTTGCTTGGTTGAAGGACCATTTTGTATATTACGTTTTTGTATCGCCTTGTCATTTGGCATAATTTTAAAAACAATATTAGAAATAAATATGTCGTTTGTATCCATATTCCTTTTATTTGTTTTGTAATAATTTTTCACTTAACACTATAGATAAGAAAATGAAATACTATAACGTCGCTTACACCAATAGTTTACGATTGTCAACTAAATATAATTGGCGCTTGGCCCCTTTCTTAAATAATTTTATTTTCATTTCATTCAAGGGTCAAGTAACAATATTTAATGTTGGATTTTTTTTTTGTGAGTGGGAAATCATCCAATGACTGCTCCCGTCCTGGGTGCAGCGGGAGGGCGTGTCAGACTCTTACTGACTAAAACCCACTCATGTTCCTTCGATTGCCCTTTATGTTCCAGGGTCACGGTAACATTATAAACATTCCGCAACCCCGGCAGGCGTTGGCCTGGTTGGGCCCCTTTCTGTGCTGACTCCTTCTCTTTGAGGCGCGCGTGGAACACTAACGCGCCGTCGACGCGGTCCTGGTCCTAGCCGGGCGGCGAGCTACCCATCGCTCGCCTTCCGCAGAACTGCGCCTACGGTGGCCGGTAGTCGTCTTGCGACTCTCGACGTCTTCGCCTGGGTCTTAGTCCGGGGCGAGCGGCTCGTCGTTGCCTCTCGCGCGCCGCCGCCTCCTTCACTAGCATAATTGCTTCGCAGAAGGAGGCGACGGCATCACATTCCGTCTCGCCCCGAAGCATGGCCTGAACCAGCGCCGGGCGCGAGAGGTCACCGCCGCCGATCGCCTCTACGAGGACAAGTGCCGATGCTTCGCCCATGCGCGGCACACCTCTACTGTGTGCTCGACCGTGTCCTTCAGGCGACCGTTACTGCAGTGGTGACACCCAGGCGTCGCTTCCGCCCGAATCGGAAACAGGAACCTCCCGAACTGACCATGTCCGGTGAGGACCTGTGTCAAGCGAAACGTGAGAGCGCCGTGGCGCCTCTCCAGCCACTCCTCAGAGAGGGGTCTTACCTATAACGGCGTGCCCAGCACTTGGTAGTTGGTTGCGACAGTCGTTGTCTCCACTCCGCCATGAGATCTCGCCCTAGCTCCGTGAGCCGTGCCGCGATAGCCCGCGGCAGCGGGACTTCACCCCGGCGTTGCACTTCCACGCGCCACTCGTACGTGTGTGCAAGGATTGTTGCCTCCAGATCCCACGGCGGGACGCCGGCAAGGAGGCATGCCGCCTCACAGGAGACCGTGCGGTATCCCCGCACCATGCGAATGGCCATGACCCTCTGGGACGCCCTCAGAAGCCGGGCCGGAGCCACGGCTAGAATGTGCGCCCACACCGGAGCTTCGTAGAGGGCCATGGACCGCACGATCCCCGTGTAGAGCCTCCGGCAGGAGGCGTTTGGGCCACCGAGATTGGGCAGGAGCCGCTTGAGGGCAGCTCCGGCCTTCGCCAGTTTGAATGTTGGAATATTTAGATTTTGGCCTAAGCTTCATGTTAATAAAGTAATATTTTATTTTATTTGGCACAACAGATCATAGAACTAATTCAGATTTTGGCTTAAGCTACCATAATCTTAATAAGTATTATTTTATATTTGTATATAAAATAATACTTATTAAGATAATCTATATATATCTTTTATTTGCTTATGAAATGTGGGTGTGTGTTACGCCTCTGCCTACCCTTTCAGGAGAAAAGTCTTGATGCTATGTGTGTATGTTAATTAGCTTGACCTGCACATTCTATTTTGACTTTCACTAACTCGATAGATCTAATTTCGCTGTGCTGAGTTTATGCTTTTTCGGGCTAATCTCAGAAACTACTGTCTTGATTTTCATACGGTTTAACGAATAAAAAAAAGGGATTTTCTAGAGGCGTTATATGCTGTAATTTATATTCAGATACTATTTCCAAAGTCGGTCATAAAACATTGGCGTTAAAAAAATAGTTGGCACTACAGAAGCTTGCTTTTAAATGGTACTTTAAATTATACTGGTTATAGGGTCAATGTTCTACAATTTTGTTTGTTACACTATGATAATGGATTTATTTGGCTTGCAGGATAAAGAACAAAATTACGAAGCGAGTCAGAATGATTAATTACTCAAATAATGTGATAACATGCTGTTGTATGTACTAACAGTTAGGTAACTGCTGTTTTTTGGATCTCAGTTTTGTTCCTTGTATTGGTTTAGTTTAATACATAATTCATAGTTCTATTACCTACCTGCTGTGCCAAATATAAAATAATACTTATTAAGATTATGGTAGCTTAAGCCAAAATCGGAATAAGTTCTATGATCCAAAATATAAATATGTGCCAAATAAAATAAAATATTACTTTATTAACATGAAGCTTAGGCCAAAATCTAAATATTCCAACATTAAATATTGTTACTTGACCCCTCGCAAATGCGATAAACATGGTAAAAACCTGGGGTCAAACGACATCTATCTTTGAAACTATTGATATCAGGCTTATTTTGATGTAAAATTATTAAAGAACATTGTATTTTAGTAAACTTTTCTGAAGATTGTGATGTGATTCAATAAAGCAATAAAAAGATATATTTTTTTTAAACTTTCTTTTTATTCTCCTGAACAATATGATCTGTGGTGCTTGACCCCTTTTGCCTTTTACCCGTCGATATGTAATTGCTTCGGATAAAGTTTTCGGACACCTACACCGCACAATATGAGAAAAATTACTGTTTAACCCTAACAAAAACGTATTAAGGGCCAAGTCTTCCATGGCGGCTATCCGACCTAAAAGTTCTTTATCGTTTTCGCAGCTATAATGGATGTCAGATTGCAATCGAGTTAAACATGATTCAATACGAATAGAAAATTGCATCACGTCTTCGGAAGGCAATTGTTTACAGTTTTGTAAATCTACTAATAAATGAGTGGAGTGTTTTTTCTCTCCAAATGTGGTTTTAAGAAATTGTTTGATCTCTGACCAATTATTAAATGTTTTTAAACAACAAGCTAACTGAGCTTTGCCTTCCAACTGCGAGATGATATATTTACACAAGACGTTCTGTTGATCTGTAGTGGCTAAAGAGAATGCATTTTCACAGTTGGTTAAAAACGCGGGCAATAATTCGCGATCTCCATTAAAAGGTTTGATGAATTTCGTGAGGACAGAAAGCGTAATTTTATCGGCCATTTTAATTTTTTGCTTTTGTGCCGTATCGTCCTCGGATGAACTATATGAGTTTGATGAAGATGCGATTTCCTCGGATTTCTCTTGTTTTAAAGGCATTAAAGAAATAATAAGTAATTAATAAAATATAGTACTACAGACCATCAGACATGCACAAAAAGTAAGATATAAAATTGTATAAAAATTTTAGTTAAGAAATATTTGTAAAAGTTGTAAAAATTAAAACTTGAAATTTTAGAAAATTTAGGAAATTCACTTCACTTGATTTAAGAGCACTTTCACTTTGATTTAAAAAAAAAAGAGAACTCACAGTATTAGCGATATGATGGTAGCAATCGCAAACATTCTGGAACGTCACACGAAGTGTCGTGGGAAGCGGCGGCGGCACCTGGCGACTCAGCGAGTCGTATTACAAGGCGCTCGTCGTCACGTCGAGTTCTTCTTCACGTGGCGTGCTTTGACCACGTGGCTGATGATGGATGGATGAGTCAGTCCGCCAGATTCTGAGCAGGTCCTTGGATGATGATGCGGGCTCACACTCGAGAGTGGAGGCTGACCGTCGACCACAAGACAGAGATAGTGTTTTCGGTGATGCGGGCTCACACTCGAGAGTGGAGTCTGACCGTCGACCACAAGGCAGCAGCGCGTGTTGTAGGGTGATGCGGGCTCGCACTTGAGAGTGGAGGCTTACCGTCGACCACGTGGAGTAACGCAGCGCGGGCTTAGGTTTTTGGACAACCCAAGGCTTACCGTCGGCCACTTGGAGTTACGCAGCGCGGGCTTAGGCTTTTGGATAACCCAAGGCTTACCGTCGGCTACTTTAAAAGGACTTCTTGACCACGGAACCAACAAATATAATGGTGCAGACGAGAGGAACGAATTCGCGACGCCTACACCTATAAATCCCAGTACTCACGGTTTTTCCTGGGATCCCACTTCTGACACCAAATTTGTTAGGATGGGGTTCCGGGAGTCCTTTTTAAAAAAACACTTTTATACTGCTAAAAGAAAACACGATTTATTTCTGAATTTTACATACAAGGGAACACTGTTACAGAATAATTTAATTGACTGAACTAATTGACGGGCTGGACTGACTGACTCGAAAACCGCATGGTTTTGCCTTTTTATAAACTTAAGGTAAAATGGAAGCGATGGGGGTTTGCGCTTACTCTGCATTTAATGCATACATGTGACTGTTCATAACAGTACGAAAAGCGACTGCCTATCAGACCTCCACAACCCAGTTACTGGGCGACACGATACCCCTTGGTTAGACTTTCTGGCTTCTGACCTCGAGTAACGACTGTCAAAGTTCTACGAAAGACAACCGCGACCAACGGCTTTATATGGTTTTCGAAACACGGGATGTTAGTGATGTTCAAGATAAACTTTAGATTGTACTTCATTATTACTATAAATTGAAAAAGTTAAATTCATGGGAAAAAAAACATGTAACAATTTTTGTGTACGTTACTGCGTTACTTTGTTAACTGTGTCGCAGTTATTGACTAAACGCTAACTTCAAGAGCTAGATAATAAATTTAGTTAGGTACATACAATTTTTTTTCTCTACTCACTCCCGCTGTTAATCATCAAAATTAGTCCTAGACACAACTGTCATAGTGTTGGAGACACAACAAACCTTCAAACATGCGTGATTCCAGACACTATAAAAAGACAATAGCAGCCCGACAGCCGGCTATCGGTTGGTCGTAGAAAGGTTAATAAAGTCCCTTGTTTTTCTAGAAAAGCCGGGAAGCTGTTAAAAGTTCCTCTTTACACTAATATTGCATCATATCATTTATCTGTTTGGGTTTTTCCAATTCATTGCCCTACATGACATTTATAACTAGGTCAATAGGTAACCGCTAATTAGGAGAACAAACACGAATAAAAAAAATGTCTACACCACTTTGGTGAATGATCTAGCGGCTTCTGTAATCCATACTAATATTATGAATGGGAATGTGTGTCTGTCTGTATGTTTGTCTTTCTTTCACAGCAAAACGGAGCGACGAATTGACGTGATTTTTCAAGTGAAGATAGTTGAAGGGATGGAGAGTAACATAGGCTACTTTTTGTCTCTTTCTAACGAGAGCGAAGCCGCGGGCAAAAGCTAGTATTCAATATTGGTTAAACACGGAAAAATCCCACTCACTACCGTGAGGGTGTGTTAATGGAAAAAATGGCATTTCATCATTTTCTTGCCCGGATTTGAAACGGAATATATTTTCCGAGTGACTAATAACTTAAAAGTCGACTAAATGTTTGCAACAAATAAAATAACTTGCCAGAAATATTTTTGCGACTATTATATTATGTAAGGTTTAAAATTAAGGGTGTTATGAAAACTAAAAACTAGCAGCTGGGTTTAGGTAGTAAATAAACTATACTAGTCGATTGAAATATAAGGCGAGGAGCTATAAATAATGACTTGGCGACTAATAATGTCAATAGGGTGGCATAAATAATAATTTAGGAACCAACTATTACGTGCCGTCTAAAAACCCACTCTCAGGCTTCGCTTTGCGGGCAGGTCTAAATATTAAAACAAGTACAATAAAAATGGAATAAGAGTTATTTTTTTTATCATTATATAATGGAGGTAATGAAGGTGCGAAGGTGCTATAATGCACACTTGACATAATATTCATAATAATATATAATTCATTTACATAATTATATTTTTTAATATATTTAAGAAACTGGTTGCAATTTGGACTTTAGGGCACCCCAGACCTTGCCATCTCCTTCGTGGTTATTTTTCTATAAACCACCCAGAAGTAGGAGCCCCGCGAAGCGGGGCTCCGTCGACCAAGCCCGCCCTCGACCATGCATAGAACATTTTAAGGTTTGATTAGGTGCCATTTGAGTTAGGTTAGAACAGACTGTGAACATTAAACATAAAATTTGAAAAACAAGGAAGCCGTGAAATGATTTTTTATACCATTTTAGAGTTTTTTAAAGTTTTTAAGTCGCTCAGTGGTGCCGATTCTCTTGTTCACAAACTAAAGTAAATTTAAGTTAGTGCATCTTTCTCTTTCCATTTAATTAAGAAAAGGACAGAAGATAAAATATTAGTTAAGTCCTGTCAAATTTAGACACTCCATAGATAATTTAGATGCGTTTTGAAAACATGGCGTCTAAATATACGTCAATTTTCTTCCGGCGCTGTCTAATTTGACAGGATTAAACTAAAATGTATCTTCGGTCCTTTTCTTTACGAAATGAAAAGAGAAAGATGCATTTAACTTAAAATTAGAATAGTTTGTGACCAAGGGAATCGGCACCAATGTTTAAAATAAGCTTGTTTATATTTATTTCTAATACAAACAATTTTAAATAGATCCTAATCTGTATTATTTATGAATGCCCATTTTCTATTTTTAATTCATCATCAAGTTTCTGCTTAGATACTAATTCAGTCCCCAAAAGAAAAACTTGTTGATAGTTTAACGAAGCCTAAAACTGAAATATTAATTTGCTACCTTTTACTTATTACGATACTCTTTATTATATTAGCTGCCAACCCATTATATATGGTACCCACTCTATATTTTTTTAAACCTTAATTCATTTACTTAGTTGCCATACGTTAAATACATGCCATTTGAAACAATAACCATTTAGATGAGAGGAACGCGCATTACCCACTAATCTTAGGCCATCGCGACTAATCCGGTACTCATATTATAAGTATAATTATACTCATATTAATGTTTGTGTATTCTTTTTAAATTTTAAGTTTTATTTTACCGATCTATTTATTTTTTTCCCTTTTTAGGGTTCCGTACCTCAAAAGGTAAAAACGGAACCCTTATAGGATCACTTTGTTGTCCGTCTGTCCGTCCGTCCGTCTGTCAAGACCCTTTTTCTCAGAAACGCGTCGAGATATCAAGCTGAAATTAATATCACATACTCAGGTCTGCTATCACTCAAAGCCGTGAAAAAATCAAGTTTCTAATTCAACGCAAAAAAAAGATACGGCGGTTTATATTGCATATTTAGAAATTTGCATGAGAATCAAAACCTATAAGGTACTTCCCTTTGACCTAGAATCATGAAATTTGGCAAGAAGCAAGGTCATGTAGCACAAGTAAAGGGAAAACTCCGAAAACCGTAAATTTGTAGTTTGTTCACATCAGGCGTCCGTCTGTTCGTCCGTCTATCAAGAACGTTTTTCTCAGGAACGCGTCGAGATATCAAGCTGGAATTAATATCACATATTCAAGTCTGCTATTTCTTAAAGCAGTGAAAAACTCAAGTTTCTAAATCAACGCAATAAAAAGATACGGCGGTTTATATTGCGTATTTAGACATTTTCAAGGGAACCAAAACTCAAAACCTACAGGGTACTTCCCATTGACCTAGAATCATGAAATTTGGCAAGAAGCAAGGTCATGTAGCACAAGTAAAGGGAAAACTCCGAAAACCTTAAATTTGTAGTTTGTTCACATCAGGCGTCCGTCTGTTCGTCCGTCTGTCAAGAACGTTTTTCTCAGGAACGCGTCGAGATATCAAGCTGAAATTAATATCACATACTCAAGTCTGCTACCTCTAAAAGCAATGAAAAACTCAAGTTTCTAAATCAACGTCATAAAAAGATACGGCGGTTTATGTTGCATATTTAGACATTTCCTAGGGAACCAAAACTCAAAACCTACAGGGTACTTCCCATTGATCTAGAATCATGAAATTTGGCAAGAAGCAAGGTCATGTAGCACAAGTATAGGGAAAACTCCGAAAACCGTAAATTTGTAGTTTGTTCACATCAGGCGTCCGTCTGTTCGTCCGTCTGTCAAGAACGTTTTTCTCAGGAACGCGTCGAGATATCAAGCTGGAATTAATATCACATATTCAGGTCTGCTATTTCCTAAAGCAGTGAAAAACTCAAGTTTCTAAATCAACGCAATAAAAAGATACGGCGGTTTATATTGCGTATTTAGACATTTTCAAGGGAACCAAAACTCAAAACCTACAGGGTACTTTCCATTGACCTAGAATCATGAAATTTGGCAAGAAGCAAGGTCATGTAGCACAAGTATAGGGAAAACTCCGAAAACCGTAAATTTGTAGTTTGTTCACATCAGGCGTCCGTCTGTTCGTCCGTCTGTCAAGAACGTTTTTCTCAGGAACGCGTCGAGATATCAAGCTGAAATTAATATCACATACTCAAGTCTGCTATCACTCAAAGCCGTGATAAAATCAAGTTTCTAAATCAAAGTCATAAATAGATACGGCGGTTTATGTTGCATATTTAGACATTTCCAAGGGAACCAAAACTCAAAACCTACAGGGTACTTTCCATTGATCTAGAATCATGAAATTTGGCAAGAAGCAAGGTCATGTAGCACAAGTATAGGGAAAACTCCGAAAACCGTAAATTTGTAGTTTGTTCACATCAGGCGTCCGTCTGTTCGTCCGTCTGTCAAGAACGTTTTTCTCAGGAACGCGTCGAGATATCAAGCTGAAATTAATATCACATACTCAAGTCTGCTACCTCTAAAAGCAATGAAAAAATCAAGTTTCTAAATCAACGTCATAAAAAGATACGGCGGTTTATGTTGCATATTTAGACATTTCCAAGGGAACCAAAACTCAAAACCTACAGGGTACTTCCCATTGACCTAGAATCATGAAATTTGGCAAGAAGCAAGGTCATGTAGCACAAGTAAAGGGAAAACTCCGAAAACCGTAAATTTGTAGTTTGTTCACATCCGTCCATCCTCCCGTTAGTCCGCCTGTCAAGACCCTTTTTCACAGAAACGCGTCAAGATATCAAGCTGAAATTATTATCACATACTTAGGTCTGCTATCTCTTAAAGCAGTGAAAAACTCAAGTTTCTAAATCAACGCAATAAAAAAAAAAGGGCGGTTTATATTGCATTTAGATATTTGCGAGGGATTCAAAACCTATAGGGTACTTTCCATTAACGGAACCCTCGTTGCGCGAGTCCAACTCGCACTTGACCGGTTTTTTTTTTTAATAGTGCACCTGCTATGTAATCTCTGCACCACCCTGGGTAGACTGGTAGAGAATGCCTAAGGCATTAAGTCCGCCATTGTACATTTATGTGCATAAAAAATTTAATAAATAAATATATGACACATAATTAGCTTATACCCTTGGGCTATCACTACCCACTCAAACAAACTTCATTGTGAGACACACTTAGATGGGCCCTTGATTTTTCTAGAAAATTCTGGAAGTTTAAAAAGTTTATTTTTCCATAATGTTTGCATCATGCATTTATCTGTTCGGCTGTTAAAAGTTCCTCTTTACATAATTATTGCATCATGCAATTATCTGTTTGGGTTTTTCCAATTCATTTTCCTACTTCACATTTATAACTAGGTCAGTAGGTAACCGCTAATTAGGTAAACAAACACGAATAAAAAAAATGTTTACACCACATAGGCGAACGTCAACGAACTAGCGACTTCTGTATTATTCAATATCGGTTAAACACCGAAAAAACCCACTCACTACTGTGGGGGTGTGTTAAAATGATGACTTGCAGAACAAAAATTACGTCACAGACACCTCAAAACCCATGTGCTATTAAACCAATTTAACTTGAGCTACCGCTCCCCCATGTTTCCCCCAATAAATTGACGATAGTGCGGTGATTGGATGAATCACTCGAGGTCTAAGTTGATTGGTCGATGATTGACTTAGTGAACTTGAAATGTGACGTCATGGGCCGGCGAGACATTAAGCATTCCCGCGTGTGTGGGGTTTTTACGTGCACTATACAATGTTTAGATGTGGTCAGTGCCAATATTTTAATGTTTATGTTGTGTTAATTTCTTTTGCTTTTAAACCTTCGAACACACGTAATTCAAGACACAATAGAAGCACGACAGCCGGCTGTCGCTTGGTCGTTGAAAGTTTACAAATAGTTTTTTGATCCGATTTAGCAATGAAAAAGTTTTTTTATTCACTAATGGCTGGCTAAACTTGCACATTATTTTGGTATGTCATATAAGTTCTAGTGTTTTTTTTCAAAGAAGATATCAAAGAGTTTGTTTGATCTTCGGGGGTGGGGGCTATATTTTACATTTGTTGTTCAAACTATTTTATTCCTAATTGCTTAAATAATTTTGTTTTTGTTATTAAATGTAACTAAATGATTATTCTCACATAAGATGAGTTAGGTACCTATTATTATAAGTTCATAAAAATTTTGAAAAATAACAGAACAACGCCTCATAACTAAAATCAAACTGTAGATTCGCAAACACTGTCAAAACAAAATGATGTGTCTGTCATTACCTACTGTTTCCAATTTCAAAACATGTTAACAGGAAATATACACTCAGTTTATAGACCTTTATTTAAAAAAACAACATTAAATGCTTTTCTAAAATCAAAGTTATTCATCGACATATTTTTTTATTACAAGCCATGGCCAGTCTATTGTTAAAGCAGTCTGTGCTCAGCGACGAAGTCGATGCGCGCGCGTTCATATTTATACAGTGTTCTGTTGTATCGAGTCGCAGTTCGAATTGTGAACGCAAAGAGACCGTGACCATCATTGGTGCTTTTACCTTATTCAGTTCTTTATTGTGCTTGAATAAGTATTAAATCAAAGGTAAATATTTTTATCAACAATGTTTCGAAATGCAAAATGTTGTTTTTGATTATTACTGCTCAAAACTCCTAAGGATTTTAATGTGGTCGGTTGAATTAGATTTTTTTATTGCATAAATAATAAATAAACAATTAAAATTCATATTGAGCAATACAACATAATTAGGTTTGTTTAATGCGCCTGTGAAGCTATTTAAAATAAATATGTCTACCTATCTTACTAAGCGTGGAATGAAAAAATAAACAATAGATGTAATTTAATGAATACCAACAAAATCATCTTTATTTTGATTGTTATAAAAACTATTTTTTTATCATTTGTATCATCATAAATTTTAAGCATAAGTAAGTGATTTTTGTGAGGAGAAATACACGTTGTATTCATTTATTTATTATAGCTCGTGGCATTCTAAACGAATGAATTTACTGTGGAAGCGTGCATTCCTATGTACAAATATGACCAAGAATCTAGCTAGAAACTGATTTAAAAGAAACACAAACCCATTTAAAACACTAGATCTAAAAGTAATATTTTATTAATATTATGTCTCTTTGTTCACAGAAAATGTCTGCCTACAAAATCGTTCTCGCACTCACCGTCTTAGTAGCTATTGTGAAAGCACAAAGGCCGTTCTACGCTGGGTTAAGACCCATAGGATACCCAGCAGTGGAAGCAGACCTCATAACTAACAGGTTCGGTGAAGATGAAGAATATCCCATTGAAGCTAGGGGTGACAAGAATCTCATCAACCGCCTGGACGCATTACCCGTTGACAGCCAACCTTTCTGGTACCTGAACTGGAAACAATACGAGGACTTTAGACGCAACCCACAGAACTATCCGCAGAGACCCAACGGCTTCATCGGATCTAGATGAACGGAGAAAATTAATCGTAAGGAATGAGTGTGAATCGTTTTGTGATCTCGATTTTTGTATTCGATTCTTGACTGACGTATGAATGTGAATCGAAATTAGAATTTGGAAACTTAAAATGGAACAGTATTATCAAATATTGAATTGTGTAAATAAAAATATTGAATGGTTTTTTTTTATTCTTATAGAAGATTTGATTTGTGTGATTGTAAAAACTGTGTTACTATTGAAGTAATTATAATAACCAATTGTTTATGCTGATACTAGCACAATTAGTTTCTTGTAAATATTTTTTTAGCATTTTGTTTTGTGATAGTAAGTATCTAAATTATTCTAATTATGCTGTTTTATTGCATTTACTAGCGTAGGTGTTTTTTTTTTTATAAAATAAATTTTGTTTATTTATAAAAGTCGTCTATTATTATTTTATTTCTTGTTCAATTGTATAAACCTACTGTAAGAAAAGCTTTACAATTGATTTTTCCATTCTATGATGGGGGCAAAGGTCACAAAGTGGCAATGTTATTATTTTGGTACTGTCACATAGACTTAAAAAAAGGCTTTGGAAAATGAATTACTTTTTAACTAGTGACTGAACTGGACTTAAATGAAATAAAGTGTCGTTTCCTTGCATTATAACAGCGAATAAAAATATTAAGAAACATAGAAATAAATACAATTAAACTTAGAATTTGAATTTGGTTTGAATTTGTTTGTACTCATTATTAAATAAGTAAGTATATCGTCCTTACCTAACCTTATCTTACCTTCAAGATAATTTCCAAAAAAATTGACCTTTTTCTAGCCTTTATATAAGTCCAAACAGAAGACAATGAATGAAATAACAACGCTGTACTCGTATATACTTTTCAAGTCCCTCCTAATCTTAAAACAAATTATTATTTTTAGGCTATGAACGTTTGGATTACTAATTTGATACTGGTAGTATTCAATTCGTAAACAAATACTATATAAAACGAAATTTTATTGTTGTTAAAGGCAGCTTTACTTTACCAGGAAAAGTATAAAGCCCGTCATTTACAAGGAGCTTTATTATTACTTAAGTCTATCTTATTTCACAATAGCAACGCCCCTTTGCATGGGTATTATAAATCTTAAAAAATCTCGGATTTTATTTACATTATATTATGCATATATATTATCTTCCTCTTGAATCACTTCATTTAGTTAAAATCGTAATATAGTCTATCTGAACCAAAACCACTGACATAGCTTGTCGAATTGCCAAACTTAAGTAGCAGTGGGCGGGGCACATACATAGCTCGTAGAACTGACGGCCGTTGGGGCAGAAAGGTTCTCGAGTGGCGGCCGCGTACCGGTAAACGCAGCGTGGGCAGGCCTCCCACAAGATGGACCGATGATCTCATTAAGATCAGCGGGTCCCGTTGGATGCGGGTGGCGCAGGACCGATGCATGTGAAAATCTTTGGGGGAGGGCTTTGTCCAGCAGTAGAAGTCTATCGGCTGATGATGATGATGATAGTCTATCTGTGATATAGTATATCTTAGTATATTATAATCTTTAGTCTAAGCAAACATAGGGATAGACAGACAGCGAAAAGCAACTTTGTTTTAGAAAGAGAAAGAAGAAAGAAAAACAGTTTATTCGCGCTAGTGATAAGTTTTACATTTTACAAACTTACTATATATAAAATACTATACACCTGCACGAAAGGGCTAGCGCTCAGCATAATGCCGGGCCCTTACACAGGCACGAGTCCACGGCCCTGGTTTTCAGCACTAGCCGATTTTATACTATGTAGTGATGGGAACTGCCAAGAAGATGAATTAATTGTGTGAAGAATGATTTTGGAAGAGAAAGAAGAGAGTGGTGTAATGGCTGAAGCAATACTTGTGGGTTGGTGATCATAAAATCGGTAGAAGGTTTTTTTGAGTTCATATGTATGAACTTTCGCCCGGGTGAATGACGAAAACTTCATCCCCCCTTTTAAGGTTTGGATTTCCATATCTTTCTTAGCCGATAGTAACTCGTAACATAAAAAAAACAACTTCTAAGTTTTATGTCCCTAGGGCCAACAATAGGGCTTTGAGTTGTTTAGTATATAATATTCAAGAAACGAGTGCACAGGCATCTATTGGCCCCGTCTCGTCTATGCCCTCGTGCTAGTCAGAGACCAAGAGCAAGCTCATAAGAAAAAAAAATGTAACCTAGAAATAACAATAATATACATATGGCCTAGTGGTTAAGGCGCCCGCCTCTCATGCAAGAGGTTGTGGGTTCGAATCCGGGCAAGTACCAATGTGACTTTTTCAATTCATATGTACTTTCTAAAGTTTATCTTAGACATCACAGATGACGACGACGGTGAAAGAAAACATCGTGAGGAAACCTGAACTTGTAGTCAATTTGAGTCCAAAATCGCCAATCCGCCTTGAGCAAGCGTGGTGATCAATGCTCGTGCCTTCTCTGTATGAGAAGAGGCCTTTGTCCTGCAGTGGGACTGTAATAGGCGGGTATTATTATTATTCCATTTATTAAATAAACATAGATATCAATTACATTTTTGAATATTAATATAAAAAAATAACATTTAAAAATACAAAAAATAGTAGCCCACCGGCAACGGGAACAGGGTCCAAGCTACTGGTGGTCAGTTATTATTATTACTAGCTGCTGCCCGTTGTCTGCGTGAAGGCTTCAGCTTTACCCCCGTAGGTGATAGCGTGATAATATATTATGTAACCTATAATTATGTTGACCCGACCTCTTAGTAATATTTTAAGTAAATCCATGCAGTCCTTTTAGAGATTAGCCCGGACATACATACAGACGAACAAACAACAAAAGATATTTAACGTTCAAGCGTTTTTTTTTTCAAAACGTGATTTTAAGTGAAGATAGTTGAAGTGAATAAAGAGTGACATAGGCTACTTTTTATCTTCTTAATATAGTCTATCTGAACCAAAACCACTGACATTGCTCGTCGAATTGTCAAACTTAAGTGGCAGTGGGCAGGGCACATAAGTAGCTCGTTAAACTGACGGCCGTTGGGGTAGAAAGATGATCTCATCGAGATCCGGGTCCCGTTGGATGCGGGTGGCGCAGGACCGATGCATGTGGAAATCTTTGGAAATCTTTCCTAACCTGAGACAAGCCGTGGCCAAAAGCTAGTACTATATAGGTAGATGACGGTTGACAGAATGACTCGGAAAAGTTAAAGGTATTGCGTAGTTAAGTAAAATGAGATAAAATCAGGAACATTATGATGAAGCTTTTGTACAGATTTAATAACACTCAAAATCTAAACTACTTATTCATACTTCTACACAAGCTACCATACACCGTGACTATATCGGCTAATAATACTTATACTTACTTATTGGTTACTAGCTGTTCTACAGCAACACTTTACTACTCCACTTCCGTGGGTTGTACCGTGATGTTATATAACCTACTAGCTTTTGCCCGCGACTTCGTCCGCGTGGAATAATATTTTCCGTTCCCGGGGGATTTCCGGGATGAAATCTCGGGTCTCAGACTACTAGATTTATTCGGGATTATCTCGGGTACCAGAGACGGACAGACAGACAGAGTTATTATCGCATTTATAATATTAGTACGGAAGTACGGATACCGGATAGCCTTCATCGACACTTGAGCTAACCAAATCATAAGCATTTTTTAAATCTGAACCTCTAGTTCCTGAGTTCCAACCAACCAAAACCTTTAGATAGTATTAGTATTTATAAAAAATAGAAAACTATTTGTGTTCTTACTCTAAAGAAAATATTGAGCCATAGGTAAAAAAAAACCTGTTTTGCTTTTCCGGCGTATCAAAATATTGCGTCATTTTAGATAAACGTTCCATTCAAAGAAGTTTATTCAAGGACAATGATACTGCATTCTGAGGAAAATATTACTAATATCTAATACATTTTATCGGTCATCACCGTTAAGACATATGAGCTGAAATTTATATTACAAGGCGTGGCGGATGAAGTCATGTCACTTCACTTACGTTGTTTTTTTTTTTGGTGTATGGGAAATCATCCAATGACTGCTCCCGTCCTGGGTGCGGCGGGAGGGCGTGTCAGACTCTTACTGACTAAAACCACTCATGTTCCTTCGATTGCCCTTTATGTTCCAGGGTCACGGTAACTATTATAAACATTCCGCAACCTCACTTACGTTGTTTCAATTACACTTTCATTTTTAATTTTTAACTTTTATTCTTCTTTACTTGTCTTGGGAAAGGCCTATCTCCAGCTGTGCAGCCTAATGATACTAACGACGATTGACGATGATGATTCTCCCTTTCTTTAAACTCAAGCAACACAGTCTGGTTTTTTTTACCAAACGAGTACTGAGTATATTTCCGCACGTTTCGGGATTGACAGAGTAAGAGTGAGAGAGATGAAGCAAAAAACAACATCGTAAGCAATGATATTACAAGTAAAAATGTGTAGATAGGTTATATACAGTCAAAAAGTGATACTTTAAAAGTTTGCAATGTGAAAAACATGATACTAAGTATCGCGTTGACATTTGACGTTTATCTCTTTTTTACTCGCACTACTTAAATCATGCCATCCTACTGTGACGTGTAATGCATGTGTGCGTTAGTGTGCCGTTTTTGAAGATAGAATTTCGTTTAGGTAACCAATTCTTTTTTAAGTTCTTACAAGTAATATTGTGCCGGTTCGTGGAGCTTCTTAAGATAAAGTTGAGCTCACGATGCTTGTTGAGGCAGGCGTACCTAAATATTGTAATTGGAACTCTGGGTTGATTGGTAGAGAATGCCTAAGGCATTAAGTCCGCCCTTGTACGCTTGTGCATGAAGTTTTGAATAAATAAATAAATAACTTTAATCAAGAGTAAGAGGCCTGACCGAAACATATTCTGCATGGCTTGTAGCACAAAAAATTTTGAAATCTATGTCTGGACTTTAAAAGAGACGATAATCCTTTGAGTTTGTTTCGGCATTTCTTCTCAGAGGTAGCCAGCTAGGAAATGCCGACTCCATCTAGTTTAAAAAAAAATACATGTAAAAGTGATTGTAATTTCCTACTTGCATAATAATTTCAATTTATCCACACCTTGTTACTTACTTATAAAATAGATCGTAAGTGATACGATGATGTTTTTTGCTTGATAGGAGCTTTTATTTAAACATTTTTCGTCAAACAGTAACAGTTCGTCTTTGTGACCCATTTCACTCTGTCAATCCCAAAAACGTACGGAATTAAATGTACTCAGTACTCGTTTGGTAAAAAAACCAGAGTGTGTGAATAGATCACACAAGAGAAAATAAGTATTTATTAAAATAATGTTGATGCAAAAACAAATAGCAATTAGGCTCTGGCTTTCCCAATAGAAGGGAAAAAATAATTATGCACTACAAAAAAAGTAAATTAATTTGTATAAAAAAGTTTATTTTATAAAAATACGCTAATAAATGCAATAAAAAAGCATAGCTTCAATAATTATTACAATTTTAACACCAAAGAATACTATACTTACTTAAAAAAAATTACAATAAATTAACTTTGATAATATTAAATTATCAGATGACTGAAATAGTATCACAGATTTTATAATCTCAAAAATAAAGTCTTCAATTTATACACACTTCAAAATTTGTTAATACTGATTCAAAAGAGCCACCGAATTCTAATTTCGATTCACATTCAAACATCGAATCGAATACAAATATCGATATTCAATTGTTTTTTTTTCGTTCATCTGGAACCGATGAAGCCGTTAGGTCTCTGCGGATAGTTCTGTGGGTTGCGTCTGAAGTCCTCGTATTGTTTCCAGTTCAGGTACCAGAAAGGTTGGCTGTCAACGGGTAAAGCTTCCAGTCGGTTGATGAGATTCTTGTCGCCCCTAGCTTCAATGGGATATTCTTCATCTTCACCGAACCTGTTAGATAAGAGGTCTGCTTCCACTGCTGGGTATCCTATGGGCCTTAACCCAGCGTAGAACGGCCTTTGTGCTTTCACAATATCAACTAAGACGATGAGTGCGAGAACGATTTTGTAGGCAGACATTTTCTGTGAACAAAGAAATAAATAGTAGGTAAATAAAATTGTAACCTTTGAGTTAAGAGCTCAATTTAATATTAATCGAATAGGAATGCACGCTTCCTCAGTGAATCTTGTTTAGAACGCCACGAAGTTAAACAAAAACACTCAAGTTTTTATCTAAAGAGAATTAAATACATAGATTATTATAAATACACATTAAATTACCTAAATCTATTGTAAACTTTTTTTCGTATAGCACTTGGTAAGACAAACAACTATTTTTAAAAACTTAAACGGGCTGTTCTAACATACTTAGTAAGTTTTTTATTGCCTATTTTTCTTTATTTCGGTAGCGCTAAGAATTTGTTTATTTATTCAATTTTATTGCATATTAAACCTATCTGATTCTATCATTATGTTGTTATTAAACCAAATCCAATCTATCAAAAAAAAAAAAACTGAACGTTGAATAAATAATAACAATTTATTTTGAAAACTCCATCCTTTCAAATTTCGACACTGTGATCGAAAAAATAATTACTTAAACAAAATAATAATTATTTACCTTTGATTTAATGTTCAAGAACAATAAATAATTGCACGAGATGTATGCACCAATGGTGGACAAGTCTCTCTGAGTTCACAATTCGAACTGTGAATCAATGCAGCTCAACACTGTATAAATATGAACGCGCGCGCATCGATATCTTCGCTGACCACAGACTGCACTAACAACAGACTGGCCATGCTTTTAAAAAAATAATTTGGTCGGCTACACAATAAAATTATATATATTGTTTTTGTTAAAGGTCTGAACTGATTCTATGTGACTATGAGTCTATGAGTAATCTGGTAATTTTGAGTAAAAAATAGTTACAAGATAAGGTAAGGAAACAGTATTTTTTTATTATAATTTTGGTTAGTATTTACATTTTACTTTCATAATAAAACAATACCAAATGTATTTAAAAGTCGTTTAAAACTAGAGCTTGACTATGCGCCAGAGGCATTTGTAGCCTAAGGCACTTGTAAGGGTGTAGGATAGTCTTGCCGGGGTTGCGGAATGGTCCTAATAGTTGTCGTGGCCCCAGAACATAAACCGGCCAACGAAGGAACATGAGTGGGTTTTAGCCAGTAAAAGTCTGACACGACAACGGGAGAAGTCATTTGACGATTCCCACTCAGCAAAAAAAAAGTAAAGAACACTTCTATAAATTATAAAGTGCACGTAAAAACCCCATTCACAATACGCGGTGATATACTCGTCTCGCCGGCCCATGACGTCACACTGCGAGTTCGTCTAAGTCATTCAGCGACCAATCAAAAAAGACCTCAAGAGATTCACAGAATCACTGCGCTGACATCCACTTACGAGAACAAATAGAGGGAAGCGGTAGGTCAAGTTGAATTGGTTTTATGAGCACATGAGTTTTGAGTCATTCGTGACGTAATATTCTTTTTGTTTGTCAACATTTTCTTTAACACACCCCCAAGGTAGTGAGTGGGTTTTTTCGATGTCATAACTAGTGTTGAATAATACAGAAGCCGCTAGGTGCCGCTAGATCATTCACCAATGTGGTGTAGACATTTTTTTTCTTCGTTTACGTGATTAGCTAATTTGCAATGACGTACTGACCTAGTTTTGTTTTGAGAAATGTGAATGAAAACGCGAATGCATCAAATACACCAAACAGTAAATTGATTGATGCAAAAGTTATGAATAAGAGAAACGTTTATACTGTAGTATTGAATGAATTTGAATGCACTCTTCAATATAAATTACTTATTAAAAAAATCTATATAAATACCAGCTGATTAATTTATAGAATAGATAATACTCGGCAGGTCTTTATCAATAGGAAAGTGACTTATTACTTACACATAAGTCTCTTAGGTTCGTTTTTTTGGGTTTGAAAATGTATTTGGTTTTTTTCCATTGGGCTGGTTACAGCTGACGCAGAACTGACAATCGTAGCAGTAAGTGTGTTTATAAGAGACCATGTTGCAGCAAGCGTAGTTAGCATGGATCGCTTTCCGGCTAGATTGACGATCTTCAAAATGTCAAAAATCTAAATCACTTATTTACTAATTTGGGTGGTTTCATTCAGATTTTGATTTTTATTAAGGTTAGGAAAATGGGTTCTAAGGAAGCCTGCAGCAGAGGTGGTCCGGCACCGTGTCGGGGATTGTGGGAGTCGCACCCACCAGCTCCCGCGACCAGGGCGGAGGACATCCATGAAAATTTTCCCTTTTCTTTTTAAAGTGACTGTGTAAAATGAAACCACGCTAATGAAGTGACATGACTTCACCTGCCACGCCTGGTAATGATATCAGAGCATACAAACTACAGTATAACGATAAAATTAATTGAAGATTAGTAAAAATTTTCACAGAATGCAGTTTCATTGTCCTGTCAGCAACTTCAGTGGACCATGAACTTACCTCTTGAAAGAAATCTCTCCTCATCAAGAAATTCCGACATTGCAGAAACTTCGTATATTTTAATGCAATTATGTCAAACATTTTTTAAAAAATAATTGTCCCCCGCTGTTTTACCTGCGTTATACCAGGTCTTCGTTTACTGATCCGCTCCCGTGGATTATCCCGCATTACATGATGTTACGTAGTCTATGCCATATTACTGCAAACTTTCACATTCAATAGTCTTGCATGAAAGTGTTTTAAACACATTTATAATAATAGTAGGATAAGCAAAATAATCCATTTTACCAATCTTAATAGGGGTATTCATTTTGAACGGCCCAAACCGAATGGCCCGCGGGCCATTCGACCGTAAACAAAAATCACCTATGTTCGAAAGGACCGGTGATAAAATGATTTCCTGTTAATTAAATATTTAATTATTTTTGATGATTTGTTAATTTTTTTCTTTAACATAACACTGATTTTTATTTAAAATTATTTTATTATCAACTTTTGTAAACATTTTATATTATTGTTGATTGTTTTTCTAAGGAATATAATACAAATCTATGAAAAAAAACTAACTTTTATTTCAACTTTTTAACTTTTGCACCCGAATGTAGTTGATGTAGTTTATGACACTGAATTTGTTCTAATCTAATACATTTTATCGGTCATCACCGTTAAGATATATGAGCTGACATTCAGGTATATTACAAGGCGTGGCGGACAAAGTCATGTCACTTCACTTACGTTGTTTCAATTACACTTTCATTTTTAATTTTTAACTTTTATTCTTTTTTACTTGTCTTGGGAGAGGCCTATGTCCAGCTGTGCAGCCTGATGATACTAACGACGATTGACGATGATGATTCTTCTTTTCTTTAAACTCATATCAAGCAACAACACTATCACATACGATGATGTTTTTTTTTTGCTTCATGGGAGCATTTATTTAAGCACTAGCTTTTGTCCGCGACTTCGTCGGCGCGGTGTAATAGTTCCCGTTCCCGGGGGATTTTCGGGATGAAAACTATCCTATGCCCTTTCTCGGCTCCCAGACTATATGTGTACCAACTTTCATTTAAATCGCTTCAGTGGATTAGGCGTGAAGAAGAGACAGACAGACAGGCAGACAGACAGAGTTACTTTCTCATTTATAATATAAGTACATCTCACTCTGTCAATTCCGAAAACGTGCGGAAATATACTCAGTACTTGTTTGGTAAAAAAACCAGACTGAGTAAATAGATCACACAAGAGAAAAATAGTGTTTCTTAAAATAATGTCGATGCCAAAACAAATAGCAATCAGGCTCTTGCTTTCCCAATAGAAGGGAAAAAATAATTATGCACTGCAAAAAAAAGTAGATGAATTTATAAAAGTTTATTTTATAAAAAAACGCTAATAAATGCAATAAAACAGCATAACTTCAATAATTATTACAATTTTAACACCAAAGTATACTATACCTACTTAAAAAAAAATTACAATAAATTAACTTTGATAAAATTGAATTATCAGATGACTGAAATAGTATCACAGATTTTATAATCTCAAAAATAAAGTCTTAAATTTATAAATACACACTTCAAAATTTGTTAATACTGATTCAAAAGAGCCACCGAATTCTAATTTCGATTCACATTCAAACATCGAATCGAATACAAAAATCGATATTCAATTGTTTTTCTCCATTCATCTGGAACCGATGAAGCCGTTGGGTCTCTGCGGATAGTTCTGTGGGTTGCGTCTGAAGTCCTCGTATTGTTTCCAGTTCAGGTACCAGAAAGGTTGGCTGTCAACGGGTAAAGCTTCCAGTCGGTTGATGAGATTCTTGTCGCCCCTAGCTTCAATGGGATATTCTTCATCTTCACCGAACCTGTTAGATATGAGGTCTGCTTCCACTGCTGGGTATCCTATGGGCCTTAACCCAGCGTAGAACGGCCTTTGTGCTTTCACAATAGCAACTAAGACGATGAGTGCGAGAACAATTTTGTAGGCAGACATTTTCTGTGAACAAAGAAATAAATAGTAGGTGAATAAAATTGTAACCTTTGACTTAAGAGCTCAATTACATATTAATCGGATAGGAATGCACGCTTCCTCAGTGAATCTTGTTTAGAACGCAACGAAGTATGATAAAAACACTCAAGTTTTTATACAAAGAGAATAAAATACAAAGATTATTATATATTCATATTAAATTAGGTACCTAAATCTATTGTAAACTTTTTTTTTCGTATAGCACTTGGTAAGACAAACAACTATTTTTAAAAACTTAAACGGGCTGTTATACTTAGTAAGTTTTTTATTGCCTATTTTTCTTTATTTCGGTAGCGCTAAGAATTTGTTTATTTATTCATTTTTATTGCATATAAAACTACCTATCTGATTCTATTATTATGTTGTTATTAAACCTAATCCAATCAATCAATTAAAAAAAAACTGAACGTTGAATTTATTTTGAAAACGCCCAACCTTTCAAATTTCGACACTGTGATCGAAAAAAAATTACTTAAACAATATAATAATTATTTACCTTAGATTTAATGTTCAAGAACCATAAATAATTGCACGAGATGAATGCACCAATATTGTGGACAATTCTCTCTGTGTTCACAATTCGAACTGTGAATCAATGCAGCTCAACACTGTATAAATATGAACGCGCGCGCATCGATATCTTCGCTGACCACAGACTGCACATACAATAGACTGGCCATGCTTTAATTTTTTTTTCTAAAACACATTTTTGTATTGTTTTTGTTAAAGGTCTATGAACTGATTCTATATGTCTATGAGTCTATGAGTAATCTGTTAATTTTGAGTAAAAATAGTCACAAGATAAGGTAAGGAAACAGTATTTTTTAGTTATGTTTGTGGTTATATAGTATTTACATTTTACTTCCATAATAAAAAAATACCTAATGTATTTAATAGTCGTTTAAAACTAGAGCTCGACTATACGCTAGAGGCATTTGTAGCCTGGGGCACTTGTTATGGTGTAGGATAGTCTTGCCGGGGTTGCGGAATAGTTCTTATAGTTGTTGCGGCCACGGAACATAAAGGGCAACCGAAGTAACATGAGTGGGTTTTAGTCAGTAAAAGTCTGACACGCTCTCCAGCCCGCCCAGGAAGGGAGAAGTCATTTGATGATTTCCCAATCATCAAAAAATAAGTAAAGAACACTTCTATACGTTATAAAGAGCACGTAAAAACCCCATTCAAGATACACGGTGATATACTCGTCCCGCCGGCCCATGACGTCACACTACAAGTTCGTCTAAGTCATACAGCGACCAATCAAGGTAGACCTCGAGAGATTCACAGAATCACTGCGCTGACATCCACTTACCAGAACAAAGAAGGGGAGCGGTAGGTCAAGTTGAATTGGTTTTATGAGCACATGGGTTTTGAGTCATTCGTGACGTATTAATATTCTTTTTGTTTGTCAACATTTTCTTTAACACACCCCCACGGTAGTGAGTGGGTTTTTCCGATGTCATAACCAGTGTTGAATAAAACAGAAGCCGCTAGATCATTCACCAATGTTGTGTAGACATTTTTTTCTTCGTTTATGTGATTAGCTAATTGGATATGATGTACTGACCTAGTTTTTAACTGACTTCAAAAAAGGAGGAGGTTCTCAATTTGTCTGTATATTTTATTTTAAGAGTTTTGAATGAAAACGAGAATGCATCAAAAAACCCACACAGTAAAGTGATTGATGCAAAAGTTATAAATAAGAGAAACATTTATGCTGTAGTTATTGAATGAATTTGAATGCACTCTTCAATATAATAAGTGATATTTTTTTCGAGATTTCAGAGTTGGTTTCATAATAAAAGTTGTTTGTTTTCATGGGTAGAATCATCTCCTAGCGGGTGGTACGGGCCTAAAAATTCACCTAGTATAAATACAGCTGATTAATTTATAGAACAGATAGTACTCGGCAGGTCTTTATCAATAGGAAAGTGACATATTACTTACACATAAGTCTTTTAGGTTCGTTTTTTGGGTTTGAAAGTGCTTTTGGTTTGTTTCTGGTTACAGCTGACGCAGAACTGACAATCGTTGCAGTAAGTGTGTTTATAAGAGACCATGTTGCAGCAAGCGTAGTTAGCATGGATCGCTTTCCGGCTAGATTGACGATCTTCAAAATGTCAAAAATCTAAATCACTTATTTACTAATTTGGGTGGTTTCATTCAGATTTTGATTTTCATTAAGGTTAGAAAAATGGGTTTTCTAAGGAAGCCTGCAGCAGAGGTGGGCCGGCACCGTGTCGGGGATTGTGGAAGTCGCACCCACCAGCTCCCGCGATCAGGGCGGAGGACATCCATGAAAGTTTTCCATTTTCTTTTTAAAGTGATTGTGTAAAATGAAACCAGGCTAGTGAAGTGACATGACTTCTCCCGCCACGCCTGGTAATGATATCAGAGCATACAACTCTACAGTGACTAACGATAAAATTAATTGAAGATTAGTAAAATTTTTCACAGAATGCAGTTTCATTGTCCTGTCAGCAACTTCAGTGGACTATGAACTTACCTCTTGAAAGAAATCTCTCCTCATCAAGAAATTCCGACATTGCAGAAACTTCGTATATCTTAACTTAACTGGAGTTTATTGCCCATTCTTCTCCATACGTAACAACATTTCCGAATGGGCGGTAGATTCACTTTTGTTTATAAGTATGACGTTTCAAAGTGCCTTTTTTGGTCCAATGGAAATAAATGATTTGACTTTGACTTAACGCAATTATATCAAACATTTTTTTAAAAGTAATTGTCCCCCGTTGTTTTACCTGCGTTATACCAGGTCTTCGTTTACTGATCCGCTCCCGTGGGTTATCCCGCATTACAAATGATGTTACGTAGTCTATTTGTTATTTGACGTATTAGCCATATAACTGCAAACTTTCACATTCAATAGTCTTGTGTGAAAGTGTTTTAAACACATTTTTTGACATTTTTAATAATAGTAGGATAAGCAAAATAATCCATTTTACCAATCTTAATAGGGGTATTCATTTTGAACGGCCCAAACCGAATGGCCCGCGGGCCATTCGACCGTAAACAAAAATCACCTATGTTCGAAAGGACCGGTGATAAAATGATTGCCTATTAATTAAATATTTTATTATTTTTAATGATTTGTTGATTTGTGTCTTTAAAATAAGACTAGTTTTTATTTAAAATTATTTTATGACCAACTTTTGTAAACATTTTATATTATTGTTGATTGATTTTCTAAGGAACATAATACAAATCTAAGAAAAAAAAAACAAACTTTTATTTCAACTTTTTAACTTTTTCACCCGAATGTACTTGATGTAGTTTATGACACTGAATTTGTTCTAATCTAATGCATTTTATCGGTCATCACCGTTAAGATATAATTATATGCTGACATTTAGGTTTATTACAAGGCGTGGCGGACGAAGTCATGTCACTTCACTTACGTTGTTTCAATTACACTTTCATTTTTAATTTTTAACTTTTATTCTTCTTTACTTGTCTTGGGAGAGGCCTATGTCCAGCTGTGCAGCCTGACACTACTAACGACGATTGACTATGATGATTCTTCCTTTCTTTAAACTCATATCAAGCAACAACACTATCACATACGATGATGGTTTTTGCTTCATGGGAGCATTTATTTAAGCACTAGCTTTTGTCCGCGACTTCGTCGGCGTGGTTTAAAAGTTCCCGTACCCGGGGGATGAAAACTATCCTATGTCCTTTCTCGGCTCCCAGACTATATCTGTACCAACTTTCAAATCGGTTCAGTGGATAAGGCGTAAAGAAGAGACAGACAGACAGGCAGACAGATAGAGTTACTTTCTCATTTATAATATAAGTACATCTCACTCTGTCAATTCCGAAAACGTGCGGAAATATACTCAGTACTCATTTTGTAAAAAAACCAGACTGTGTAAATAGATCACACAAGAGAAAAATAGTGTTTCTTAAAAATAATGTTGATGCGAAAACAAATAGCAATCAGGCTCTTGCTTTGCCAATAGAAGGGAAAAAATAATTATGCACTACAAAAAAAGTAGATGAATTTATAAAAGTTTATTTTATAAAAAACGCTAATAAATGCAATAAAACAGCATAACTTCATAATTATTACAATTTTAACACCAAAGAATACTATACTTACTAAAAATAAATTACAATAAATTAACTTTGATAATATTGAATTATCAGATGACTGAAATAGTATCACAGATTTTATAATCTCAAAAATAAAGTCTTCAATTTATACACACTTCAAAATTTGTTAATACTGATTCAAAAGAGCCACCGAATTCTAATTTCGATTCACATTCAAACATCGAATCGAATACAAAAATCGATATTCAATTGTTTTTCTCCGTTCATCTGGAACCGATGAAGCCGTTGGGTCTCTGCGGATAGTTCTGTGGGTTGCGTCTGAAGTCCTCGTATTGTTTCCAGTTCAGGTACCAGAAAGGTTGGCGGTCAACGGGTAATGCGTCCAGTCGGTTGATGAGATTCTTGTCGCCCCGAGCTTCAATGGGGTATTCTTCATCTTCGCCGAACCTGTTAGATATGAGGTCTGCTTCCACTGCTGGGTATCCTATGGGTCTTAACCCAGCGTAGAACGGCCTTTGTGCTTTCACAATAGCAACTAAGACGATGAGTGCGAGAACGATTTTGTAGGCAGACATTTTCTGTGAACAAAGAAATAAATAGTAGGTAAATAAAATTGTAACCTTTGACTTAAGAGCTCAATTACATAATAATCGGATAGGAATGCACGCTTCCTCAGTGAATCTTGTTTAGAACGCAACGAAGTATGACAAAAACACTCAAGTTTTTATCCAAAGAGAATTAAATACATAGATTATTATATATACACATTAAATTACCTAAATCTATTGTAAACTTTTTTTCGTATAGCACTTGGTAAGACAAACAACTATTTTTAAAAACTTAAACGGGCTGTTTTAACATACTTAGTAAGTTTTTTATTGCCTATTTTTCTTTATTTCGGTAGCGCTAAGAATTTGTTTATTTATTCATTTTTATTGCATATTAAACTACCTATCTGATTCTTTTATTATGTTGTTATTAAATCTAATCCAAACAATCAAAAAAAAAACTGAACGTTAAATAAATAATAACAATTTATTTTGAAAACTCCAACCTTTCGAATTTCGACACTGTGATCGAAAAAAAAATACTTAAACAAAATAATAATTATTTACCTTTGATTTAATGTTCAAGAACAATAAATTATTGCACGAGGTGAATGCACCAATGGTGGACAAGTCTCTCTGAGTTCACAATTCGAACTGTGAATCAATGCAGCTCAACACTGTATAAATATAAACGCGCGCGCATCGATATCTTCGCTGACCACAGACTGCACTAACAATAGACTGGCCATGTTTTGAAAAAAATAATTTGGTTTCGGCTACACAATAAAATTATATATTGTTTTTGTTAAAGGTCTGAACTGATTCTATTTGACTATGAGTCTATGAGTAATCTGGTAATTTTGAGTAAAAAATAGTTACAAAATAAGGTAAGGAAACAGTATTTTTTAATTATGATTTTGGTTAGTATTTATATTTTACTTTCATAATAAAACAATACCAAATGTATTTAAAAGTCGTTTAGAACTAGAGCTTGACTATGCGCCAGAGGCATTTGTAGCCTAAGGCACTTGTAAGGGTGTAGGATAGTCTTGCCGGGGTTGCGGAATAGTCCTAATAGTTGTCGTGGCCCCGGAACATAAAGGGCAACCGAAGGAACATGAGTGGGTGTTAGTCAGTAACAGTCTGACACGCTCTCCAGCCCGCCCAGGAAGGCAGAAGTCATTTGACGATTCCCACTCAGCAAAAAATAAGTAAAGAACACTTCTATAAAATTATAAAGTGCACGTAAAAACCCCATTCACAATACGCGGTGATATACTCGTTTCGCCGGCCCATGACGTCACACTGCGAGTTCGTCTAAGTCATTCAGCGACCAATCAAAAAAGACCTCAAGTGATTCACAGAATCACTGCGCTGACATCCACTTACCAGAACAAAGAGAGGGAAGCGGTAGGTCAAGTTGAATTGGTTTTATGAGCACATGGGTTTTGAGTCATTCGTGACGTAATATTCTTTTTATTTGTCAACATTTTCTTTAACACACCCCCACGGTAGTGAGTGGGTTTTTTCGATGTCATAACTAGTGTTGAATAATACAGAAGCCGCTAGATCATTCACCCATGTGGTGTAGACATTTTTTTTCTTTGCTTATGTAATTAGCTAATTTGCAATGACGTACTGACCTAGGTTTATTTTGAGAGATGTGAATGAAAACGAGAATGCATCAAATAAACCAAACAGTAAATTGAGTGATGCAAAAGTTATGGATAAGAGAAACGTTTATACATATTGTAGTATTGAATGAATTTGAATGCACTCTTCAATATAAATTACTTATTAAAAAAATGTATATAAATACAGCTGATTAACTTATAGAACGGATAGTACTGGCAGATCTTTATCAATATGAAAGTGACTTATTAGTTACACATAAGTCTCTTAGGTTCGTTTTTTGGGTTTGAAAGTGTTTTTGGTTTTTTACATTGGGCTGGTTACAGCTGACGCAGAACTGACAATCGTTGCAGTAAGTGTGTTTATAAGAGACCATGTTGCAGCAAGCGTAGTTAGCATGGATCGCTTTCCGGCTAGATTGACGATCTTCAAAAAGTCAAAAATCAAAATCACCAATTTACTTACTAATTTGGATGATTTCATTCTTATTTCGGTTTTCATTAAGGTTAGGAAATGGGTTTTCTAAGGAAGCCTGCAGCAGAGGTGGTCCCCTTTCAGGACCTGTTGGGGATTGTGAAAGTCGCACCAGCTCCCGCGATCGAAGGCGGAGGACATCCATGAAAATTTTCCTTTTTCTTTTTAAAGTGACTGTGTAAAATAAAACCACGCCAGTGAAGTGACATGACTTCACCCGCCACGCCTGGTATTGATATCAGCCCCCCTAGACGAATGGCATTGTAGAATAGATAGCGAAAACGAATAGATTGTCAAATGTACGGTGATGTGAAATTTTTTAGCGAATGCTTATGTCAATTCCATACTTTTGCCTAAAGCATACAACTCTACAGGGACTAAAAAAAAAATTAATTGAAGATTAGTAATAATTTTCACACAATGCCGTATCATGGTCCTGTCAGCAACTTCAGTGGACTATGAACTTACCTCTTGGCGCTGCACCAAGAAATTCCGACATTGCAGACACTTCGTATATCTTAACGCAATTATATCAAACATTTTTTTTTAAATAATTGTCCCCCGTTGTTTTATCTGCGTTGTACCAGGTCTTCGTTTACTGATCCGCTCCCGTGGGCTATCCCGCATTACATTATGTTACGTAGTCTATTTGTTATTTGACGTATTAGCCATATTACTGCAAACTTTCACATTCAATAGTCTTGCATGAAAATGTTTTAAACATATTTATTGACATTTATAATAATAGTAGGATAAGCAAAAAAATAAATTTTACCAATTTAATGGAACTCGCGAGTTTCCATATCTTTAAACTTACATACAAAATTGGCCAGGTCCAATGTCCATTGGAAAAACAGGTAATGGCCATTATTTGTTGAGAAAAATTAGAAATAAAAAAGAAAAACTTCACCCACTCACACAATCACTTTTCTAAAACTATTTACATACTAGCTGTTCCCCGCGGATTTACTCGCGTAGTTCCCATCCCCGTGGGATTTTTGGGGTAAAAACCACCCTGTCCTTTATTAACTATGGACTATATCGTACCAAATGTCATTTAAACCTTCAACCACACGTGATTTGAGACACAATAGAAAGACAATAGCAGCCCTACAGCCGGCTGTCGGTTGGTCGTGAAAAGGTTAAATCAGTTCAGTAATTTTGGCGTGAAAGCGAGGCAGACAGAGTTACTTTTGCATTTATAATATTACTACGGATTCGTGCAACTGTTTAGGTTTTTATAACTGGGTCAGTAGGTAACCGCAAATTAGGTAAACAAACACGAATAAAAAAAAATGTCTACACCACATCGTTTAATTCGTTAAAAAGTCCCTTCTCAAATCTTCGGATAGTTGTAAAATGCTCAATGTATATTTTAGGTATATACTTACTATAGTTCAGTGATTTAATAAGTCGTTTTCTTTTGCTTGTAAGTGATAGAGCGATAATAATAACACTGTGACCACTGCTTCTATCGTTGAATAGAAATATGGATAAGAAAAAAAATTGATTAGTTTTACAATAAAAAAACATAGGTAATTTATTTTACAAAAGTAAGCTAGTAAATGCAATAAAACATCATAGCTAGAATAATTTTGACACTAACACACAAAAACATAATTACTTATATTAATAGGTAAATATTTACAACATATAAATAGTGCTAGTGTCATAATAAAATTTAGGTAACTCAATGGCTCAAATAATAACACAGTATTTAAAACAACACAATTTTAGTCTTAAATGTATAAACACTTCAAAATTTGATAATACTGATTCAAAAGAGCCACCAAATTCTAATTTCGATTCACATTCATACGCCAGTCAAGAATTGACTGCAGAAATCGAGATCACAAATCGATTCACACTTTTATTTCTTCCAATGAATTTTCTCCGTTCATCTAAAACCGATGAAGCCGTTGGGTCTCTGCGGATAGTTCTGTGGGTTGCGTCTGAAGTCCTCATACTGTCTCCAGTTCAGGTACCAGAAAGGTCGGTTGTTAACCGGTAAGGCGTCCAATTGGTTGATGAGATTCCTGTCACCCCTAGCTTCAATGGGGTATTCTTCATCTTCACCGAACCTGTTAGATATGAAATCTGATTGACTTGCTGGGTATCCTATGGGTCTCAGTCCAGCGTAGAACGGTCTTTGTGCGTTTACAATAGTGACTAAGACGGTGAGCGCAAGAACGATTTTGTAGGCAGTCATTTTCTGTGAACAAAGAGATATAGAATTAATAAAATTATAGATAGGTGGTGTAGCAGGATTATTAGACTTTAAGTGGACTTGTTTTTTCTATTGAACCGGTTGCTTGCGAGATGTTCAAGATCGCCTATTATAGGTAGTCATGATTATTCATGATCATAGGTAGATTATACCTAATTATGTCCGTGGATCATGACTACAAATATAATTGTACTCTTTATTCTGGTTTCACTCTCGAATTGTTGAACCAATTTCGATGAATATTCTTGTAGCTATAGACTAAATCTTAGTGAAACAAATGATAATTTTAAACTGATTTTGTCTATTACAAGTCTGTTACAACAATACAATTCACTTTTAAAAAGTTATACATTTTAAACTTTATATTTTGAGTTATAAGTTCAAAACCGTCAATCGAAACTAGCGAACTAAATATTTACCTTTGATTTAATATTGAAGCACAACAAAGAACTGAAGAAGGTAAATGCACGAATGATGGTCACGGTCTCTTTGCGTTCACAATTCGAACTGTGACTCGATACAACAAAACAGTGTATAAATATGAACGCGCGCGCATCGAGATCTGACCACAGACTTAAGTAAAAATAGACTCGCTAATTTTTGAAATTAGAAACGGAAAAGTCGATAAATAATTTTGATATTAAAATGCTTAAAAAAGGCTCTTTGAATGAAGTTTTATGAACTGGTTTTGGGTCTCTGATAGGATATTTTAAAATTAAAAACAGAACCGGTTTTGCCAGACATTTTGTTTATTTTTGTATTGGCATTGTTAACTCATTTAGAATGTTAGTTTTAATAGTCTTTTTTAAAGAAAACAAGTTAATTTATGGGAATTATTAGTTGGAATCATGTTTTTGACTTATAAAAACAAAAGAATAAAAGAAAATATCACTAGAACCACTAAACCTTAAAACCTTGTCACATTTCTAGTTCGTATTAACCTACGACCAACCGACGGCCGGCTGTCGGGCTGCTATTGTCTTTCTATTGTGTCTCAAATCACGTGTGTTCGAAGGTTTAAACGAATTTAACGAATTTAACGATGTGGTGTAGACATTTTTTTATTCGTGTTTGTTTACCTAATTTGCGGTTAACTGACTTAGTTATTTATATGTCACTAGCTGACCCGACAGACGTTGTCCTGTCAACCTACCACCACCTACAACCCACCTACTACCCACCTACTACCCACCTACTACCCACCTACTACCCACCTACTACCCACCTACTACCCACCTACTACCCACCTACTACCCACCTACTACCCACCTACTACCCACCTACTACCCACCTACTACCCACCTACTACCCACCTACTACCCACCTACTACCCACCTACTACCCACCTACTACCCACCTACTACCCACCTACTACCCACCTACTACCCACCTACTACCCACCTACTACCCACCTACTACCCACCTACTACCCACCTACTACCCACCTACTACCAGCCTCGGAAGCACCAGATTCAAACCAACTACCCACCTACTACCCACCTACTACCCACCTACTACCCACCTACTACCCACGTACTACCCACCTACTACCCACCTACTACCCACCTACTACCCACCTACTACCCACCTACTACCCACCTACTACCCACCTACTACCCACCTACTACCCACCTACTACCCACCTACTACCCACCTACTACCCACCTACTACCCACCTACTACCCACCTACTACCCACCTACTACCCACCAACTACCCACCTACTGCTACTACCCACCTACTACCCACCTACTACCCACCTACTACCCACCTACTACCCATCTACTTCCCACCTACTACCCACCTACTACCCACCTACTACCCACCTACTACCTACCTACTACCACATCAAAGAGACGTTCCTTTACATTTCAAGTGACATTTTACGTCAGATAATTCGTGTTTGACGACGATACGATACTAACGTCACTCAATTGTTTTGGCTTCCCGAAACCTCTCGACTAACACTTGAACTTTATGGTATGGTGTTAAAGCTCAAATTGACTCTACGTTTTAGTTAGAAAACGTTTGAATGGGAAAAAGAAAAGGGCTGTTCTTAGGGCTTTCCCGACAATTTTTCGTTTTTTTTTCGCCGTATAAACCATCCTTGAACTACAACGAACATTTAAAAAAAACAATCAGCCAAATCGGTCAAGCCGTTTTCATGCCAAGTCGTGACAACGGAAAACGGGTTTCATTTTTATATATATAGATGTAGGGCAATAAATTGGAAAAACCTAAACAGTTGCATGAATCCGTACTAATACCTATTATAAATGCGAAAGTTAAGTACTCTGTCTGTCTGTCACTTCTTCATGCGTAAACCACTGAATCGATTTGAATGAAATTTGGTACAGATATAGTTTGGGACCCGAGAAAGGACATAGGATACTTTTCATCCCGAAAATCCCCCGGGAACGGGAACTATCTTTTCACGCGGACGAAGTCGCGGGCAAAAGCTAGTGATGCAATAATTATTTAAAACAATTACATTTTACAACTTTTCAAAGATTTTAGAAGGGACTTTTTAGTGCGTGTCCTACTCTATGACATTTCATATTTGTCTAGTAAAGATTTTGACTGTTTAATCTTATATATATAAAATTCTCGTGTCACAATGTTAATTACCTTGCTTCTAAACTTATTTCTGACTAAGTTGGAAATTGGCTAGACAGAGGATGAGAACCAACCAGAAGCCATTATTGTGGTGATTAATTTTATAATTATTGTTTTGCTTATCTTGACGGGCTTATCTTTCTTTATTTTGACGGGCCTGTTGGTCTAGTGGTCAGTGACCCTGACTGCTAGGTTGGTTCGATTCCCACCCATGACAAACTTTGTGTGATGAGCATAATTTGTTTGTTCTGTGTCAGGGTGTTTATTTATCTTTAATACATATTTACTTAAAAATTATATAAGTATGTGTATTAGTTGTCTGATTACCATAACACAAGCTCTGCTTAGCTTTGAATCAGATGGCCGTGTGTAAGATGTCCCAGGATATTTATTTATTTATCTATCCGTACAAAACACTTCGTGAATTTTCATCCATTTGTATGGGTTTTTCCAAGGTTAACTATAAGGTCAATTAACTGCACCCACAATAGAATTACGTTACAAAAGATTGCATTTCATGTTTCTATGAATCATCTATTGTTATTAAAATGTCATTGTACGTTAGCATTAATATATTATGATCAGTATTTTCCTATGCGGATGAGTAAATTGTTAATCTGTCTTCCTGGTGAATTTATGGAAAAACCGTATTGTAGCGAACTGTTTTTTTTAGTGTATGCTCCACATTTCTTTCACCTGTGTGCATTGACTTTCTCTATTATCCATACTAATATTATAAATACGAAAGTAACTCTGTCTGTCTGTCTCTTCTTCACGCCTAAACCACTGAACCGATTTGAATGAAATTTGGTACAGATATAGTCTGGGGCCCGAGAAAGGACATAGGATAGTTTTCATCCCGGAAATCCCCTGGGAACGGGAACTATTATTCCACGCTGACGAAGTCGCGGGCAAAGTTAGTAGGCAATAAAAGTCTATTTAACAATATAAACAAAATTGCATAGATCACTAGCTGTCTCCAGCTACGACAGCTTTTTAGGTCATAGCGATATATAACCTGTAGCTTTCCTCAATAAATGAGCTCTCCAATATATATATATTTTTTAATAATTTTGCGGCGCAACAATAGTGGCGAGGTAATTGTGCGGCCTGAGTTAACAAGATTTTTCTTCTCCTTAACTAAACTCAAAATCAACGTGGCAACAATTATCACTAAGCACTGTATTTTTTTAATGCTCTATGCACATTATATTTATATTTTTTTGATCATTTTCGTGCAAATCATTGAAAGGAGCAATTCGTTTTTTGAAGTGAAAACTTCTTTAGCGGCGTTGAGCACTTTTTCTGTATTGGGTATAAAATCTTAAACTCGCGTCAGGACACGTGACCTGATCGAAAAAGCGTAGGACGGATGGATAGTAGACAGCTATAATCAAGTTTTCACTTCTGCCGGCACTCCCGGAGTGCAACCCGTCTTTTTTTGAAGTGAAAACTTCTTTAGCGGCGTTGAGCACTTTTTCTGTAATGGGTATAAAATCTTAAACTCGCGTCAGGACACGTGACCCTGATCGAAAAAGCGTAGGACGGATAACAATTGAACGCGCGATAAAAATCTCACACACACTGATACAAGGTACAATTTTCGGGAAAATTGTACCTTGTATCAGTGTGTGTGAGATTTTTATCGTGTCTACGTAGTCGTAGTCGTAGTCGTAGTCGTGGTCGTGGTCGTAGTCGTAGTCGTAGTCGTAGTCGTAGTCGTAGTCGTAGTCGTAGTCGTGGTCGTGGTCGTAGTCGTAGTCGTAGTCGTAGTCGTAGTCGTAGTCGTAGTCGTAGTCGTAGTCGTAGTCGTAGTCGTAGTCGTAGTCGTAGTCGTAGTCGTGGTCGTGGTCGTGGTCGTGGTCGTAGTCGTAGTCGTAGTGTAGTGTAGTCGTAGTCGTAGTTGTCGTAGTCGTAGTCGTAGTCGTAGTCGTAGTCGTAGTCGTAGTCGTAGTCGTAGTCGTAGTCGTAGTCGTAGTCGTAGTCGTAGTCGTAGTCGTAGTCGTAGTCGTAGTCTTAGTCGTAGTCGTGGTCGTGGTCGTGGTCGTGGTCGTAGTCGTAGTCGTAGTCGTAGTCGTAGTCGTAGTCGTAGTCGTAGTCGTAGTCGTAGTCGTAGTCGTAGTCATAGTCATAGTAGTTTTTTTTTTTATAAAGTTCTTTACGACTATTACAATACAATGGACAGGTGTTAATTTCAGAAACATTATAAAAAGTAACTCAATTTCGTTTCAATCTCCGGTGTCAGATATTTTGATTTAATTTGAAGTTAGTAGTAGACTAAGGTATCGTAGCTCATGCAGCAAGTATTAAAATAAGTATGTATACCGAAATTGAAAAACTCAATATTCTCAGCGCTTGATCTATGAATAAGGTTTTAATACGAATATATAATGCCCATTTCACACGAGGGCAGAACAGTGAGGCAGAACAGTTATAATAATAATAAGTATTTATTTCATAAAAACATGGAACAGTGCACCTATACATAAAGGCTTACACTAAACAGTTTAGAATTATATTGTATAATTATGTAGAACTACATTATTGGACTCTATCCCTTAAACTAGGTCTAGCCTGTATCTTAAGAGACAGGGTTCAGCCATTGGTTTAAACTAAATTGATTATATAATAAGATTCAACAAGTGAGAACAGTGTCGATTTGAATTATTATATTCATATAAACTCTCGAGTCATGAGTGCGTGCATGTGTGTGTATGTGTGTTGTGTGCATGTTTGTGATTGTCAGTGTGTGTATATTAGGTGTTATATATGTAAAAATTGGTAAGTAACAGTAATCCATTGCATGTGTACAGCTTAATAGCCATATATGAGAAGGTTTTCTGTAGAAAGGTAGGAGGATTAAAGAGTTGCCTCACGGTTTAAAACTTTACATTCATCATATAGTTTGGTTGTGGGAAACATTAATTTTTACGAGTCATCGTTTTAAGAAGCTGGCACAGAACAGTACTGTTTTGTGCGTTCACACAGTAGCAGTACTGTTCTGCCCACTGTTCTGCCCTCGTGTGAAATGGGCATTAAAGCGATTGAAAGCGCTGTGTCAAATGAACAAGCCATTTGTTTAGAAAAAAAGATCAACATATTAGTCTATTGTTTTTCGTCAATTGAATTGACAGATGCCAACATTTGACCAGGTTCTGTGTAATCTGGTTGTTTGCATTTTATTATTATTCCTTTCCGATTTTATCTACCCACTTCGCTTAAACTACGGACTGTGATTTCCTCTTGAAATAGCGACCTCCGGCTGTGATTGACTGATGTACGGACCTACTAAGAACGACGACCTGGCATGGCGGTGGGTGTCAAGAGATTAAACGGACATTGCAGATTTAACATGGATTCCCAAAATTATCCTATATTTTGTGTAAATTGCGGATCAGCTTCTGGCTCCATGTAAAAGAGAAAGGGAACATCAATAAGTGTCTTGGAAAGACTTCTGCCGCTGCAAATATATTGGTCGAAAATATAGATGATACTTTTGATGTGACATGATGTTGTTATTTAAGTATTTTGATGGCTTTTAGAAGTCTCAAGTGTCCGTAGTTTTAATTTAGTTTCAATCGAAAACATATATTACAATGATGTTATATATACAATAAAGAGGTAGATATCGGACTAGCGCGTGCAAATTGTTGCAGACAATTGTTGTAATTTCACTTAGTCGGCTAGTAGCAGCGAGCGAAGCAAAACGTGTCCGTGGTGTGACATTTTTGACAATAATAATCTTAAATGTCGAGCTGTGTATTATGAAAGTGTAAAGCTGTGGTTCCAAGATAAATAAGAGTGAAGGAATTTCATACCATACGTAAGTAAGATATAAAGGAACGTCATATTTTATTTTTTCACGATTATATTTCTCATTTACAAATAAATTTCGGATTTTTAGTAATATGGCGGTTCGAAAAGGATAGAGAATATGATGGCAACTGCAGCGCGACAAGGATAAATAGAATATGTCATTATGATATTAAGACATTGTCATAGATTAATCAACCAGAAGCGAAATCGAAGGCAAAATACATAGCGTTCGAACCGCTCGATTGCGCAACCTGAGTTTTCTTGCCCCCAACGTTTATGTGACCCCACATTACGCGTGCGAAATCATCGGGCGTATGAGCAGCGCGAGCGCCGCGCGTGCGTCGCGGTCTCCTATTGTATGGTTGCGCGCTCGCGGCGTGCACGCGGCGGCCGCGTCGTTGATACGCCAGACTAACGCGCGCGCCTAATGTGGGGGAGGCCTTAGTGAGCGTCTTGACTCTTGCTAAAATATTATACTGAATATAATAAGTTCTGGCTTTCAACTGTTCATAATAAAAACAATATAGAATGAGATCAGTAATAGCAGGCTATTAGATATTTTATTAGTAATATTAGAATATATGTACCTAGATAAAACAGATTATTATGTTATATTATTTTTTTAGATTTCCGAGTGACGATCTTACAAAACATAAATGGGTCAGCATGGTACAGGCAGAAAGAAGTGAACATCACTGGGTGCCTAGAAACAGTAGTACAATTTGTTCTGCACATTTTGAACAGGAAGATAAATACATTACATCGAAAGGATACATGCGTCAAAAAAAATATTATTATTAATTGTATTATAAGTAAATAGATGACTATTTTGTTTGTTGTTTTATTTAATAGATCATACCTATTGTTATATTCAATGTCTCTTCTGTTAGCGAATCCGCATACTCTATGATTCATTAGTGTACTTCAAGCGCAACACACTACAGATAACTATCTCTTTCTGTGTCATAAGTGCCGTATTATCTATCGCAGTCGTAGTTGACACCTAAATGTAAGTACTTAGTAATAACAACGCAACAATTCAGAACGTCGCTCAGTATGAACGTAGCGTATCTTCTTTTAAATATCATTGATATATTATTTAGAACCAAAAATGAAAAAACACATTCCTATCGGTTCTTAGGCAAACAATGTATGGACGCATGGCAATGTCCTTTGTTTATATTTTAACCCGTGGAGTAATAGTGTTGGAAAATCTTGGCGAAACAGCTTAATATAAGCTTGCTGTAGATAGAGAGAGAGAGATATAGTGGTCCTGCTAATGGCTTGGGGCAGGCGAGCCAAAGGCACACTCGTAAATAAATGAGCGAATGTGTTTTTGAAGTGAAAACTTCTTTAGCGGCGTTGAGCACTTTTTCTGTAATGGGTATAAAATCTTAAACTCGCGTCAGGACACGTGACCTGATCGAAAAAGCGTAGGACGGATGAATAGTAGACAGCTATAATCAAGTTTTCACTTCTGCCGGCACTCCCGGAGTGCAACCCGTCTTTTTTTTTTTCTAAATTACTTTCCAAAGTGCCTTCTAGTCCAATGGAAATAAGCAATTTTAATAGGGCTGTATAATGGACCAAAATTCAAAATTCAAAGCATTTATTTCACTTAGACTATTTACAGGTACTTATGAATTGTCAAAGAGTCGGTCGGTTAGTCAGAAAAGAAAAGTGACGCTAATTGCCTGTTCCAAAACGTAGATCTCTATGGAGAAGAACAGGCAAGAAACTTTACGGACACTCTTTTTAAAAATATCATGTTTTGCAAAATCTTGGTTTCATTTTCTTTTTGTTGCTTCTACATGCGAAAACAATGTATGTAACAAAATAAACAAATACAAAAACAGCGATAGTCTATTCAATGTTGAGTAGCTTGTAAAAAGGTCAAGACAAATATAGGTAACTAGCTATTGCCCGCGGCTGCGCCCGCGTGAATGTCGTACTACCATCACCTATTTTAACCCTATATGATTGAAATTCCGAAAAACCACTTCTTATTGGATACCTACTCAAGAAAACATCCTCCAAGTTTCGAGGCTTAGCAATATCACAGCATATTACGCTGTGATCTGTAGGTACCTACTAAATAATAATATATAAATAAAACTAGCTTCTGCCCGCGACGGTTGTCTATTGTTTGCCCGAAGATTATATGCCATAATCATCATTTTCCCGAATTTCATTTACCCGAATTTCATTTGCTCGAATGTTTCATTTGCCCTAAAAGACATATGACATACTTTTAATTGCCCGAATTTTAGATACCATAAGATACGAATGCCATAAGTATTGTTTGACTTATTTTTATGTGCCATAATAATTATTAGACATAATATTTAAATGGCTTTTGTATAATAAGAATAAACTTATTTATTCTGTGCATGGTTTTTTTTTCTGTGCATGGTTGATGGCGGGCCAGGTCGACGGAGCCCCGCTTTGCGGGGCTCCTACTTCTGTGTGATTTATAAAAAAATAGCCACGAAGGAAATGGCGGGGTCTATTCGCTCGCTTCGCTCGCTCACACGACCCCGCCATCCCCTTCTAACCTAACCTGTCCGAGTCGGGGTGCCCTAAAGTCCCAATTGCATCCAATTTCTCTTGATATAAACAACCGTTACACACCCGATGTCGATGGCAAATTATGTTATGGCATATCATAATTATGGCATGTGATAATTAGGGCATGTGATAATTAGGGCTTACAATGATTATGACAAATGATGTTATGGTAAGTGACTTTATGGGAAACAATGATTCTGGCTTGTGACTAATATGGCAAATGAGAGTAGGGCAAATGAGTATTATGTCGTATGATATTATGGCCGTTGACTATTATGGCAAATGATATTAGGGCAAATAAAATTCGGGTAAACGGCGGTATACCGCCCGCGACTTCGTCCGCGTGGATTTTTCCTAAATTTTCTTTGCTATAAACCTCACGGAGCCCGAGACCTTTCCAACGAATGCAAAACCGTGGAAATCGGTTCGTGCGTACTGGAGTTATAGCAAGGAAACCCCGACTTATTTTTATATAGTAGATAATTTCGGTAATAAACATCGCAATTGGAAATAAAACAATACTGCAGTATAAACAGGATATTACTAGTCAAGATAATAAAACGACGGCTAATAAAATATCAATGTAAACACTGCATCACAGTCACGACTGATTTGCGTGTTACATTGTGCCTATAATAAGTATTAATTAAAGAGGTTTATTTCCTAGCTATTAATTATCAGTTGCATGTTTATTTAATTGTAATGTAAATATAATAAAACATTATAATCTACGTACACAAAAATGTAAATAAAGCAACAAGCAAGCACTTGCCTCTCCAAGAAGCATTTTTAGCAAATGAAGGGGGGCCAGATCTATGGTGCCACTATGGTTTTATGCAAATACTGACGGAATTAAAGCTAAACAGTATACGATACCTACTATTATTTTATAACAATTAACCACTTATCTTAAGGACTAGCTTTTGCCCGCGACTTCGTCCGCATGAAATAATAGTTCCCGTTTCCAGGGGATTTCCGGGATGAAAATTATCCTATGTCCTTTCTCTGGTCCCGGACTATATCTGTACCAAATTTCATTCAAATCAGTTCAGTGGTTTAGGTGTGAAGAAGAGACAGACAGACGAAGTTACTTTCGCATTTATAATACACGAAGTATGTATTTCTGCAAAGCACAAGGTGATAATAAATAAGGGATGAAAGTTATACGAAATTATTTATTTAAAATTTATATTATTTTAATGTATAAGAGTGAATGGCTTTTTGTCGATATTTTTGACAATGTCATTAGCCGGCACGAACGAAATATTAAAACCACTGGATCAGATAACCTTTACTAGGAATAATAGAACCAATACTCATAATAAAAACCCAGTAAAAAATACTCTGCAACGTTTTTGT
The DNA here is from genome assembly GCA_033675125.1 of Athetis lepigone. Lineage (NCBI taxonomy): Eukaryota > Metazoa > Arthropoda > Insecta > Lepidoptera > Noctuidae > Athetis > Athetis lepigone. The sequence goes on from CM066224.1 coordinate 13,239,750, forward strand.
AGATTATAAAAGATACTGTATTATGTAGGTAATAGGATACAAAGTTTAATAGCTTTTCGAATCAAAATACCAACTCGAATGAAGATCGTGCAAGGTCATCTGTTATCTGCAATAACGCAGGCAGTTCAAAGTTCTGTTTATCCCAATATTATTGTTATAGTATAAATGACGTCATAGAGTGCGTGTAAGTCGGTGGATAACCCGTAAGGTTGGGCTTTGGACTTTCGAATTGGTTAAGAGATTATTTTTTTGTGAATGTCCATAATTAGTAATGCTAACTTATCCTTTAACTTTTTATTTGTAACTATTTTGAATCACTGTATCTATTGAAAAAGCCACCTTAAAATCTTTTGCGTAATTTTTAACCGACTTCAAAAAAGGAGGAGGTTCTCAATTCGTCTGTATGTTCTTTTTTTTTTTTTGTATGTTTGTTACGCGATATCTCCGTCAATTGTAAACGGATTTTGATGGTTCTTTTTTTGTTTGATAAGTCATGATTCAGGGGTGGTCCCATATAAATTTTGTGGCGATCGGTTCAGTGGTTCTCGAAAAATTCACCAAGAACAAACAAAAATGACGAAATATTCATAGACGATGTGTGTTTTTTCTTCAAGTTTCTATATCTACATTAGGAGTCGACACTAAAATGTAATAAATAAAAACTTTTTTCAAAAAAATAATAACCGCCTTCAAAAACTAAAAACCCAAAAATAACTAAAATTTCGGAAGTCGGTGGCTTCTGTTCTGCCAGTCAATTTGTGTTGCCACCGACTTCCGAAATTTTAGTTATTTTTGGGTTTTTAGTTTTTGAAGGCGGTTATTATTTTTTTGAAAAAAGTTTTTTTAAAGATCTGATCATACAGACAGACATAGGAAAGCGACTTTGATTAATGCTATGTAGTGATTATTTTTATACTATATCGTGACGACATAAAGGCCAGTGGATAATACGAAAGGTTGCATTTTCGAATCTGTTAAGAGATTGCTTTTTTGGGAATTTCCATCTTCGTTTAATTGCATAACAATCTTTACTATTTAAGCTTTTTACTTTTATGAATAGTCTTGTTTTGGTAAAACCGATAGTTGGATTGTTCGTTTGTACTGTGTGCTCTTCTCTGGAACAAGTGATTCAATTCTGAACATTTTTTGTTTTTTGGCTAATGACATAAATATCGATTTCGAATCTAGCTCTTAATTTTGTGTTTCGGCCGCGAAGAATCGGGTTTGGATCAGAAATTTCATTGTTAATAATATTTTTGTGTGGTGTTTCGTAAGATATTTTTTTAAGCTAATTATGTATAGTCAGAAATAGTAGATTGTATTACAAGGGCGCAAAGTAATATCATATTAATAGATAATAATGCTATTATTATGATATCTTGATAATAATAGCAGCTAGATTAATAATTTGCTGCAAAACCATCTGTGAAAATTTTTACGAGAACTCGGGCTGTAGTTTGCTCGCTCTATTTTTATTTTAGTTTTTTTTATTCAGCCGGCGTGACTGTCGGTTTGGACGTCGTACCAGCCATTCATTATTTGCGTTCGATTCTTCAAATTCGAAGTGTTTTTAGGCGCACTTATAACAGGGCGTAAACCATGCAAAGACGCTCCAAATTCAAAAAGTGCGATTAAAAGTTACTTTTAGGCGCACTTTTTGAATTTGGAGCGTCATTATTGCCCGCTGAAAGTTTCTTATAGAAAACACCAACTTTGGAAAGTCGTCTTTTTCGAATAGGTGGGATGAAAAAAATATTTATCTTTATTTTATACGGTGAGATTTAATAAACACGTATACGTTTTTCATTCCGTATAAAATACTACGAAACTACTAGCACAAATAGTGTATCTGCAATGAACGCTGATAGTTCAAAGTTCTCTTTTTATTTCATTATTATTGTTATACTATATTATGACGTCATAGAGTGCGAGTGAGCCGGTGGATGGGCTGGTGGTGGTGGTGGTGGAGATGGCTTAGCTTTCGAGTCTGTTAAGAGACTGCATTTTTTGGGAACGTCCATACTTATACAATGCTTAACTTATGGATGGTGTATGTTTGTTTGATTTTTTTATTTGTAGTAATTTTGGGGCTGTTAAAACACTCTTTTATTTTAAGTTTTTTTTTAATATACTCCTGTTAAACCCGATCGTTTTGTTTATTTGTTTGAAGTTGCTCATCTCCTGATTTTGAACCTGATTAAAAAAAATGTTTTGCTAATAGAAAACTACATTGATTCTAAGTACTAGACTTTCAATATTTGCGGTAATTTTTAACAAAAGAAAACATTTGGGATTTCTTCTGAATCGTGGATACAATTAAATCCTTCGAACACGCGTGATTGTGTGATGAGACACAATAGAAAAACAATAGCAGCGCGACAGCCGGCTGTCACTTGGTCGTCGAAAAGTTAAAACGATTAGACTCGAAACAAACAAATGTAGGCCATAGAAGGTACTATATTTGCACAGATATTTGCCTTGTGTGGGAAACGAATCCGCTGCTCATATCGCAGTAGCCAATCGCACAGCCAACCGCACTGTATACACTCAATTTCCGCACAAACGGGGTCGCGAGCAGTAGTTGAATAATACCTAATTTCATTATAATTTTGGCTAAACCAGTCTTTTAAACGTGCGCGCTCCGTGTTTTTATTATAAATATACAATACAATTTGTGAGTTTTTCTTAATTCGTCATTGCGACGTGTTTTGAAAAAACACTAAAACCCACGTTTATTCTTTAGATTTTATAGTGACGGCAAATCTGTGTTTTGGGGAAATCAACATTATTATCACCAAAATCGCTTCAGTAGTTTAGCCGTGAAAACGTAGCAGAGAAACAAAACGACAAAATTACTTAAATATTTACGAGGTATAAGATAAATACCAAAACCTTAGCTTTCTAAATAATGTCTTAATATAAATCTTGTGTACTAATAAATCTTTAGGCACGTGACTGAAAATGAATTATAACCTAACCCGGCCTTTTCGTTGTATTAGACAAGTTTTTCGAAGCATCATAAATTTCCTGTTAACCCACCTGGCGATTTGCCAGGGTCCAGTTTTCAACTAACCCTGATACAATGTTCACTTTGTCTCGACTCTGACACCCATTCGATTTATCGACTACCTATCTTCTTTCAATTTCGAATTTGGAAGCTGTTGTAACGGTTTTTATGGTTACGTAAATAATTTACATGAAACTAGCTTGCGCCCGCGGTTCGCCCGCGAAGATGTCGAAGTATGGGCTGTGTGTTGATATATTACCCAGTCAGTCAGTCAGCCGACATACGTTGTTCTGTTTAACCTTTCAACGATCAACCGACAGCCGGCTGTCGGGCTGCTATTGTCTTTCTATTGTGTCTCGAATCACATGTATTCGAAGGTTTAATGAGTATGGTTGCAACTGTACACAAAGTCATGTAAAAATATAAGGTTCGGTTTTTGGCGAATACACCTTTTCCAAATTTCGTCTTCCTAAGAACCTTCCTCAAACTTCAACGAACATTTAATTAAACGGTTTTATTTTTTAATTTTATTTTGCCTATTACTCTCGCAGGAACGCCTATACCAATCTGCTCCGACATTCGGTACCTCGGGTCACTTGTGCAGAACGATGGCGATATAGACCGAGACGTAACGCATCGGATCAACATTGGATGGAAGAAACGGCGACAGGTCACTGGAATAACTTGCGACCCACGGATGCCCCTCAAGCTAAAGGGTAAAATAAGTCGGTGATAAGACCTGTCGTCCTGTATGGATCGGAATGTTGGGACTTGAAGAAGATGGATGAAAAAAGACTGCATGTAGCAGAGATGAGAATGTTGAGATGGATGTGTGGAGTGACTAAAATGGTTAAAGTGAGAAATGAGTATATTATAGGAATCTTGAAAGTAGCACCGGTCGCAGATAAGTTGAAAGGAAATTGTTTGTCGTGGTATGGGCATGTGGAGAGGAGGGATGAGACGCATATAGTTAGGACAGCTATGAGTATGAATGTAGAGGGTTGGAAGAGGGGGAAGACCGAAGAAAAAATGGATGGAATGTGTAAAGAATAATATGAAGGAGAAAGGAGTAAGCATGGCGGGTGACAGGTTGGTATGGAAGAAAAAGTCATGTTGCGCCGACCCCAAGTAAAATGGGATAAGGGCAGGAAGAAGATTTTAATAACAATTAAACAATAACAATTTTATTTTTTAGAATTATTTTAATTGCTTCATAGTTTTCACATAATTATAGAAGCATCACGAGTAATGAAACCTAGAATTTTGTACTTCCCCTTTCCCAAAACTCGTCGTAGTCGTCGTCTCGGTCGTCGTTTTGGACATAGATAAATTCGACAATATGGCATTTCCTTATTGTATGAAAACTAGTCGAACTCAATGGTAAGATTTGTTCTCATAAAATGAGGCAATGCCCAATTGATCCAGTGCACTCGAACCGTAAGTCCGTCAAAGAAATATTGGGATTTTCCATTACGAAATTTCTTAGTACCAGCCCTTAGACGTTATAGTTTTTGGAAATTTTGTAATTGTGAAACGTATGAAAAAAAAAATTTAAAAATTATTTTTAATATTTTTTTACCTTTAACCTTTATCCCTTGTTTTTCCGCATTAGAGGTTTACCTCCAATGTGGAAAAACAAGGGATAAAGGTTAGTATAAAAAATAATTCGCGCGGACGAAGCTTTGGGTAAATGATTATAAGGTGTACTGAAGTTATTTTAAATTACTTTTGAGGATAATTAACGAGACATTTATTTGTTTCCTTGTAAATCTCTAAAACAGATGTGCTCACGTAGTTGAAGTAATTTGTCATCATCAGAAATGTTTTATCTTTTCCAACTTTCAAAATTCATTCGGAAAGATAAATTGTAAATTTAGGGCAACGCCCGGCTCTATCTAGCGAACTTTAGCTTTAGTCAGAATAAATTACTTTTACAATTTGCAAATAAAACTTATAAGCATTACCTTACTAATATAGTACAAACAATAAAATCTTGCTATATGTGAAGAAACTGATCGACTGGCTCACTGACTGACCGATCAATGCATAGCTGAAATCACTTGGTCTACCAGAATAACGTTTTGTACAGAAGTTCTTTAAGTGACTTTTTCAATTCCTTTAAATAATTATGTACTTTTAAAGTTTATCTTGGACATTGGTCACGGCTGGTCACGGTTGTCATTCGTGGAACTTTGACTGTTTGACCAACCCAACCAAGGGGTACCGTGTCTAACCAGCTTCGCCACTTAAATTACTGAGACTGCAAATAAAACCTCCACAATCCCCTTACTGAAAAACAAATAAGACCAACGGCTATACGTGCTTTCTGAGGCACGGGATGTCAGTGATTTCTTATATAACCTTTAGAAAGTATATATGATTTGAAAAAGTAATATGAAATATAAATACCGTTTCAAGTCACAGAATTCAAACATCAAAGATGTAATTTAAGAACTCATTTTCTTTTATCAACACCTCAATAACAGATTTAGATAGAAAATACCTTTTAACTATATCACAAAGTAAGCAGCGATGCTGAAAACATAGTCAAAGTGTTTGTTTGACAGAATATTAACAAAGGTCTGAAGAAACGTCGCCATAACGATGTAGGTTTAAGGGGACGTCAAATTGTTTTGCCCGCAAGGTACTCGGTAAAGTACTCGTAAATATAGAGGTGTGAATAGGTACGGCACGTAAAAGTACTTTTATTTTCTGTTTTGTGTTTGCGTCTGTGTCAAAGTGTAAAGGTTGAACTGAAGTTCGTCCAAAATTTGATCGTGAGTGTCGAATCATCGCACAGATTTTTTTAATGTTTAAACCTTGTTTTAATTAGTTATGTTGCGTCATTAATAACGTATTCGTAAGTCGCTACATACTCAACATTGAAGAAATCGCATTTAACTAAAATGAAGTACCTGCTAATTCGCTAAATAATTGAGATAACTTAATTAGTCATTCATTTGTGTTTACGACTCCATAGTTAGAAATTCCACCATGATTTAAATTCCAACAAAATTGTCCACATGTAGAATTTTACAGCAAATGGGAATTTCCTAAAAATTAATTGATGGGTCATACGTAGTTAAGTCCATCAGAGGATAATTTTAACTAAAGTAATATGTAAGTCTAATAAGTCATGTTAATTATATTTAGACAACGATATTACTTGAGTCAGTACCTTATAACAAAACAGACATAATTAAAAAACTTTTTTCAAAAAAAAATAACCGCCTTCAAAAACTAAAAACCCAAAAATAACTAAAATTTCGGAAGTCGGTGGCAACACAAATTGAATGGCAGAAGAGAAGCCACCGACTTCCGAAATTTTAGTTATTTTTAGGTTTTTAGTTTTTGAAGGCGGTTATTTTTTTTTGAAAAAAGGTTTTTATTTATGACTTTTTAGTGTCGACTCCCAATGTTTGACTGTGTATAGTATCTTTCAAATGAAACGGCACAGTTTATACAGTTTTGGGTTGCAATCGCGACATTAAGTGTATCGTTTTTATATGCGTGTGCGCGATGCGGTGGCTGTTGCCGAATGAACGAGACGAATTCTTCCGTGCGCCGTGGCGGCTGTATTGGCTGCGTTCTCGAAACGCGTTTTGGGCGCGTTCATCCTCCGGGCCGTTGAAGGATTCAACCGTGGTGTACCGGCAAGGGACACAGCTTATTTATGGCCCTTTTGATCGTGCCGGTGGACGTGTAGATATCCGCCACCCTGGAGATGCCGTCGCCTCCCGGGTATAATTTGGTGACGCGACCCATGCGCCAGTGAAGAGGCATTACGTTATCTTCTTTCAATATTATGAGGTCCCCGACAGCAATGGTTGAGGCGTCGTTTCTCCACTTCGCACGGTTCTGAAGCTCTGCCATGTACTCCTTTCGCCACCTCTCCCAAAAGCCTCGTCTCAGCTGCTCGATGACCTGGTATCTGTTGGGTCTACAAGTCGGGGCGGGCGCTGAAGGCACTGACATCAGCGGCCGTCCAATTAGAAAGTGCCCAGGGGTCAAAGGAGCGGTATCCATGGGATCTGATGACAGGGGGTAAAGGGGTCTGGAGTTTAGGATTGCCTCTATTTGGGTAAAGAGTGTTGCTAATTCTTCAAATGTGAACGCGCCCAAAACGCGTTTCGAGAACGCAGCCAATACAGCCGCCACGGCGCACGGAAGAATTCGTCTCGTTCATTCGGCAACAGCCACCGCATCGCGCACACGCATATAAAAACGATACACTTAATGTCGCGATTGCAACCCAAAACTGTATAAACTGTGCCGTTTCATTTTAATAAACCAAATTTATTCTTTACAGTTGAGTATCATTTACTTCCTCAACATATGGCGACCGTGAAATAAGAAGAATCCAGCAGCGGGATCCCGGCGGGCGTGGCATTCTCGTTCCGCAACATGGCGGCGGTGCCTTATCGTCGTCGGCGCCGGTGAAAAAAGAAACGTCGTCAAGGTTCCTGGCATACTCCGGGCTACGCATCGTCAGCGCGCTGCGTGGATGGCGGGTCACCTCTCCACTTCAAACTGCGGTACTGCGGGTGAAGAGTCGGCGGCGGCGGCACGTGGTCGTAAAAATGGAAGTAAGCCCGTTCCTTGATAATTCCCTCATAATCCCCTGTCTCTATTGGGTGTATGGAGCCTAGCTCGCTAGTTTCTAACCTTTAGACAGGTTTCTTTTTCATTTTTCCGTTTGTGCCAATATGCGGTAAGGCTTGGCCAAACGTAATTTCACTTCCTTTGTGCCAATTTGCGCATTATGCTTGGCCAATGCATTTTTAATTTTCCGTTTGTGTCAATTTGCGGTAAGGCTTGACCAAACGTAATATCATTTCAATTTTTATTTGATCCAATTTGCGCTAAATGCTTGGACAATACAAATATTTTTTTGAGCACGTGCATTTTTGTTTGCGTAGGTACCGACCGCGCCGCAGGTGTCTCATTATTTAGGGTGCCTCCCATGCCCGGCTTGAGCTAAATTTAATATGCACATCGCATGAAATTCTCGGAAGTTCGAGAACATACCATTTTGGTTCTATAAGTTTAACATAACCTTTTTATCTTTTTAACGATTTAGCTTGCCCATATGCTTCGGGATTAATAATAGGTACATTCCGTATAAAATTTGCATGGAATTCAAGGCATGATGCCGAACATTTCAGCGTTCCTGATGTGCGACCCACGTGCCACGTGACCACGTGCTCGGCGCCTCTCTGCGTCCGGTGCGCGCTGCTGTAGCTGCGACGTGCTGTGTTGGCGAGCTCAGCGGCAGCGGGCAACGGCTTCGCGGTGGCTGCATGGTTTGAGCTGTCTGTCTGCTGGATTTGTAACTGGTGGGATTGCACATTTTATTAATTAGCCTTTGTTAGGGGTTACTCAACTCATTGTTTGTGCGTAGTTTACTAGTGTTTCTTATACCATCATGACGGAAGATACGGTTGCCTCTCCCGAGGTGGAGAGTATAGACTTGAAATTATTAGTCCGCAGACGTGGTGGAATACGTAGTAGACTTACTATATTCAAGCAGTTTATTGGTGCATACCAAGTTGGTAGTAAAGCCTCTAGCCTGAGCCCTTTAGAAGTGAGAGAGCTATCTTTGCGACTCACACAGCTACAAGAGTTAATGTCTAAATTTGATAGCGTTCAATCTCAAATAGAGGAAATTACTCATAATTTAGATGAACAAATGTTAGAGAGAGACTCTACAGAACGTGAATTTTATTCAATGATTTCTTTTACTCAAGAATTGATAAGTTCAAATTCAGAAAATAATAAAGAAAATAACTTTGATTCGTGTCATTCAAGTTGTAGTAAAATGAACAACTCTGTCAAATTACCAACTATAAATCTGCCTACATTCGATGGCAACTATTCTAAGTGGTTAGAGTATAGAGACACATTTGACTCTTTAATAAATAATAATGAGTCCATACCATTAATAAATAAGTTTCATTATTTAAGAAATTCATTAGTTGGTAGCGCTTGTAATATAGTTAGGTCCATAGACTTTACCGCTGCAAACTATCAAGTTGCATGGAAGTCTTTATGTGATAGATTTAATAACAAAAATATTCTTATAAATAATCACTTACAGGCATTAGTCAATATTAGTCCAATCCAAAAGGAATCTTTTAAAGCTTTAAGATATTTGATGGACCAAATTCAAAAAAATTTACATTCCTTAAATATATTAGACATTCCCACGACTGGTTGGGATCCTTTAGTTATATTCTTGGTGTCAGCTAAGTTAGACCCTAGAACTAAGAGTAAATGGGAAGAACATAAAGGTCATTTAACCCACCTACCTTCTCTTGAAGAATTTATAAAAATTTTTAGATAATAGAGCAAATGTCTTAGAGACTGCTAATGGTAGTAGGTATTATGATAATAAAAATCCAACTCATAGTAAGGATAATAAATCTATTAAATCATTAGCAACGGCAGTGCCCGATCCAAAAACTAAAATATGTATTATATGTAATAAATCACATTATGTACATAAATGTAACAAATTCAAGGCTTTGAGTTTAAAGGATAGGCTGTCTGAAGTGGCTAAACATAACCTGTGTACCAACTGTCTGCGTAGTGGTCACAACAATACAGAATGTCAATTGAGCAGTTTTTGCCGGAGCTGTACGGAAAAACATAATTCATTGTTACATAATAACAGTACAATTACCAACGTAGTCACAGAAAGTACAGAATCAACTCAGTCACCAACTGTTCCTGTTAGTTTGTCAGCCCATTCACCAGGACATGTTTTATTATGTACTGCACAAGTTGAAGTAGTTAATATACATAATAATAATACTCAGCTTGCGCGTGTGTTGTTGGACACGGGAAGCCAGTCTTCTTTTATAACAAGCAACTTAAAAGAAAAGTTAGGGTTACAAGCCAAACAAATAAATTCTTTTAATGTTAGTGGAATAAACAATGCAGCTTGTAAAATTAAAGAATCTTGTAATATAGTTATTAAGTCAAGAATTAGTTCATTTAGTAAAAGTGTCAATTGTCTGGTAATTCCTAAAATTACTGGGAACCTACCGGGTGTTCAGGTGGATGCTGAGCACTTGGGGTTGCCCTCTGGGGTAGTACTGGCAGACCCCTTATTTTATAAGCCAGCTGAAGTAGATATATTAATAGGTGCAGACCACTTTTTTGAAATTGTAAATAATAATAGGATAGTGTTAGGACTAAACAAACCTGTATTGCAGGAGAGTAGTCTAGGTTGGTTAGTTGCTGGCCCCATAGGCACAACTTATTTAAACCGTAATGTACATTGTAATTTAGTTAAAAACAATAAATTGGGTTCGGTTCAAGATCTTCATAATTTAGTTAAAGGGTTTTGGGAGGTAGAAGAACTGCCTACAGGCTCTAATAATAATTATTCAATTGATGAACAGTACTGTGAATCTCATTTTAATAAAAATACTTGTCGTTTAGCAGATGGTAGATTTTCTGTGATGATGCCGCTTACAGAGACCCCGGAGCAGGCACTTGGAAATTCATTTCCTATAGCAGTTAGACGTTTCTTAAACCTAGAAAAGAAATTAAATAAAAATATAGAACTCAAGAAACAATATAGTGATTTTTTACAAGAATACAGTAAGTTAGGGCATTTAAGCGAAATAGAAAGGCCTAAGTTTGGTTGTTACTTACCCCATCACTGCGTAATTCGGGAACAACATGATACCACCAAACTAAGAGTAGTCTTTGACGCTTCAGCTAAAACAAGTTCAGGAAAATCTTTGAACGATATCCAGGCTATTGGCCCAACTGTACAGAGCGACTTATTCTCTATTCTTATTCGGTTTAGAATACATAAATTTGTTTTAACTGCAGACGTCGAAAAAATGTACCGACAAGTAGCTTTAGATGAGTCACAGCGGCATCTGCAGCTAGTTTTGTGGAGGGATAAACTGAACAACCTTTCAAAATTTTACAGCTCAACACATTGACATATGGGATGGCTTCAGCTCCCTTCTTAGCTACTAGGTGTCTTGTGGAGCTGGCTAATAAATGTAAAGATAAAATTATTGCAAACGTTATTAAGAATGACTTTTACATCGATGATCTAAATACAGGTGCCTCCACTGAAGAGGAATTAAAATATATATATTCAAATGTTACTAATATATTAAATTCTGCATGCTTCCCTTTGCGAAAATTTCGAACTAACTCTCGTGTACTAAATGAAAAATCAGAATCATTAATTGTGTTAATTTTCATGACGACGCCAATGTCCTAGGCTTGAAGTGGTCACCAAAGGCCGATGAGCTGCGGTTTCCTAATGACATTGAGTGTGATTCAAAAGTCACGAAACGAGTGGTCATTTCAACTACTTGTAAAGTATTTGATCCTTGGGGTTAGTTAGTTGTTGCATAATAAAGGCAAAAATTATTCTCCAGCAATTGTGGATGGCAAAATTGGATTGGGATGAGCCCGTACCTGAGCCTTACGCAAAGAACTGGTTTAATTTCATAAAACACCTACATCATTTATCTAATATTACAATACCTAGGCAGGTATTAGGTGAAAATTTAGAAATTCAATCAGCTGAGTTGCATTGCTTTGTAGATGCAAGTCAACAAGCATATGGAGCATGTGTCTATTTACGTTCCAAAGATAGTAAACACAATTACAGTTAGGTTATTGTGTGCAAAAACTAGAGTTGCTCCAATTAAAGAAACTAACCATCCCACGTTTAGAGTTGTGTGCCGCTCTTTTAGGGGCTCAGGTTAGTGACAAGGTATTGCAAAATGCACCATGTGATATTACTGGAAAATATATGTGGACGATTCCACAGTTGTACTCGGATGGCTTAAAACTAAGAATAAAGTGTTACAAACATTTGTACGTAATCGAGTCAACAAAATTAATGATATGACCAAAGGTTTTATATGGAAGCACGTTCCATCCGAATTTAATCCTGCTGATTTAGCTTCAAGGGGCATTGACCCACAGCATCTGCAGTCATCATCTTTATGGTGGGAAGGTCCTTCCTTCCTTAGGCTGGAAGAAGGTTATTGGCCTACTCAACCTAATACTACAATTAAAAACTTACCGGAGGTAAAGGCATTAGTCTCAGATATAGACATTATTAAAAATAGTTTGGTACAATTTGAAAATTATTCTAGTTACAGTAAACTTAAAAGAATTTACGCATACGTTTTACGTTTTATTACTAATTGTAAAAAGCAGTTAACAATTAATGGACCTTTACAAGCTCACGAACTAGAAAACTCTTTAATGCTATTGCTTAAAATTAGTCAATCAGAGTCGTTTGAAAAGGACCTTAAGCACATTCAAGATGGAATAAAACTGCATCACAAAAGTAAATTGTTACCCTTAAATCCTATTTTAGACAGCAATGGTTTAATTAGAGTAGGTGGCAGGCTAAGACTGTCTGATTGTCAGTATGACAAAAAACACCCTATTTTACTAGACTCTAAACACCACTTTACTAAACTTTTGATGAGATATGAGCATTTACATTTGATGCATGCAGGTCCACAGTTGCTTTTATCATCAGTCCGTGAGAGATTTTGGCCACTAGGTGGTAGGGTCTTAGCCCGCACTATAGTTAGGCGGTGTGTAGTTTGCGCTCGGATGAAAGGTCAAACTGCACAACCTTTAATGGGTGACTTACCGAGTGTTAGAGTCAACCCAGACTTTCCCTTTAATTCTTGTGGAATTGACTTTGCTGGGCCTTTTATGATTTCCTCCAAGAAGGGTCGAGGTAACCGTATCAGCAAAGCTTATTTATGCATATTCGTATGTTTGGTAACTAAAGCCATACATTTAGAAGCTGTGAGCGATTTAACAACTGAAGCCTTCATATCATGTCTGCGCAGGTTTGTTTCGCGTCGTGGCAAGCCCCATTCCATACATTGTGACAACGGAAAGAACTTTGTTGGCGCAAACAATGAGTTGGGTAGGGTTATACAGTCCAGCGTTCAGGCAGTGTCAGACTATGCAGCAAATGAGGCCATTAATTTTAAGTTTATACCTGCATACTCCCCACATTTTGGTGGGATATGGGAAGCTGGTGTAAAATCAGCAAAATTTCATCTTAAACGAGTTGTTGGCAATGCCTCACTCACATTTGAAGAATTAGCAACACTCTTTACCCAAATAGAGGCAATCCTAAACTCCAGACCCCTTTACCCCCTGTCATCAGATCCCATGGATACCGCTCCTTTGACCCCTGGGCACTTTCTAATTGGACGGCCGCTGATGTCAGTGCCTTCAGCGCCCGCCCCGACTTGTAGACCCAACAGATACCAGGTCATCGAGCAGCTGAGACGAGGCTTTTGGGAGAGGTGGCGGAAGGAGTACATGGCAGAGCTTCAGAACCGTGCGAAGTGGAGACACGACGCCTCAACCATTGCTGTCGGGGACCTCATAATATTGAAAGAAGATAACGTAATGCCTCTCCACTGGCGCATGGGTCGCGTCACCAAATTATACCCGGGAGGCGACGGCATCTCCAGGGTGGCGGATATCTACACGTCCACCGGCACGATCAAAAGGGCCATAAATAAGCTGTGTCCCTTGCCGGTACACCACGGTTGAATCCTTCAACGGCCCGGAGGATGAACGCGCCCTAAAACGCGTTTCGAGAACGCAGCCAATACAGCTGCCACGGCGCACGGAAGAATTCGTCTCGTTCATTCGGCAACAGCCTCCGCATCGCGCACACGCATAAAATAAAAACGATACAATTAATGTCGCGATTGCAAACCCAACTTTGTACTGTGCCGTTTCATTATTAATAAACCCAAAATTATTCTTTACAGTTGAGTATCATTTTACTTCCTCAACAGTAATATATTTTCAAAATAAAACTACTTACAATCTTATAAAACGAAAATAGAAACTTGAAGACAAAGCACACATCGTCTATGAAAATTTCGTCAATTTTTTTTGTTCTTGGTGAATTTTTTGAGAAGCACTGAACCGATCGCCACAAAATTTATATATGGGACCACCCCTGAATCATGACTTATCAAACAAAAAAAGAACCATCAAAATCCGTTTACAATTGACGGAGATATCGCGTAACAAACATACAAAAAAAAAAAAAAACATACAGACGAATTGAGAACCTCCTCCTTTTTGAAGTCGGTTAATTAAGCCCTTCCAATATCGATATAAATATACATACCTAACATCGTTTTAGCTTTATGTTCTTCTTCGTCATATAAACTTTAACTATGCCAAATATCATCTTACTCCACCCTTTGGCGCTATATTGGTGCCGATTCTCTTGTTCAAATTAAGACACTCCATAGACAATTTAGTCTCGATTAAAAACATGGCGACTAAAAATACGTCAATTTTCTTTAGGCGCTGTCTAATTTGACAGAACTAAACGAATACTCCGCCGCGTGAGACTCGTGATAGCTAGACGCACGCCCGCCGAACTAAATTATCGTATTTATACCGTCCACTAAATCGACGAGAATTAATTTCATCTAATTACTGCAGTAGCCACTATTCTACTTTATTTAATAGTGAGTAAACTAAGTGAGTGATTACTAGCCCCGTGATCGGGGTTTAAGTTCACCCCAACTATCGCCTGGTGAATCAGCCCCGCTGGCGGACAGCTCGTCGGCTGACCTTTTACCTGTCGGCTCGCTACGCATCGCGACGGAAGTTCGTCCAGAGCGCTGACTACCCCACTAACTAGGAGCGTAGCATTTGGTATTCCGCCAGGCGGTGTAACAGGAGAGTGTGATAGGCTCGAACCGATCCCATCTGTTTATAACCAGTTTTTTTTTTGTTTTCGAATACATTTATGAGTTTCAACCAGTTTTTAATTACGACGTAGTCATCTAACGTAACAGTGGCAGTCTTCTGTCCTTTTCTTAATATAATGGCAAGAGAAAGATGCACCCAACTTAAAAGTGTAATTTGTGAACAAGAGAATCGGCACCATTATGTCTTAAAACAGGTACAAAGTTTTCTTTCCAAATAATTAACACACAGATGGAAAAGCTATACCGGTTTCTCCCAGTTCTTAAGTTACTGCTTCGCTCCCGTGGATTATGATCCACGGCGTGATGTTATAAGCCTTTTCTATTCTTCTTGCCTCAGACTGTCTAGCATTAACATAACTATTGCTTTTCCAGAATTATTTAAATTGTTGCAAAAAAAAGTGCTAAGAATATTTTTTTCATACGAAAAACTAAAAAAAAATGCAAACCGACTAGTAGTTACAGCGAATCGCGGGTTTTATTAGAACTTTTACCTACATTATAATTATAAAACTAAATATTATCTATACAAGTTCCAAAATAGTAGGTACCTATAACTAGTATCTGTTAAGCTATAAATCACAAAACTTTACCTAAAGGAAAACAAAACAGAAGGTAAAGGATAATGCAAAAAATAAAAATAAAATACGCCGAACTAAAACATAATTGGCTGTGGGAAAACCCACTTTTGAAAATCAATATAATCTCAGCCTCACGTTTCGATTCAGCCCTAATTCGCGGTAACTGCAGTACAAATTATTGTATGTTTACATTATTGGTACAGGGGATTCCTTTGTCTTCCTCAATCTTAGTAATCTGTGTATTTGTGTAGCATACTGATGTTTAATTTTACGACTCTTTAGGGAAAAAGTTTTTTTTTAACCTCCTCTATGAAATTGGGAGTCGCAGGAGCGGTTCTAAACTTACGCTGAGCGCAGATTTGAGTCACGACTGTTTTAAGACAGCCTTGCCTCACATAGACAAGTCTGCCTTAAAACCAAAACAAAACTGTTTTGTCTACTACGACGACGCGGCGCACATCGTTCAATTCTTTTTCAGTATCATATCATAATGGACTTCATCGATAATGTTCTATTTTTACCGACTTCACAAAAAGGAGGAGGTACTATGTTCGGCTGTTTGTATGTGTTTTTTTTTTTTTGTATGTTTGTTCATCGATTACTCCGTCAATTGTCAACGGATTTTGATGGTTCTTTTTTGTTTGATAAGTCATGATTCAGGGGTGGTCCCATATAAATTTTGTGGCGATCGGTTCAGTGCTTCTCGAAAAATTCACCAAGAACAAAAAAAAATGACGAAATTTTCATAGACGATGTGTGCTTTGTCTTCAAGTTTCTATTTTCGTTTTATAAGATTGTTAGTAGTTTTATTTTGAAAATAAATTACTTTGAAAGATACTATACACAGTCAAACATTGGGAGTCGACACTAAAAATTAATAAATAAAAAACTTTTTTCAAAAAAAAAAATAACCGCCTTCAAAAACTAAAAACCCAATAATAACTAAAATTTCGGAAGTTGGTGGCTTCTCTTCTGCCATTCAATTTGTGTTACCACCGACTTCCGAAATTTTAGTTATTATGGGGTTTTTAGTTTTTGAAGGCGGTTATTTTTTTTTTGAAAAAAGTTTTTTATCTAATAAGCATTCTAGTTACACGTGCTTTTTCAAAACGACGCAGACGTAAATATTGGGTGCATCCCATATCAGGGTGTCCCACGGCTATGCCACATGGAGGGAAAGTATCTTTAATATTGTAGATGGAACATTTTACTGAAAGAAGACATTATTTGAATTTTAATAACATTTTAAACTGTACTCATAGATATTTAAATAAATACATAGTTGAAACGGGAACCGAACCTGTTACTCGAAAAAATTTATCAGCCTGTAGTTTTATCCTACTGATCGAAAGGCTTCATCACAAGGATTATTTTTTGCTAAATAACATAGTGTCAAAAATAAAAAGAAGACCATGAATTTTAACATTGTTAATACAGAATTAGTAAATTTTTCAAATGCTTAAAATAAGTCCCTTCTTCTTGAATACAAAGTGATGGCTTTTGATTATTTCGTTCCCTGACGATTTTTTGGTCTTGTTGTGGTGGATATTTATTTATTTAAATGATGCGTACTACTAAAGTGGGTACATTAATTAGTAATAAGTAGTAATGATTGTCAATTGTATGTCCTTACGGCAATGTGTAAGCTTTTTTAACTTTTCTGAACAAAATTCACAATTCACGGTCTTCCTTTTATTTGTGACAGTATGTTATTTAGCAAAAAATAATCCTTATGAAAAAACCTTTCGATCAGTCTAATAAAACTACAGGCTGTTTTTTTTTTCTTGGAACAATTTCGATTCCCGGCCATACCATTTAATTATTAAAAAAATATCTATGAATGCAGTTTAAATTGTTTATAAAACAAGACCCGGAACAAGTACCAGTAGGTCATATAAAATGTTTGTTTCAAATGCAAAATCATGCACCTGTTGGGTCAAGTCAGTAGTGATTTTTCCTTCCTTATTCTATTTGTATAATGTCGTGATGGCCTAGTGGTTAAGGCGCCCGCCTCTCATCCAAGAGGTTATGGGGTCGAATCCTGGCAAGTACCAATGTGACTTTTTCAATTCATATGTACTCTCTAATAAAGTTTATCTTGGACACCACAGACATCGGTGAATGAAAACATCGTGAGCAAACCTGGACTTGTAGTAAATACAAGTCCGAAATCGCCAATCCGCCTTGAGCAAGCGTGGTGATTAATGTTCGTGCCTTCTCTGTATGAGAAGAGGCCTTTGCCCTGCAGTGGGACAGTAGTAGGCTGGTATTATTATTATTCTATTTGTACTAACGTGATTTCATGTCATGAGGTGGCGGATTTGAAACTAGGCCAGTACCTACCAATAGATTTTCAATTCATAAGTATGTTACTACTAACGTCCCGTGCCTCGGAAAGCACGTAAATGCCGTTTGTCCCGGTTGTTATACGTAGAACTTTGAGAGTCGTTACGGGTACTTAGAAGCCAGAAAATCTAGCCAGTTTTACCAAGAGGTATCACGACGTCCAGTAACTGGGTGTGGAGGTCTGATAGGTAGTGCTTCACGTAAAACACTGCTATCTAGCTAAATACGGTTTGCCTGGAAGCTGACCCCAACAAAGGTGGGAGAAGGCTACAGAGATGATGATTAAGTTAAAAACCCCTGCCACTAAATTTAGTACGATCGCGCAATCAGAAAAACCCTAAACAATTCCGAAAAAACTTCAAATAGTTAGTTTTTAGGGTTCCGTACCTCAAAAGGTAAAAACGGAACCCTTATAGGATCACTTTGTTGTCCGTCTGTCCGTCCGTCCGTCTGTCAAGACCCTTTATCTCAGAAACGCGTCGAGATATCAAGCTGAAATTAATATCACATACTCAGGTCTGCTATCTCGACGCAAATCGCAAGACGCTAAATCAACGCAAAAAAAAGATACGGCGGTTTATATTGCATATTTAGAAATTTGCAAGAGAATCAAAACCTATAGGGTACTTCCCATTGACCTAGAATCATGAAATTTGGCAAGAAGCAAGGTCATGTAGCACAAGTAAAGGGAAAACTCCGAAAACCGTAAATTTGTAGTTTGTTCACATCAGGCGTCCGTCTGTTCGTCCGTCTGTCAAGAACGTTTTTCTCAGGAACGCGTCGAGATATCAAGCTGAAATTAATACCACATACTCAGGTCTGCTATCTCTTAAAGCAGTAAAAAACTCAAGTTTCTAAATCAACGCAATAAAAAGATACGGCGGTTTATATTGCATATTTAGACATTTTCAAGGGAACCCAAACTCAAAACCTACAGGGTACTTCCCATTGATCAAGAATCATGAAATTTGGCAAGAAGCAAGGTCATGTAGCACAAGTATAGGGAAAACTCCGAAAACCGTACATTTGTAGTTTGTTCACATCAGGCGGCCGTCTGTTCGTCCGTCTGTCAAGAACGTTTTTCTCAGGAACGCGTCGAGATATCAAGCTGAAATTAATATCACATACTCAAGTCTGCTATTTTTTAAAGCAGTGAAAAACTCAAGTTTCTAAATCAACGCAATAAAAAGATACGGCGGTTTATATTGCATATTTAGACATTTTCAAGGGAATCAAAACTCAAAACCTATAGGGTGTTTCTAATTGACCTAGAATCATGAAATTTGGCAAGAAGCAAGGTCATGTAGCACAAGTAAAGGGAAAACTCCGAAAACCGTAAATTTGTAGTTTGTTTACATCAGGCGTCCGTCTGTTCGTCCGTCTGTCAAGAACGTTTTTCTCAGGAACGCGTCGAGATATCAAGCTGAAATTAATATCACATACTTAGGTCTGCTATCTCTTAAAGCAGTGAAAAACTCAAGTTTCTAAATCAACGCAATAAAAAGATAGGGCGGTTTATATTGCATTTAGATGTTTGCGAGGGATTCAAAACCTATAGGGTACTTTCCATTAACGGAACCCTCGTTGCGCGAGTCCAACTCGCACTTGACCGGTTTTTTTAAGCCCCATATTGACAGACAGTTCAGCATGCCGATATTAAACGGATATTGCATGCGGTCACTGCGTTCGAATCAGCCTGTAGACCACAAACGTGACTTATTGCGCTGGATCACTCCGTGGCTGACTGGGCAAGACGTGCCTATTTGTGGTTACAGGTAAACACAGCGATGGACGGTGTTTATGAATAATTATGAAATCTATACTTCTATACTAATATTATAAAGAGGTAAAATTTGTAAGTTTGTAAGTTTGTATGTTTGGGGTAATCTCTGGAACTAATGAACCAATTCCAAAAATTTTTTCACTGGCAGAAAGCTACATTATTCCTGAGTGCTATAGGCTATAAATTATTTTTATAACATGTATATTAACCGAGCTGTCGCAACTTTTGTCTAGCAAGTCGGAAAAAATTACCTCATAAAACAGAATTATTTGCGTGCGCTGCCTAAACAGTTGCTTAAAATTAAAAACAATGTATGGCAACTTTGTTTGTCTTAATTATTTCTACAAAAAAGTCCGCGATACCATATCTCTATCTTTTATATTTTATCTTTTATACTTCTTTTATTGCATTAAAAAAATGATTTTTCGGCATACTTACGTTTGGTTGATTATTTGAGCAACAAAATATTAATTCTTATGACAATAAATTATTTCAGTATCACAAGGACATCATACAGATAAGATTTGCCATTTACAGTATGTCAATCTATACTAATATTATAAAGAGGTAAAATTTGTAAGTTTGTAAGTTTGTAAGTTTGTAAGTTTGTATGTTTGGGGTAATCTCTGGAACTAATGAACCAATTCCAAAAATTTTTTCACTGGCAGAAAGCTACATTATTCCTGAGTGCTATAGGCTATAAATTATTTTTATAACATGTATATTAACCGAGCTGTCGCAACTTTTGTCTAGCAAGTCGGAAAAAATTACCTCATAAAACAGAATTATTTGCGTGCGCTGCCTAAACAGTTGCTTAAAATTAAAAACAATGTATGGCAACTTTGTTTGTCTTAATTATTTCTACAAAAAAGTCCGCGATACCATATCTCTATCTTTTATATTTTATCTTTTATACTTCTTTTATTGCATTAAAAAAATGATTTTTCGGCATACTTACGTTTGGTTGATTATTTGAGCAACAAAATATTAATTCTTATGACAATAAATTATTTCAGTATCACAAGGACATCATACAGATAAGATTTGCCATTTACAGTATGTCAATTGGTCATATAGTTTCGGAGAAAATATAAAATTACTAAAATGCAAAATGCCCCTAGCGTAATTTTCATTGTGCGGATTGTGCGGAAGTCATTTATAATTTCAAAAAATATCTTCGGAGATATTCAGAGTTTTAATATTACTCCGCAGCAAGCAATATAAATGATAGTATGTAATAGAAACTGCTTATTAGCGAAAAAAGGCCGCCTATTGTACTCTTGCATATTTGTTTGTATTGTCCTTTACTGTTTTTGTCCTATTGGTGTACAATAAAGAATATTGGCCGATGGCTTTCAAAGATATTCGTAGCTTATACATCAGAATAACACATCTGGGTCGTCATAAAGGCGCGTGTAAGAGGTTACGGGCTCGAATCCGGGCAAGTACCAATGTGACTTTTTCAATTCATATGTACTTTCTATAGTTTATCTTGGACATCACTGACATCCCGTGCCTCGGAAAGCATGTTAAGCCCCGGTTGTCATTCGTAGAACTTTTACGTTACGGGTATTCAGAAGCCAGAAAGTATGACCAGTCGAACCAAAGGGTATCGTCGCCCAGTTACTGAGTTGTGGAGGTCTGATAGGCAGACGCTTCACGTAAAACACTGGTATCCAGCTGAATCCGGTTCGGCTGTAAGCCGACCCCAACATAGTTGGGAAAAGGCTAGGGAGATGATGATGATTAAATCAGAATAACACAATAATATTATCCTATAGTAACCAAAAGCCGATCAGTAACCAAAAGTCTAACAAAACGCGGGTAGGCGCCCAACCCGGCCTTGACTCCGGCCCGGCTACTGAGGGCGTCCTAGAAGGTTATAGCCATTCGGATGGTGCATGGATACAGCAAGATCTCCTGCCTGCCTGATTCTGATACCGGTGTGGGTACCACGCACAGTGGCGCGTGGAAGTGCAACGCTGGGGCGAAACTCACAGTACACACTCGGCACACAGAGCTCCGGCGGGATCTCATGGAGACTGCGACTGTCGCAACTCAGTGCTGGTCATCGCTCTTTGAGGAGTGGCTGGAATGACGCCTCGACACTCACACGTATCGCCCGACACAGGTCCTCACCGCACACGGTCATTTCGGGAGGTTCCTATTTCGGATTCGGGCGGAAGTGACGCCTGCGTGACACGGTGTAGCATACGGTGGAGGTAGGCCCCGCTTGGGCGAACCACCACCGTGTCGCAGAGGCGATCGGCGCTGGTTCAGGCCATGCTTCGGGGCGAGACTGAATAGGAAGCCGTCGCCTCCTGCGAAGCAGACACGCTGATGACGAAAGCGGCGGGGCGCGTGGGGCAGCGGCAAGCTTCACGCCCCGGACCTCTGTCCGGGGCGTGAAGCTCTACCTAGGTCTCTACCTAGGCTTAGTTGTCGAGAGTCGCAAGATGATGGCCACTGGAGGCGTGGGCCTGCGGAAGGCGAGCGGTAGGTAGCTCGCCGCCTGACTAGGACCAGACCCGTGTCGACGTCGTGTCGATGCTTCTAATAGTTACCGCGGCCCCGGAATATATAAGGGTAACCGAAGGGACATTATTGGATTTTAGTCAGTAAAAGTCTGACCCTCCTTCCCTCTTCAGGGGCGGGAGAAGTCATTTGATGATTTCCTATCCATCAAAAATAAAAACGCTATTGGATATGTTTTGGATGCTTTTACCATGGTCAATGTAGCTCTTTCACGCTTATACAACCCCAATACCTAATCTTTTTGTGTACGCTCAAGATAGTTCCACAGTCAATTCGTACTTATATTATAAATGCGAAAGTAACTCTGCCAGTCTGTCTGTCTGTCTGTCTCTTCTTCACGCCTAAACTAGGTACTAAACCAATTTTGAATGAAATTTGGTACAGACATAGTCTGGGACCCGAGAAAGGACATAGGATAGTTTTCATCCCGGAAATCCCCCGGAAACGGGAACTATTATTCCACGCGGACGAAGTCGCGGGCAAAAGCTAGTGTTTAATAAAATTTAGAACTAATGTAGGTGTTGACCACAAAAAGACAGATATAGAATGAGATATGAATTAAAATATAAGTATTTTTTACCAAGATAATAATTGTTTTTCTTCTTATATCCGGTAAGTACGTATCTTAGCTTTGTTTTTTTTAGAACCTTCTACGAATTATAAACAAGAATCAACTTTATGGAAGTAGTGAGGTCGATTTATATAATACAGATATACGTTATGAGTTCCAAATCAATCCACGTCCATTAATTTTACATACATAATCTAAAATCAACAGGATCACCATAATCGCAATTAAAAGACGTTTACAACTGGATCCGAGCCACGCCATGACCATTGCCTAATCGTCACTTAGATATATAAGTATGTGTTGATATCTGTCATTCATTTTGCTTACCTCTATTAAATACATAATCTGGAAAAAAATATCATCATCATAGACATGGTAATAGTTCATTTCGTGGGAGGCTTTCTGCGTTGCCCCTTCTAGTTCGTAAGCGCAACTCGAGAAATCTTTCGCCTCATTGGCTATCAGTTCTACTAACCGTGATACTATTTCAACCTAATTAATTGCATAAGCATCGACATTTCAATATCTCACAGATTAATATCACGGGGTCTCCCGATTTACATCATTTTGCTAAAATTCTGGCATTGAGCTAGTCAACAATAACATCATACATTTAGGATCAAAGTGCAGCAGCGCTCTTCTTGCTATCGATATGTCAATATCTTCTGAAGATGCGATGTGAAGGCGAAAAACATGTGTCAGGGTAATAGCACAGATTACTAAATAGTTACTTTGTGTAATAGTCTTAGTTTGCATTGCATTGCATTTAATTTACTTTATGAGCTGAAGTGGCAGTGGGCTGGGCAGTGGCTGGCTCGATGAACCGATGGCCAGTGGGGGAAAAAGGTTCTTAAATGGCAACCCAATATTGATAAGCGTATCATTAAAAGGCTCACCGCCAAATGCACTGATGACCTTGTTAAGGTGGCAGGTAACCGTTATCTTGTGCGTTTTGCATATTTTTGCGAGTGGGAGGGGGGGGGGGGGGTGTTGCATATTACATCCAAGGGGATCTGGTACACTTGCGCGAAAGACATTTGCGCGAAAGACACTTGCGCGCGGACGTTTGGGCGAATGGACACATGCGCGAATGGACGTTTGCGCCCATAGACATTTCCGCGAATGGACACTTGCGCGACTAGACGTTTCCGCGCCAAACCACTTGCGCGAAGCCCTTTGCGCGACGGACACTTGCGCGCCAGACAGTTTCGCGAGAGACGTTTGCGCCCAAACACTTCCGCGACTAGACACTTGCGCGAACTTTTTTCCAAAGGACATTGGGCAAATTTAAAAATATTATTAAGGGGTACCAATATTTTTTTATTTACTTAGTTTTTATTATATGGCGTCCACATACCTACCGAGGGTGGTAAGTCGTTTTCAAAAGCAAGATGGCGGCCATGATATTTTTCACAAAATACGTCATGGGTGTCAATTTCAAGGTTTTTTAGGGTGCTAAGGTCGAAAATGAGGTCGATTTGAGAATCCAAGATGGCGGCCGTGACCTTTCTGACAATATGCATCATGGGTGTCGTTTTCATGGTTTTTTGGGGTGCTAAGGTCGAAAATGAGGTCGATTTGAGAATCCAAGATGGCGGCCGTGACCTTTTTCACAATATGCGTCATGGGTGTCGTTTTCATGGTTTTTTGGGGTGCTAAGGTCGAAAATCAGGTCGATTTGAGAATCCAAGATGGCGGCCGTGACCTTTTTCACAATATGCGTCATGGGTGTCGTTTTCATGGTTTCTTGGGGTGCTATGGTCGAAAATGAGGTCGATTTGAGAATCCAAGATGGCGGCCGTGACCTTTCTCACAATATGCGTCATGGGTGTCGTTTTCATGGTTTTTTGGGGTGCTAAGGTCGAAAATGAGGTCGATTTGAGAATCCAAGATGGCGGCCGTGACCTTTCTCACAATATGCGTCATGGGTGTCGTTTTCATGGTTTTTTGGGGTGCTAAGGTCGAAAATGAGGTCGATTTGAGAATCCAAGATGGCGGCCGTGACCTTTCTCACAATATGCATCATGGGTGTCGTTTTTGACGCATATTGTGAGAAAGGTCACGGCCGCCATCTTGGATTCTCAAATCGACCTCATTTTCGACCTTAGCACCCCAAAAAACCATAAAAACGACACCCATGACGCACATTGTGTAAAAGGTCACGACCGCCATCTTGGATTCTCAAATCGACCTCATTTTCGACCTTAGCACCCCAAACAACCATTAAAACGACACCCATGATGCATATTGTGAGAAAGGTCACGGCCGCCATCTTGGATTCTCAAATTGACCTCATTATTGACCTTAGCACCCCAAAAAAACATGAAAACGACACCCATGACGCGTATTGTGTAAAAGGTCACGGCCGCCATCTCGGATTCTCAAATCGACCTCATTTTCGACCTTAGCACCCCAAAAAACCATGAAAACGACACCCATGATGCATATTGTGAAAAAGGTCAAGGCCGCCATCTTGGATTCTGAAATTGACCTCATTATTGACCTTAGCACCCCAAAAAACCATGAAAACGACACCCATGACGCATATTGTGTAAAAGGTCACGACCGCCATCTTGGATTCTCAAATCGACCTCATTTTCGACCTTAGCACCCCAAAAAACCATGAAAACGACACCCATGACGCATATTGTGTAAAAGGTCACGACCGCCATCTTGGATTCTCAAATCGACCTCATTTTCGACCTTAGCACCCCAAAAAACCATGAAAACGACACCCATGACGCATATTGTGTAAAAGGTCACGACCGCCATCTTGGATTCTCAAATCGACCTCATTTTCGACCTTAGCACCCCAAAAAACCATGAAAACGACACCCATGATGCATATTGTGTAAAAGGTCACGACCGCCATCTTGGATTCTCAAATGGACCTCATTTTCGACCTTAGCACCCTAAAAAACCTTGAAATTGACACCCATGACGTATTTCGTGAAAAATATCATGGCCGCCATCTTGCTTTTGAAAACGACTTACCACCAACGATAGGTATGTGGACGCCATATAATAAAAACTAAGTAAATAAAAAAATATTGGTACCCCTTAATATTTTTAAATTTGCCCAATGTCCTTTGGAAAAAAGTTCGCGCAAGTGTCTAGTCGCGGAAGTGTTTGGGCGCAAACGTCTCTCGCGAAACTGTCTGGCGCGCAAGTGTCCGTCGCGCAAAGGGCATCGCGCAAGTGGTTTGGCGCGGAAACGTCTAGTCGCGCAAGTGTCCATTCGCGGAAATGTCTATGGGCGCAAACGTCCATTCGCGCATGTGTCCATTCGCCCAAACGGCCGCGCGCAAGTGTCTTTCGCGCAAATGTCTTTCGCGCATGTGTCCTGATACCCATCCAAGGCTTAGTTTATATTTATAACAATTCTTTGTTTTGGTTTTCGTAAAATAACAGATTTTATAACTTATCGTATTCGTCCACCAATTTCAAACTTTATGATCTTAAACCAAAGGGACAAATTTATTTACTATATGCAATTTAGTTAAACATTATAAATGAAAATTTCCTACCAATTGTTTACTATTTAATGTTATTGTTGTTCTAATATCCTTCATGTGCTTAAATTTAGTGCCCATGAAAATTTACGGTAACGATAACACACAAATCCTAAATATATTTTACGACTACACCAAAGGTTTACCTGACCAATAAAGTTTATTTACTCTATATAACAGGGCTGTAACTCTTGTACGAAACGATGATCCAAAGATAGGATATTTGTACGAAATTTCAAAGGCCTTTGATGGGAAATATCATTTTGATATAATAGTTTCGATCTTGGCTAACGATGCAGTATGGATATTTTAGCCTTCTGAAATATCCTTTGAATCTTCAATCATATATAATCTACAGCTGTAAGAATAATGCAGATTTCTACTTTTTATTCAACAATATTGTTTTTGCTGAATTTAAGCATACGATTGGGCGGGAGTTTCCCAGCTGCTTACCTAAAAAAAAAAACTACAAAGTCTCGTTTAATTGTCTTCTATTCACTCGGATTTCTATACAATAAAATTGTAATGGGCATGTGAAGACCATTTAGTTAAATGACTAAAGTGGTATTTTGATTTGTCTGTAATCACTTAATGTCAGACTTCAGTTATCAATCACTATTCATTGATCTTCGTAGATATTTGTAAAAAATAATACATAGTACACATAGTAACCTCAAAACCATACATTTTCAATTAATTAAATTTCAAATCTGTAGTTTCTAATAATAACCTTAAATTCTTATTAGTAAAGTTAACTAATTAGCTAATAAGCTGTTAATAATCTTAGTGATTGGTTATAACATATTTTAGATGCGTGTACGAAGCTACGGGCCATAATAATAAAGGAGAGACAAAAGAGAATGTTAGTTTGATTTCCCTTTATTTAGCCTCCCGCCGGCAGATTAAAAGTTCATATCTTCTGACACATTTTGCTATCTTTGTTTTTTTTTGTTTAGTGGAGCTCTCGGCGCCCGATTTTCACTCATTATTATCATTTCTTTTACCTTTTTGGGACTTCACATTTACAATGTAACAATCACACGTTACAAAAAATTGGCTAATAAATCACTGCAATTTTCTTGTTGGACGAGATAAAATCCACAATCAAATTTTAACCAATTCCATCAAGTTTCATTAGCTTAATTATGCGTGTACGCTAAGAGACATTAATTACTTTTGGGCCTACAGGGTAGCGATGTGACAAGCACACATTAAAATTCAGAACAAACGACAAAGTTTTTGAATTTTAAAATTGTACCATTTAATTATTATTTTGGTCTGGAGGGCTAGCGTGAGTGAAGTGACGTTAAAGTTGAATTTAATTACAAAGGTGTTGAGCATTGAACAACACCACGCTTGCTCAATGTGGTTTAGCGATTTTACTTATTATCTATGCCAGTTCTTAACGATTTTAGCCTTCATCGACATTAGTGATTTTGAAGTGGTTTTTTTTTCAAGCTATTCTTATACATATAACATTTTTCCCCGTAAGGGCTCTAATTTCCAAAAATCCTTTCAAAGTGGATATTTAATCTTCAAAACGAACACAGTTTTATGTTTCTAGGACCAGTGATTTAGGCTGTGCGTGTATCACTTAGTCAGTTAGTCAGTTTACCATTTTATATACTTGTATAGACGAATTCCTCTTTTAGTAGTGCCTCTCCGCTACTGGAAGTTGACCGTTAAGTTTTGCAACTCTTCACTGACAGCTTTCTTCACAAACCAACCTACTGATTTTCTTCAATTTTGCTCATCGTGTTCAGTTGTGGCCAGTTGAAGTTTATTTACTGCATTTTCAGCATCTGCACATATATGGGCAGGCGCGAGAGCGTGGCTAGGTCTTGCATCCAAGGATTTCCTCAAAGTAAGGTCTGATTCTATAAATTAGGACTGTTGCTAAAACATTTTTGACATTAACCAGGCCGCACACTGGCGCAAGATACAACACGCATCAAACATTTACCTCGCCACAATTGTTGCGCCGCAACTGTTTTCTACAAATGTATTGTGTATTCCCGCAACAAATGTGTCCTTAGTGTGCGGGCCCGCGAACCGATATACGGAGGCGATAATTGTGTCGCAATTATGGAGCCACATTTACCAAAATGCAAATGTTTGCCCGAAATGCAGCCTGCTTTATAGTTATGTGTGAAACTTATATTTCCAATTTAAAAATCAATCAAGTTTTTACAAGTTTTTCTACGTAGACTCGTGCTGGGCCTATTTTGTTAAGTAAAAAGTAATTGATGCCTTTTCGAATTCGCCGTACCGTAACAAATCGGACACATCTGTAAAAATGTGTTTTTAATTTTTTGCGATACGCGTCGAATTTTCTGGCGCGCGAGTGCAAAGAAAATAAAACTTTATCTTTTGCTTTTTATTTTGTTTATGGTCACATTTTAAAAGCTTGCTTCGTTTTTTATAGAATATTATTATGTAAGATTAATGTTTCACGAGTCAGATGGAGAAATATGAACTTGTGATTGGATTTAGTTCAATGGCATTTAAGAATAGTTAAAATTTGTATCGTTGAAGTGTCATGTTTTATCGCCTATAGTTTTCCTTGATAAATGGGTTATTCAACAGAAACAATTTCAATCAATCACTTCTGGAAATTAGTGCGTTTTAACAAACAAACTCGTTTTAAGAAATAATATTTATGATAGGTTTACGTATAAATAGGTTTACGTATATATATACATATATATAGTATAGCGTGATGTTATATGGCCTGCTAAACTACCCATATATCAAGCCGTCATACATATACAAAATGAAAACTCAAAGCAGCTGGTATTCCAGAAGATTAGTATAAGAAGATATTCAAGAATATGATGTACGGTTTTATGAATTTAAGTAAGTAAGTAAATTATATTTCAATTCTTCTATTGGGAAAAGTACTCCCTCATTACCTGAATTATTTTTTATTTCAAATACAAAAAGTTTAAAAAGTAAGTTTCTTCTTTCATCACCTTTTCAAAGAAAATTCTCTCCGTCTCCCTAATTTTTTTCTTCCATCCTAATCAGACCTTGTAATTCAGCCATCTCAACTAGAAATTGAACTGCCCCATTCAAAGTAACATTGAATTAAATTCTACGTGGTACGGAATCGGAATGGAACTAATCTTGAACTGTAATATAACGGCGAAGTCCCGACTCTAACTTCGCACGTTTTGTGTAACAAATGATTGAGGTGGTTTCAATTATTATGAGATTCAGGGTACCTTTTTTAATAATACTAGCCTGATACTGATGAGCCCTGTCGGCAAAGAGTCTTGTTGGCGTAAAGTCCCGTCGGAGTAAAGTCTTGTCGGCGTAAAG
Source organism: Athetis lepigone (assembly GCA_033675125.1). Taxonomy (NCBI): domain Eukaryota; kingdom Metazoa; phylum Arthropoda; class Insecta; order Lepidoptera; family Noctuidae; genus Athetis; species Athetis lepigone. The sequence continues at coordinate 13,269,168 of CM066224.1, forward strand.
TCCCGTCGGAGTAAAGTCTTGTCAGCGTAAAGTCCCGTCGGAGTAAAGTCTTGTCAGCGTAAAGTCCCGTCGGAGTAAAGTCTTGTCGGCGTAAAGTCACGTCGGAGTAAAGACTTGGCGGCGTAAAGTCCCGTCGGAGTAAAGTCTTGTCGACGTAAAGTCCCGTCGGAGTAAAGTCTTGTCGGCGTAAAGTCCCGTCGGAGTAAAGTCTTGTGGGCGTATAGTTCCGTCGGAGTATAGTCTTGTCGGCGTAAAGTCCCGTCGGAGTAAAGTCTTGTCGGCGTAAAGTCCCGTCGGAGTAAAGTCTTGTCGGCGTAAAGTCCCGTCGGAGTAAAGTCTTGTCGGCGTAAAGTCCCGTCGGAGTGTAAAGTCTTGTCGGCGTAAAGTCCCGTCGGAGTAAAGTCTTGTCGGCGTAAAGACCCGTCGGAGTAAAGTCTTGTCGGCGTAAAGTCCCGTCGGAGTAAAGTCTTGTCGGCGTAAAGTCCCGTCGGAGTAAAGTCTTGTCGGCGTAAAGTCCCGTCGGAGTAAATTCTTGTTGGCGTAGTCTGTTGGCGTAGTGGCCGTAGGCGTAAAGTCTGACACTCATCATCTCAGAAAGTACCTGCCTTTGAGGTTGTGCTCCAACACAGGTATTTTCCGAGATTTCCAACATAATAATTATTTTACAGATAATCTTTGTAGCCTCTTTTGAGATTGGATCGTGACTACGTATATTATTGACTAACAGAATTAACATCAGAACAAGCTTCTTGTAACACAATTATTTTGAGTCAAACAGGGGCACAATTGTATCATTGCGTCTTTAAAGCTGAAACTAAGTCACGTTTGAGCGCTAATTCGCTTAATTTTGAATGCTTGAATTTGCTGTCGGATGTTTGTTAGCAAAAACTAATTATTGTGCTATTGTTGAGGTTTCTTATTTAGGAATTAAAATTGGAACTTTAACATGATGGACGGACGATCCTCTCTTTTCTGTGAGGTATTAGGAACTTTACACCTTGTTCCTCATTTGCTAACTTAATAAACTAGTGACACCATGAAAGTCTGCACAGACTAGTCTTTGTTATTAATTATGGCAATGTGACCAAAATACTCTGGAACTCTACGAAGGCCGAGGGTAAGGAGCTTTAGTCTCACGAAAAAATGTTAATTTTAATAATTGACAGTGAAATTGATTTACTTCATGATTTGATCCATATGACTTTTACCTGGTATAAATGGCTGCTTTAACACTTGACTTATTTTTTTCAATATTGAACAAGATTTTACTCTGGACTCCTTTTAGTTTTCTGAGTCTTGCGTAATTAAAAAATCTTCAAACATTCGACTCTAATACTGACTTTTTTGCACCTAATCACTGCTAAACTAGATCCTGTCTCTTTGATTTATTTGCTTTCTCTTTCCAAGTCTGCATATTTGTCTATCATTTCATCTTCAAAAACTACTAAACATTATATCGTATGTCTAATCATTCATCTATCATTAAAAATATACCTATTGTTTTGATTACAGTTACAGAAATACAAATAATTGAAAACAGATTACCGCAAAATATAAATTTTCGCACAAACATTAATTAGTGAAAGCAGGTGTGCAAATCATTAGTAATGAAATTTAAATTAACTGACAAGTATTCGATTTCAATTTGAAATACAATTATAGGGTTTATGCAAAAGTGACAATATAATTTCGTTGCGTGTCGTGCCTACTTTAATCTTTGTTTAAATTGCTTTTTAGGAAGTACATGTACAATGTTTTCTATAATTACGTTCACATATTATTGGCAAAATTGTGGTGTTTTTTCCACAAAAGCCATGAATTAAGAGTTGAAGTTGAAGTTCTTTAGTTACACGAGTGTTTCTGTGTCTCAAGATAGTGAGTGTAGTGCGTTCTGGAAACACAGCAATGTAAAATGTTCCAGTTGAAGTCGGTAAGTACGAACGATCGAGCCTTAGACGTCGCTTCGTTGAAAGGACTCTAATGAGCTCGGGTTCTGTCTTGAGTTTGAGCTGTGAATGTTACGCGGAGAACATTTAACGAGCTCCGGGTCTATCTCCATTTTGAGGAGGGGACATGACAGCGTCACCCCTGCCTAATAGACGTTTCCGTGGTTCCTCGCAAAAGTGCAAGTCTGAACAGGTTCTGTCCAGTCCGACAGTAAACCCTCTAATGTTACAAATTTCGTATATAGTGAGTTACTTCAATCAATCAATATTCCGTGTACACAACACGGACACACTCAACAGATAGTTATGAATAACATTAAAAACCAAAAGGAATTTCATTAGGTATGTTACCTACTCAATCCGAACTCTTTCCCTCAAATAGTAGTTATACACATAATAATATATAATAGATAATAACAGAATGTCAGTCAGTGGGTACAACAGATTAGAAGAAAGGATAAAATTGCAGTAATTTAACTCACAGGCTTGGAAAATCATTAAGTACCACCAAGTCCTATTTATGACTTAGCTATCATAGCTTTAATCAGCTACTATGCTTTTAGCTTGCTTATCACATAAGGCAGCAGAGAAGAGACAGTTATTAAGGTCTGTTTGGCAGTCCATTATTGTAGTGAGTGTGGTGTTTAACCCCTCAGGGCCTAAAAATCTAAATTTAATATACCTACTTAAGAAGATTATCTAGATAGATCTATGACTGGCATCTTCAGGTTTAAATGATTTTTTACTAATATGTGAAAGACAGTCGGAGCCTGGTAAACTTGTAAACTACCATAATTATAATTATGTACATTTACCTTATTGTTTAAAGTAAAATTGACTAATATTTATTTACATTTTTAGTTACAATTGTCAGATCAGTAGATCAGCATTTAATTAGGAAATATGTCCCACCAGCTCTTAGTGCTAGCTCCAGTTGAGAGGCTTGGCAGCCTATAATTCGTCCCGCAGAGGGTCTCAAGCCTGGTTTCACACTTCTACTTATTTAGAGGTGAGACGGGGTCAGAGTGAGGTGGTAATAGTTGACCAAGATAAATGAAGGTTTAATTCTGTTAGGAGTCAGATTAAGAAGTCCAATAAGAATTTTTCAAAGTAAATAAACAACATAAAGATCTTGGATCAAGTAACACAGAGCTATAGAAAAGAATTTCAGGTTGTACTATGGTTACCAACCAGAAAACTGATGACTATACTTATATTATTTAAGTGTACACACCTACTACCTACATAATTATATAAAACCAACACCCAGACACACAACAGGCAAACATGCTTATCACACTGTGTTTGTCCTGGGTGGGTACCAATCCCATGACCACCGGCTTAGCAGTTGGGTGACTAACCACTGTATCAAAAAGTCCATTAAAACTTGGTTAGTTAATATAATAGTTAAAAGTAGTAGACTTTCTTCAGGCCAAGGACTGGTTAGAGAAGGTCAGACCGCACCAGGCCTATTTTAATCTGAGACGATTTTTGATATTAAACTCAGAGACTAGTTTTAAGGGTGGTGGACCAGGGAGTCCCTCAGTTGCCCTTTGACCGGTGCTCGGGCACCCCGCACTTTTGCAGAGGTAATCCAGATGTCTGAGACCCTGAGGAACAATGGTTCATGTAGCGAGACGATGACCATGTTCAAATCTTTGCCAAAATGACTTCTCAAGACAGATCCAAACCTATGGTTCAGGTTGCGGAAACACTGACCAGGTTGAAATTTTTGGCAATTCAATGTCTGAAGGAAGGGGTCTTCCTTTCAGAACAGATCCAAACCTATGGTTCAGGTTGTTGCGATAATGCTGACCAGGTTGGAATCTTTGGGTTGGTAGGTTAATTACCAAAAATCCCAGCTTATACAGAAGTTAGAATACTTGCTGGGAAACCCAAAACTGGACAATGACCTTTTCATTGCAGAAACTTCTATAGGTACAAAGACTCTCATAAGCATGTTGAGACACAACAACTGCTCATTGAGAGCCAGGCAGGCCCTTGCGGCTACCTTAATGACCGGGCACATCTCTCTCAGAAGATTGTTTCGGGGGAGGTCTGAAAATATAAACACTGCCCTAGTGTATAAGAGGACTTGCGGTGGTGGTTGGATGCGCTAGTCGGCAGTCCAACCCCCCCCTGAACAACAGGAAAATAACATAATTGTTCCTGATCACAGACACAGCAGATGCAGGCTGGGCCAAGACCTGAACAGCCAATATCTTTCAGGCAAATGGGCATCAAACCCAAAGGCTAGCGGTGGTGGTTGGATGCACTAGTCGGCAGTCCAACCCCCCCTAAGCAACAGGGAAGTAACATATGTTCCTGACCACAGACTCAGCAGATGCTGGCTGGGGCAAAACCTGAACAGTCAATATCTTTCAGGAAAGTGGGCATCAAACCCAAAGTCTTGGCAGAGCAAGTCAAGGGTAAGTTATGTTGTATTTACAATAATCAGGTCCGAGAGGTCCCTACTATGGATGTCCACTAGTTCAGACGGACAACAGGGTGTTAGTGGAGTACATCCGAATTGAAAATGGAAATTGCTTACTCAAGCGTCTGGGATAGGCAAGCAGTTTAAAAGTAACCATGACAGAGTTCCATTTGCCAAGGAACCTCAATGGCAGTGCTGAGTGCCTGTCAAGGAGAAAAGCAGTATCAAAGTGGTCCTTATCCATTAACTAGCCGCGGAGGCAATGTTCAGACAGTGGGGCTCCCCATAAGTGGATCTCTTCGCCTTTAGATGCGACTGCTATCCTCCCAAGGTATGTAACTCCATATTATGTAATAATACCACGGTGGACCCAGTATTTCTGGTTTCTGGATGGCCAAGAACCTCCTCCTGCTAGTAGAGAACCTGAGAAAGGTTATGTTGGCTTAAGCTGAAGCTGGAGGGGAGGGGGGGGAGAGCCAGGTGAATTAATGAAAAGAAGATGGCACCCTCGATTTTGAACACCTATAGTTTCAAATTAAAACTAGGTTGCACTGCTGATATCTACATTGTATAAACAAACAGTAAGAGCCCAGCCCAAGGGTACAGATTTTACTAGACCTTTTGGCTAGTTACAAAAATAAATTGCATATAATGATTCTATTACATAAATCAGCTAGTCCAACATACTCTGTAGCAACATGCAAACTTGTCAAAGCCTCATCCTCATTCTAAGCCACACCCAGCAAAACTTCCGGTATGGGATGTGAATATTTTGTTTGAGTAGCTGAAGTTATCTAATTCTTTATATTATTATAATAATAATAATACCAGCCTATAAACTGTCCTACTGCTGGGCAAAGGCCTCTTATCATACAGAGAAGGCACGAGCATTGATCACCACACTTGCTCAAGCTTGCTCTTTATATTATTATTATTTTTTTTTTATTTAAGCAGACAGACAACTGCTTTAAGATTTTTCTTAGCTTATGGTTGTAGATTACACAACCTTACCTTTTGGAAACTCAATGTGCGCAAAGTTTGCAAAGACCGAAGAGACTGACCATTCTGGCCCAGATTTGGGTTAAAATCTGCCACAGGTTCGCATAAACAGTTTGGCTGGCTCCTTTTACAGCATTAAGATCGCAAAGAGTCGATTCAATATTCAGTTCAATATTCGTGGTCAGTTGCTACCAGGATAGTTAGATGAGGTCACTTTTTATATCCATCGGGAGAGTAATGTGATATGCATCCAAAACGAAAATTTCAGGTTGGGTATGAACATGTTGAAATTAATACATCTCTCTCCAGATAGTATAAGGTCAGCTGTAACCTCTCGTGGATGACTGGTCCATGAACCAAGCAAGACCAGTACTAGACAGAGGTAATTGGAAATGTGTAGAAACATTGTCAAAATATTACTGTAAAGAGGTAAGACCGTAAGTAGAACCAGTATTCATGTTTTAGAAGGCTTATTTTATGATGTTACTTAATGGTTTTTAAAAACTGTTTAATTATATACATGTGATCTTAATTTTGATCTCAAGAACAGACTGATCTTTCTGTATTCTGTTGTTGTATATTATGACTAATTCTGATTGTGATTTAATCACTGATTTGCTTTTAAGGGAAGCGTTGGAAGCTTTATAATTTATTTTTATTTATGAAAGTTGTATAACTTAGCAGTGAAACTGTATAACTTCTTTAGTGGTTTAAGGGAACCAAGAGGTTTGAGTTCATTTTCCTTTAAATTTTTTAAATGTTATTTTTGATAATAAGTATACTCACAAGGAGGTTCGCTGCGCTGGAATGGTTATTAGAAATTTGTTAAATTTGTTTTGGTTAAATGTTTTTGGGTAAAGAACTATACAAACCTTTGAAGAGTTTGTTAAAGGAGAATGTCATTAAAGATAATGATGAATTTAATATTGGGCTCAAATTTAACAATTTATATTCACATTGCATTCTTGTGCTTTATTATTTCTGATCACCAGCAGATAGCAAACAGGTCTTCACATCATTGCTGTGTTTTCGAAGGCATATAATATGACTGTTTTGCATTAAGACAAAACAGGTATTATATGTTGAAGAAAACACAGCAATGAGGCAAGGAACTTGCTGATGATGAAGACTGCAATGACACTTGTCAAGTTGACAGCTATATTGGCGGCAAAGTACATAGACACCGCCCTCGTGTGCCAGAAATAAAGGATTGAATTGTCAATAAATCACATTTGGTTGGATATTCTCGATATTTTAAACGAATCATAGAAATGCTTTCTTCACATCATTGCTGTGTTTTCTTCAACATATAATACCTGTTTTGTCTTAATGCAAAACAGTCATATTATGTAGCCTATGTGTCAGGTTGCGGGTTCGAATCCGGGCAAATACCAATGTGACTTTTTCAATTCATAATGTACTTTCAAAAAGTTTATTTTGGACACCACTGACATCCCGTGCCTCAGAAAGCACGTAAAACCGTTGGTCCCGGTTGTCATTCTTAGAACTTTGACAGTCGTTTCGGGTAAGCCAGAAAGTCTGACCAGTTTAACCAAAGGGTATCGTGTCGCCTAGTTACTGGGTTGTGGAGGTCTGATAGGCAGTCGCTTCACTGAGTATCCAGCTGAATCCGGTTAGGCTGGAAAGCCGACCCCAACATAGTTGAGAAATGGCTAGGGAGATAATGTATGATGTGTTAGCTTATAATTTATTTCTTTTTTCTCGTGAAATTGCAAAATTAAAAAGGTTTATTTATGTGAATTAAATAATTGGAAGCCTCATTACTAGTGATTAAAATTTGGGTGTTATTACTGTCGTTATTATGGAAAGGATAAAAAATTCCCGGGAATCACTACTTTGTTCAAAATTTTCCCAGGAATAGAATAGGCAAGACGACAAAATATTAAGGCCGTCAGATTTTTATCGTAAACAAAAAGTGACGATTATATAACAGTGCGTTGAAATTTCGAAAGACTTCACGCCTCCTAGTTACAATTTTTACGGCACACTCCGGAACTTTTTTGCTCTTTATTTTTGTATTATTTTATTAATTTCATCAAGCGAACATTTAGTTCACCAGTTATAAGGTACAATTAAGGTGTATTAAAAGCCATAGCCGCATACATTGTTAGAGAGCATAATTTTTAAATATATCAAAAGAATCTTTAAGTAATTTAAATAAAACAAAAACCTTATAGACGTCTATTTTATTTCAAAAAAATATAATACACAGTGTGAATATTAAGATATTGGATAGTTATTATAACATCTTTTATCGCTTATCTTAAAATTGGTACAAATCTTTGGAATATAATCTTATATTATACAAAAGCATTCTAACAATTATAATATTTACATTTCACATACATTTTACACTAATTATTTTAGAACATTCTACTTACATTAACAAATAAGTATAAATAATTATTTTAAGATCTTTGGTCGTTAACCTAATATCGCATAAATTACAATTGAAATGTTTTTTTTCTTATAAAATTTTACGTTTTCTACACTTTTTTAACATTAGTCATTCATTCACACTCTAGCAAGAATTTTTGAAAAAAAAAATTATGTCCTGGTATTTCAATACAAAAAAATTAATTAAAATTGTATCATTCAATTTTTAAACGCTTTTCACTACTAATAAAACCACTATGACAAGAATTAATACAAAAGAAAAATTTACTATGTTTTAAAATACAAAAAAAAAACTCTGAATTTGTTTACTTCGATTTTTAAATGACTAACGTTTTCCTTTCGCTACGAGCGAAAGAAAAACTAATTAAAAACATCTATAGCCAATGGCCCACACTGGCTATGGACCGAAATGGTTAGGAGCTTGTCATACTAGCAGTTAGCGAGCGTCCTCAAAGCGGAGCGGGCACGCGACGAATAGGTTATGGGAACGCAGCGATCACGCCGCGTGTATCAGTGTATTTTCGTCGTCAAGTTGCAATAAGCACGTGAAGAAAACGTTGCGAATTTTCCACGCATCTACGACGGCTTTGCTGTGCAAACTTGGCGTGTTTGCGACGTATACGCTGCGCGTCCGCCTTGTTTTGCAGCCGCACGCAAACCGCTAGTACCAATGATATTATAAGTAAAAAAGTATAGATAGGTTACATGCAGTCAAAAAGTGTCACTTTAAAAGTTTGCCATTTGACCAACACGATACTAAGTATCGCGTTGACATTTGACGTTTATCTCTTTTTCACTCGCACTACTTCAAACATGCCATCCTACTTTGATGTGTAATGTATGTGTGCGTTAGTGTGCCGTTTTTGAATATAGAATTTCGATTAGGTCACCCATCTACACCTTTTTACTTATAATATCATTGGCTAGTACGATTAAACCCTGAACCTTTCGACGACCAAGCCGGCTGTCGCGATGCTATTGTCTTTCTATTGTGTCTCGAATCACGTGTGTTCTAGGGTTTAAAGACACCGTGATGTATTTGCCAAACTATATTGCAATAAACGCGGGTAAAATTAAAAAAGCGGTTGACGTTTTATATGCCATCGTTTGCATTAAATTGTAGTTGGCTTAACCCTTATCCTATGCAATTGAGAGAGCAATTTACTTAAGCTGTAGTTACTAACAGGATCGTTCCAGTATTACGGGGTCTTAACACTGAATTTATTGTGGATACAGTACTTGAAACCATGGAGTCGTAGTGCTTAGAAGCCTGAATAATTGGACTGTTATGTATCGAGCATTAAGATGTTCTATAACTATTCAATGAGCAATTTTTTAGAGTAGTGCCCATTTTGTAACGCTACATTGCATACATAGGTATTCAAATATTACGTACCCAGCACGCCTTAAAATACAGTCAGGCTAATGCAATCAATGTTTAAAATCAGTGGTGTTAAAGTAAATTTTACAATGGCATATTAAACACTTCAGGCTAAAGTTTTTCTGGGGTTCTTTGGGGTGAATGCAATTTGACAATTCAATCGACAAACGATTTAATTGTCATTTGGGCAAGTAAATATTAGGCAATCATCACGGCCATTGGTAGGTGGTGGTGGTCGCAATATAATGTTATAGAAGTGATCTTAATTGCACTATAAAATATAAAGCAAATAATATTATTTATTTTATACACAGGAAAGTATAATTCTCCGAAAAAAAGAAAACAATAACAGCCTGGTTGTTTTATTGGTTGGTTGGTTACTTGGCAACCCTAGTTTTAGAAGTGAAAAGCTTGAATTACACCGAGTTTTTCCAACACATACAAAAATAGTCATATACACCATATACACAACTATAAACTACTATACTTACATAAAACATAAATTATGTACTTATCATAATATTCGATACCATCTTCCTTGTATTAAACATAGATACATTGACCGCAAAACGTAGACTATTAAGGGATCACTTCCATTGCTCCAGTCGTATACAAAAGATCCATTAGGGAATTAGGTGAAGTAGCAATGTATCCCTTACCACAGAAAATAACACGTAGGTATATTTTTGTTACATAAAATTATAACTATTTGTGTTAAATATCATCTGTTACATTACATTAATCTATGTTGTGTATTACAAACATTGGTTAAAAAAAGTAATTGGTAGTTATGCAGAAAATAAAATAATAAGAGAAAAGTAGTATTTCAGTAACTCAAATAATCATTAATTTTTTAACAAAAGATTATATCAAATAACACCAGTAGTGCTGAAAATTAACGCGTTCAAACAAACTCTTCGGCTGTTTGATGTTAGTTCAAATTAAAATCTTGTTCTTCATTAAACTGTATTTAAACTAAGGCTTATTAACCTCCTACGATGAAAAGGTCGCGTACGTCGGACAGGTGCGGGACGTCAATCCCATATAGAAAGAAAAATCTGCCAATTAAATCAGCGTCGCTGAGCAGTATCCCATAGAACACAGTGTTTAATTGTATGCTGGACCGACTTACGCAACCGACTTCAGCGTAGAAGGAAAACAATCAATCAACAAGCAATCACGGGCTTTTGCTCTATAAGGGCCTGCGCAGGCGAAGGACAAGGGAGAACAAAAAGTCCGCAGTGCGCTCTTATTATTGCTAATATTAGGTTGCTTTTGTCTGCTTGCAGTCCGCACACGGTGTTGCACGGATCAAGTGCAACCATACAATAGTACTAATAAATACGCACCGCGGACATTTTGTCCGCCGTTGTCTCTCGTCTACAAAGGCTATAAATGAAAGCCAATATATCAAATAATCCACACTTAAAGAAAATCAGTGTCTTTTATACCGCGGCCGTACATCCTTGTTTCCCTATCTGGTGATGCATTTGTCATCCAGTTCGCCTGTCAGAAAGTCGTTGGTGTCCCGTATGGTCATGATGGTGACCCCATCAGCGCTGTTCCTGGAGATAATGTTGCTCTTCTTCTTAGTACTTCCGTAGTCGTAGTTTGATATCACCACGCTCTCTGTTGGGTTCCTGTGGAAGTTGATAGAACAATCACCGTTGAAGTTGCAAGATTTGTTGGAGAAGAAGGTCTATTCGTACGGCTTAACTGTGCACCTCGCGCTGTGACGTAACGCTTGAATGCTATCGCTACTAAAGAGACAAGACAAACACGGGAGCCGCGTGGAGATAAGGGAAAAAGTCGCTCTCTTCGCATTCCAGTTAGGTGCACAGATAAGTCGTACGTCAGACGTAGATCAGGAGGTGCATAGATATGTCGTATGGATTACACATTATGATTGACACTGATTACAGTGTCTTCCGACCCCAAGACATAGTCGTAGGGCTGACCCCAAAACAGACAAAGCACAAATGACTCACACACACCCCTGACATCCTCATATACCAACTCACACACACTCACACACATATACACACTCACACACACACACGCTGACACACCTCACACTTATTACACCGCGCGCGCTGTTATTTCACCCATCATCCACTGCATGCTTATTTTAGATTTCCTTTGTTTATCTCACAGCATTTATACTAAGTTATTGCAAACTGGAAGAGCGGAACCACCTAACACAAGCATATTGTTGCTTAAAAGGTGGTTCCACAAACATTTTATGTAAATGTATACCTAAGTTGATGAAATAAACATTTTTATTTTTATTATTTATTTTATTTATTTATGATCAGTGGCTTATCAGTTAAAACGAGTATAAGCCTGATAGATATATTATTAAGATTTCAAAAAGTAGCTTAGATATGGCAAAACAATAAAAATCATCAGACATCAAAATTGTTTAGTGCTTTAGCTATGTGCTTTCATTTGACACACTGACAAACACACAGAAAGAGCTAGTTTTTCACATTCATGTGCAGTACGACCGTAAATTCCATTATATTCCGTCAGTTATTAACAGTAGTTTATATCACTTTGAACACACAGTGAACTGTAAACAATCATAAAAATAACGTACAGGATTATTATCAATGTTTATGGTCATAAAAATATCCATTAAACTAAAAAAGGTTGCAACTATAAACACAGCAAGCAATAATTTGCCATTTGAAGGCGCTATCGTAATGCATTGTATGGTGTTCTGATTTATTTCAAATGCCGCCGGATTCAGACTACTAATTCAAATTGTTCTGCATTTGCATTTCATTGTACTAGCAATCAAGCTACTTTTAGTGCAAACTGCTGATTTTATCATAGAAAATTTGGGCCTAATTTTATAATATTGCTAACGATTCTCTTATTTAGTTTACTAACTTAAATTTAGTTTAGTTTGTAACTAAACTAAATTTAAGTTAAAAGGACAGGCGATACAAATTAGTTTGTCCTATCAAATAAGCCAGCGCTTGAAGTAAATCGATGGTTTACTTCAAGCGCTTAAAGAAAAACATGACGACTAAAAGTCGTCATGTTTTTCTCGCGTCTAATTTATCTATGGAATATCTTAATTAGACAGGACTAATCTAATAGGTACTGGTGCCGAATCCCTTATTCACAAACTAACGTAAATTTAAGTGCTTCTTTCAAAGAGAAATCCATTTAATTAAGAAAAGAACAGAAAATAAAATATTAGTTATATCCTGTCAAATTTAGACACTCCATAGATAATTTAGACGCGATTTAAAAACATGGCACAAATTTTCTTAAGGCGCTGTCTAATTTGACAGGATTAAACTAAAATCTATCTTCTGTCCTTTACTTTAAGAAATGGAAAGAGAAAGATGCATTTAAATTAAATTTAGTTAAGTTTGTGAACGAGAATCAGCACCACTATTACTCATTAAAAAGATGCACTCAACTTTAGTTTCGATTTTGAACAAAAGAAATTGGCACCAAGGTCTACTATCGTCTATTAGTAGTAGAGCTCTTTGTTAAACCGTTCTTCCAAGAAGGTACAGAATGTTGCTACTATAAAATAAATAAAAAAAAACATTTATTTCAGACATTACAGACAGTCCATATCATGTTAGTAACAAAGGTCTTAAAAAACTATGTTAGTATTGTAGCATTCATCAAAATTCAATGAAATAATCAATTTCAATTATAATATAATTATGTAAATACAATAATAAATTAAACAATTGCGTCATCTCGTCACGTGAAGCCGAATAAGCCTCCCCAACACTACAGACTCTGGCCTTTCTGATATCATCTTCGAATTCCGTTGGCGCTCCGCCGGATCCTACACATCAGAGATGCTGCTTTTTTACGCATTATGGCATAAAAATCGTCAACCCTTGCGTCAGCAAACATGCCTGAAGCGCTGCAGAAACGTGGGAGCCCCACCAGAACTCTGAAGGCATTATTATATTGTACACGAAGAGCGTTATAGGCCCGTTGCGTGTAGTTGGCCCATAGAGCGCTGGTGTAAAAGCTTTGGCAGTAGGCCCTAAATAGTGTCACTCTTACATCTACTGTACACTTTGCAAATCTATGCACCAACATATTAGCACGCACCGACAACGCCCTTCGCTCCCGCTATTACTATTACCAGTTCCATATCTTACAACAAACTACAGTGCACCATCACCTTAAAAATTTCAGTTGTGTTCCAGCTTGCCAGGTATGAGTACCAGTATAAATACTGGCACATGAGACATTATATTATAATCTTTGTCTTTGGGATGGCACTTTTGTGCCTGTATCATTCAGTTACTGAGTACCTTGACAGACTTTCTGGCTTCTGATTACTCATCACTACTGACAAAGATCTATGACTGACAACCGGCACCAACGTTACCACTATACTTGAGCCAAATTCGATAAAGAATAGAGGTAAACAAACTTTATATTGGTTTTTAGAAATAACGAAATTGAATTAATATGCATGTTATTTGAGTGATTCTAGTGAAATATGCTGCACTAGGATTTCTTAATAAAATATAGTTAGCGTTAAAAAGGCGATAATCATGTAAATAATAGAAGATTAGTAAAAGTGACTTGTGATAACCCTATATTGGTTTGTTTACCTGTATTCTTTATCGAATTTGGCTCAAGTATAGATGCGATATTCTAGATAAACTCAGAAAGTACTTTTTTTTGTATTTGGCCGGTACCGATCATATTCATGAAAGATGAAAGGCTGGTTCTTTATTACTAGGCTTTATTGCCTAACCTCAACCTGAAAAGAGGTCATTGTACCACGAACCCCTTTGGGGTTGAGTTTGTAATAAATGATGTTCATAATAATGATAATGAACACAACTTTTACTACGCGACTGACCCTGATGTTATCACGAAAAATATTATAAGACTTGGGTCTACGCAAGAAGAAAAAAAAATACTATGATAAAATAGAAATTAAATTGATATTATTTTCTTTAAAAGCTTGAGGCGTAGAATGCTTATAGTTTTGGAAGAAAATGCAAGCTCTTGACATATTTTTTATACTGTAATTTTTTCCATAATTGCAATGTAAATAGGTTCTAAATTATTTTTTATTAAATGAATTATGTGTTACGTTCAGTTACTCACTAGTCACCATATAATTATGTTAGACTTTTACATAATTCGACAATATTGTTTATAATTTTTGGCTTAAACACACTTCCAATCACATTTAAAACTTTATTGCTAAAATAGAGGTAGCATTTTGACATTGAAATTTCAAAGTCACCATTCCTAACAGCTGCAGAATCCCCCCGTTTTCATTTCATTGGAGCACTCTAAATACCCCGAATCAAAGCATCTGAAACGCATAAAGGGAATATTCGAGGGGTTTGCTGCAATATTCATTATTTGGATCGTCAAAAGGAGCTTGCTTCATAGTTCCTTCTATATTCCGTGCTATGGTTATTGTCCTCTTATACACAGGCAATTGAACTAATGGGTAGTATCAAAATTGGATTTTTCTGTAAAAAAACTCCCTCGGTGGATATGTTATGCGAGTTAGAGAGAACTAAATTGGTCGACTAAGCGTGTGGCGACGTCTATCGCCGCGTTCGATGCTGAATGCGTCGGAACAGTGTTGTACCTACACGCCATAAGGGCTCGTACACAATAACACGATATGACGTCGCATCGTGCCACGACGCAACATTGTGTTATGATGCGACATCGCGTCCGGAGAATTTACGACACAACGTCGCAGCGTGCCCCTTTTGTTTCACGTATTCTTCTGAAGTTTTGTTCCATATTAAGTGACACTCTTCGACTAGGGTTATTAAATGGTCCACCTCAATATTGTCTGCCGACCATATTGTTTCGATGACGTCGTGGCACGTTGCGACGTCGTGTCGTAGATTTTCACGACGCGACGTCGTCGTCGAATCGTGTCACGATGTCGCGTCGTGGCACGTTGCGACATCGCGTGGTTTTATTCTGTACGAGCCGTAACATCGCTGAACGCAGCTGTACTGCGCTAAACGCACTCGCACGATAATAACACATTTGTCCTCATTTCATACTTGTTTGCCGCGAAAGCTGAAAAGCCGCGGAAAGCTGAACGGACGCGTACGTGTGTCCATGTAAAATCGTTGTTTTAGAACTCAGTCAGTGTGTACGTAGTCTTTAAAGTGGCTGGCAATTGGCTAGTTTACACCATTAACCAATAAATGTTAGACACAATTTCTTTAAAACCTCTTTTAATTTCAGCCCAATAAATTCGGTTTATTTTCAATTGGCTATAAAATTTGATTTATAGTTGCTTTGAAATCAATAAATAGATAGCCAACTGATTTGTTATTTTAGTGACGTCATAAGTTGCCATTGCCATACAAAATCTATTGGAGAATTGCGTTTTGACAGCTCATAAAAAGTACGTCAATTGATAACGGTGTAAAATACCGTATTTGTGAACGATACAAACACAATAATGTTCGTAGTTTAATAGCAAATAACTAAAAAAAATGCTCAGCCTACTTATTATACCAAAAAAAATACGATACCCAAAAATAGTTGTTTTTTTTTCTTTGATTGCTTTTTAGAATAATTCTCATAATAATCAGCGTATGGTTTGGATCTATAAAATTATTGTTTGAGTTGGTTGGTGTGTGTCTCTACGCGGTCATAGGATGTTTACAGTCTGGCCGCGTTTAAGAAAGTTCCGTTTCACACTTACCGATCTGCATAAATAAAAATGTCTAGCCATTTTATTGTAGATTCGGGTTGAGAATCACTAACATGATTGCCTCCAGAAAGGTTTATTAGATTCAAAAATGCACTCCGTATAAAATTACTATTATTCGAATCCGACATTCTATACACAATATGTAGGTAACGTATTTTTTCAGGCTGTAGCCCGTTTAAATAAACAAAAAATCTCTTCAGTTTATTATAACGAAAATTCACTTGTTTAAATGGCTAAACGAGAACAGTTTTTATAGCATTAAGGAATATTTAGAACATAAGTAATGATAATCATTTTGCATGCTTTAGTCATAAGCAAAACATGTATGATCTCCTTAACTCATGTAACACCTGTATGTACCATGTTTTATGCAAATAAATATATCTATCTATACGTTTTAGTAACCAAATAAAGAACATAAATAAAGGAGAAACAATTTGTTGGTAACGCTACTAAGTACCACTTGAAATTGGTATCTAAAAAGAAACAAATAACCGAATGAAATTAAAACGAGGATATTAGAAGTAAAGTACCTATTTAAATAAAATAAACAAAAGGTAATTACCTAAAATGTAATAAAAGGCATATTACTTTACCGTATCTGATAACAATTTACTTGTAGTACGTAATTTGAATACATATTAGAAAATACACGTGTATTTATTTAGAAGATGTTTGTCCTCGTAAAATCGTAATGGTAAGTTTACATTACGGGATAAATCCATACTAATATTATAAATGGGAAAGTGTGTCTGTCTGTCTGTCCTTCTGTATGTTTGTCTTTCTTTCACGGCAAAATGGAGCGAAGCATTGACGTGATTTTTTAAGTGGAGATAGTTGAAGGGATGGAGAGTAACATAGGCTACTTTTTGTCTCTTTTTAACGCGAGCGAAGCCGCGGGCAAAAACTAGTTCCAATATAAATGTCAGACATTACAAGTGCGCATAAAAGCAAAATTAACAATCTTATATAATTACAGTTTTATATGAAAAAATTTTGACCAAATCTTAGAATTAAAATATATTATTGTTGGCAAATGAGAACGCGACCAATTTATTATATTATTGTATATGTGGTAATTCTGTCTGTAGCTTTTGTTTTTTCATTCTTGGTGTAACCTCCGTTTGTAAAACATAATACATTATACGTTTGTGCATTTCTCTTATATTAATCGTTTATTTATTATTTCTACCTAATTATCAACATGGTAGCAGAGCGTGGTTGATATTGCCACTTGTAGAAATAACAGAAAAGTAAACGCAGTGAAAACTAAGAAAATCGGCCGGCGTGTTTTGTTTTTTCCGTCATACAAAAAGGTTACCGGAATCAGCTTGTTCGATCAGAAAATCACGTAAAAATCATAAATACGCATAGAAGATGTCGAGTTCAGGTCACAATTCATTCCATATCGACAGATTGGTTGGAGAAGTATTATTATGCCAGTTGGAAGTTTGCAGTCCAAGCATATTTCGAACTCGACGATTTATGGAGTTGTGTCATCGGTACCAATACAGATAAAATTAAAGAAACTAAGGCGAAATCTAAGTTAATTTTATTACTGGACCCTATCATTTATGTACATGTGCAGAATGCAACTACATGTAAGGAAGTCTGGGAGCGTTTGGAACAGGCTTTTGATGACAGTGGGTTGTACAGGAGAGTAGCTTTGTTGAGAGACCTGATAACAACTACATTGGAATCTTCTCGAAGCGTAGATGACTATGTGAATAAAATTATGTCGACCGCTCACAAGCTCAGGAATATTAAGTTTGACATTGACGATGAATGGCTCGGGACTCTGATGTTAGCCGGCCTCCCAGAAGTTTATAAGCCTACGATTATGGGACTGGAGAGCTCTGGCATCAAGATAAGTGGTGATTCTATTAAAACTAAGCTCCTGCAGGAAGTTCAATGCTCTGATAATTAAGCATTCTTCACAAGGAAAAATGTCATTCATAGAAGTCAAAAGGAGTCAACAAAGGTCTACAAAGGACCCCGATGTTATAATTGTAATAAGCATGGACACTGGCTAAGTATTGTCCTGCTCCGAAAAGGAAAAATGTAGAAAATACAGAAGAAAATAAAGGTTTTGTTGCAGCTCTTTCAGCATTTCCTCAGTCAATGAATCCGGACCTGTGGTATATGGACTCTGGTGCCTCCATGCATATGACTAATAGATGTCACTGGATGTATGATGTTACAAGTCCACCGATACCCACCATAACTGTGGCCAGTAAGACACCGCTACCTGTGGAAAGTATGGGAAAGGTCAATTTATTGTTAAATGGTAATAAAGAGAATAAAATTCAGGTGAGACAAGTTTTATATATACCTAAACTTGCTGCAAATCTTCTGTCAGTCAGTGCTATGGTGAAAAATGGCTGTAATGTAAACTTTAAAGATGATGGTTGTGATATCTATGACAAAAATGGCAAGATTGTGTGTTCAGCGACACTAGTAAACAATTTATATTTATTAAACACACACAGAGAGGTATTTTCTAATCTGTCTTGTTCAGATAATTTAAATGATTTTGTCCTGTGGCATAGACGCATGGGACACCTGAATTTTTTCAGATGTTAACAAGCTGCCGGAGTGTGCTGAGGGAGTTCAGCCGTTTTCAGACAAAAATAAAGGTCCTATTACTTGTACTACCTGCCTCTCCGGGAAACAGACTAGATTGCCCTTTAGCAACATTGGTTCAAGAGCATCACAACCACTGCAGCTGGTCCACACCGATTTATGTGGACCAATGGAGCAAGAATCTTTGGGAACAATCCCGAGATACAGTCAGTCGAAGAAACCTGTAAAGAAGAGTTGGAGGAAAGCACAGATCATTCTACTGGTGAGTCATCTGAGGACTACCAGACTGGAGAGAATGATGTTGCTCCGAGAAAAGGTACTGACTATAATGAGACATAATGCTCCTGTTGTAAGATATACATCTGTAGTTAAAAGGAGAATGCAGTATACAAGACTTGGGTGAAATGAAGAATTGTATCAGCATAAACATAAATAGGAATAGAGAGGCGGGTATGATTATGTTAAGTCAAGAAAAATATATTAACTTAGTATTGGACTGTTTCAATATGTCTGAATGCATACCAGTTAGTACCCATAGAGAGGTGAATGCAAAATGTGAGAATAATCCTGAAGATGGAAATAAAAATATCCCACACAGAGAAGTAGTGGGATGTCTGACATATCTGGCACATGTCACAAGACCTGATATTACCTATGCAGTTAACAAGTTGAGTCAGTACTGTAATAATCCAGGAAATCAACACTGGCTTGGCGTAAAGAGGATTATGAGGTATCTTCAAGGAACTAAGAACTTAAACTATGCTATGTCAAAGATGACTCAAAGAATATAACTGGATACTGTGATGCTGACTGGGCGAGTGACCCAGTAGATAGACGATCGTGCACTTATATTTTTCTGTTTAAGAATGGTTGTTTATCTTGGAATTTGTGTAAACAACAAACTGTGGCACTCTCTACGGCGGAGGCCGAATATATGGCAATGGCAGCGGCGACCCAGGAGGCCTTGTGGCTGCGGCAACTGCAGACCGAGCTCAGTCAAGGCGGGGAGAGCCTGCTACTGATCTACAGTGATAATCAGAGTGCAATAAGATTGGCTTCAGCGGACTGTTATAAGCCAAAAACTAAACATACAGATATTCGTTTACATTTTCTAAGGGAAAACATTGTTAATTCTAAAGTTAAATTTGAATTTGTAAATGGTTGTAACATGGTAGCTGATATCTTGACTAAAGGTACTACTTTTGAGAAACATTTGTTCTGTATCAGTAAAATGGGTTTGCGTTCTGAGGGGAGTGTTGGCAAATGAGAACGCGACCAATTTATTATATTATTGTATCTGTGGTAATTCTGTCTGTAGCTTTTGTTTTTTCATTCTTGGTGTAACCTCCGTTTGTAAAACATAATACATTATACGTTTGTGCATTTCTCTTATATTAATCGTTTATTTATTATTTCTACCTAATTATCAACAATTATGATAAACTACATGATGTTTTGAAGGGTTCAATTGATCATAAACATAAAATATCAACATTTCCTTGATAGAAAAAAATCACGAAGGAACGTCAATTTTTTTTTATTTTATACTCGATTTGGTAGAGACTATTGCAACGAAAAAATTATGATTAAAATATCTTATACATAAAATTCTCGTGTCACAATGTTAGTTAAGCCTTACTCCTCCGAAACGACTGTACCGATTTTTACCAAATTTTATATGCATAATCAGTAGGTCTGAGAATCGGCTACTATCTATTTTTCATACCCCTAAGTGATAGGGGTTGTTCACCCTTAACATTTTTAACGCGGATGAAACCGCGGGAACCCACAGTTTTATACCATCCATATTTTGAATATTTTGAAATATGTTTTAATTTTGAATATATAACGAAAAACGCAAAAATCGCTTTGGGTCTCACGTTGTGGGAGCTGCAAACATATTTTCACCTCACTCATCGCGAGATGTTACGCGCTCTTAATGTGTGCACTGGAGCCGGCGGCGCGGCGGCGTAAAATACATTATTGACAGTGACTTATTTATGTATTTTTCGCAGTCAAACTATTATAGATGAGGACCTCATTGAAATAATATCTAAAATCTGTTAAGACAACGCGTTCATTCTCAGGTAGACATTCTTCTAATATGTCACGGTTTAGAAAACTTCGCTAGCATGCTTTGCGCTGCGCTCCGCCAAATATGCGCCGGCCTCTACTCGAACTAGTAATTAATGTTTAATGGATGTTGCGACACTAAGCGCCTACTTGACAATCTTCTCATAAGTTCTGATTAAAATATCGGTAATATATAATACTAGCTTCTGCCCGCGGCTTCGCTCGCGTTAGAAAGAGACAAAAAGTAGCCTATGTTACTCTCCATCCCTTCAACTATCTCCACTTAAAAAATCACGTCAATTCGTCGCTCCGTTTTGCCGTGAAAGAAAGACAAACAGACAGGCAGCCACACTTTCCCATTTATAATATTAGTATGGATATATAAATTCGTGCAAAATCTGTTCCACTTTTTAATTTGTCTTGTAGATAAGGACTATTTCGACGTTGTAAAACATACCCTTACTGTCGTGTCGCAATAAGCTTTCCAATTACAGACACTCTCAATTACACACAGACACTCAGTGTATACATTGAGTGTCGACGATGTTTAGTGTCGTAGTGTAAATCAGCCTTAATTTCACGGCAAAACTAGTAGCAGGAAATTAGTTTAATAAAATTAGTTCTGAGAAAACCGTTTGGCGCGTAAATAAACAGTGTAATTATATCGTAAAATTAACGCATTAATTTCAGTAAATCGAAATAGTTGATGATTTAGTGGAAATTATGAAATTAGTGATAGTAATTATAACTAGCTAAAATTACGTCAACAATATTATGTGGAAACATCACGATTAAATTAATAATGCATGCATTTGTTTTATAATTCAATATTGTCACAGATCAGAAATAAGTGTGATTTTTGATGAAACTAAAAACATACATATAGTTTTAATATATTAACGAGACGTAAACATAAATACCAATATATGTACCATAAATCTAAAAACTAAATCCACGTCCTAAGTTTGTTTATTTGTTTGTAGAAGATAGGAAATCTCCAGAATTAGACTTCGCGATAGTAAAATAGTTTCAGTAGCATATCGCTCGCCATACATTTAGTATAATATTATAAGTATAGCAAAGCGTAAACGTGTTACATATTATATATGTATTGTTAGCGATATTGTTATGTTATAAGCTACATTAAATAAGCTTTATATTATAATTCTAAAAAGTTTTTAATAGAATGCTTTAATCCTTTAGGTTATACAAAGACGCAAGGAAGGAGTGTGTACGTTAAAGCTTGTCCAAAGGAAATTATATGTTTTTGTATATTCGTGATACTCACTCTAGTATATCATAAAAATTTCCCTTTTCTGATTTGATAGAACTAGTAGTACGATACTCTTTTAAGCAAAATTACTCATTTATTTAGTAATTAATTAAGATGATGAATTAATAACCTTATAAAACTTGACTCTTCGACTTCTAAAACGTTATATTTTCGAGTAAAAAATAACAAATCTTATTTTACGAGCTCTACTTAATAAGATTACACCTTCCTAACGAAATATGTACTATTTTAAAAGAAACATCTTTATTTATTTTTTCTCAAAAAATAGTAAAAGGATTTTAGATTGAATGATGGGTGTTATTTAGTATTTGAAAGAAAATAAAGAGAGGTAGGTTTAAGAAAAATAAAGCCGTAAAATAAAAAGTTAAGTCGAAATCTAGAAAATGTTCTGATAAATAACTGACGTTAGAGCTTTTGTAGGAGAAAATATATTGTAATCAAGTTGTAACTACAGTATGTTGATGAGGAATCTTAATTTTAACAAGAAAAGTATTTTCTAGACTGGATTGTAGTATTAAAGACAATCCCGCCACATTTTTCTCAAAAACTGCAACTTCTGGAAGCCGAATTCTGACTTTCAGAAGTTGCAGAAAAGCGGCGAAGCAATCAAGATCGACAAGTTCCGGAGAAACAATTCAACTGTTTTGGATCCCGCACCGAAATTAATAACCAGAAAAAAACAGCGGAGGAATAAGAAAAATATGTTTTTCCACTTCCCTACATATCAAGCCGGAGACAGAACAGAATTAAGTCAACAAGCACAAAATGAGGAATTACAGCTGGGAAGCTCAGATTGCCTAGCACCAAGAATCGGAATTTATTGCATTACAGTTTAGTGTAACTTTTTTTATTCGTTGTTATGTGTGATGATGATTTGTCGATTTTCTGTTGGGTTTGTGCCCAAAGAAAAATCGACACAGATTTTGCGCGACGAAAATGCAGCACATTTACTATATTTTACCTTAAGGCTCAAGTTACGTCGCGTATTTACGTAGTAGTCACGCTGAATTCGGGCCACGTAATTTTAGTCATGAGTGACGTTGCGTTAAAAATCAAACACATCAAGACTTATTTGGGAAAAAAACATCATAGGCAACACTTTTTTCTTGTGTTTGTACTTTTTAGGGATAGGGTTAAAACGGTTTTAATCAACATTGTCCACGGAGGCGTGGTGTACGCTTGCTTACAACTTATATAGAAAACTGTGAAACTCGACTATCAACGAAGCGTACACGTTGACGCGAGCGCGACGCTGTCTCTGCGCGGATAGATTTTCACAGTTTTGTATGTAAGCTACAAGCAGGCGTACACCAAGCGTATAATGCTGCTACGCCTGCGTAGACAAAGGGCTTATTTTACAATAAAAGAGGCAGAAATGGCAATAGTGGTGTTACTTCCTTTTTTAACAAAGAGCTGTACTATGATAAAGCAGTTTGTCCCTAACATAGTTTTTATTAAAAATACCCAACAATTAATAAGTAAAAAAGGTGTAGATAGGTTACAGGCAGACAGTCAGTGGCACTTTAAAATGTAGGTATTTCACCCTATTGACCTCAGTCGCAAATTATATTCATCTCTTTTTCACTTGCAATACTTGAATCATGCTATCCCACTTTGACGTCTTATTGTATGTGTGCGTGAGTGTGCCGTTTTTGAAGACAGAATGTCGTATGAGTAACCAAGGAGGCCATTTTGGCGCGTCAGTTGAACTAACGTACGTCTAAAATTTGGTCGTGAAGCCTCGTCCCCACTAGGAATATTTGTCGTGCGACATGTGTCCCCTTTGACATCGGGCGATAACGGGCGACGTCGGACGACATTGCCGCGACATTGTTAAAACTGTTATTTTCATTGGCTGTGCGACAAGGAACAGTTTTAACAATTTCGAGGCCATGTCGTCCGACGTCGCCCGACATCGCCCCATGTCACCGGGGACACAAGTCGCTCGACAAATGTTCCTAGTGGGGACGAGGCTTTAATGTCGAATCGCCATGCCGGAGTTGGTTAGCCGCCTAAACCATTTGGATTGGCACCACAGTTTTACGACAAGACTGACGCGAAAAATGACCGTCAATGGCCACCTTATCCACACCTTTTTACTTTTAATGTCATTGATGTCTCTACTTCTACTTCTAAAATCTACTATCTACTTCCAAAATAATAAAAAACTCTTGTTAACCCAACCTGCATCGATGGCGGTGTGTACTCCTGAACGAGGTCTCGCAAACAGCAGTCCTGGACAGTCGAGAGCTGCAAGTCGGATGCAGGGTTCCGCGTCGGCAGCACAGGTATCGGTTGAAGTGGGATCTGAAGACTCCACTCACGCAGTACAGTGCCACTGGATTCACGCAGGAGTTCAGGAAACTGGACAGAAAAGAATTTTGGTATTTTTTTTGTTGGTGGTTTACAATAAGAGATAGAGCTTACACTACAAGATTTTCATCAATTAAATGGTTTAGTCGTATTTTCATATCAATGAATGCATTCCGCTGTCTGTCCCTAGGTATGCACAGATCTTTGAATACGGTTTAGACGGCGTATAATACCTGCATGCTGCCAAAAAAAGGCCAAGATTTGTAAATATTTATAACACCAGTGCGAAGCTAGGGTGAGCCGTTAGTTTCAAATAATAGAAAACCAATACAGCTTATTGATTTAGTTAAAATGATGACTTGATTTATGGTCCGAATATATTTACGAAATACAACAAAATAAGTAGTAACAAAATAATTCGACAAAAAATGCGAGTGTACATTAGCCCCAATTGGCGTTAAATTACATTTAACGGCTTATTCATACAGGATTTATCACTGACACTAACTGAAAAAAGTCGGTACGTCATAATGGATGCACCTTGTACATTACCTAATTGATTTTAACATATTTTTTTGCGAATTGAAAATGTATTTTTACATTTTTAACGAATGTGTTTTCCCGACACAAAAAGATAGGTTTTATACGTTTGACCGCGGGTGTGTGTTTTTCCGTATTTCTGTTTAAAAAATCATTCAAAACATATTTATTTTGTAAATAGGTTATAATAATATAAATAACACTTTTACACGTCAATATTTTGTTTTTTTTTTTTTTATTTAAGCGAACGATGAGGCCGTCTGTACCAAGCTTATAAACAGGTCAACCGATTTGGGTTTGTCTTTTTAATTTGAAAGTGGGATATTGGTTCTTAGAAATGTTTTAACAAAATGGGTTCAGCCGTTTCGAAGATATCAACTCTTTTGTTAGTTGCAGTCTTATAATATGAAATCTTCGTGAGCGTAGCGTTTTTTAAATTATCATGCCCTTACTAATAATCACTGTGTAAAGTTATGCAATGAATAAAGCCTGTGTAACCATAAATTTTTTGACGTATAAACCTGTCATAACTTTATGCAGCGTTTATTAGTAAGGCGCTTAGTTTAAAAAGACTTATGTAAATAATAATAATAATAATAATAATATCCTGGGACTACTCACACACGGCCATCTGATCCCAAACTAAGCAGAGCTTGTACTATGGTAACCAGACAACTGATAAATATCCTTAATTATTTTTGTACACAAATAATTTTGATTACTTTAATAAAAACTTACCAACACGGCGTCAGACTATTAAACAGGCAGATAAACACACACCAAAAACCAGATTTTTTCATAACCCTATGTCTAATATTATATTAGTTTTCACCCTTCACATTGCGTCGGGGGTGTGACATTATTCAGGCAGATTGCTTGACCTGTCTCATAAATAACCCGAGACTGTCATATATCAAGAATGTCTGCGTACCTAATCCTTGCAAAGAGCTACTCAGACAAACCCTGGGTCAAGAAGAGCTTTGTCTAGTCGGCTGTACTCGAGCGAAGACACAGCAAACAACCTAGTTTGCTAACTGCTTGTTGACGTAAGCGTCCTGAGTAGGTCTTTTGAATAAATTTGTGGGAGGTGGATGGTTTTTTCTTTGGAATGCTCATGGCAAAATCTTGAATAATGGTTTCTTTGTTTTTTGAATTATTTAACATGCCTTCAGCTTTTCTTCTTTGGTCATTGAGTCTTTGAGTGAGAGAGTTTTGACAATTTCGTCAGTTACGTTGAGGAACGGCTCTAGTTATAGTGCCTATCCCACACGTCACTCCCCGCACCTATAGATTACGCCGTGTACCGGCTCGCTACTAAATGTGTGTCTCTAGTTCGGCGCACCTCTATGCGCTGCGATGCTACCCGCTGCAGCACAGCAGCGGTTAGTTGGAATTGTACGCCCGTTGCCTGCGCACGCGCACTGTATTCTCGCACTTCGCGCCTCGCGTGCCGCTTCGGCGCCCCAACTCGCAATTGTATTTTATTAGTTTAGTACCTATCTAAGTCACTATCTTTCTTGTATGTTTACGAATGTCCGTTGTACAGTTTTACAATAAACAGTTTTACGTATAATATGGTGGAGTGTTTTCTTGGTGTAGAAGCCCGTCCGCCATAACTGGCGTCCCAACGTGCGGCCGTGTTTAGTGTAAACCGGATAAATATAACTTATTTTGTATTTAAAACTGTTATTGAGTGCGACAACGACTCGAAAAACAGTGAACAAGTGTTCGAAACAGTGACTTTCTCGAGTTTTCTTCGTGCGGCGTTATATACTAGTTATGTACAGCGCCCGCGCCCCTCGTAGATTCGTTACTTTTCGCAGGTACTTTTGTGTTTAATCGTGTTTGTGACTGTTGTGATTACCTACCAAACACAGTGTATGTAGGTATATAGTGGATTTTGCCGTAAGTACGTTGTAAAACATTCGTGTGCGACTTACGAGTCTAGTTATCGTGTAGTGTAACGCGAACGGCGAACGGCCATATTGGAACGCTAAAACTCTCGCAGTTTCCCGCGCTTTCTGTACTTTTATTTTACGAACTTGAATTTAGTTATTATTTGAATCATCCTAGGTTAGGTATACGTAGTGTTAGGTTACATAGGATAGGCAAGTCGTAATTATATAAAATCATTTTGTGTATATTACAGTAGGTTTTAGTGTTTATAGTGCTTATGACGCTTCGTTGTTTTCTGGGATAGAGACCTGTAATTGTTTTGTGTAAATATACCTAGTGTTTTGAACGTTCGCGTCACCTAGACTTTTTGACTATTGCGTAATTGTTACGTCAGAACTATACCTAGTGTAAATAAGTGTATATAAAGACATGGTGCTAACACGATCGCGTGGTAATAGTGCTTCGCGTGCTACACAGCAGCCTGTAGACATGCTCGCTACTGTTGGTGGACAGCCCGACGGCGCGTTGCCGTCTACTTCTGATGGAGGCGCATTATTCGTTGATGTGCGAACATCGACGCCGCCGCTGGCTGGACCTCCGTCCGCCGGCGCCCCTGCCCCATCACCGCCACCGCTGTACGGGCGTGAGCTGTGTGATGATATTCATATAGTGGGTACATTGATAATGTTGGTGGTGGTATGTATTAAATATAATAAAGTCAGTCATTGCTGGACCTTGTTGTTTATATCACGTTCCTCATACCTTTACATGGCGCAGCCGGTAATTAGCAAAATTTAAAAAACCAAAGTTTGTAGTGAGCAGGACGATTTATAAGTAATTTAGAACAATGGAAACAGTGTTAACGCCGCCATCACCGTTCAAATTCGATGAGAACTCAATTGATGTGGCATCGGGCAAGTTGAGTGATAGTTGGGAACGCTGGAAGAAAGGCTTCAAGATATATTATAATGCGTGTGAGTTATCGACTAAAACATCAGCGATACAATTAAACATTTTTCTGCACATCATAGGCGAGCAGTGCCGCGAAATATTAGAACAAAGTGAAGAAAAAACATTAGACGGTGCGTGTAAAAAGTTAGATGAACATTTTAAAACGAAGAAAAATTTAACGGTGGAACGGCACAAGTTTTTTACACGAGATCAGCAACAGAATGAGTCGATAGATCAATATGTGTTTGAGTTGCGAAAATTGTCCAAAACATGTGAGTTTGGAAATTTAAACGAAGATCTTATAAAAGACCGACTTGTGTGTGGAGTTACAAGCCCAGCAATTAGAGAACGATTATTACGTGAAGGGGACCTAACACTAAATAAAGCCTTGGATATATGTCGAGCAGCGGTAGTGTCAAAAATGTATTCAGAAAATATCAAGAAGGAGAATGAAGCGGTTCACAGCATTAAACAGGACGATAACATTCAAGAAGAGAAAAACGAGATTTATGCCTTACGGCGTTATAATAAAGTAGGATATGGAATACCGTCATCGTCTAAAAAAACGTTTGAAGGCAATTTGAAAGGTGCGATGCGATCACGCGGTGGACACGAGCGAGCGGGCGCGGGCTGGCGAGGCGGGCGCGGGGCCGCCGCCGCCGCCGACGCCGCTCGTCCGCGGCAGCAGCCGACGTACAGACCGCGCACTGTGCCGCACTGTGACCGGTGTGGTAGTATGCACGGAAGGAATGCTTGTCCGGCGTACGGTAAGAGGTGTCTACGCTGCTCAAAAATGAACCACTTCGCAAAAGTGTGTGGTGTGTACCTTGTGGAGACATCAGACGAAAAGGTAATATTTGCATTGAATAAAGATTTGAGTGATTGGACTTTAGATTTGAAAATTAACGAACATTGCATAAATTTTAAATTAGATACGGGCGCAGATGTAAATGTGTTACCAATGCGTTTTTTGTCCAAGTTAGGGATATCTGTTGATAAATTAGTGCAAACTAACACCAAATTGACCGGTTATTCAGGTGATTTAATTACTGTCTTAGGAAAAACACATTTAAAAGTATATCACAAGAACAAGTTGTATTTATTAGAGTTTAAAATCGCAAATGTAAACAGTACGCCTATATTGGGACGTCATGCGTGTGTAGAAATGAACTTAATAAAGAGGGTTATGTCTGTGCAGAGTTCTGATATTAATTGTGAGTATATAACAAAAGATTATAAAGATGTTTTTAACGGAATAGGTTGTTTACCGGGAGAATACAATATTCAATTGAGGGACGACGCTGTCCCCGTTGTTCATGCACCTCGTAAGTTGCCATTTGCGATCAGAGAGGACGTAAAGAAAAAATTATTTGAAATGGAGTCACAAGGTATCATAGCAAAAGTAGAGGGGCCCTCTGATTGGGTTAGTAGCATAACTGTAGTTAAAAAGTCGAATGGTGATTTAAGATGCTTGGATCCAAAAGAATTAAATCAGGCCATTAGGAGAGAACACTTCAAATTACCAACTTTAGATGAAATTGTGTCAAAATTAGCAGGGGCTAGGTATTTTAGCACATTAGATGCTTCAGCTGGATTTTGGAACGTGAAATTAGGAGAAAGTAGCAAATTCTGTACATTTAACACACCTTTTGGTAGGTTTAAATTTTTAAGAATGCCTTACGGCATATGTTCGGCCTCGGAGATCTTTCATAAAAAAATATATGAATATTTCGATGATATAGAAGGTGTGTGTATGTATATTGACGATTTATTAATATACGCTTCTGATCAAAACAAACATGATGAAATTTTAAAGAAAGTTCTAGAAAGATGTAGAAAAATTAATTTAAAATTAAATATAAATAAGTGCAAATTCGGTTTACAGGATATAAAATATTTAGGTCATCGTATTACAAAAGACGGATTGAGCCCAGATGACTCACACTTGTCAGCAATAAAAAACATGCAAGTACCAAAAAATAGAAAAGATATAGAACGATTTTTAGGATTAATTACGTACGTAGGCTCGTTTGTTCCAAACCTGTCAGATAAAACATTACCACTGCGAGAGTTACTTAAAAAAGAAATAGAATGGCATTGGGATGACCGTCATGATCAGTGTTTTACTTACTTAAAAGCGTGTTTAACGAAACGTCCGGTTCTACAATATTATAGTTTAGATAAGCCAATAGTAATATCTGTGGATGCCAGTTCCACAGGCTTAGGAGCGTGTTTAATGCAAAATGGACTTCCAGTGTGTTATGCTTCGAAAGCATTAACAACTACAGAACAGAAGTATGCGCAGATTGAAAAAGAGTTGTATGCTTCCGTTTTTGCCTGTGAGCGGTTTTATGCATACATTTTTGGTCGATCAGATGTTACAATAGAAACAGATCATAAACCGTTAATCAGTATTATGAAAAAACCAATTGTAGATGCTCCGTCCCGCTTACAGAAAATGCTGTTGAGATTACAGCGCTATACTTTCACATTAGTTTACAAACCGGGAAAACATTTGTATATTGCGGACGCGTTATCTCGTGCCTATGAAACGACGCCGCATGTGAGCGAAGGTACGTCACAAACCGGTATAGGTAGCGACAACGATGAAGTATGTGTATTGACCGATAGTGTAAAAAACAAATGCGAATATCTTACGGATACTCAGTTCGTAGACATTCAAAAGCAGATGGAAATAGATGACGAGATGAGTGAATTGTATAAAAATGTTTTACAAGGATGGCCTGAAAACAAAGATAAAATAAAAGACAATATAAAACCGTACTGGAAATTTAGGAGGATATAACTGTAGCTAATGGGTTAATCTGGAAATTGGATAAAATAATAATACCTAAAGTAATGAGAAAGGAAATGTTAAAAAAGATTCATATTGGTCATATGGGCATAGAAAAATGCAAATTACGAGCTAGGGAAATAATGTTCTGGCCAGGCATCAATAATGATATTGAAAACATGATAAAAAGTTGTAGTATTTGTTTAACGCATAGGAAAAATAATCAGAAAGAAGAGTTAAACTGCCACGAAGTTCCTGATAGGCCATGGGCTAAAGTTGGTGTAGACTTATTTCAATATAAAGGTACGGACTATTTGTTACTAGTGGATTATTTTAGCAAATATTTTGAATTAATCAAACTACATAGTACAACTTCGGGAAGCATAATTAATCATTTAAAAAACATATTTAGCCGTCAAGGAATTCCTAATACTATAATGTCTGACTGTGGACCACAATTTACATCTTTTGAATTTAGGAAATTTGCACTAGATTGGAATTTTACTCATGTGACGTCATCGCCTTACTATCCTCAGTCAAACGGGCAAATAGAACGTACAGTTCAAACAGTAAAAAATATTATTAAAAAGTCAACAGAAGACAATACGGATTATCGTCTAGCATTGTTAGAATGTCTAAACACACCGCTGGGATGTGACCTAGCATCACCAGCGGAAATTTTACAAAGTCGAAAATTAAGAAGTATTGTTCCTACACCTGTTAAATTATTAGTTCCTAAGGTTCATTATAACATTAAAGAGAAATTAATAAACAGGCAAATTAAACAAAAACAACTTTATGATAAAGGTAGTAAGAACTTAATTCCTTTACAAGTTGGTCAAAACATAAGATATTTCGACATAATTAGAAAGTATTGGGTACAAGGTGTAGTTGAGCGAATTCTAAGAAACAGGTCATATGCTATTCGTTTGCACAGTGGTAAAATAGTAACTCGGAATAGAAGGTACATGATAGCAGACCCCTCGCACAGACACAGCCCTCATCGAGACTACGAGTTTGATTACGATTGTGAAAATTCGTCTCATGTAAATAATGAATATTGTGAGCCGCCATCTAATGATAATTACGTTACTCGTTCTGGCAGGACTGTGCGACCGCCGAATAGATGGGGGTATCCGTGAAACGAACAAAATGTAATCGTCGTTCTTATACTCAACGGCAACGTAATATTAAGATTGTTTTTAATTTAAGTATGTTTTGTGTTTGATGGAATATAATTATGATTTGTGCTTATTAATAATAAAATAATAGTTGTCAGTTAAAGAATAAAATTTATTTATTTACTTGAAGAATTGAATAATTATAAAATATATATTAATTAACCAGTAGGCTATCATTTGTTTTTATATTCAAACATTATGTTACATAAAATGAAATTACATGTATTCTGAAATCCTATGTTTAAATTAAATTGCTCAAGTGTAATACAGTTATAGAAATGTTATTGTTCAATAAGCAAGAAAATTAAATTAATACTATGAGTACTCATCAGCTGATTTTGCTTGTAAAATAGTTATGGTGATGTACACGAATGTAATTTTTTATTATTATAATTTATAAACAATTTATAAGTATCAATTTATTTAATGAACTTAAATTTTATTTATTACAAAATTTTGTATTTTGTTTTGTTAAGGGAGGAAGATGTGATGATATTCATATAGTGGGTACATTGATAATGTTGGTGGTGGTATGTATTAAATATAATAAAGTCAGTCATTGCTGGACCTTGTTGTTTATATCACGTTCCTCATACCTTTACAAGCTGCCTGTGTACCCGCAGGTGCCGCAGCACGGGCATGCTCCGCCCGTCGCCTCGCCGCAACCGCCGATGTCGGCGCCCATCATCATGTCGGACAATCAGTTCGTATACCTACTGCAATCTTTGCGTTCAGCGCCGCCTACACTGGGCGCGCCGCCTCCGCCTACGACTGTGAGTACAAACTTTTCTACTTGTACGGCGAGGTACAATGGTACTGGTGACGTCCTGGCGTTTATAGATGCCATTCAAATTTATAAAGACTGTGTTGGTGTTCACGACGACATGGCATTGAGAGGCCTGCCAATGCTGCTCACTGATTTTGCAGCGACCTGGTGGCAGGGTGTGAAACACTCTGTCACAAGCTGGCATGAGGCCATTCATTTATTGCGTCAGACATTCGGTCCACGTCTCCCACCTCATAGGATATACAGAGAGATATTCAGTAGAGAGCAAGGAGAAGAACGTACTGATATTTTTGTTTGTAGGGTAAGAGCCCTAATCGCCCAGCTACCGTTGCGTACGTTACCTGAGAATCCTGTACAGCTGGATATGGTGTACGGCTTGCTCCATAGGAGAATACGAGAAAGAGTAGTGAGGAGTGCCTTCTCTTCGTTCACCGAGCTGTTGCAACAGGCTCGAGTAGTGGAGGACATTCTCGAAGAAGGGTGCGCTGCCACGCCGACTAAACGACCTTCTTCTGCATCTGCCACCCCGCCGCCGACGCCGCCGCAGGTGACTGGTCATGATTCGACCTCATCATCAGCTGGTGCTTCGTCAAATAAAGAAAATAAGCACCCACCTAGCAAAGCTCGCCCTAGGTGCACATTCTGCAAAATGTTCGGACATGTCAAAGAGGACTGCCGAAAACTTGAAAATAGATGCAAGACGACTGTGGAGCCAGTCAAAAGCGAACCAGTTCCGGTCCAGACGGAGCAGCGCCAGTCCGTGACGTGTTTCGGATGTGGTGCTCCCGGAGTTATTCGGCCGAACTGCGCAGTGTGTAAAGAAAAACGCACTGCATCCCTAGCTACGACGACCGCGTTCCAGTCAGTGTCCGTAGGCGTAAAAGTTTTAAACCCGCGAGTGCGTCCTATTTTCAATGTGCAAGTGTTCGGTGCTGTAGGTACCGCGTTATTAGACACAGGTGCAAAGCAATGCGTTGCTAGTGAAAGTTTAACGAGACATTTACGTGCTAATGGCCCAGTATTCAATAGTGTAGAGACTGAGTTAAGATTTGCAGATGGAACTAAAAGGGTCCAAATTGTTGAAACAGCCGTAGTTAATGTAAAGGTGCAGGGAGTGTCAATTAACACTCTTTTTATAGTCTTGCCAGGCGCAACCGAGTCCTTGTTGGGCATGAATTTTATAGCGGACGCTGGCATGGTACTCGATTTTGAAAGGAATCGTTTCTCTTTACGCAATACTGACTTCTACGAGCTGCAATATGAAAGCGAAGACCGAGCTGCGGTCAATTCGACGGTGGACCTCCGTCAATGCGAGGGCATCCTGCTGTCACCAGCCGACAGGATCAAGTTGGCTGCGCAACTAGATCCCAATGAAGATATCTTCAGTACAGGGGGAGGGCCTACGCCCTCCGCTGTGCACACGACAGACACAGGGAATGTCGCGCCCATCTCTACACCTCCATATCGGGTGATGCCCGCTCATAAGGACCAAGGTATAGAACCCGATCCGACGAAGGTGCAAGCAGTTGTGGATATGGCCCCTCCTTCTAACGTTAAGGAGTTAAAAAGCTTTTTGCAAACTTGTGTACGGTTTCGAAAGTTTATCCCCCACTTCTCTGAAATTGCACTACCGTTGACCGATCTCACTAAAAAGAATAGACCCTGGAAATGGGGAGATAGAGAGGTCGATGCGTTTAACGAGCTTAAACGAAGACTCACTACGAGTCCTATCCTGCGCCAGCCAGACTTCGAGAAACCTTTTATTCTGCGCACAGACGCCAGTGCATATGCCCTTGGCGCGGTGCTCATGCAAGGTCCGGATCCGAAGTCTGAGGAACCTATTGAGTATGCTAGTAGGTTATTATCGGCAGCAGAGCGAAATTACTCCACGACAGAGAGGGGAGCGTTGGCTGTAGCGTGGGCCCTGAATAAGTTTCGTGGTTATCTGGAAGGAGCCCAAGTACGCGTTGCAACCGACCACCAGCCTCTAAAGTGGCTTTTGTCTTCGAAGACACCCAGCGGTCGCCTTGCACGGTGGGCCCTGAAAATTCAAGCTTATAACCTGGATGTTGAATACACTCTGGGTAAGGCTAATGTGGTAGCGGACACACTTAGTCGTCCCGTCTGCCAACCGTCAATAGACGTGCCTGGCAAGCTTCCGGTTGCCAAGTCAGCTCCAGAGCCTTCTGCCGACTTGGAGGGGGAGGATATAGTGCCTATCCCACACGTCACTCCCCGCACCTATAGATTACGCCGTGTACCGGCTCGCTACTAAATGTGTGTCTCTAGTTCGGCGCACCTCTATGCGCTGCGATGCTACCCGCTGCAGCACAGCAGCGGTTAGTTGGAATTGTACGCCCGTTGCCTGCGCACGCGCACTGTATTCTCGCACTTCGCGCCTCGCGTGCCGCTTCGGCGCCCCAACTCGCAATTGTATTTTATTAGTTTAGTACCTATCTAAGTCACTATCTTTCTTGTATGTTTACGAATGTCCGTTGTACAGTTTTACAATAAACAGTTTTACGTATAATATGGTGGAGTGTTTTCTTGGTGTAGAAGCCCGTCCGCCATATAGTTATAAATTACTAGCTTTTGCCCGCGGCTTCGCTCGGGTTAGAAAGAGACAAAAAGTAGCCTATGTTACTCTCCATCCCTTCAACTATCTCCACTTAAAAAATCACGTCAATTTGTCGCTCCGTTTTGCCGTGAAAGAAAGACAAACATACAGACAGACAGACAGAAAGACACACTTTCCCATTTATAATATTAGTATGGATTACGATACATTTAATATAAGATTATTTAAATGTGGGTACTTGTAACATTTTTAAATGTACTGCAGTTGTATTAATTGGCTGTTTAACCACAGATTAATAAATAGTTACTACGTAACAGATACTTAACTCCAATACAAAAACCAAAATACCTACGCTATAATAGCCTACAAAATCATAATAATAATACCAGTTGTTTGCAGCAAGGAGAAATGTACCATAAGTACGCACAAAGAGAGTTGAGATTCTTTTGCCCGCCGCGCGACTAACGTGTGTGCGTGTCGTCCAGCAAATCTGCTAGGGTTATACGTATTGTGACAATGGTAATAAAACGAATGTTTTAGAAAAACAATTAATATTTTATTTGTTGATTAAATATTTTTTAGTTTGATAAATTGACTGATGCATATTTTTCGTTCCTTGAATTCCCGACTAATATATTTTAGTGTCGAAAATATCCAAAACCGCGTGAATAATTTTAATAAATAATCAAAAGGGAAACAAGAGAATTGGAAAACAGGGAAATTGCACAATAATCACGCAATAATTACGTGGTTTCGGCATTTTGATAGTCAGCGCTGTACCCGTGACGCGCGAGCACTCAGCCGGGCGCGCGACAGCCCGGTGTTCGTTGTATCGTCGACGATACGCGAAGCGGTAGGCATAAAACGCGTGGCCTTGAGCGAGTGACGGACGCCTGGTTTAACTATAAAATAGATTTATTATACCATGCTACATACAATAACGTTACCCATATTCGATTTGAACAACAAAAACGACACATTAAAATTAATCTGTAATCATATTACAAATTGACCCAAAATGTGTCTAGACTCTATTGTTCGAAATTGTTATTCGTTATCGATAAAATCCGTTTAAAATCAATTTGTATTAGGAAAATAAATCTTTAATTTGACGAAAAGTGAACGTCTAATTGAGTTTAATTTCCTTTCAAAACTTCATAAGATCGTCGTCAATTTTGAACTTTCACCCTAAATAAATCAAACTGAACAAAGTTTTCCAATAGACTTTTAAATATTAAGGAACACTTTAAAAATAATTTATTTACCAACTGAAAGGGATTGAAATCGGCTTTTGAATATTAATACGAAAATAAATTTGATTAATATTTCGGTTCCTATATTTAATCGGTAAACAATCTCTACGAGAGAAATAGAAGAAGAGTACTGAGGCCTTTGTTCTTTAGGCTTATAATAATTTATTAATAAATAATTTTACGTCAACAAATAATTTTGTTTTCTTTTTTTGTTGTTCGAATTAGTATTGTTAAGGGCCTGTTGGTGTAGCGGTTAGTAGCCCTGACTGCTAAGCCGGAGGTCGTGGGTTCGATTCCCACCCAGAACAAACTTTGTGTGATGAGCATGATTGTTTGTTCTGTGTCTGGGTGTAATTTATCTATAATATGTATGTATTTATATACATTTTAAAAGTATGTAAGTATATCAGTGGTCTGGTTACCATAACACAATCTCTAAGCAGAGCTTAACTTGGGATCAGATGACCGTGTGTGAGTTATCCCAGTATAAATAAAAAAAAATGTAGGTAATACAGTTGCGTAACCTTTCGACGACCAAGCGACAGCCGGCTGTCATGCTGCTTGTCTTTCCATTGTGTCTCGAATCACGTGTGTTCGAAGGTTTAAAATTAATATAAGATAATTTCACATACCTAAGACAGAATCCCATTATTCTTAAAGCATGAATCCAATCGTTGTAATCAGTTTGTGACGTCGGTGACAGATGAAACCACATCTCGAAAGCGTGGTACGGCAAAAAGCAGATGAAAAACACTGGAACAAACAATGTTATTATATCAAAGTGAACATGCTGGGTAAATTATACCGGGTTAAATTAACCCTGTAGGGAAATTTGGGTCAAAACAGTAACAGGAACAGTAGTTTTCGTTTGTTTGTAATCTAAATTGTTATGAATTAAAATATTATTTAAAACATAAATACATATTTACTCATCAAATATCCATACTAATATTATAAATGCGAAAGTAACTCTGTCTGTCTGTCTGTCTTTCTGTCTCTTCTTCACGCCTAAACCACTAAACCGATTTGAGTGAAATTTGGTACAGATATAATCTGGGACCCGAGAAAGGACACAGGATACTTTTCATCCCGGAAATCCCCCGGGAACGGGAACTATTATTCCGCGGACGAAGTCGCGGGCAAATGCTAGTTATAAATAAACAACAAAAAAACCTTTAATGTCGTGTAGTATTTTCGAATTTGGCTTTAATAAATACAATAAAACAATATAATTATAATAAAACCTGCCTACTTCTCTAAAAATCCTTAAGCGTAACAAAAAGCGTGATCTTGTGGGGAATTAATTCTTTATAACTTCTCTCGACAGCCGCTTACAAAGTTAAATGAGCTACAGAAAAAAGTTTTTTATTCTTATCAAATTGACTTTGTGCTTCTAGTTTGTTATCGCAAATGAAAGTCAATATGGCTTTACAAGACCACTAGCTGACTTACGTGGTTTAACTGGTGTTAAGTTACATTTTTGTTTTCCTATCTTATAAATCTTACTACTATGTACAAAAAAAAAGTATTTTGGCAATCTGACTTGTAGTTCCAGTTCAACGAATAAATCAAATAAATTCTTAAGCTAGGTTTTTAATTTATTTATATAATAATTATTATAATTATAAATATAGAAATATTTTTCCCTGCAGTCGTTGATTGGGATAAGTCGTTAACGCTGATTAAACTGAAGTATTCAAGGTGAATTAGCGAATTCAGACTTAACGTATTAAGTCCAGGTTTCCTCACAATATTTACCTTCCCGTCGTCAATTATCCGTACAAACATTATAAATGCGAAAGTAACTCTGTCTGTCTGTCTGTCTCTTCTTCACGCCTTAACCACAGAACCGATTTGAATGAAATTTACAGAACATGTACAGATATAGTCTGGGACCCGAAAAAGGACATAGGATAGTTTCATCCCGGAAATCTGCCGGGGACGGGAATTATTACTCCACGCGGACGAAGTCGCGGGCAAAAGCTAGTACCCTATAGTTAAACTTAGAAGAAACATACAAATTGAAGGCCTCACATTTGTCTATTATCAAGCTAATCACGCCGATTTAGTGCCTTAACCACTGCGGTATCACGAAATTTTGTTTAAGCAGTACTGAAGTCAAATGATACTTAAGTTAAACACACAAAAGATCTTAAGTATGTGGTGGCAATCCCTTTAACATACCTTGGTGTTAAGAGATTATCTACCTTCGCAAGACAAATTTAAACTCAAAACCACTTGAAACTTGCTACCTACAGAGTTTTGGCCCGGTTACTATGTAAATTTTAAACCAACCAGTAACAAGTTTCCTGCTGTAAATATGAAAATGGAATTTCTTGTGATTAATTTCTATAGCGGTGAAGTTTGGAGATGAATGAGCTAGTTTCGAGATTGCTAATAGTGTTACGATCGGATTGTGTTACGACATCTAATATGAATTAGGTCGTAATTCAATTCGTTAGGCGACTAAATTCATTATTCTTTGTTTAAGACGTTTTAAAGTGCCTTTTCAATGGTCTATTCGAAATAAATGATTTGAGTCCGAAATAAGACCAGCTAAATGTCATAGCTCATTAGAGTCACCCGGCAACCACTCCGCACCGCCTCGCCTGCGGCTAGTATTCTTTATATGGACTTGTCCCATGCGCTTACTATATCAACTCCGTAGCGGCACCGGATCGCCTCGGTTATAAGGCGAGTCGGTGCGGAGTGGCTGCCGGGTGGCTGTAATGAGCTATGACCTTTAATGAGTGGGGATTCTGGAAGTTGGCAAAACGGCTGTCAGCTCAAAAGGGATTAGGTTATGACCGCTTGGCGCAGATTTCCACTGAAATAGGAAGGCGTTGCCGGGGCTTGCCAAAAAAAAGGTGGGAAATTGACTTAGTGTCACTAAACGGTACTTAAAGAATGTTTGTAAAGATTTAAGGGAGGACTTAGCTCAGAAGTGGGAAAGTAGAAAGTTAAGGCTATTGGGGTGACTGTCATCTCCATAGTATCAAAAGCTCGCTCGTGGAGTTTTAAACATTGAACTTAGAATCGTCTTACAATAACGGTAGGGATTGAGGAAGACTCGTACTGCAAGGTTAATATTATATTTTTGTCATCCTCCATGTATCAGTAACGGCAGCCCAGAAGATACTAGGGTCTGGGCATTTGGCTGGCGAGGCAACTTCCTTTTATTTAGAAAAACTCTACTATTATAAAACTTTTATGGAATAACTAGCTTTTGCCCGCGGCTTCACTCGCGTGGATATCGAACTTCCATCCCCTATTTTATCCCTTTAGGGGTAGAATTTTCAAAAATCCTTTCTTAGTGGATACCTAATCTTTCCAAAAACACACCCTCCAAGTTTCATGTCGCTAGGACCAGCGGTTTGGGCTGTGCTTTTATATATTAACAGTCCGTCAAAATTCCCTACGCCAGTCGGAACATTCTTCAATAAATCCCTTAACTGTCGTCATTTTTTAAGATTTGGTGTATGGTGAGCGATCTGTTACGAGCACCCATGTGTTCGCGCGACAGTTGTAGCCTTTTTTTAAAGTTTTCCTTACGGTAACGACAGTTGAGGGGGAAATCAAACTTCATCAACGTCAGTCGAATTTGGACCTTTCGTTCAGCAGTCAAACTTGTGACCACGACATTAAAGGGGCAGCAGAATATTCAGCTCAGATTAAAACTAATTTATATTTTATCACTATTGTTGATCAAGAATGGTAAAACATTAATAACTAAAACGCTTTTTTCAGAGGTGTTGAAATGAAATTCCTGAGAACAATCGACGTGAATTGAAGGCGTTAGTGAAGTTAAAGCCTTAGCGAAATACTTTCTATTGGCAGGAACAGGTGGTATTATATACTGGATTGCTTTTTGCTTGGATTTTGCATCTTCATTGCTTAAATTTTGAGAGAAACTACAGATAATTTGTAGACGATTATTACTTTTTTGCTTGTCAACATTTCTTAGAGATTGTTTATTTTTAATTGTTGAATTTAACCTTTTTCGGATAACGAATGAATAAATAAATAAGTGTAAGAATTACACAAACGTTTAAAAAATAAATTCACTAGTAATTTGTATCCCACCCAAGGCAACAAAATGGCCGCGGAAATTTCACAACTACCCCAAAAAGAAAACCGTACGAGCATTGATT
The DNA here is from genome assembly GCA_033675125.1 of Athetis lepigone. Classification (NCBI taxonomy): domain Eukaryota; kingdom Metazoa; phylum Arthropoda; class Insecta; order Lepidoptera; family Noctuidae; genus Athetis; species Athetis lepigone. The sequence continues at coordinate 13,309,446 of CM066224.1, forward strand.
ATAAAAAAAAATATTTTTTTAAATTGTAGTAAAATCCAAGAACGTAAATAACTAAACTTGTTCATACAAAAGTAGTCTGTAAGTAATAAAAATAAGGACTTGAAATGGGATACCCCGACAGCCGGCTGTCGGTTGGGTGTCGAAGGGTGCCTGTCATCTCACAAATCCATGTAAATTTTACCGATATGAAATACAATAATCTACAACTTGAACATGAAACAAATGAAGTGTCTAAATCGGCCTTAAATTCGTACTCATCGACAATTCTGGCTCATTGCCATGTTTTATTAACCGGTAAAGCTCCTCCCGATTTTACTAATCGCGGACATTTTGGATTCTGTGTAGTCATTTCCACGTCAGCTTTAAGACTGCTTTTCTGAATAAATAGCTGGAATCCGCTTTGGACTCTAATTTTTATACGTTACATGAAGATTAGGGACTTGGATTGAATCTTGTGAATTGATATTGTATTTGCGAACTTTTTATAATATTCATGTGTTAGAACTTATTTCATGTTAGTCATTTCAATTATCTGTAAAGTAGCTGTTACCCGGGGTAACAGCTAAAATGACTTATCCCGTCCTGGGTGCGGCGGGAGGGCGTGTCAGACTTTTACTGACTAAAACCCACTCATGTTCCTTCGGTTGCCCTTTATGTTCCGGGGTCACGGTAACTATTATAAACATTCCGCAACCCCGGAAGATTAGGGATTTGGATTAAATCTTGAATTTTGTGAATTGATATTAATTTTGTATTTGCGAACTTTTTACAATATCCATGCGTTCGAGCTCAACAGTCATTTCAATTATCTGTAAACTAGCTGTTACCCGCGGTTTCACCCGCATATTTGGTTACTACACCGTTCCCGTATGTCGTAGCATAATAATATACAGGGTTATTGGTAAAACACCGACATTCTCTCAGGACTATGTTACTATCATCATAAACAACCTGCCGGGGTTGCGGAATGTTTATAGTAGTTACCCTGGAACATAAAGGGCAATCGAAGGAACATGAGTGGGTTTTAGTCAGTAAGAGTCTGACACGCCTTCCCGCCACACCCAGGACGGGAGCAGTCATTGGATGATTTCCCACTCACCAAAAAAAAAACATCATAAACAACAACTTTTTTACAAAATATAATACATTTACCAAAAACAAATCTTCAAGTTTTCGTTGTCCTATCTAACACATTTCAACTCTGTATTGTGCCGTAACAACATACCTACGCTTGCCGCGCACTGTCCTCGTATGCTACGCAGACTTCGTCACATTTAGAGTGTTCAATTTAAATATTTTTAATTTTGTATGAAAATGTAATGAACTAAAATATGATAATTTTTAAAATGTCGTAGAACAAAAATTGTTGATTATGATGTTAGTAACATAGTCCTGAGAGGATGTCGGTGTTTTACCAATAACCCTGTATAACCTATTGCGTGATGTGATATAGATTTTCATGATAAATGGGCTATTAAACAGAAAATTATCTTCTTCAAGTTCTTGGGATTGGCACGCTGAACTAAACAAACTTTTTAGCTTTATAATATTAGTTTATATAGTTACTAACTAATTTACTCGCTACAGTTTTAGCTTTGGAGACTGGTGCGCTCTCGTGTGATGTAGCGTGATAACGAAATATATACGATAGCGTGGTAGGAAGATAGCCTTCCTTATTAAATGGAATATCAAATACTGAAAAATTGATAGAGCGTCAAATTAAAACAATTTTTTTACCGAATTTTAACAAATTTATTATTCTTTTATTTGTTTCCATAAATCGCTACTTAGTGAATCCCTGTCTAGTCATTAAATAAACTATTTTGGTTAAGCTGTGTGTGATTATTGCCAGTCAATCTATTTCTATAAACATTCGATCTTAGAAGATAATATTAGAAAATATTGTTCACAGGATTAATTTATAAATCAAATTCTGATCCAAAAAGGATGAATAAAAACCATTTTACTGAATACAAAGACTTCTTATTAGATTTTAATATGTCTGACGGATTTCTAGAAAACTTGATTCAACTATTCAAAAGTCAATTATTGGAATAATCGAGAAATTTTACAAATTCATGGATTCTATTTCAAATCAATGGATGCTAAGATTATTCGAATTCGATTAACTATTCAGTCAAACTATCGGGGCAGGTGGTATTTCGTGATTGAAAACTAATTAAGTATAAATTACAAATCAAATATGCACGTTGGAACTTCAACAGTTTCGAAACGAAGATTTAAACAATAGAAAGACTTGAAATCGTATTAAATTAATTGAAAGTTCAATTTTAAAGTTTTGAAATAAAATCTATTTTGTTGAAAACATCAAATTCAAATATAAAGTTTGTGTTTCATTGTTTCCAAACTATAATATGACTATCTTTATCTCGAGTCAAACAAACATAAATGTCATCAACACAAGTATTTTGTGTATGGTGTTAGTAAAGTTTTGCGAGATTTTTAGGTTTCATCAAATAATCTTGTATACTTGTGTCACAGGCATTTTGTATGAATCCGTCGTTAACATAATCCATACTGTCTATACTACTAGGGATGTTGACTACATCAAAAAAATGACATTCTGTTTAGTCCGTCTGTTAGACAGTCCAAAAATACTGGACACATATTTTTTGCTTGATCAAATTAATAACAAAATACAAAGATAAAGAGCATCAAAGTTCCGGAGAGGGGCTTGTGACGTCACTCCTCAGTAAAAAATATACAAAGGTGTGACGTTTCACGAAACTTCAACGCGCTGTATTGTCGTCATTTTCCGTTTACGAAAAAAAAGAAAAAATACGTGTCCCAAATTTTTTGATTATCTAACTGACGGACTAATGACTTTTTTTTGTCGTCTTGCCTATTATTATTATGAGAAAGAGTTTTTTTAGAAGGTAATGTCTGTTACTCCAGGTCCAATTTGGATAGCCCATTTATCAAAGCAGGCTACAGGCTATATAGCATCACGCTACGACCTACCGAAGTATAGTAGTGACCAAAGATGCGGGTGGGACCGCGGAGAGCAGCTAGTACATTATAAACGACGTAAATTGGCAAAATGTCAAAGCAATCGGTAGAATGTTTATATTGCTTACTATCCATACTAATATTATAAATGCGATAGTAATTCTGTCTGTCTGTCTTTCTGTCTGTCTGTCTGTCTCTTCCTCACGCCTAAACCACTGAACCGATTTGAATGAAATTTGGCACAGATATAGTCTAGAAGCCGAGACGGGACATATAATAGTTTTCATTCCGGAAATCCCCCAGGAACGGGAACTATATATCCACGCGGACGAAGTCGCGGGCAAAAGCTATACTATTCAATACATGACATGTCACCTTACACACATGAAGTAATCCATTAAAATATAGGTACTATTTAGAGTTCGCATTGTATTTTGGAAGCTGCAAACTTAGAACATAATTTCATTACATTAAGTGGTTAGTTTACAGTTCAACCTCATCATTTACATACAATTACTGCTTGAGTTTACTGGGTAGTTAAACTGTTAGTATTAAACAGAACATCTCATAATAATATCTGATATTTATTTGAATGTTTGGTCGTGATTGAAATCTAAACTTGTAAACTAATATAATTAAGAGGCATTTGTTTGTATAAGGTAACTTGTCTTTGGAAGTATTGAAATGCTATTATCGGTTGTTTCATGATATCCTGGTAAGCTGAGCAGAAGATTCAATTTATAAACAAGAAAACACAATTATACCTAACTAGCTTTTGCCCTCGGCTTTGCTCGCGTTAGAAAGAGACAAAAAGTAGCCTATGTTACTCTCCGTCCCTTCAACTATCTCCACTTAAAAAATCACGTCAATACGTCGCTCCGTTTTGCCGTGAAAGAAAGACAAACATACAGACAGACAGACACACTTTCCCATTTATAATATTAGTATGGATTAATAAATTTTTTGTTGTCTGATTTACGTCGTAACAATAATTATATTTACAATACTTTGGAAACAACCATTGAATGACGATTTTAGGTGAATACTCGTCAACGATACTTCGACCAAGCGCCTTACAATCGGTGTCGATCAAGCTCATAATGGTCTAAACGACTATACTGCTGCGATATCGTTACGGTTATGATTACGAGAATCAGGCTACCGGTCTCGTGGGTCATTGGAGGTCGGAATTAGATAGAAATATTTATGTACTTACGCTTCATACAGCGAAAAAATTAATTAGGTTTGCCTCAAATCTCGAGATTAATTTTAAAGAGCAGGAGAAATCTCGCGATTTGTTAAATAAAAAAGGTATTTACTTTTACATAATTTAAACCTCTGCACGCGCGATGTTGCCAAAGTTACATTAACGATCACAGATGATCGCCTGTCATCATAAAGCATGTCTCTTTACACAAGACTGTTTTATCTACTTTATTATATACAAAACGAACCACATCTTAACCTCCCGTGAAAAAAAGTTCTAACAATTCGTGATGTTTTTCTGAATGTCCGTCTTAGTGAAAAATAATTTTGTCATATGCCAAACTTTCACGTTATAATTGGGTACATAAAAGACATAGTTTAAACCGTGTCCTTAATTGAACCCTAACCCTTGACCACAACACCGCATAGTTGCTTTGCCGCAGAAACGATTACGATCCAGTGCGAGACAGGGACAGAGCTATACATCGATAGCGCTGTCTCGCACCTCTGCAGATCATCTCCATCAATAGAGTCCCATACGAGATGTAAAATTATAACGTAAGCTTATGTCAATCCAATACATTTAATAGTCTATTCTATTTTACAATCTATTCGACAAAGCCTAGTCTAGTCTCTATGTTTAAAGTCGTTGTTGTCTGACGATGGTCCAGTACTAAAAAAGTACCATTGGTTTACCTTGCTTGCTTACCGAATTAACAGTAAATTGATTCATTGCTTATGACCAGCATCTAATGCTCCATAAGCGAGAAGAAAAAGCAATCACCAGAAGTTAAACACACTTACCAATAACAATCACGAGCACCATACAAGCGACTGACTTCCTAGCCTGTGCTTGCGCTTCTTCTTGCCCGCCGTGCAGTACGCCAGGCATCTCTCTCGTACTGGCCAGGAACCGCAGCGCCATAAGCGAGTAGAAAAAAGCAAGAAGTTGAGTTCACACTCACCAATAACAAAGACAAGCACCGCACAAGCGACCGACTTCCTAGCCTGTGCTTGCGCTTCTCCTTGCCCACCGTGCAGCGCACCGGGCATCTCTCTCGTACTGGGGAGCAACCGCTGCGCCATAAGCGAGTAGAAAAAGCAAGAATTTGAATTCACACTCACCAATAACAAAGACAAGCACCATACAAGCGACCGACTTCCTAGCCTGTGCCTGTGCTTCTCCTTGCCCGCCGTGCAGTGCGCCGGGCATCTCTCTGGTACTGGCCAGCAACCGCTGCGCCATAAGCGAGTAGAAAAAAGCAATCACCAGAAGAGGTAGCCCGTAGTACACCAGCGCTTTTGCTAGGGTCATCCACCTGGAACAGAGGTGTTGGTTTAGGACTTCTTTATATAGAAATGTAAACTTTTCCCACGCTCCTGTCTGGGTGTTGTGTACACTTATTTCAAAGGACATTTTGTCATATACTGCTATGAAGTATGACAAAACTGAAAGTTACGGTTATATGCAATTATACATTGTGTATGCAAATGAGTATACGCTTTGAAATACGAGATGGGTTTTAATGCCAATTCGTCTATAGATAGAGTGAGTGTATCAAAGAGAGAAGAAGAGAGAGATTATTCATTATTGTTGAAGATGTCACAAAAATGAAGTCGATTGAGAGTAATTTGTTAAAAATTTCAATGGATATAGTTTACTATATTTATTTAATGTTTAAATAATTACAGTTACAAAAACCGTTAAAGGCGTGCCGGGGCGGGCCGCTAGTTTTCAATATATACGTTTTGTAGCCGTGAACGATGTTATCCTTAGCCGTCCGTTTCAAATAGGTTTATTTTAAGTTTCTCACCCGACAGAAACCCTTTAAGTTACCCTTATGCGACCTTCAACGTGTTTATTTTTACTGAGAAAATTTCAGTGATGATACAGTGTGTCGTTTAGATTAGTTAGTATAGTTTAGGCAGAATACATTTTAAAAAACGTTTCTTACTTTGTTTTTTTAACTGTGATGATTTATTTATTTATATATTTATTCTAAACTATTATTTCAATTCGTTTAGCTGTTAATAGGATGTAAGAGATGATATTTTTTTAAAGCAATTTTGTACAAACATTATTCCTCAGTTCGTCAGATGCTTGTCGTTGCAAGATTTTCTTTAGATTCGATACAGCATCTCGATCACAGAGCATTCACCTTCAAAGTTTTCCAAAGCTCATTATTCTTATGATGTATGAGTGTGTGTGTGTGTGTGTGTGTATGAGTGATTCGCCGAAGCCTCACCAATATATTATGTGTCAAGAACACATCCGTAATTGGCATTAATTACGCGGTGTCTCGGTGTACTGCGGTCGGGAAATCCATAGTAAATTGGCTTCATTAAAATAATATATGTGTGCTCGAATTGCCTGTATTAACCTATTCATTTGTTAGTCATGGTACTCGTAATTTTGATTGATTGTGTTAGGTGTATAGGCATTAAAACTTGAAACTCGCTACAATGACTTACTAAAGGTCAAAATTCGTTGTCATGCTGAAAAAAGCCTTAAATCACAAAACCATTGTTGATACTATTGTTTTTTTTTTTAATTTAAAAGCCTCCTTCCGTTTTTTAATTAACTCCTGACTCAAAATTAGGGGTGCAATTTTGACCGCTATGTGCGTGTGTCTGTTTGTCTGTAGCACCGTAGCTCTTAAACAGGTGAACCAATTTGGAATTGGATGCGTTTTTTTTTTCATTTGAAAAAGTAAGTTATCTATCGATAGTTCTTAAACATGTTTTATCAAAACCGGTTTAGCTGTTTTGATGCTATCGACTCTTTCGTTAGCCACAGTCGCGATCTTAATAACTTCGGGGCGGATTGTTTTTAATTTTACTTTTTCTATTTTACACTTTTTTCGTTCTATATTGACGTAATTGAGCATCAAAAGATATTTTTCTACATTACAATAATCTTAATCTAAATGAAATGAACAAGTAGTCACAATTTATTTACTTAATTTTTGATCGATTATTCCCTGAATAATTGAATGCTTTTGTAAAAGCTATCCCCGTTGTTTTATTCAAACTTATATAATTATATAAAAGGGTTATCGAGGGCGGAGTTTGTTCGAGGTTTACAAATATGAATAAACATTTCAATGCGAAATGCTTGATGGTTGTGTAGGAATTAATTCAGTGGGTATATCAGCTGATATACATTGTGATGGATTGGTTATGTCATACATTGGCTGTATTTTATGGTTCCGGACCTTGTTCATCATCATCATCACCATCGGTCCATAAGTTGCTATTGCTATAGACTATATTTGACGGGCCTGTTGGTCTAGTGGTTAGTGACCCTGACTGCTAAGTCGGAGGTCGTGGGTTCGATTCCCACCCAGGAAAAACTTTGTGTGAGCACGAATGTTTATTCTGTGCCTGGGTGTTTTTTTTTCTAACCACTTTAGAAGTGGTGAAAACTCAGGAAAACAAAATACTTAGTCAGATTTGGGTCATTGTAAGCCTTGCAAATATTATCCCGTGCAAGAATTGAGCCTAAGATACGTAGAGCAGCTGCCAAGCGCTCAATCACTGCGCCAAATGTGCCATCAAATTACTTCTGCTGGAGACTTAGTTTCTAGAGATTTGCTCGTTGAAATAAACAAATTATTTTGATACAAATGTCAACGGATCGATAAGGAAATACTGCGGCAAGTTTACTAGGCTAAAAATTAATAATAGGAAAACTTAATAACATTATCTGACCCAAGACCAGAACGCAGGAACCACAAGACTATTGGGGCATTCGCTAAAATATTCATAATTTAATCTAGACTAGACACTGCCCCGAGTTTGTCATTCTCAGCGTAAATCCTCAAAGGTTTGCTCCTAAACCATTTAAACTATTACAAGCCACAAATCAAGGAAATCTATGCCAAAATAATGTTGTAATAGCAAATTAATTTCATTGCGAGAAACTTGTTATAACTTTATAGCGATTGTAGTTAGACTAATTCTGAGTAAAATGATTTACTTTCAGGAATCGACGGTTTTATATGATCGAATTAATGTCATCATCTCTCTAGCCTTTTTCTATCTATGAAAAGCAGCTTGTCTACAGGAGCGGAGCGAGCGAGTCAAAAACATCAATAGAATTGGAGAAAATCCCCGTTCGCGAGATCCTATAGGTGGATTTTTGCCTTGCTCACCGCAATAGCCATCAAAAAACTCTTCAGCTGTTTCATTAGTAGGTATTGGTCTAAGTTGAAAAAATAATGTATGTGAGATTATCTTCTAAAATGGTTTACATTTTACGTGGAAATGAAAAACTTTGCACGAATTAGCAAAAAACTCACGTGCAAAATGGGATTGCTTGAATAATTCTGTGAGGCGTTTGAATTGCATACACCATTTTGTATAAACAATGCATAATATTTATTGCTCGTAACTTATATTTAACTGTTTTCTGCGGTTTCCTTCCGCGTTAGGAGCTACATTTGCAAAATTTGCCCCAGTGTTTTTTTTTTGGAAACTAACAAGTAAGAAATAAAATAATAATGAAAATCAAAGGGCAATTAGTCGGATAATTTTACATTTTCTAGAACTAAACTTAACTAGCACATTTTGAGCTGAAAAAGAGTCATATTTTCTTTGAAACAAAGTTCAAATTACTTTGGATAGTGTTCTCCCAGTCAGGCGGGAAAGGTGTGCAGTAGACTATGGTGACGTTAGGCCTTATCTGTGCAGTTACTGTGCTTGAGAACAGCGCCACCGGTGCAGCGAAGATAAGCGCCGCTGCCCATATGAACGTTACTCACCTATTCTAGCTGAAAAAGAGACTTATTTTCTATGAAACAAAGGTCAAATTACTTCGGATAGTTCTCCCAGTCAGGCGGGAAAGGTGTGCAGTAGACTATGGTGACGTTAGGCCGTATCTGTGCAGTTACTGTGCTTGAGAACAGCGCCGCCGGTGCAGCGAAGATAAGCGCCGCAGCCCATATGAACGTTACTCACCTATTCTAGCTGAAAAAGAGACTTATCATCTATGAAACAAAGGTCAAATTACTTCGGATAGTTCTCCCAGTCAGGCGGGAAAGGTGTGCAGTAGACTATGGTGACGTTAGGCCGTATCTGTGCAGTTACTGTGCTTGAGAACAGCGCCGCCGGTGCAGCGAAGATAAGCGCCGCTGCCCATATGAACGTAGCACAAACCAGTGGTAGTTTGCGAAGCTGTAACAAAGTTGCGAGTCAGTCAAACTTTAGTACTTTAGGAGCGGAGATCGGAATAGGTTGAGTATATTTAATTCCTTAGTTATATATACCTAAACATAATTATGTCATAATATAAATATCTATAGGTACTATACTCCTAAGTAAAAGCAACTTTATCAAAGTTGTATGTACGAAGAACAACTTTGGTGAAGTTGATTGATCCTGTTTATTTGCTCAAGTTGTAAGTTATAATAAGAAGAAACATGTATCGATCGCTTAGTGCCAGTCACCGTACATTGAATAAATACTAATTCCTCTGAAATTTCGGAATTATAAAAAAATACCTTTTGAATACATTTGCAAAAAAAATATTAAATTAAAGTGCTTTTTTGAAAAATGGTTACTGACTGAAACATTTATAGATTTCGGAGAATGAAATTGATTTTTACAGAAAATTATAAACATACAACAGTTTCAAATCACGGTATTAAGTAAATATACTCTACCTCTTCCGACCTCTGGACTAAATTAAACTATCTAGTTACACTTGTGGTAATTCACACTTTGTGGGAAAGTTTGAAAGGTACTTGAGTAGTTGAGCCCTGTCCTCTAATAGAGTTATGAGTTGTCGGCTAGCTTAGCAGGAATAAAAGGCCATTTGATGCCGGATTTATTCCGGGTACCCGATGTTAAAGTATAAAGGCATGTGTTAGCTTTAACACCTGCTAATAAGGGTCTGTCTGTTTTAAGGGCCCATCTCCATAAGGACATTATGGTGGCATGGCCACTAGACGTCCTTTGATACATGCCGTTGCCGTCAGCAACTTTGTTGCACTATCAAGTTGATACCAGGTATGATATCCTCCATATATTATAAATTTTGTTGGGGTCTGGTGGTGACCGGTGGCGCTACCATGGTGATTTAAAGAATAAGGGCCATAAGTCGGCCGTCTAAGGACGTGTCTACACGTCTTTAGAAGAGAATGTACAGAAATATGTGTCACGACGATAATATCGCCGCGATTCTCTCGCTCGTAGAGATGGTCTCTTAAATATTCAATGTGTTTTGATATTTGATAGATCTCAGTTGTGGAAACTGAAGCCATGGAAGGGTACTGTCTCCTGAGATACAGGCTAATGACCTGGTTTAGGAGGAAGGGCTTTCAAGTAACTGTGTAATATGCTTTAGATACAATAAAGAATTATTATTATTATAGTGTGTTCATATACTTTGAGAAGAAGCGTCTAAGCATCAAAGCGAATGGGGTATGAAGTATTTTTGATGCCATTACATTCACCACCGAGTACCCGTTTCTATACCCGGTCACTGGATTATGTAAAAAGATACATAAAGCGCTGTCAGCTTTTTATCGTGTCATTACAAATCATTTTTAAAGCTCACGATTTAAAGTTCAAATTCGAAAAGCAAATTATTTAACATCGGAACTGCGGTTAGTAAGCAAAGTTTCCGTTGCAAAATGTTGTCTGTCCAATTAATCAAGTCCCTGTCATCTTAAAGCTATATGCTTTAGATACAATAAAGAATTATTATTATTATAGTGTGTTCATATATTACTTTGAGAAGAAGCGTCTAAGCATCAAAGCGAATGGGGTATGAAGTATTTTTGATGCCATTACATTCACCACCGAGTACCCGTTTCTATACCCGGTCACTGAATTATGTAAAAAGATACATAAAGCGCTGTCAGCTTTTATCGTGTCATTACAAAACATTTTTAAAGCACATGATGTAAAGTTCAAATTCGAAAAGCAAATTATTTGACATCGGAACTGCGGTTAGTAAGCAAAGTTTCCGCTGTAAAATGTTGTCTGTCCAATTAATCAAGTCCCTGTCATCTTAAAGCTATGCAAGATGTCCCTGAAGACTTACTTTACTGTTTCTTATCTTCTCGACAGTAATGACATGAAAATAAATAAACTTTTGTTAGTTCGAGTCAATGGTGCCGATTTTCTTGTTCACAAACTAATGTAAATTTAAGTTAAGTGCATCTTTCTCTTTCCATTTAATTAAGAAAAGGACAGAAGATAAAATAATAGTTAAGTCCTGTCAAATTTAGACACTCCATAGATAATTTAGACGCGTTTTAAAAACATGGCGTCTAACTATACGTCAATTTTCTTCGGGCGCTGTCTAATTGACATTGACAGGATTAAACTAAATTGTATCTTCTGTCCTTTTCTTTAAGAAATGGAAAGAGAAAGATGCATTTAACTTAAAATTAGTCTAGTTTGTGACCAAGGGAATCGGCACCAATATCTAGTTTTAGGTTGGAAATGCAACATTGTTTTTTATACTTTTATGAGAAACAAACATCTGGCTAGTTTTATGGGATTTTTACGAGCTTCAGATGTTGCAGATTTTTAATTGTTGATAATTTATTCAAGGGTGTCGCCTGATGGCCTGGGGGAAGGGGGGCAATAGACAGTCAAGGGCACATGAACTTTCTACTACATACTAACTTTCTAGTACTAACTTTCTAGTACTAACATTCTAGTACCAACTTTCTAGTAAAAAAATTCCTTTTTCACTATTGTAATAAAATAACACCCCCCTCTCTTGGCGACATCCTTTAATATATTACATAAAGTGAGTTTTCATAGATTCATTGTAATATGAACAAATATGATGACTTTAAATTAATTAGTGAACTAGCAAGGTGTGAAAGTATTCATAATTTTTACTATGTAAGTAAATAACTCAGTAGTTGGATTTTTTATATTAAACATGCCAACTACTCATTTATGCCAAGCAAGTAAATAAACAAATATATATTTTTCATTAATTTAAAGTCACCTAATATGCTATGCTCTAACTAAACCAAACTCATTCAGAGTTGCAAATGAGCAGATTAATAATTGGTCGTATTCCTTTCGGGAGATAACTCCAAGACAGAGGTACTTTAACCGATTTTAAACCCAAACTGGCGCGATTTCTATCAGAAAATTCCACTCCGGAACGAAAACGACCAATAAAAATCACTCTGTAAAATAAATTTTATTACAAATCTCGAGCTATTTTAAAATACTCTTTTAGTACAAACCAATTTAAATCCACTATTCTCTCCATCTTTAATAATAAAATAACGGTATAAAAACCCGTTTTACTCACCTGGAGCCTTCTAAAAGGATTTACGATGGCGCAGTACCGTTCTGCTGATAAAGCTGTTAGGGTGAAGACAGATACTCCGATGCTGACGTCTTTCCCGGCTTCAGATATCCGGCAGATGGCCTCCCCCCATGGCCAGGACTCCAGCGTGTATATTATGGACACGAACGGCACGCAGATCAGGATCACTAGGAGATCTGCTAAGGCTAGGGAGAATATGTACCTGCGGACGAATTTTTTTATTTATTTTATTTATATGAAATAACGCTGTATACTGGGTAATCCATCATGACAAGAGGTGAACTTTTTAAGCGCATATATCTCTTGCAAGGGGAGGTGATTTTCAATTGACATATACTTTCTAAAATTCCTTGAAAAAAGTTGATTTATGATTCATGAAAATCTGTAATCGCTAATCCACTTTAAGCAAACGTGGTGATCAAAACTTGTGCCATTTTAAGAAATGGTCTTTGCTCTGCAGTGGGGCAGTAAAGGCTTGTACCTTTTATTATTAAAAAAAAAAAACATTTTACTACGCTAGGATTTTTGATGTGGGTGTGTCTTTCTAGTGTCTTTTGCAAACATTTAAACGCACATACATCCATACTAATATTAATATATTATAAATGGGAAAGTGTGTATGTCTGTCTGTTTGTCTTTCTTTCACGGCAAAACGGAGCGATGAATGAGTCTGCATATTATACAGCATGTTGAAAGAGATTTTATGCTAAGAGTTTGTCCACGAAGAATGATGAAATTCCTTGTGGTCAAATCAGTTTGACAAAATAGTTTGACCACGAGGAAGGACCCGAATTGACTTGATTTTTTGAGTGGAGATAGTTGAAGGGATGGTGAGTAACATAGGCTACTTTTTGTCTCTTTCTAACGCGAGCGAAGCCGCGGGCAAAAGCTAGTACTTTATATGTGAAACAACCAGACTCTAACCAATATATATATAAGTACATTGTAACCGTGTCAACAGTGTAGTCAACTAAAAGAATTAAAATAATGATAAATTCCAAGCAAGCCCTGAATGTAATCTATAACCGAGCAAGCTATATAATAATTATGATTCATTGGACAGGAAACTTGTAAATACCATATTGTATGCAGCATGGTATTCTGATAGTTAACCGCAATGTATCGGAAAAGGGATGCCAGAGGACTACGCGCACTTATTCAGCCCCATTCGCGTTTCGCTGAAATATTTTAGTCAAACTTATACCGCCTTATTCCAAAACAAGATTTTTCGTTTAACCAGGTTTAAACCATTGAGCTAGGTTTTGTATTTCGAATCTTGATCGTATAAGGATAAGATTCAAATTACAAAACCTGGCTCAATGGTTTAAACCTGGTTTAAAGAAACACCTTGTTTTGGAATAAGGCGGATACAGTTCTACTTCTATCAGCCGCGTTTAGCGTCGTAAGGAGGAGAAAAACAGTCAAGCTTAACCCTTAACTTGGCAAAATGTAAAGCACATGTTGGTACAGCATTCTGGCAAAGTATGAAACTGCAAATTAACAAGTTTTTTATTTTTAAATAGCTTTAGGGGAGTCTAAATACATTGTAATTAATATTTTTTATAATATTAATTTGTTAATTTATAAAATATTAATAGTGCCCCAAAGGGTACATCACTAATTTCGACTTAATTAGTAATTGCCGTTATTTGTGCCCCACAAGGTACAAAGCCGCTTTTGCCTAAAATAATGTTAACGTGGCAACATATGCAAAATAAAAATAAAAACAGGATTTTGTATTCACAAAATAAGTCATTTATTTAAAGAAATTACTGAACAAAAAATGTATTAACAGAACTTATAAATTCTAACAAAAGCTAACAAAAAAGTATATCTTTTCTTAATTTTAATCATGTAAAATAATCATTAGCTTATTATAAAAACTTTATAACTGAAACAGCCTCTTCAGGAGATCAATTTAAGAGATCAAGAATATCTTACTTAAAATGCAACAAAAATATCTATGAACAAAAAGAACAATGCAAAATAACTACTACTTCTTATAATTAATAATCGTCCATAATCAAAACAAAGTTAGTTGTAAATAGTACTAAATATCAATCTCTATCAACCTGATAACTATATTTTGCTTTAAACATTCGTAAAAAATACAGAACGACCGGCGGCGTAAGGTGGCGAGCCTGATGTTAGCCGCTAGGAACTTTAGCGCTTGTGTTTTCGTAAAAATATAAACGGTTTAAAAAAATAAATACCAATAATAGTTGATAACAGCAATAACAACAAGTAATGGCATTTATGTTTTTAAACCATTCGATTTTATACGTGTACACAAGCGCTTAAGGTGCTGCGGCTAACGTCAGGCTCGGCATCTTATGCCCGCCGGTCGTACTGAAATACGACCACGAGTTTTCATACTAGAGAATAAGTACAGAAAACTATTTCTGTACTTATTCTCTAGTATGAAAACTTACAAAACAATTTCGGTCCTTTTTTATGCACAATCGCATTTCACATTTAGTGCACATAAAAGTAGTTTTTCCAGAATTACATTTTCTACAACGACCTTTAGTTGTCACAATGGGATAATGATTATGTCCATCAAATCGTATAACTTCAGCAGGGCGTGTTTTTATAGGATTTATTATTATATTTCTACATGAAGGGCCCGGAACATCATGCAAATCCACTCCTAGTGGTGGTTCTTTCTGTGCTTGCAAGCCTTGAGCTATTTTTAATCTAAAATATTTTAATTTAATGTACTTGTCATCACACATTAATAAACCATATTCTCGTCTGTACAATAGCCATGCATTATTTACAGATATATCAAGTAGCTGTGAAAAAATTGCCATATACCACTTGTGTGTTTTGTAATACGTCCTATAGATAGCTATCAACATGTCGGAGAGATCTACTCCACCCATATGTTTGTTATACTCATTAATGATTTTAGGACATGGTATGTCGATAAATCTTTTAGCATCCTTACTGTATCTATTACATATTCCCATAGGTTCAAGACCTACATACGTACTCCCGATTAGGACCGGTTTGTTGTCCAACCACTTCACCATAATAATCTTCTGATTATTACATACTCTGTAATCAACAGAACCACGTGGTTTCTTTTTTATCGATTTATCGGATTCTAAATCACATTTCCGTAATCTGTTTTGTCTGAAAGTTCCGATCGATAAAATGCCCATTTCATCACGCAGATATGTCATAAGCTCGATACTGGAAAAAAAATTGTCAAAATACACCACCGACAGAACCGGATTACGAATTGTACGACATAATGTTAAAATTACTTTAGCCCCTAACCCCATGGATTTCTCTTTATTTTTAAACGAAACTCCCTGGAAGGTGTTTTCTCCGCCGTATAATAGGAAATCGTACACAAAACCTGATACACCTGATCTGACAAATAATTTATATCCCCATTTTTTTGGTTTAGGTTTCACGTACTGCCGGAGGTTTCCAGCTTTTTTTCCCTTGTACGGAATCATCATTTCGTCGATTGACATTCGACTTTCTTCTTCAATCTTATGGCAGTTCTTTCTAATAGCTTCCACGAGTGGCCTAATTTTGAAATATCTGTCAGTACTATTTTCGAGATTTTCGTTGTTATTAAAATGTAAATATCTCCTAATTAATTCGTATCTTTTTAGTGACATTATTTGGGCTACTTGATCAATTCTAGTTTTCGAACTCCAATAGTCGGAATAGGCAGGTAATTGTATTACACCCATCAGTAGTTCTATGGCTAGAAAATCTTGGATATCTTGATTCGACAGTGCAATATGTTTGGTACTTGCTTGAAACGCGTACAAAGTACTTTGTTCTTTAATTTTTTGTATTATTTTGTCAGTAAAGAACAATTTAAAATATTCAATCGGTGATCGAATTCGTTCTGGCTGTGTGAAGTCATTTTCTCGAGTGGTATGAACTTCGTATAAAAATACATCTTTTTTCCATTCTAAATGTGTTTTTTTGGTATTTACTAATTTGGTTTTCTTTTTGGGGTTTAATTTGTTTTTATTATTATTACTATTCTTTACTTTTTGTGATGCTTTACTGTCTTGTTTTTTGGATGTTGATGGTTTGGGTGATAGTGCTCGTCTTTTATAAAAGGTAGATTTGGCTGTAGTACTTAATTTTCTCTTTGACCTTCTTGGAATAATCGTAGTAATTTCATTATCACTATCCATTTCGAGATCACTAGCACCAGCTGGACATGGACTGGGTATTTCTATTGGTGGATTATTATTGCATGGAAGTACCATCACTGGAAATTGTGCTTCGCCATCGTCCTGTGATGGGCTATCTTGATACGATGATATTTCATTATTTGAATTTACAGATGATAAGTTGATAGATATGTATGCCGCTGGCGTCGGTACTGAACTGCAAGGTGAAAAAGTATTGGCGATTTTTTTATTAACAATGTGGCTGGGGTTAATCATGCATTGCTTGTTTTTGGGTGAGTCCGGTATCTCATCTATGCTGGATGAATCTGTATCACTCACACGAAACGTTTGCTCAATAATATTATGCTTGTTCATATTATCGTCATCAGACATTTCAGAATCTGTATCATTCACACGAAACGTTTGCGCAATAATATTATGCTTGTTCATATTATCATCATTAGACATGTCAGAATCGGTATCTGAGTCTTTTTGTGGTATTATAGCATCCATAATACGCTAAAACAATATACACATCATTAAAAAAAAACATATATATTATATGTGTCTACGTTTATTTTACGGTGAAAAGGCGAAAAAAATATCTACGCAAAACCAGCAAGTGACCTACATGTCACATAAATTAAACTAAACCTATTTGGCAAGGTACCTTGCAGGGCACAACACCTGTTTTCTATAAAATTGGCAGCGTGCCTTACAGGGTACACTTAACTTTGCACCGAAATATCTAACAAAACATGGTGAAAACTGATCAAATAAAGTATTACAAGCACTAATTGATTATACAACAATAAAAAAATCATGATATACACCAACGAAAACAACTAAATAAAAAAACACAAGATATTTTACCTTAACGCGTGAGATCCGTTGTTGACGTTTCGACATTTTGGCGGATAATGTTTAAAAGCTGACGTATTATGAAAACTTTGACTTTGACAAACGAACGTTTACGAAATGAGCTACTGCTAAAACTATTTTAAAATACTGACATTTATGATATTTTTTTTATATTCTCTGTAAACAGACCCGTGCTCTATAGGTCACATGCCGAAATTCATATCTTATTTTCTTGTGCTCTCTAGTACACTTGCCAAGTTAAGGGTTAAGGAACTAAGCATATTTATACGAACTAAGCTCTATTCAGCTTATGTTTTCTATGCAAAAACAACGATTTATACATAAGGCTGAGCAGACGCGTAACGCCGAAAGGACCCACGCGCGCCTTAGAGAGCAGTCAGCATGTGGCGTGGCACACTAAGGCCAATGCCTGCTGGGGTTGCGGAATAATTCTAATTGTTACTGCGGCCCCGGAGCATAAAGGGCAACCGCCTTCGGTCACCCTTTATAATCCGGGGTATGTCTGACTTTTACTTACTGATTAAAACACACACTTGTTTCTTAACAAGGGTGGGTTTTAGTTAGTAAAAGTATTCAAGAAACGAGTGCAAAGGCATCTATTGGGTAAGCTTGCTTAATCGTAGACTCCATATAGAGGGCATAGGCCCTCGGGCTAGTCTAGGACCAAGAGCAAGCCCGTTAGAAATAAAATAAAAAAATGTTGACACTCCCTCCCACCCCGCACAGAGCGGGAGAAGTCATTTGATGATTTCCTATGCACAAAAAAAAAACTGAACGTACCATAGAGCAGAATAAATATATGCAGTCCCTTATAGGTGGTTATTATATGGTATCAGAAATCTGATGTTCGCTTGTTATGTTACAATAATTAATATGCAGCCGACATGCTAGCGTAATTGATGCCAAGCCAAGGCTTGCTGTAAAATATCGTGTTGCTTCATAATTGATTGAAACTAATATACTGAATCATAACGAAAACAGAGATTTTAAGAGACGCCTTCGATGTTTCTAGCTTTTTATCTCTGTGTGTGTGTGTGTTTTTTTTTTGGTATCGGACCAAGATTTCTAGGTTTTTCCTAGTTGAAGTTGAATGACTGTAGTTCCTTTTTACATTAGCAGGTGTCTAAAAATCAATTTCTCAATCATTTTCAGTTTTTTCAGAACTCTGAGCTATAAAACTTTCCCAACCAGACTTCAATTACACTAGTTGAATTTGCTTTCAATCTATAAATATCAGTACTTACAGGACTTAATGAATACATAATAAGTTTAAAAACTGCTATTATTTTTATGACTTTGTCAATTTTCAAACCAACATAATAAATTATTACAAAAAGGCTTGCAAGACCCTAAAAGTTAAAATATATGGTTCACCAAAGTTGAAACACATCTCCACACGACCTTAACAATTCAGCGAGTACAATGCCGATCTTATCTCAAAGTAATTAAAATCTAATTTTCTTTGGACCAACTGGGCTGACACAGGGAAAAGTTTCGCTGTAAACTTACGCTTGATTGGACAAGAGTAATGTTCGATAATTTTACTTTTGATAAGGGAAATTCTGACGAACGGGGTTAATAAGGGACGGGTAATAACTTATCTAGTTATCAAACAAACTCGTTTCGAAAGGAAAGTTGACGAAACTTTGGAATGCAGTGATGAATAAAAAAATGTGCAAAAGAAATAGATCATAAAACTGATGAGAATTTTTGAACTCCTGCCGGATTGGAATACATTTCTTTTGTATAAGAAACTTTCATTCATGAGGTTAATCACTTATGTACGAGTAGGTATCTTCTTAGGGCACAAGCATTGATCACCACGCTAGCTTACAAATATTGCCGATTTTAGTCTTACGTCTGTTATTAGTCCTGGTTTTCTTTAGGTGGTATTTTTACCGATGATGATGAAGAAAATCATCTCAGAAAGCACAAAATATGATTTACCAAAGCCATTTTCCCTGTATGAAACCCACAACCTCACACATTAAGATCATATTATGATTGGTTTATATAATTTGATTTTGATCAAAGGCACTTTCTCCATCTTACCACCACCACTTCTGATTCGAAATGTTCTAATTTAAGAATCAGTCGTATTACGCATACGTATAGGTAATTACCTAAGCTTTGAGGGGTATGTAATATAGTTATGGATATGGTTCGGCGGTAACAAATAATCCATGATTTTTAAAACGTCTTAGACGGAAAATATTATACACTCTACGTGACTTACTCCTCGTTATTACTAATCCAACCTCCCTTTATCCGCTTTCTCCCATTCACGGTTCAAAGCTACCACTTTAGCAATTTCCAATTTTTGTTAACTTACTGAGTCTTGGACAAGAAACTTGAGCAACAAAAATTTGGACTTACGTGTTCGGTGCATTTCTCATGCCCCTGTGCCTGACATACACAATGACCAGGGTCCCATTACCGAGCACTCCTACTATGAAGATGATGGCAAATAGGACTGGCACTAGGTATGTCTCCAGGCGTTCCTCGTAAGGCGTGTATTCGCTTTCCGTCAGGTTGTCGCCTGGGGTGTATATCAGGACCGACGCGTTGGGCTGTGAGGTGAACATTGTCGATCTGAGGAAGAAGAAAATAATAATTATTAATTTAAAATTTGTAGCATTTGAGTTTAGTACTGCTAGTAAAAAAAAAACTAGATTTATCAGCATTTAAAGTGGGCTAGCTGTAGTTACCAATGGTTACAGCATTAGAAGGGACCTTTTGTAACATGTATGCCCTATGTTGATATGTTAATTACCCATACATGTAATAAATATTAATATCATAAAATAGGTAGTAACTCTGTCAGGATAGTTTGGTTTCACAGCTAAATCACTGAGTCCTTCTCCAAAATAAGTCTTCTAAGACTACTTTTTAGCGCGAACATTCATCTGCTTCCACTAGAATTGAAAAGTCATTAAGCATACCTACCCACCTATAGTTAGTCATATATAATATTTTTATTTTGGTCATCCAAGATAAAATCCAAGTCTTAAAATGTGGCTAGATCATGAAAAAAGCAACGTATTTGTCACCAATTGGAGTGCAAAGCAAGTTATAATAACTCATGTATGTGACGTAACTTTGCCTACTGTCATTTTCCTTATACCATAAATAGTAAATTAATACAAAAGATAGGCACCTACAAACAATTATAAATCAATTTTAAATCCGGTATTAACAAAACTGTCAGAACTATATTTAATACAGCCATGGTGCTTATTTCGAACAATTATGGTTTTCCTACCGCGATAAAATATTTAAACTGTTGATGCTTTGCCCGGTACAATATCCAATTAAGTTATTTTAATATTCAACGTTGGAATTAAAACCTCGTATTGGTCATCTAGGCCAAATATTGATTACCTTTTTATCTACGATGGAACGGAGAAAGTGTTACGCGTTTAGGGTGAGAGATTGTGTGTACGTACACCAAACTCAATTAATGTCCCCATTTATCTCCATAACGGCTTGACCGATTGACATGCAGTTTTGCGCGGTAGATTTGTAGTTTGACAATAATATTTCTTAGTTATATAGGCAATATAATAACGTTATAAATCATCAGTCATATTAAAATTAAGCAAAAATATTATACCATTTTGAGGATAAATCTTTAATATTAACCAAAATAGGTAATACCGCTTAAGTTATACTAAATATTTTTACCTTATTTAAAAAAACTATATACCATCATATTAAATTATTTAGTTTTATAATGTGAGGTATATAATTATTTCTAGTAAATAATTCAATAAAGCAAGTTTCTCAGTAGTTCAACTGTCCAATGCTCCAAAGTGAGCTTTAAGAAACAAGAATGTATTACCGACCAAAAACATTTCCACATATATGTGGGCTAGTCATTAGGAAATAAAGTCAAATAAGTTGCAAAATTAAAACTCATAAAGCTTCGTTACATCTGACCTCAGAAATTTAATAAAGTGCAAGCACACATTCGTAAATGAAGAGCTCTGTGCTACAAACCACTAAAGCTTAAACTTTAGTTAAACTAAAAATACTGACGACACAACATAAAATGTCTAGACAAAATATCATTGTGCATTTAAATTGAGTCTCAAAGCTTCTCATGTGGCAGAATACATTTGGACCTAGGTACGAGCCTTGTGGCACAACTAACGGTTGCCGTGGCGTCGCACTATTGTTTACCTAAATCAGTTTAACAAACGCTCTGTGTTCATTATACAAGCGCCTACAATGTGTTCTCGTCTGAATATAGGAACATTCTCGGTGTATAAATGTGGACTATCATTTGAAAAAAAATACTTTGTGAAAGCGGACCCATTCAAACGCCAGTGGAAAGTTTTTAATGAGAGTAAGTAACTGAACTCCATTGAAAAGGTTCACAGGTAACGCAAGCGGACTGGACGGGTTGTTTTTATGGAGAAATAAGTGAAAAAGGGTGGAGTACAGTTTTCTTTGAGTTGACATAGTTTTTTACTTAAACTTTTTAAGTTGTGTTGAAGAAATGGATGTTTGCAAAGATTTTTGCATAAGACCTAGCTATATACGATTTATTTTTAAGACATTTCTTGCACTTATACATATCGTGATGTTATGTTCAAATGTTGTGCACTTACTTATAAACACACAAAGAGCATTGATTTCATTTAAATATTGTTAAAAAAACAGCATAAAATAAAAATAAAATATTACAATAGGAAGCAGGAGGTTGGTACAGTGGTGAAGCCATTGGCTACTGCGCTGCATGTCGCAGGCCGCACATCCATACTAATATTATAAATGGGAAAGTGTGTCTGTCTGTTTGTCTAACTTTCACGGCAAAACGGAGCGACGGATTGACGTGATTTTTTAAGTGGAGATAGTTGAAGGGATGGAGAGTAACATGGGCTACTTTTTGTCTCTATCTAACGCGAGCGAAGCCGCGGGCAGAAGCTAGTATTATTATAAATAACTCTACTTTCGGCAGTCGGGTAGAAATTGTATGGCTTACTTGTATTTCTTCTGAGTCTGTTTGTTTGTGTATGTGATATTTATACGTTTGATTTAATTTTAACATTTTTCGACAAACAAAGGTAAAACATCTTTTTCAGAATTTTATTCATATCCAAAATATCAAGAAAAGCAACAGATAACGTTACAAAGCAGAAAATAAGCAACAGCTTAGCAATAATTCATAAACTGATCCGAAAATCATTTACCTCAAGGGTCAAGTGCAAATACATCCGCACAAAACGGTGCGTGCTCATCTATCAAACATGAGTTCAGCCCATACCCACGCAACGACGCCCACGATCCCAATATCAAAAGAATAATAAATATCGCCAAAAAATAGAAAAACGAAAAGTTCGGCGTCCATATTCCTGACATGCCAATAGTATTGAGGACGCAGTATAACTGACGATAGAGAGGAATCGCTCTTCCGTAAAGCTATATCAGCATAGCGATTTTCTATTTGGAATTCAAAATGAATTGAAACTGAATACAAATAAAGATGGGAATTGCGTGTCTAATTTTGTGCTAGACAATAATCATGTATTTTATACTTTGTAACCTGTAGGTCAACCTGTTCGTGATTTGTACATTTATCGATGTATCTAAAAGGTGTAAAATGAAAAGTGTATTACTTTATTTCTGGTCTATTCTCATTGCCCCTTAGGTTTAGAGTGACATTTTACACTACTTCATATAGCACTTTGTATAGCATTGAAACGAATACTATTTTATTTTGTACGTACTAGCTTTTGCCCGCGACTTCGTCCGCGTGAAATAATAGTTCCCGTTCCCGGGGGATTTTCGGGATGAAAACTATCCTATGTCCTTTCTCGGGTCCCAGACTATATCTGTACCAAGTTTTATTAAAATCAGTTCAGTGAAGAAGAGACCGACAGACAGACAGACAGAAAGACAGACAGACAGAGTTACTTTCGCATTTATAATATTAGTATGGATCTTTCAACTTAGCAACTTTTTCTCGTGCAGAACAACAAATCAGTGGAAATAAAGCAATGGAAATATTGCTAAAACTTAATCAAAATATCATTTTGACACACACGAATGACGTCATGTCAGGCCGCAAGAAGCTTTATGGAAGAAAGGCGAAAACAAACCGAATTTCGACACGCATTTGGTAGGTTCTTGCATACCCTATGCGTGTCACCCCATTACCCAATGCTAGGCTGCAATTCCGTGTTGCGCTTGACCGCAACTGCTCTGCAACTGAACGCCTGAGAGTCATTAGTTACGCAAAATAGGACATTGTTCTGATTGAAGCTATGACCTTTACAACTTGAGCTAGAAAGCGTAGGAGTTTAATGGCGTCACATTGTAACCGAACAACACTAGCAAAATTATTAGCTTCCAACCTTGTTATTAAATAACTGACGAAACGAAATGGTGAAGATTTTATTCCTTTTTTTGAGTATATGCCTTTTTTGAAGTTGTCTGATTTCTTTGATTCATCGTAATATTAGAAAGAGATACCTCCGAAATCTGTAATCAAGGCGAAGGAACAATGAGCCTGGAAGGAGTAGGGGGAAGCATTTGCCCTGCATTGGGACAGCTTAGGAAAATAAAAAAAAATTAAGGGAAAACAGTCAAAGGAAGTCCACATTGCTCTTAGCTAATTTAAATTATCTACATAATATGAGAATTTAAGGCTCGAGCACAGCGAATGCGTATGCGTAGACGTAAGCGTCAACACGTCACGTGCACGCAAGCGGTGTGTCCTGTCTTATACAGTTCCATACATTACAACTCAGTGGTACGCGCACGTTTACGTCACGTTGACGCTTACGTCTACGCATACGCATTCGGTGTGAAAAACCAGATAAAATAAAACAAAAGCTTGTAGCCTTTAATTAAGACACTTTGATGTGTAGGCGTTGTTAAACACAGTGATACTGTATAACAAGAAGCTTGTAAAGTGTAATTATTTTTAATGTAATTCATTATGTATTTTGATCCTCAAAAAATAATCGTTTTGGGAGATAGATATTTATTAAACTCAACAAAGCGGATATTTATTTATGAAAACTTTATGCACATGTAAAAAAGCACTGCACAACGGTGGACTTGTTGCTACCGCTTTGTTAATCCTAGAAACTATATTCCAGTTAGGTTAGGAAATTCTGTGTTGGATGGTTTGTTTGTATGTATGTTTTTTTTTATGTGCTAGTTTCCAGACTTAATTGTACTGTTATCACTATTTTATAAAAAGGTCTACTGATTCAAGGTTATAATATTGCAATACATATTTTAAAATTGGATTTATAATGTTGCTACCAATCTCGAGAACGTCTGGGCAAAGGCTAAATGTTTTTGCACATATTCGTTGAAGTTGGAGAAAATTTTTTTTATAACAAACGTTTTCCACAGTTTTTTTTTCTCTTTCCTAAAGAAATCCTCTGTAATCCGCACTAAAGTAATCCTCAGTGTCAATTTCAGTTATTGTCAGAACGACAACCTAGCAGATTTTAAAACATATTTGTTATAAAACTAGCCTGTAGTTTTACCTTCTCAGCGGGATATAAAAAAGGACTAAAAGTAATATAAGTCAACAAGGGTCAGAACCCATAGCAACAGGCCAGGGTTGTTAGATAAAATGATACAAACGGTACACACTTAGTCTTCATAAAATTTGTTATTTTATGAGACAAGCCAAAAAACCTTGGCACCTTAATTGTGACACATATTGCTCCTCGTTCTTTTTACCTAATAATTATGATCGGAAGAGGTAGAGCTCTATTTGGCATAATATGGATATTTATGGAAACCTGGGATGAAAAACATGTAATACTAATATTATAAATGGGAAAGTGTGTCTGTCTTTCTGTCTGTCTGTCTGTATATTTGTCTTTCCTTCACGGCAAAACGGAGCAACGAATTGACGTGATTTTTAAGTGGAGATAGTTGAAGGGATGGAGAGTAACATAGGCTACTTTTTGTCTCTTATTAACGCGAGCGAAGCCGCGGGCAAAAACTAGTGATATTATAAAAAGCTTTTTACATCTTAAAGCATTGCAATCAAACATGTATCTTTCCACCCTTCAAAAGATAACGTAGCATTGACTAGGTACAGTTTTAATAAAATGCAATGCTATTTTATTTGATTACTTAAATATTTTAATTAATATTTTAACGTATATTTTAAATACAACTTCTTTTGTATCCATTATCCTTCAATCCCAAAACAGAATTCTGTGCAATGTCATCATTACTATCAACGTCTTTACGATCATTGAACCAAAATAGCTCTACCTACTCCGATCACTGCTAATTACGGTCGTGAAATAATGAAGAGAGACTTGTAGACGGAACTAGTTGTTTTTTTAATTAATGGAAGGATATAAAAAGACGAACCTTTCTTGTCGGCTGTAAATAAGTTCGGATAAAGTTCAAGGCTAATTTCAGGAAGGTACGATCTTGGGCCACCCCAAGACCTTTTGTAAGGCTAGAAAAACAGAGCTAGGTTCGGCACTTCACGTTTTTTCAACGCGCCGTAAACGCGTTTTAAAAATCGTGCGTCAACAGCGCGTTATTCTACAGTAGCCTGATTCACGTAATCAAAACCGTAACAATATCGCAACGATTTAGTCGTTTAGACCATTATCGTATTCACATCGACCAATCGAGCTTGAACTACAATCATACCGAAGCCGGGGCGTCCTGCGGACTCTCCGTCCGCGTACCGGCCCATCGTTTTGCTCGACGAGGCGGCAAAGCTCTTGGAGAGAGTGATTGCGAGCCGCCCCGTCGAGCGGCTGATGCGGGTGGGGCCGGATCTGGCGGACGGTCAGTTCGGTTTCCGCAGGGGACGCTCCACGGTGGACGCCATCATGCGCGTACGGGCCCTCACGACAGGGGATGCGGTGGCACAGGGCAGGGTCGTCTTGGCAGATCGTACCTTCCCGAAGGCGTCAGCGTAGTGTGTTACGCTGACGACACGCTTGTCCTAGCGCAGGGAGGGTCGTTCCAGGCGGCGGCCGACTTAATGTCGAGTGGTGTTGCGACAGTCGTCGATAGGATCCGGCAACTGGGACTTGAGGTGGCCCTGCACAAGTCCGAGGCCATGTGTTTTCATGGCCCTCGGCACCGTCCACCTCCGGGGTCTCAGATAACGGTGGGAGGGGTTCACATCGGTGTCGAGTCGACGATAAAGTACCTGGGACTTGTCCTCGACAACCGATGGAACTTTACGGAGCACTTCCGACGTTTGGGCCCCAAACTGGCGAAGGCCGGAGCTGCCCTCAAGCGGCTCCTGCCCAATCTCGGTGGCCCAAACGCCTCCTGCCGGAGGCTCTACACGGGGATCGTGCGGTCCATGGCCCTCTACGGGGCTCCGGTGTGGGCGCCCAATCTAGCCGCGGCTCCGGCCCGACTTCTGAGGGCGTTCCAGAGGGTCATGGCCATTCGCATGGTGCGGGGATACCGCACGGTCTCCTGTGAGGCGGCATGCCTCCTTGCCGGCGTCCCGCCGTGGGATCTGGAGGCAACAGTCCTTGCACACACGTACGAGTGGCGCGTGGAAGTGCAACGCCGGGGTGAAGTCCCGATGCCGCGGGTTATCGCGGCACGGCTCACGGAGCTCCGGCGAGATCTCATGGCGGAATTGAGACAACGACTGTCGCAACCTAGTGCTGGGCACGCCGTTATAGCGGCGGTAAGACCCCTCTTTGAGGAGTGGCTGGAGAGGCGTCATGGCACTCTCACGTTTCGCTTGACACAGGTCCTCACCGGACATGGTCAGTTCGGGAGGTTCCTGTGTCGGATTCGGGCGGAAGCGACGCCTGGGTGTCACCACTGCAGTAACGGTCGCCTGGAGGACACGGTCGAGCACACGGTGGAGGTGTGCCGCGCATGGGCGGACCATCGACGTGTCCTCGTAGAGGCGATCGGCGGCGGTGACCTCTCGCGCCCGGCGCTGGTTCAGGCCATGCTTCGGGGCGAGACGGAATGGGATGCCGTCGCCTCCTTCTGCGAAGCAGTTATGCTAGTGAAGGAAGCGACAGCGCGCGAGAGGCAACGACGAGCCTCTCGCCCCGGACTAAGACCCAGGCGAAGACGTCGAGAGTCGCAAGACGACTACCGGCCACCGTAGGCGTGGTTCTGCGGATGGCGAGCGATGGGTAGCTCGCCGCCCGGCTAGGACCAGGACCGCGTAGACGGCGCGTTAGTGTTCCACGCGCGCCTCAAAGAGAAGGAGTCAGCACAGGAAGGGGCCCAACAGGGCCAACGCCTGCCGGGGTTGCGGAATGTTTATAATAGTTACCGAGACCCTGGAACATAAAGGGCAATCGAAGGAACATGAGTGGGTTTTAGTCAGTAAGAGTCTGACACGCCCTCCCGTCGCACCCAGGACGGGAGCAGTCATTGGATGATTTCCCACTCACCAAAAAAAAAAAAACTACAATGGTTTTAAAGATACGATCGAACTGTCGTTCTCGCGTATTTAGCTGAGTAAATCGTCATCCAGTCATTGGCTCGAAGGTATTGTACAGTTAAGACGTAAATCAGATTATCTAAAACTAAAAGATGACGAGCTAAGTGTTAGGCGTGAGTTTGGACTTGTCTCATATTTATTTAAATTAATTCGAGGCAAAATCCATAATGCATAACGCATACGGCATATTAGAGTTAGTACGTTTGAGTGTACCGGATAGATATGTGTGGCGACGACGAGGGCCTCAGCTGCTGGCAGTTCCTCGTGGCCGCACTAATCTGTTGAACGAGGCGCCCCTGACCCGAGCGCTTCGCACTCTTAACCTTGTAGCAGATAAGATTGACGTTTTTGTTTGTTCACTGAGTGAACGAGAGTTAAATATTATAAGTTTTAGATAATAAGTTTTTTTTATTGCTGCACTATTGCATTGGGCTTATACTGTAATAATAGTAAGTAAGGATATAATAAATAAATAAATAAATAAAATTTGCAGTAAGTGATTAATAGATCGTTTAGTATCGAGCCTTTTTAATTGTTGTTTGATCCCGATCAAATCCCTTTCAATGATCCTGATTTTAAGCAGAACTTCAATAGAACGGCTTTCAAACTTCAACTATATTTGGTTTGTTTGATTTACGTGTACCAGAGGGCCTAGACAAGTGGCATTGTAGAATAGAAAACGAAAACGGATAGATTGTCAAATGTATGGAATTGACACAAGCTTTCGCTAAACAATTTGACATCTCCATACATTTGACAATCTATTCGTTTTCGCTATCTATTCTACAATGCCACTTGTCTAGGGGGGCTGTACTGAGCAGCATTAGCTTTAAAAAAGTTTCGTCGGAAATTAATAATAGTGAAATTCTTGTTTCGACCGGACTAGGCGAATCTCAGCGGCCGAAACACGTACTAAACCGTATCTAAAAATATTACAATAAATTCAAAATAAGCCAAAGGTTTAGCGCTTAAATTAGAAGAATTTTAATGGAAATTATGTCTTAATTTTTTTGGTTAATAATATTAAATACCCCTTTAGTAGTTAAATCGGCTTACAAGATTTTGTACCATACTTAGTTAGTTTCCCAGTAAGTTGTACGTGATATTAATAAAAGCGTATTAAATATGAAATATAGTCTCGTGGTAGTGTCATGTGCCTCATTACAGCTGTCGTCACAAACTAGTGGAAGCATATTGTTGAAATGTAATGAAATTAGTTAACGTACAACCACTCTCTAAGCAGACTCTAATTAATTAATTTATAGTATTAAGACATTGAGATGTCTAATAAAGGCTTTTAGAATAGAAGCTGATTTAAAATAAATTGTTTTTATTTATTCAAATTTCGAACTTTTATTAATAACCTTTCGACGACCAAGCGACAGCCGGCTGTCGCGCTGCTATTGTCTTTATATTATGTCTCAAATCATGTGTGTTCGAATGTTTAAGTCCAGGACTCTAAACTATGTTTTTTCTTAATCGATGATTGTGAAATTCAATATAACCTTTTAAATAATAATTAAAAAAAGCGGCATCTTAGTTGTTTGGATTTGAACTCACAGCCTGTGGTGATTATAAGCAGTGGGCGCCTCATCCACTGAGCCATCACGACATTCATCATTGATATTGCATTCTCTACATAAAAAAAATATAAATACACACATCAAAAGTGTCTAGGGATATTTTAATTAAACCTAAATATCTAAAATTCTATTAACTTTTTGTTAAGACACCTACACTTTAAAATAAACCTTGTTTAATTGCCTATCTAATCTGATAATAAACTTTTAGATAAAGTTAAATTAAAAAAAAACTTAGAAGAAGAGGAAAAACTCAACAAATTTTCAATTTAACTTTATTTTTGAAATTTCAAAACCTAAACAACAAAACAATTTTTTTTTTATAAAAATTGTTGAAAACTTAAAATTAATAATTCGTGGATCCACCTAAGACTCTCCTGGCACATCTGGAGCGGTTCTGCATACTCAAAACAAGGGTGTCAATATCCTGTTGTGGAGTACTGTCCCAAATCCTGCTAAGATGCAAGAAAAGCTGGTTTTGATGCACAATATCAACAGGGAAATTCCTACGATCTCTTCTCTGAAGCATATTCCTGGCATGCTCAATAAGATTTAAGTCAGGGGATTGTGCAGGCCGGTCTAAAGCTTGGATAACATGCTGTTGTAACCAACTTGTAACGATACGCGCCGTATGTGGACGGGCATTGTCGTGCATTAGCTGGAAATTTTGTCCCATTTGCTGTCTGTGGGGCAAGATTACAGGCTCTAGCACCTCATCTCGGTATTTTCGAGCAGTCATATTGCCTTGTATCCAAACGAGGTCCGTTCTACCGCCGAGACGAATTCCTGCCGAAACCATAATCGTGCCACCTTAATATGCATGAACTTGTTGTGGGTGCTGCAGTCGATTTCAACGTCCAGGTTTTCTCCAAACGCGTACTCTTCGCGAATCAGGATGTAATCCAAACCTAGATTCATCAGTAAAAAGCACAAGTGACCATTGAGAATGGTTCCAGTTTTCGTGTGCAATAGCCCATTGTAATCTTCTTCCTCGATTACCTCTCCTTAGTGCTGATACCCAAAATGGCCTACGAACACGTAGATTGACTTCATGCAGTCGCCTTCTCAAAGTTTGACCGCTTACCAGCAAACCATACTCTCTCTGTAGCCTTTGAACCAATTGCATCGCCGCTGCATTTAGTTGACTTTGTGCAGCATTTACTATGAATCGGTCCTGTACATGTGTTGTAATGCGTTGAGGTTCTCGGTGCCGTTCCACCACTTCCTCCGTGACACGATAACATGACCAAAGCCTGGATATAACGCTCTGACTGGTCTTCATGGCTTCAGAAACGGCAATTATGGGACAGTATTCCACAACAGGATATTGACACCCTTGTTTTGAGTATGCAGAACCGCTGCAGATGTGTCAGGAGAGTCTTAGGTGGATCCACGGAATATTAATTTTAAGTTTTCAAGAATATTTATAAAAAAAATTGTTGTTATGTTTGAGTTTTGATGTTTCAAAAATAAAGTTAAGATTGAAATTTTGTTTGAGTTTTTCCTCTTCTTCTAAGTTTTTTTAAAATTTAACTTTATATAAAAGTTTATTATCAGATTAAATAGTCTATTAAACAAGGTTTATTTTAATGTGTACATGTTTTAACAAAAAGTTAATAGAATTTTAGTAATTTAGGTTTAATTGAAATATAATAATAGACACTTTTGATGTGTGTATAATAATATATATATATATATATATATATAATATATATGTATATAATATTTATTACTAGTTATTAAAAAGCATAATAGCTAACTACCTAATCAATCAAACCTTTGTACAAATAATAATGCGTAAGTCACTCGCTATCTGAATACAAATGATTTTTTTGAAGAACACTCAATTATTGCTTCATTTGTTTGATAAATTTGTCTGGTCGACGGCATAAATTACTCAATGAATATTTACTGAATGTCTGAATCAAAGCTTTCATTTTTAAACCCCGACCAAAAAAGACTTGTGTTATAAGCGTAATGGGTCTACCTGGCTTGTCTGTCCGTAATTGCGAAGTTCTTGGAACGATTTCTGAGTTTCGCTGGGACATTACTGACATCTCGCGCCTCGGAAAACACAAAAATTAATTGATTTTTTTTTTATGCAAGTCAGATACTAAGTCACTTATACCCGTAAAGCCCTTTGTCTATTCGTAATTTTGTTACAGTCGTTGCGGGTATTATGCAACCAGAAAGTCAGCCTGTCAGTCGATGCCCGTCAATCAGTGTGAGGGGTTTAGGCTGTCCGTCGACGAAAGCCAACCTAATATTATTTAGTTTGAAAAAAGATGTGTTATTGATCTACTCAACCAGCTCACCTATAAAATAAATAAAAAAAAATGTCTTCGGAACATATTATTATTATTATAATTTTTTTTTTGGTGATTGGGAAATCATCAAATGACTGCTCCCGTCCTGGGTGCGGCGGGAGGGCGTGTCAGACTTTTACTGACTAAAACCCACTCATGTTCCTTCGATTGCCCTTTATGTTCCAGGGTCACGGTAACTATTATAAACATTCCGCAACCCCGGCAGGACGATTATTATAGTGCTTGTCCCATGAAAACAAATATACATACATACATATTATTGAATGGCTCTTCATCTTCTATTTGTAATTTCACAAAGTACAAGATGCTCCAAAAGTGTTTCTTCTCGCTATCTATTTTTAACCCAACATCTGTTTTCCGTTTTCGTTTTATTAATTCTTGTCTTATAAGAGCAGAAATAATTAAAACACCATTGCGCTCTACACTCATACTTACGACTGGCACAAAAACTCAAAATACAATTCTCGCTTTGTAGTTCTGTGTACACGGAGACAGATATATTCTATTGCGAGGCAATTATCGCCCAAGGGGCAGGGCGACAATCGTCAATGTTTACACGAAGAGACTTTTGTATTGTTCTTTCGATAATCATACCTTCGAGTCGAGAAACTCTCTCCGTCTAAATGGCCCTTTTGCACATGGCCACACCCAGACAACCGAAATGCTGAAATCAAATTAACGCTTACCAGTCAGGTTCACTAACCGCTAGACCCGCAGGGCCGTCTAAAATCTTAGTAACATAGTACCCGTTACCCGTTACTATGTATGTTACTAAGATCAAAGTACACTCTCATCTTGTACCTATAACTTGTGTACGATACGAAGCAAAAACCGTTAGTTTTATCACCACCCTTTCTGGTTAATCTGATATCTCAACAAACTAATACGATCCAGGAAGGACCATCCCTCCAGTTTATTTTATATTGCTGTCGTAAAACGCGGTCACACAACGAGCAAAAACATTTAGGCCCACTGCAAAAACACGACAAGTTATCCGTGACGTAGTAGAAAAAAAATCGATGAAAATAGAACCTATAGAATTCTATGCGTTCTATTTTCACATTCAATTTTTATTTGACAAATTCGGGTAACGCACACCACGCGAAAAATGTACCATGCATACAATAACTTGGTATCCTAGATGAAAATAGCCTTAGTCATAAAAATGTTCTAGGATTTTTGCTGAATTGAATAGGCCTAGGTCTAATGTGTTCTATATACTAATGTATTCTTTTATCAACCATTTCATGATGCTACCAAAGTCCAAATATATTTTTATTGTGACTGTTCCAGTCCAAAAACATGAAAAAATATAATATTTAAAAAAAATATTCGCTAAAGATTTTTTAAGCGTCGTCGACTCGATCGCACAAAGTCTGTCGCGTAAGGGAGACCTTACATGTTCGCTAATGCCGTCATACAAAGATCATTATTCCCCATGATATGCATGGTTATGGCGAAATCTCATCTTAATCGTTCATTATTATTGTGGTAGAGGCTTGTGTGTATCATGTCTTTGTATCATGTATCTAGGGGTAATTAATATAAATAGACGATATTAACAAATATGATCAACTAAACATGTAGGAAACTAGGGTACTTACTAAGAAATATAAAGAGAAGTTTACACCGCAACCGATGAATGCCTTCGAATTTCGAAATCTAAATAACAAAGATTTTTAAACTTTTTTTTTTTTTTACTGTGAACTGACTGACTGACATCGCACGGTATAAACCGTTGGTCCTTAAGGCTTGATAATTGGAGGGTTTGTTCTTTGTGAAGAGTAAATAAGTATAAACAAAAGATTTACGTAAATTCGACGATAAAGAGGTAAAATAGTCGCTAGAAGTATGGCATGCACGTGGGTTAAGCTGTGGGTGAAAGCTACATCTTTAAGTAGTAAACCAAAGTAGTTTCAAAAATAACAGGATATTTGGCAATCAAATTATAACAACTACTAAGACACAATTCTAAAAAACTTTATTGAAAAGAAATATAAAACTTTTTAAATTCTGATTTGGTTAATGAGCAAATAAAAACAGACCTAGAGACTCTTATCTACGTTTTAATTCCTCGATTGTTCTAGAAATCACTAACTACTTGTAAGAAACACGACTTGTCCGTAACTTTCGGTTAAGTATTGACCGTATTCTATTAGCGTAAAAGAAAAGTTAGTTCCGTGGATACAGAATACCAAAGCAGTTAAAGGTTTTTAGGGTACCTTACCTCGAGGACGTCAAAGGGACCCCTTCTCAACCCTCAACGCAAAAAGAGGGACGTCATAAGTTTGACCGCTAAGTGTGTGTGTCTGTGTATCTGTCTCTCTATGTACGTATTATGGATTAAATTCTCGCTCAAGACCAAGAATTATATTATTATGGTCTAAAGATATTGGTTCCAAGTCTGGTAATTTACTTATGCGAGTTTGTTTGGAAACAAACCAACATGAAAAAATTACAAATATACTTTTTTGCTATATCTCAGTACTAGCTTTTGCCTGTAGCTTTACTTGCGTTTATGTCGAAATTTCCAACCCGTATTTCTCCTTTGTAGGGATGAGGTTCCTAAAAAACCTTTCGTAGTAGATTGGGCAAAGGCCTCTTCTCATACAGAGAAGGCTCGAGCATTGATCACCACGCTTGCTCAAGGCGGGTTGGCGATTTCGGACTTATATTAACTACAAGTCCAGGTTTCCTCACGATGTTTTCCTTCACCGATGTCTGTGATGTCTAAGATAAACTTTAGAAAGTACATATGAATTGAAAAAGTCACATTGGTACTTGCCCGGGTTCGAACCCGCAACCTCTTGCATGAGGGGTGGGGGCGGGAGAACATTCCCAATCCACTAATAATACCAGTTATAGGCTGGTATTATTAGTGGATTGGGAATGTTCTTCTCAAAGAACACCCTTCAAGTTTCTTGTCTCATTTGACTAGCGGTTTGAGCAGTGCGTTGGTATATCTCAGTAGCCGTATTGTTCGATGGTACGGCACACTTCAAATCGAGTCCGACGTACACTTAACCTGTTTTTGTTAAATGAAGTACTTTACCTTCATTAAGACTGCCTGTTTCAAATCTAACAATATTTGTTAGGAGCTTATAGGGGTCCACACCCTTATAAGCTCTTAAACAAATATCAAGAGCTCCAGTTGTTTTATTAAATAAATAACCTATTGGAAATGTTACACCAATAACACACAATATTGTAAAGTTCCAAAGGTTTAATAAAAACCAACTTTGATATTGGATGTAAGGGTGCGTTTCCACCAGAGATAGGCAAGAAGTGTGTTCAACGTCCATTTAATAGGATTTTTTTATTCTTCTAACCTCGTATAGCTTAGCTTTGGTGAAGAGGAACTTGGGTAGAGAGTCATGTGTAAGGGAATACATGAGACAAGTGTGGGCGACATTAATTAAATTAATTATCTTTCCTTACCGTATAAAGCGCAGCTAGCGAGCTTAGGGTTTAGAGAAAGCAAAGTCTAGTACAAAGTGATATAAAAGGTGAGTGAAAGACATGTGCGAGAGAAATACGTAAGACACGGTGAACAAGATGTCATAGATCACCGATAGGGCACAGGTGAGTTCAGCTTATACTAAGCCGACCAACCCCTCTAGACAAGTGGTATCGTAGATTGTATAATAGATTAGATTGTTAAATGTATGCAATTGACATAAGCTAATGCTAAGTAATTTTACATTCTCATAAAAAAAACTATTTTATTCTACAATATATTTTACAATTCCCCTTGTCTAGGGGAGGCTGAGCAAAGTACAGCCATACGGCTGTAATGAAAAAGGTTTTAATGTAGCCTAAGCTAAGCCTCCCCGCACAGCTCCATTACAAATCTATACGTATGTAATAAAGAATACGATCTTAATTAAATTGGGTGCAAATGCTAGTTTTTTAGTAAAGAGATTCCATAAAATTAAATTAAGGGATAGACTTCAAACAATATTAAGTACTTGATTTTATCCTGTTTCTTCACGCAGTGTCCCGGGATTGCCTCATTCGTTTAGTAGCGATAGCATTCCTTTAGCGTTACGCAAAGACTATATAACCACTTCTCTTTGGTGCTACGTCACAGCGCGAGGTGCACAGTTAAGTAGTACGGATAATACGTTCCTCACTACACATCAACACTTGTAACTGGTGGATACGCAGCCTTTTAGCTCAGCTCCGCTTCCTCGCACATTTGATCTTTAGTCAAAACGCAGCCTTACCCTCAAAACATGTAATAGGACTTAAAACAGTTATTATTTCAAGCTGTTGTGTGTTCCTTTATCGTTTACATTTGGGGAAGTGATAAAATCCAATTGTAACCCTTTGCGCGAACACAACGTTAATACTTAGTACAGAATTTTAATAAACAGGATTTCGTTTGTGGAATCAAATTGTGTATAATGGAAGAGGTTGTCAGAAATTGTTACGGATGTTTCTTCAACTGGTCTTTGAAACAGTGCTATTTAAGTTGGATATTTTTTATGGAGTTCACTGTAAGCAGTTCTAAATGATTATGTGATCAAGTAATTAACTTAGTTTTCATTGGTTATTTAACAAATTAATAAAAAACTTTGGGCTCACAAAGATTTCAAACTAGACAGAGCCTGTGCTATAGTAATTCACATTCCATATACAAAGATTTTTCTTTAATGAGAATCGTTCCCAGGACGTCCAGGTTAGCAGTTAATCACTAACCAATAGGCCAACAGGCCTGTCAAATTGCTTACTCTATAGCTACTTAAAAGTGGTAACGTAGCGAAGTGTAGACAAACTAAAACATAGCACCTCTAGACAAGTAACATTTTAGTATAGATGGTAGAATAGAAAATAATGTTAAATGTATGGGATTGACATAAGCTATACAATAAAAGGCTGGAAAGTGTGCAAAATCTATACCCTAAAAGAAATAATTTTAAATTTAGAAAAAATATAGACCCTCATTTTCCTAAAAGAAAAAATTTACGAACCTATGTAGTCACTCCTTCCAAAAGGTTTTGCTAATACTTTCTAAAGATCAAGTAATGGTATCTTAGCGAAGAACATAAATTAAATAACTAATTATATTATGAACGTGAAGCCAGTGTTACTGAAATAAAAACCACTAAAGGGTTTGCCAGGCGGAGATGGCGGGACGAATTTGACAGTCACCTCAAGGATTGACCTGAAACCGCTTTGAATAGGGATAGGTGGAAGGAAGAAGTGGAGGCCTTTGCCCTGCAGTGGGACATAGGTGGCTCTTAATAATAATAAAGGGTTTGTCACACAGACTCATTAGCACTGATATATTTTGGCAGTGTAGATAGTAATAAAAACTGTGTGGCTAGACAAGTGGTAGAATAGACGGCAGAATAGACATAACGCGGAAACTGCGGGGGACAAGATTATAAGTTTGTGAAAACCATTTTCGAGGCATAATCACACGAGAGAAGCCGCTGCCAACAGCTAGTTTAATTATATAAAACTGTACGAGGCTAAAGAGAATCCATCTCTGCCCTAATAAATAAATCAAGTCAATCGATCGACAATCGGATATGTCGAGTGGTGACAAATTGAATAGAATCCAATGTCAGCCCTTATTGAAAGCCTGTTCCTTTGTGTAAATTGTATTAAACGTTGCGTTGTGAAAAGCTGATAATTTCACACTGGGATTGGGTTGCTTTTTTACAATCAGATTGTTTTGGTTTAGACTTTGGTTCAGTAATTTTTTATTATTGGAAATGTGGTCTACTATTTTGGGTTTACATCTTTCTAGCCTTTTTAAACCCCGAAGTTTAAAAGTGGGATGTTATAAGTTTGACATGGCTATGTGCTGCTGTGTGTGTATGTTTGTTGTTGTGTCTCTCTTTAACACCGTAGCTCTTAAACTGGTGATTTGATTTTATTTCAGTTTTTATTTTCTTAAAGTAGGTTATTTAGTGATAGTTCTTAGACATGGTTCATATTAAAATCGGTTAGCTGAAGTCGCGCTCTAGATTACTTCGGAGGCGTTTTTTTTTTAATGACGTACACTTGTGTATATATATTTTTTTTAGATTTCCAGATATGTAACGAAAAGCTATAGAAAGAATGAGGTTCTCGAGTGGCGGTCACGCGTAAAGAAACGCAGCGCAGTGTGGCCCCTGTCAGACGAATGACATTATCAAGGTTACGGGGAGCCGTTGGTTACAGCCGGGCCGAAGTCGTACGCATGGACGTCTATAGGCTGAAATAATTATGATGGTGTTAGGGTGCTTCTCATCTAACTGAATCAAACTGAATACCGGTAATTTTATGCAGCTGCCTGTCACTAGGTTACACGATTAATTTTTGTTATCCTTTTTTTGAGGATGGGTTAGCGGGAGGGAGTGTCAGGCTTTTACTGACTAAAATTCACCCTTGTTCCTTCGGTTGCGCATTATGTTTCGGGGCCGCGGTAACGATTTGAACTATTCCGCAACCCAGACTTTTGCTATCTCTATTGTCAGACTTTCTGTCTTAGCCTGGGCCAACGGTTTTACGTACTTTCCGAGGCATGGCATGTTAGTGATGGCTTAAATAAACTGTTCAAAATCTTATTGCTGCTGGCCCGTTCCGGACCGGGAACCTAATAAACCATTGAGTCTTCACAACTGAACCCTGTTTCGTAATGTGTGAAGAGGAAAATTAATTGAATTGTGTGATTAGGACGGTGGCTTTGAACTCCTTTCAAGATCGATGAATAATTTCCGCGCTTCAATTGTTTGTCTTGATTGTAACAGTTAATTAGAGTAGAATAGGATATTGCAGGGCTTGCTGATATTAATAATTTGATTGACAAGTACTTAAATTTGATGAAATTGGTGGGTAAGTTAAGGATACTAATATTAAAGCTAGTGGGCGAGTTAATCGTATAGTTTGTTTCCCGTCAAATAATTTAATTTTGAAATTATATACAAGGTATTTAAAACATATGTTTTCCTTTACATGTTTTTGAGTTACGTGATTTAATTTGTCACATTGCGAATATTATGTTTATATGCATCAAAATTTTATTTAGTTATGACCTTTGTCGAAAACATGCTGGTAATCTGGTATAGAGTTAAATCCAGTTAGATTAAAAAAAATCCCAATAGTTGGGAAAACGGCAGCCGGCCTTTTATAGTTGTTAGTGAATAAGTTTAAAAACAACTTAAAGCCGTAACTTTCCTCAATAAAATTCTCATAGCAACAGCAACTATCTCCAGTACAATGACGAAAAAAATATAAGAATTTACATCAGCACAGTGACGAACAAAAAATTGTCACATAAACATGATATTCCCACAATTGTTTTTAAACTAAACAGACAAACAACAAACCACAAACTGTCAATTCAATCCGATCCACAAAAGATTTATTCACGTAAACAGCGTGATGTCAAAAACAGAAATATTGCGTACATTGTCCTTTGTTCTGACGTAGATAGAGGCTTATGGACGAGTGGGCTTGTCCAAAACATTATGACAGTCTGGTGGAAACTGATATGGGGATTGTACGTTTTGTACATTTGTCATAATTATTGGGTCATTTACATAATGAAAATGATTATTTTTATGTAAGAGGCGACTTTTTGCGTTGTCTTTGTTATTCTGCTT
Source organism: Athetis lepigone (assembly GCA_033675125.1). Lineage (NCBI taxonomy): Eukaryota > Metazoa > Arthropoda > Insecta > Lepidoptera > Noctuidae > Athetis > Athetis lepigone. Next base: position 13,348,900 of record CM066224.1, read on the forward strand.
TGAATTAGTGCTGAGAAATGACATTCAATTGTTTGGTAGTAGTTTTTTTGTCTTCGTCTTTGACATCAGTGCCAAAGTGCCGGATATTGTGACTGTTTACAATGTTTCAAGTATTTTCTTGAATGTCAAGATTTTTTAGGAGTAACAAACAAATATTGAAGAGGCGATTGTTATTCCGGATTTCTAAATTTGTAGAAAGGATATAAGTCTGTTTGTGTTGGGACATTGCCGTTCAAGTTGTGGTACAACTGACATTTTACATCGCGCAATTATTAGAGTTTGTTGCGTCATTCCCATTTCTAAAAAATGGCTGACATCTATATTTCTTCTGAACCCAGAAAACAACCGTCGGCCATTGGCTCACTAGACACAATGCCTGTCTGGTCAGAGTATCCTCCCTTTTTAGTTTAGGATAAAACCTCTTATGTTTGTTAATTAATTAATCCTCGAAACAAAATTAATTTAGATACGATTAAGCGCATAGGTAGGCCATCACCTGAATTTAATATAAAAAGAATGGCGATAGGAGTTTAAGTTCCTGTGAGGTAATATTTGACTTTCACAAAGAAATCGTTGACAATAGTTTTTATGTAACATCTCATACTAAAATTCCATTAAATACTAAGCTTACACAAAATCATAAGGCCTTTCGCGCTCACAGCAAATTGCCAATAAAATCTTACCAACCAAACTTAACCCCGTTAGGACCTAAAGCCGTTATAACCTAATTCAGTTGTAATCTCTCAAATTACTGAAGACAATGTCTAATGCTATTAACAATTTAATTGTACTAGTATATTTGAATGAGAACTCTCTCAAAGTTGTGGAATTGCGAAATTGCGAACGTTATTCTTAGTTAGTGTGTACTTACCAAGTTGTTCTGTACTATGACCTTCTGTAGACAGGGCCGTCTTAGTTTAAGGGTTGGGCCCCTGACGCCTTAGGCCCCCGAGACGGCTCTGTAACGGAAGCCAGATAACACGCTATCATGCAGGAATATGGGGTCCTGATGGTGTATAAAAAACTCGTCGACGTCTATCTCACGCACTTAAGGCTCTGACATGGTATCGCATTTGATGAATCGATTGAGACTCAGGATAGAAATGACGATTCTCGAGTGTAGAGTATAATTTGAAAATCATTAAATGCAGTTATATTTCATTTTTAAAATAAAGGAATGTTTCCTCCAAGTAAAATAATCCATCTTAACGATTTAAAGTAGTTTTGTTCCAGAGCCCATTAAAACTTTCCAGCTTGCATAATGAGCACTTGACTCGTCTATATTACTTATTGTTATTTTATGTATGTAGTTCCCATATTACAAACCTATGTTATGTATAAATCATATCTATTTTCTTTCTTGTAAAATAGAAATAAATATACAGTATAAGCGAATATAGCGGCCATTCGGGGCCCCCGTGAGAATGAAGGCTCTGCGCTTGGGCCCCGTGTGGCAAAGATGGTAATGTCTGTAGATTGTCTATGACCCTATTACGACTTCTGGGAAATTTCTGTGTTTATTTGTACTTAAGCACTCGGTGATTGTTACTGTTATTTAGTAAATCAGTTTCGAAATATAAGGTGTAATAAAATGGTAATGTAATTACCATTTTGTTTTTAACTGGTTTTTAAGTTAACCTTTCGACGACAAGCGACAGCCGACTGTCGCGCTCTCTCGTCTTTCTATTGTGTCTCGAAACACGTGTCTTCAAAGGTTTGATAAGGTTTAAGTTACAAAGATATATTTGACGGGCCTGTTGGTCTAGTTTTTCGGAGGTCGAGGGTTCGATTCCCACCCAGGACAATCTTTGTGTGATAAGCACGATTGCACGATTGTTTGTTCCGTGTCTGCTGTCCCCCACGGCTTCACCCGCGTTATATCAGATTTTTAGTTTCTAAAAGAAGAAGATAAACAGTATTCTATGTCCGTCCCCTGGTAATATGCTACCTCCCCACTAATGTTCAGCCAAATCGGTTCTGCCGTTCTTGAGTTATAAAAGATAGTGTGTAAGTTAAGGAATAAATGAAAAAATAAATAAATAAAATGTGTAACTAACACGATTTTCTTTTATATATATAGATATGAATGTATTTATAACTTATATAAGTATGTTTATCAGTTGTGTGGTTACCAAAGAACAAGCTTTGCTTAGTTTGGGATCAGTTGACCGTGTGTGAGTTGTCCCAGGACATTAAAAAAAAACTGATCTAGTAAAGAAGGTTTTTTAAGCGCCTCGTGACTGTCACATTAAGGCCGTTTATTCACGACCGTCGACACCACCACGTCGTCACTGAGAACGAGGTGACGGCACAGAGGTGACGATACATACGCTATAGCCGCCTGTCCACCGCACGTCACGTCATTTCATATTAAAATCGCCCCGAACTAATCTCATTCTCAGTGACGTTACTGTGACGGCGGCGGTAGACCAACGGCCTAAAACTATATAATTGTGGTGAACTGGCCGTACGAAGTCAAGTGCTATGACGTTTTTCGATAGTATGTCATAGGAATGTAAATATTATGTTGTTAGGGCGAGGGTTAAGGCAAAATACAAGGTATGATCTGTCGCTTCAGACCGAATAAAAAAAATATCTAGAGATCTTGGCATACATCGCAACAAAAACCCATTGCCAACAAAACATACGATCATTGAGTATTCTTCAGTTTCAAACATCGTGTAGCACACAGCATTAAAGGGCCCCCCTTTAGTGCTGTTTCTGATTCAGTATTCAGGTAACATAAGTTAACATTTTAATGATTGTAATATCATTGCGTTGAGGTAGGTCAAAACTACACGAAACATCTGTTACAATCCTTATTTCTCTCTAATATTAAAACTCAACTTGGCGCCTTACTAATAAACGCTGCATAAAGTTATGACAGGTTACAGGTTTATACGTCAAAAAATGTATGGTTACACAGGCTTTATTCATTGCATATTTACACAGTGATTATTAGTAAGGGCATTAATCTAGAATTAGGTCCAGGTCTACCGAAAAGTTCATAAATAAGCATTACTACAAAGGTTATCCTAATGAAAAGTCTGGCCGAAATGTTTTATAACCAAACACCCTGCCAGATGTCAGAATTAGTAATACATGTAGATTGTGATTAACTTTTTTCTTTATAAGTTTGCTTTTGATGACTGAGAATCGGCAAACGTTGTGAAGGTGAAGGGCCATATATTATAAGGACAATAGTGAAAAAGTTAACAGTTCAATTGTTTTACGTACATCGTTAAAGAAAGGGGGTGGTATTCCTAACTGGTGTCTTACTGGAGTCGTAATAAAAAACCGACCAAGAGCGTGTCGGGCCACGCTCAATGTAGGGTTCCGTAGTTTCCCGTCCGTCACAATAAGTGTTCCCACTTATACGTTAAAAAAAGGCTATTTGTTACGTTGACCTATTAAGTACGCAGAAATTATTTTGTACAACCTTGTGCCTTTTTTGTACAAAAACTGTTCTTTCTATCAAGTTCAAAATAATTTTCCTAGAAAGTACTTATAAAGTTCTACTTTCCAAATTTTTTTCATATTTTTTAAACCTACGGGTCAAAAAATAGAGGGGGGTGGGGGCGCTTTAATTTTTCCTTTTATAGCGATCATTTCCGATATATTTACATTATCTGAAACTGATTTTAGTAAAGTTCATAGTTCATTTTTAAATACCTATCCAACATTATACCACACGTCAGGGTTGAAATTAAAAAAAAAACACTTCCCTCTTTACATATAGGGATTTTTTACTTTACTTATAGAATAAAACATTTTTTTCCAATTTTTATTGTACCACTTTGTCGGCGTGGTTAATATAAAAAAAAATCAGCTTTCTAGTGCTAACGGTCACAGAGATTAAGCGAGGACGGACGGACAGACAGACAGACATGGCGAAACTATAAGGGTTCCTAGTTGACTACGAAACCCTAAAAATGTCCCATAGAGCTTGATGCATACGGGCTGCGTTGCAAAAGGGTGATACGGTCGTCAGCAACAAGCCACCAATTGTGGCCCTAAGGGTTGCCAAATATTTAGTAGTACTGCCTAACCAGGGTTTCAGAGAGTAGAACCTCAAATTAATACGCGCCACGGCCAAGACCATCGCTTGAACCCCAGTTGCCCAACGAGAGTTTAATTAGTTGTTGATCGATCGCCACGATAACCAACTGCTGATTATTCTGGTCTGTTCTCTACCAGTTATTCTTTTGTTTTAATTCTAGGATTCCAATAGAATTCCAATAGGACAGAACGGAATAAAAATATGTTAAAAATATATACAAAAAATCAAATACTAAGCTTCAATTTTGGAAGTTGATGGCTTTGGTTCTTTTTCATGTAATTGCCATTAACTTTCGTCACTGCAGTTGGTTTTTTCCCATACATCGCACACCTCGTTAATTAAGTCAAGAGTAATATCTTTACTATCATAATTATCAAACAAGCCATTCTCTACAGTAGGTACCTACTGAAAATTCTTAAGAAAATCTCAAAGTTTTCTCATTGTTACAAAAACTTACGTGCTAATAACGGGTCTTAAAATTAATAACCTTACAACAAGCTTTACGGCCTCGTAAAGCTAAGAGAGCCCGTAAAAAATAATATGAAATCTTTTTTTGGTGATAAAACATTATTTTGATTCGGTCCATTTCGTTAACATGCTTCCATTTTCTCTCTGGAATGTATTCCATGTACAATATTTTATTTTTATTCGGGAACCCAAATAAATTTTGGTGTGCCTGCCACAGGTGTCTGTGGATTTATGGGTTATAGCTTTTTTTTTGCAAAATTTTACCTATTAGCCCTTGTTATAGTGGTAAGTAAGTGGTTTCAAAAAGGACATAACGATTTTTTTTTTTGTTACTTTTTCTATATAATATACAGGGTGTAACACGGCTATGCCACAAGGGAAAGTACCTTAAATATTGTAGATAGAACATTTTACTGAAAGAAGACATTATTTGAATTTTAAAATCATTTTAAACTGTAGTCATAGATATTTAAATAAATACCTACATAGTTGAACCGGGAATCGAACCTGTTACTCGAAAAAATTAATCAACCTGTAGTTTTATCATACCGATCGGAAGGCTTCATCACAAGGATTATTTTTTGCTAAATAACATAGTGTCATGAATTTTAACATTTTAAATACAATATCAGTAAATTTTTCAAATGCTCAAAATGAGTTCCTTCTTCTTGAATACAAAGTGATAACTTTTGATTACTTCGTTCTCTGACGATTTTTTGCCCTTGTTGTGGTGGATATTTATTTAATTAAATGATGCGTACTACTCAAGTGGGTAAATTAATTAGTAGTAAGTAGTTATGATTGTCTTTTTATGTCCTTACGGCAATGTAAGCTTTTAACTTTTCTGAACAAAATTTCACATCAAATGTTAAAATTCACGGTCTTCCTTTTATTTGTGACACTATGTTATTTACCAAAAAATGATCCTTATGATGAAACCTTTCCATTGGTGTGATAAAACTACAGGGTGATTATTTTTTCTAGTAGAACAAGTTCGATTCCCGGCTAAACCATTTAATTTTTTAAATATCTATGAATGCAGTTTAAATTGTTTTTAAAATTGAAATTATGTCTTCTTTCAGTAAAATGTTCTATCTACAATATTTGAGGTACTTTCCCTCCATGTGGCATAGCCGTGGGACACCCTGTATATATAGAAAATTCTTATTTATTCTTCTTTCATAGATATTTTATCTATGAAATGGTTAACTGAATGATTGTTGATATATGAACACATAGCGCAAACCGGTGGTCCTAGAGACATAGAACTTGTAGGATTGTTCTTCTTAAAGAGTAGACAACCACTAAGAAAGGATTTTTGGAATTTACAACCCTAAAAGGGAAAGATAGGGGGGTGAAAGTATCGAAAGTCAAGCCTTGGACGAAAGCTATTATGTAATAAATAAATCGTTAAAAAATTAAAAAGTAACATTATTTTGTCTTCGTTTCAAATAAAAAAAAACATTATCCACCCTATAGGAGCATCGAACCTAAAAGCGTGAGCCGATCTTACACAAAACCACTTTTTTCGGCAACCGCTATATGAAAGCGTCCCGTGCCTTTACCACCAATTAAAAGCAAAACGTACACAGAATGATAATTTGCACAGTCAGTGCTACAAAATGTACCGTTTTCCCTGAGCATAGTCACAGCCTAAATGGTAGTTCACACGGCTTGACATTTTTGACGCTGTTTGCTTGTAAACGATGAAACAGCAAATCAATAGACTGCACAATCATTTATCCACCATTGGAGTGTCCACAGAATAGTTTTCTATTATTAAAATAAAATAAAAAAACTAGTCAAAAACAAGCAAATCGTGCCTAAACAGTTTATCAATACTCCCTTTGATATCTTATAGCTGGCACCAGATATTAAGCCGTTGATACATGGCTTCTGATAATAACCAATATTGTAATATAATATCTCATTTTTAACATTATTTGTTGTTTAGGCCTCAATATAAACACACACTCTGTGAAATTTTTTTTTTTGGAGTCGGTTAAAAACGAGCAGAACTATTCAATGTAAACTTACCCTAAAAGCGGCCATTACAAATGCAGCGCGTAATGAAGTGTTACAGTGCATTCTTTTGGCAGCTAAAGTACTAAACAACGTAGACGTTACATAGAGACTGAATGGGTGTCTGTTTCATTTCGGTGGTACTAGTGAAAATGTTCTGTTGGTACCACTGTCGTGAAAACGAGATTGTAGTTTGTTTTGATTTATTCATTTAGTTTGGAATGTTTAATAAATTGAATGAATGAACTGGAAATTAAGTGGATGTATCTTATTTGTATTTTGCACTGTGGACTTTTTTATTTAAGTTAAGCCAGCCATACACGCTACGGTCTACCGATGAGGTCTACCTGTGCAGGCGTACTTGCATAGGTAGACCGGAGCATGTGTGGCCGGCATTAGGATGGTCGCTCTTTATCTAGAAAAGGATTAATAATACATCTGTCAAGATTACAACTACTGAGAAGACTAATTCTCATCAACCCACTACGGCAGTAATAAACACACTTCAGCTTAGCTATATTCCGTCTAAGCAACGGTTATTTATTTCAGCCTGAATGACTGTTGCTAAGCGCTATATTCGAAAACAAGTAGACTTATTATACTTATTCTTTTTTCAAATATTTTTTGAACTGTGAAGTGTTTTTTAAAGAAGTCTTCAAGTAGAATTAAGACCTTACTCAGTGTACAGGTTGACAGGACAAGGAATATTGGGTTTGCCGGGGTTGCGGAATGTTTATCATAGTTACCGTGACCCTGGAACATAAAGGGCAATCGAAGGAACATGAGTGTGTTTTAGTCAGTAAAATTTTGACACGCCCTCTCGCCGCACCCAGGACGGGAGCAGTCATTGGATGATTTCCCACTCACCAAAAAAAAAAAAAAAGGCATATTGGGTTCAGTTACTGATGAATTAAAAATTTACTCAAGTGTGACGAAGAACTCTAAGAATAACCCTTGAATCGAATATTTCTATTCGATCAAATAATATCCGGGTCAAAGATTGCACAGATATTTTCCAATTTAGAGAAATGTCAGAGGAAGTAATCGATTTTCTAATACTGCCTCGCCTTTGGTACCTACAGTATAATATTTTCATAAAATATTGCATTAGAATATCGAGTCGTTGGCAATATGCTTATATTTCATGGAAAAGGTAAGTCGAATAATTTTCGGATAATGTTTCATACCTTCACTGGTCGTGGGGTACACTTGGTATATTAACTTGAAAGATTTTTACTGAAATAAACGTCTCATAACTTTTTATGTTCGAAGTTCATGTTCATGTTTTTTAAAAGTTCATGTATTCGGATGCTACTCAAAAAAAAAAATGGGGTAAAAATGACTTCACTGGTGAAAATAGTTTATTATATTTTTTTATTTTATTTTTGGTGAGTCGGAAATCATCCAATGACTGCTCCCGTCCTGGGTGCGGCGGGAGGGCGTGTCAGACTTTTACTGACTAAAACCCACTCATGTTCCTTCGATTGCCCTTAATGTTCCAGGGTCACGGTAACTATTATAAACATTCCGCAACCTCGGCAGGCGTTGGCCCTGTTGGGCCCCTTCCTTATAGTTTATTATATTCAGTACCTACATAATATTCTTGGAAGGTTAGTAACTTATAAATATAGAGATATTTAGTTTAGACCTAGAAGTTACACCTGATTATGTCTACACTTTGACTCTACAAAACATAGCTAGTATGTTTTTAGTTTAATTTTTAGAATAGAAACAATATTGATACGCCTTTTGGTCTAGCGATTAGTGAACTTGCGCGATAGATTGGAGTTGGTCCAACCAGGACCAACTTTGTATAATGAGCATGATTGTTTGTGCTGTTTCTGGGTGCAATTTATCCATAAAATGTGTATTTATGAATTATACAAATACACAATGATCAGATGGCCGTGTGTGAGTTGTTGCTAGTATATAGTTATTTTTTTTAATATCCCTTTCTATGACAGTGTACTAACTTTCCTACCGGCACGAGACATACTCGTGTCACTCGAGAAGACACCAGAGAAGCCTATCAGCGCGAGTTAAAATAAATGATTCTGCATAAACTGTAGCCAAAGCTTTAACGACGCCATAAGAAATTCGAGACTTTGTTCTGAATTATGAAGGGACTGGAAACTTGTTTGTCACTTTATATAGCTTAGGCAGCTTTATTACTATGTTTATTAAGGCGACGAATTGTTTAACAATAATTCTAAAAACCAGGCGCGCGCACCCCGCAACCCGCACACACCCCGGTAAGTAACGTATGCATTGCAACAGAGGGCGCCGGCGAGCGGTGCGCGGCGGTGGCGGCTCGGAACATAGACACCTTGGAGTTGTCTTACAATTTTTTTATGAATTTTCCTGTCTTTTTTATTGATTGTCTTTCCGGAAATAAATTAACACGTGCTAACACTAGCACGTGTTAGTTCAAATAACGTAATTTAGATTTTCGTTATTTGAAAAACACTAGCACATAGATCTCTTTTTTACAGTAGAATATTAAAAAAAAAACATATTTTATACGATCAAAATATCTTTGTTTACTTTTACATAAGTATTGTAAGGCTGGAACCTTTTCCTTGTAAGTATTAAATTACTGTGAGTGTGTGTGTGTGTGTGTGTGTGTGTGTGTGTGTGTGTGTGTGTGTGTGTGTGTGTGTGTGTGTGTGTGTTTATTTATTTTAACAAGGAACATAATTTATTCTACATTTATATCATTTACAATAAAACACTTAAAACACTTCGTGTGTATTATTATTATACAATATTTATTATCGTAATAAGAAATAATTACAAAAACGTCTACCAATTATAGCTGCACACCCTGTTAATGCCGCATATTTATTCTGGTAAGATCGCTTACGCCAACAGCCAACTGCAATGACATCTACAAGGGATGCCTTTTAAGATTTGTCGTTTATACATTTACGGGTAATTTTGAAATTGGAAGTGTTTCTATATTCGAATTAGCATTATTTCAAAAACTATTATAAAGGAGATGTTAGATTTTGGGCCACCTCTATGTACACTACATAGATAAAATGAAAAAAAATAATAGATTTTCATAAAAATACAATTAAATTAATTTGAATAAAAGTAAAATTGTAAATAATTAATTATTTCCAAAGTTTTTTAGTGAGTTAACCCTTCTTTATGGTAGCCATGACAGTGGAGTTATGACGTTTTATTGACGACTTTGACAGTTCTAAGTTTCGTTTCCGTCTTAGATTATTAACCTATAGATGTAGCCATGAGGTGGTAAAGAAGTGTGAAAGTGAGAAGCATATATACGAATTTCGTAAGAAAATTGAGACAAAGCATAACATGCTCTGTCTCGTTCGGCGTGGCCGGTTTTCGCTTGGCGAACATTGAAAAGTTAGCCAAACAAAGGGATGTCACTGTCATTGAAATGGTCGGTTCGTATTAGTTTTTACAATTTTATAACAATTTCGGTAATTAAACCAATAGTTTTAATGTATATTTGAGAAATTGACTCCAGTAGTTAAGTGTTTAGTGCTTTTTCTGTGCTATAAAATGGGAGGATGCACTATTTTAGGCTGCAAAAGCCGCACAGAAAGAAAGCAAGGTAAGAATGTTACTTTTCACTCGTAAGGATGCAAATATTACAAGTTATTGTGCATTGATTGAATAAATACATTTGTGTGTATGTAATTACATGGCTTTCGATCAAAATTAAGGACATTTTCTAGCGATATCGTTTATATTTTTATCTACATAACCTATTACTTGTTTTTCAAAGTGTTACCATACCTCAGCTCTATTTTTCCCATAACTTGATAATAAAATTGCAACTAGTTAAATAAATAAAATTAATCAGATGATTAAAGTTCTTTTATGCCCTGTGAGGTATCCTCTCCCTTTTAAAAGGAATTTTATATAATTTTTATAGTTGGACATCACAGACATCAGTGAAGGAAAACATCGTGAGAAAACCTGGACTCGTAACTTAAATAATACTTACGATATAAATAATTTTGCACTCTTAATAAGGATTATGATACGCAACTCAGTACATGAATGTAATAAGTAGTTGTTGCAACGGAACACCTCACGGTTTTGGTCATATTTCGGGAAAATTTTACGTAATGACAACATTGAAATTTTATAGTGCTGTCTCATGTGCGGCCACGCGGTGGCTCAATCTATAGGTTAATAATCTAAGGTTTCCGTTTATCTTTGACGTTTGACATTCTTAAATGACATTTCGCTTATTGCTGACCACCATAATTATTAGTAGCTGTGTTGCTCTCCTTGTCCGAGTTAAATTGAAAATACATAAAAACGAAGCCAAAATATAGGGAATTAACATCAAAAAACGTTAACTATACTTTATAATGATATTTACATTAGGTGTACATCATGCTGGCCCAAGCTCCATACATTTCTAAAACATCTCCTTTAAAGTATTACTTAGGATTAACGCAGTTGTTTAGTCACAACGTCAATTTGAATCTGTCAAGACACATACAAAATGAATCTCACTAAGGAAAATGTTCGTGCTGCAATTTTCTATAACTTTCGAAAAAGCCTACTACGACTTTAGTGATTCGGAGAGATAATATCTGTATGCCTGGATAAATACCCATCATTGCGGAGTGTTGATTTCTAGAATTTAGAATTTTAGCGTCGATATATCTGCCCTAGCGGTAAATCTCATGAAAGATGTCTAAAATACGCCTTCACTGAAAAACAACAAAATCTCGAAGTTCAAAATGTAGCATATACAAGGATAGAGGCATTATTGGACATTTCAGGGACAGCTATTCGAATGATCTAGCATGAGGCACTTGGTGGGATAGAGCTATTTTTCCGTTGGGTTGTCGTACATTTCCTTCCGACAATCAAAAGGCACCCCACGTCCGATGATGTAAGAAAACTCTTCAAAAGTTCAACCGAGGTGACACATCATCAGTAGTGACGCATCTTAGATCTATGCCTAGGGTCCTAATTTTAAACATCAATCTAAAATCTGGGTCTTCCAAAACGAACCAAAGCCTACTAAAGTTGTTCGCTTCAGAAGCATTTCAAGGAAGTAAGTCGCCATGTTCGTTGAGAAAACCGATAATGCGACAATTATACTTTAAAATCGTAAAACAGTTAATGCAAACTGGTATACCACAGTTTATTTTCCATAAGTCATTGCTGAAATTCGAAAATCTCTCCAAAAACGATGCATCATCCCACACCACAACAACGCAAGCTCACAAAGCGCTTGTCAAACAATTAAGTATTTGAAGCAGAAAAACGTAAAAGATTTTGACGATGTTCTAAAGAGCCCTCACTTAAGCCCTAACAATTTCTTTACATTTACCAAAATTAAGAATAATCTATGTGGTCAAAGGTTTCAGTCAGGTGAAGGAACAGTTGTCGCCTTCAAACCAGCCATATCGAAGACTCCTACTTTGGAGAGAAATAAATATTTTTAAGCTGATTCGAGTCTATGCAAAAGTCAATGAAACTACGTCGCAAATGCTTTTAAAAACAATAAAAAATACTATATGGTTCTAGATGCGGTATACCGTCTTTATTGACTCTCCCTTCCTTTATTTCAGCTTCTTTTTCTTTATCGCCAGCCTTTTCCATCTCATCCCACGCAGTCTCTTCCCAGTCATCACAGATATCGTTATGCATTTTATTGTAAGTAAAATCGAGCATGTTGGGTAAACCTACTCCAGACAAAAATTGATTGAGCTGTGCTTGACCACAACCAGCAGCCATAACTCCAGCAACGGCGTCTTTGTTTACATCAGCCAATGACGATTTTTTTTTATTTTTGTAACCACACAATGAAAATGTAAATTCTGATTGCAAGCCTTCGTGATGTTTAGACTCAAATTTTAATGTGGGTATAATCCACAATTAAACAAAAACTTGTGTTCAGAGAACTTTATAAGTTCTGTTACAAAGTGGTTCACATATATTATTCTATGGCCTATATCTAGTACCTCCGGCTCCATCTGAAACTAATATAAAAAATAAGTATCAATATCGCACAATGGGATGTGAATGATGTGATAGCATGGCGCAAGAAAATGTTTTTCTTGCCCATTGTGTATTTATTTATTTATTTACTTCACAGATACTGATTATGTTTCATTTTTTTTTTATTAGGTTCTCATATCTAGGCAACCATTGAAACCTGCTTCCATCTTTTTCGACAAAATTAAACAATCACAGAGTCTTAGTAGTGCTTCAGTAGGGCGTCGAATTATCATTTCTGTAGAAACTTTATCACTCGAACACTGTCCGCTAATCTGAAAATATAAATAATTCAGGGCCTAGTACTAACTAATACGTCGGTTATGTATAAAGAACAAAATTGTCTAATATACTCACTGTAGCTGCGGGAATGCCCTCGTTTTGTGATATGTTAGTGTCATTAGTATCAGCATTTCTAAAATAAAAGAGGTCCTTTGATTTTAACTTTATCGTTGAATTAGGTATATTGATTGTAATATTAAATAATACATAGCAACAAAAACTTAAGCGGGCTACACGTTTTGCAACTCTGCATAATTCGGTAAAGCGTCGTTTTCATTTCTAGAATTTACAAAAAAAAAGGTTTTATTTCATTATTCCATCTTACATCTATCATTACAATAATCATTATTATCATTTAGTAATAATAATACTACCTATAGCTTTTACAAAACGTTAGGAGGTTCAGGAATTGTTCATACATACCTTAAAAAGGAAGCTGTCATTTCTTTATTTTTGTTACAAGTTGACGACTCCATAGTTTCGCTCTCCGAACATTGATAAACATCATTGAAGTCAAAGTGACTTTTTGAACGTCATCTTTTTTAGTAAACTTTACATTTCACAATTCATTATGAAAACTTACTTTCTTTTCGTCATATTTGCACATTTTTCTAAAAGACATGCTCTTCTTTTCCTTTTGGAATATCTTTCTTTCATTTTTCCCATTTTTATTCAATAAAACCGCTAAATTTGATCACGCAATCGCCGATGCAGTCCGAAAGCCGACTAGCACAGACCCGTCGCTGACAATGGTCAAGAGGGGACTGAGCGTCTCAGCGGGGCGAGGATTGCATATGCGCGCTAGCTTATAACAAAAGGACGTAAACGACAAAATGCTTTTTCTTATTTTATTTAGTCGGACATGATAATTTGAGAAATTCCTCTTACAATCTTAAGGAGTATTTATAGACTTGTCTACAGAGCAAGTTGAGATGCTAAAATCGGTCCCGTTTGCCCATAAAATGTGAAAATCTATTTAAAAAGAGGTATGTTTGATATTATTTTCTCTGTTACAAAAGTTACTTAATCATGTAATGAACTTTAACAATATAAGGTTTTCATCATGAACTGTTCAGATCACCAACTCATATTTTTATTCGTTTCGTAATTACTGACAAAAATAGAGATCACTGATGCCAAAATTTCCAATTCGTCCTCTTAATATTAAGAAGACGTAAAATTATCGTTTATTTACTTTTCCCCGCGGTTTCACTAGCGTTTGTCTTTGATTACTGCTTCGCTCTCTTCGGTGATAGCGTAATCTTATGTAGTTTATCTATTTAAGTAGTAAGAGTAATAAACACACATACATCCGTATCCCCTCAGCGATTACGCAATAAACAAAATGGCGGCGGAAATTCCACAATACCCCAGAAAGAAAAACGTACGAGCATAGATTAAATTTTTTTTTTTTTTAAGTAGTGGGAAATTTATCCAAGAACGTAAACTAAGTAACGTAAGTATAACCAAACTTGTTCATACAAAAGTAGTCTGTAAGTAATAAAAATAAGGACTTTAATGAAATGGGATACCCCGACAGCTGGCTGTCGATTGGGTGTCAAGGGGTATACATATTAGTATATGCCATATCTTAAGTTAGTAAAGTTCGAGCATGAACGCGACAAACTAAAAGGCAACTTTTATAATATTAGTATACCTATTCTTTGTTCAAAACCTACATCATCCTACGCATCATTGTGATACAATTTATCAAAATACTATCTAAAAATGCTCAATACAAAAGCAGCAGAAACAAATCGGTAAAAGATGGGAAAGCAATTAATGTTACTAGCGGCCCTCTCCAGCTAGCACAGGTATTACAAAATTTTGAAACTTCTTACTTTCCCCTACTATAATATTATACATGTATTATATTTAAAAAACCGGCCAAGTGCGAGTCCGACTCGCGCTCGAAGGGTTCCGTACTATCATCTATAATAGACAAGTAAATTTGCTTAAAAATTACGTTTGTTGTATGGGCGCCCGCCTTTAATATTTACTTTATTGTTATTTAATTATTTATTTTGAAAGGTAATACACAAGTAAATATTCTGTGAAAATTTGAAACTTCTACCTGTTACCGTTTTTAATATTAAGCAAAAAAATACGAAAAAAAAACAGGTTTATTGTATGGGGACACCCCTTAATATTTTATTTTTGTTAATTTGTTATTATAGCGGCAACGGAATTACATGATTTGTGAAAGTTTCAGCTCTCTAGCTATTACGGTTTATGAGATACAAACTGGAGACAGACAGCGGAGGCTTAGTAATAAGGTCCCGTTTTACCCTTTGGATACGGAATCCTAAAAACTTCCTCTTTAAGATCTACATAGAAAGAGACAGACAGCAGACTTTGTTATGACGCAAAGGATTTTAATGTGGTTTTATTTAATAGATAGAGTGATTTAAGAGAAAGGGTTTTTATGTATAAACTAGCTATTCCCCGCGGTTCCACCCGCGTTATATCAGATTTTTGTTAACTAAAAAAGAAGATAAAAATTATTCTATGTCCGTCCCTTGGTCCTATGCTATCTCCCCACCAATTTTCAGCCAAATCGGTTCTGCCGTTCTTGAGTTATAAAATGTGTAACTAACACGACTTCTTTTATGAATATAGATACATGCATTGTAGAAAAATCCCTGAATTTTCAAAGATTTTTCTAACCCGTGCGAAGCTGGGTAAGGTCGCTAGTAAAGTATATAACACTTCCGGTACAGTCGGGACCCTTCCGGCCTTAGTACATACAGGATATGATATGAGACCCCGCTATAAAAAAAGAAGGCTACTAGACTGACAAATGTGGTAAAAATTACTCGCTTTCAGTTTTTAACGAGACAACGATATACTAGGTGTATTTTTGGCCTTGCTCAACCCGCTAGGAAATGATTTAACTCATAAAAACAAACAACTTTTTTTATGAAACTAACTCTGAAATCTCGACAAAAATATCAGGTGTTTCATACATTATGTTCGGGAGGGCATTGAACTTTTGTTAAAAACAGCTGATAATTTTTGGCAATGGCAACTACGAAGGTAAAACCGAGGGCAGCAGCTAGTAGATGATAACTAAAAGTTCATGGAAAACATCTCTAATTTGTAAGTATTTCACACATTATTATCGCAAACTGAACGTTGAATTGATACGCTATGTACTGGCAAGGCAAAAATCTACGCAGCTAATTGGGAAATGGATACTGCCAATCAATATTGACATTGGAACCCCTTAGATTTTGTATGGGAAAGCGAATTGTGACGTCACTTATATTGACGTACGCGTACTTTGTGTGGACGTTTTACGCACTTATATATCACTCATTGACATTCTCTAAAGGTTTATATTGTTCTAGAAATAACGGTAAGTTGATCATTTGTGTCAATTAAACCTTCGGACACACGTGTTTCGAGACACAATAGAAAGACAATAGCAGCGCGACAGCCGGCTGTCGCTTGGTCGTTGAAAGGTTAAACGTTACCATCGTATAAACATTAATAAAGTTAAAAAACTTAAACCCAACTACAAAAAAAGTTATGTAAAAAGTATAAATTAAAATCAGTAAAACTGTACAGTAAATATATATAATTACTAGCTTCTGCCCACGACTTCTTCGAATATATTTTCTTTTTTTTTTATGTGCAATAAAGAATATATGAAAAAATCTGCAGACCTTTGTCAAGATTGCGTACCCCTTTAACATAATTTACACATAATATGTCTTCAACATTGCAGCCCGCAAGAGCCTGCAGTAAGTAGTTTTATTTTGAAAATAAATTACTTTAAAAGATACTGTAATACACAGTCAAACATTGGGACTCGACACTAAAAAGTAAAAAAAACTTTTACCAAAAAAATAAAATTTCGGAAGTCGGTGGCTTCTCTTCTGCCAGTCAATTTGTGTTGCCACCGACTTCCGAAATTTTAGTTTTTTTTTGGGTTTTTAGTTTTTGTTAAGTTAATATGTATACCCTTCTTTTTGGCTTCGCCGTAATCGGGTAAACAACTCACACCAGGAACCCAGATAGAGCTGAAATAACCTCCTTTTCGTTTTAATGTAGTCAGCTAAATATTAGGCGTACACAGTACAACAGCTAACTAGAATCACGTCCGAAATAATGACACCTCGCATTGTACTACGTGCTCCTTTGTTTCTCTCATCTCGGCTCATGAAAACAAACTATTTTTAAAACATACTATGCATACTTGGGAGATACGTGCCGCTTTCATTGAGAAAAACTGTTTTGGCGTAGTTTTAAAACACACAATTATAGCGTAGTTCTGAAAATTACTGTTGTTATAACCTGGTTCATTAAAGAAAGGAATCTTAAATGGCGGCGCTTATCATGTTCTCTCGCTCCGACACTAGTGCCGTTTATACACACTTGTGCGCGTACCGTCAACATAAAAAAAAATATAGTTTTGATTTGCTTCCACGCTGCCTTGACGCGCTCAGTGATCCTTTTTACGAATATCTTGCTATAGTTTTCTGTTATTTTTCCGTTGTTACCTGTTTGTTATTGTTGTAAAAGTAGGCACTGTTTCCAATGAACACAATAAAAATTCTTTATAATATTTTTGTTTTGAAAAAAAGAAACTTTAACTTTAAATTTTATATACTGACTGTACTACCTTCCAACGCAAGTAACTACATGCCGCCATTTAAGATTCCTTTCTTTAATGCACCGGCTTATACGTAATTTGGTGACAAAGCATTTGGTTTGTTTTGAATACCACGGTTGACAATTTTGGCTACAGTGTCGTCTATTCGATTCCCACACGGGAGAAATATTTGTAAAAGCGAAACCGGTCACAATTTCTCTCTGTTCACAAAAATATTGCCAGCATATTTGTGTTCGTTTCTAAGTAAACTTGAGATAGTATTTGTTGGATCTGATCGAAGATCGATTTTTTGCTGAAACCCCGCCAATGAAAACTGTTGATTATAGAGACCAGATTTATGTATAAGATTTTAAGGGATTTACGTTACACGTTTCTAAATTTTATACCGAGATGATTAAAATTAAATAATAATATTTTGGGGACATCTCACACAAATCTATCTGACGTATCTATCTTATTATTAATATTATAAATGCGAAATCTATACTAATATTATAAATGCGAAAGTAACTCTGTCTGTGTGTCTGTCTGTCTCTTCTTCACGTCTAAACCACTGAACCGATTGGAATGAAATTTGGTACAGATTAGTCTGGGACTCAGGAAAGTACATAGGATAGTTTCCATTCCGGAAATACCCCAGAAACGGGAACTATTATTCCACGCGGACGAAGTCGCGGGCAAAAGCTAGTATTATCTACTGGTAAACTTACTGGCTGACTGATAGTTGATTAAGAAAGGATTTTTGGAAATTCCTACTGTAAAGGCGTAAAATGGAAGCTTCGACATTCTCGCGGGCAAAGCCGCGGGCGAAAGGTAGTTACTCGTTTTTATAAACATTCCCACCTGACAGCCCTTTTTGCATTCTTTCAGGTGTAAGACAGTCACATAAGATTGTCATTAATCACAAACTCTCATTCAAATTTAAAATTAGTATGTGAACGATTCAAAAAGCTTTTCGAATCGTTCAAGAATTGCCAACATCAGCAAGTCAAACAGTTCTAGCACAGTAATCTTGCGGATGTTGGCAATCCCCGCACTATTATTCATCCATGGGTCTCATCTCTCAACGATTGAAACACGTAGCTATTTGATGATATGTTATTGCAAGTGAGTTCTTACGTGGGCTTAAATCAACTAACATTTTACAAACACCACCGTCTATTCCATTTGTATTAAATCATCACTAATGTGCGAAAGAGATAGAATATAAACAAACAAATGTGAGAAATGAAACGACGTAGTTCTTAACGCGAATTTTAGAATACCTAGAAGATTTGTTTTCAGCCATACTTCTATTAAAAATGCGAAAGGAAGTCTGTTAATTAAACTTTTATGACCAACCCATTGAACTGGTCTTAACTAAAGATACGCAAGGAGTTTGAACCCAAGTAACTTTCTTCTTACTTTAAAAGATATTCGACAAAAAAATTCCAACATATCAAAGCGAATCGAACCAACATACTGGGTAGCAGTGGACTGATCACATATGTCGCAAGGCCGATCATAATCATTGGAGTAAGCATTTTCTAAGAATAGACCACGAGAATTCTTAATTTTCGCCTTCTAATCGGCTTATTCCCAAACTCCCCCAGTTTGGGAATAAGCCGATTAGGCAAGCGTAGTGTCTCTACTACAAAATAGTTCATTTCGCAAATTCACTTCTGAATCCGTGGTGAGATTACAGGTGAAATCAAAGTTTCGTATTCTTATAACGAATGAGCTCGACACTAAGGCCACCGAAGTGAGAATTTTGACTTTCACGTCTATTCTCGAAATTCACTTCACTTCGCTCGACTTTCGTTTAATCTTGAGAATACTACAATAATCACTAAACTAATGAAAAACGAAGAGAAGGTGACTTGCAAAGGGGTTCGTGAGTACTTTCAAAGTGGACATATATTCAAAAAATAGCACTCGTAGTTCAGCTGGCAGCAACTAGACGGTCTAAGAGCTGCGTCTTAGGAGATGCCTATGTCCTCTAGTGGACATACAACTTTTACGACATATCTGTGCACCGCACTGGAATGCGACTCCTCTCCCGCTTTCCCGCGCGGCGCTCCCTCCCCCTCCCGTGTTCGCCTCGTTCGTTTAGTAGCGAAAGCATTCCGTCAGCGTCACGTCACAGCACGAGATGCACAGTTAAATCGTACGGGTTGTATAGTCCACTAGCGGACAAACCCAAGGTGTTAATAATAACCAGGAAGCCATTTACATTTTGTGCATAAAGTATAAATAATTAAATAAATGAAGCTACTTTCTGTTTCACGTCTTTATTGCCGATAAGCGACATTGTACGGAAAAAGTAGAGGCTATTATAAAGAGATAAAGTTTATTTGTATGTAAAAGGTAGTCTCTAAAAGTACTGGCCTGATTGGGAATAATTACTTGCCACTACTTTCATAGTTTAGTTGAGTTTACGCACCAAGCAATTCCAATACTTTACTTAATTAGTTTCTGTCTTCATTTACAATAAAATATAATTATCAAGGTTCAGAAACTCTGTAGAAGATGAGCAACTTTACACTTGTTCGTTTTATAGTGAAGTTTTATCAATTAAACATTTTGAACTCAGTGTTCTTACAAACAACCTCTAAACTGGTTTGTGTCCAAGCCTTCTTCTGAGCTTAATTAAATAGCATATTATTATAACATTCTAGAAAAAAAATAGACAAGTCATATATAAGCAAAAATTTATTTGCAGAAAATTTAGGTTTTCCAGAGCTAATTTAACTTTCTATTGTCCTTGTAAAATCAGAGGATCATTAAGCCTAAATAAATAAATAAGAAATATCTTGGGACAATTCACATTCGGCTATCTGATCCCAAACTAAGCAGAGCTAGTGTTATATACTTATACAACTTGTAAATGGGTTCCCTATTTGAAATCGAATGATACATATGTATCGAAAATAAAATTAATCCAACCACAAAACAAACAATCATGCTTATCACACAAAGTGAGTCCTGGTTGGATATCAAAGCTCTACCTTCAGCTTAGCAGTCAGAATAACTAACCACTAAACCAAAAGGCCAGTCAAAACAAAAGTACTAAAGGTATTTTTGTCAAGAGTCTAAAATGCAAACATTTCCTATCTCTGATTCCTGCATTTCAAAAAAGTTACCTAATTTCAGTTTCAACAAAAACTAAAAGTTCCATCCGAATGACACTCGAAACTCATTTCAGATTATGGATTAAATTCCATTCACCGTGTTATGAGGATTCCTTTTAAATTCCACAATGTAATTTAAATTCCTTGTTGGGTGGCAAAGCACATCACGTCACTCTCATCTTACTAGATTTACGGTTTTAATAAACACACGGTCTCTTGAGATGAAAGTTTAAATTGAAAAAAGTAGAGGGTTGAATTTTAGTTTTTAATATGTTGCTTTTACGGCGCAAAAATAATAGCCTTCTTGGATATACAACAAATTAAATAAAAGGTATATACCTATTATAGAGCGCTATTACTGATTCTGTGTCTCGAGCTTGCCTTGAGTAGGGCCGAGATGCAAAAACTTAGGAAGTGCTTAGGCTAAGCATATTTATTTATTTATTTAACTTTATGTACAAACACCGTACAGAGGCGGACCATATTCCTGTCACTGTCCCACAACTGTCAAATTGCGTTAGAAAGATAGAAAGGAACAATAGCTAAGCCAGAGTACTAGCTGAGTACGTGAATCTATCTTCTATTTGTTATACCTGAGCCTCAAATAGGACCACCAATTTTACGACATCGTAACATCATAATAGAAAATTCTCAAGTTTATATTTTGAGGTTAAAATTTTTAACCACCCTATCAAAGCAATTAATTTTGCAATCACTTTGACATTTCTTAAATGGTATTGAGCTCTGCCTCATTAAGACGCCATTGCGGCGATTACAAGCCAGCTAGAATATGGCGTGGTCGTGCTGGAAAAGACAATTTTCTACTCTACCATCTTCATATCTACAATTATTAAGAAGTATATAATATCCAATGTATACTACGTGTATTTTTGGTTTTGAAAAACCCGCCAGGAGATTATATAACCAACTCTGAAATCGTGACAAAAATATCAGCGGTTTCTAACAAAAGTTCAACGCCTTCCCGACCATAATGTATGAAACAGCTGATATTATTGCGCGATTTAATAAAAAAAAATACACCTTGTATTAATACATTTTATAATGTTAAACTCACTACTGAGTAACAAACCGCTGATCCTTTAGACATGGAAAGAGAGTATGTTATTTGTAAGTGTAAATATCCAATACGAAAGGATTTTTGAAAATTGCCGGGGTTGCGGAATGTTTATAATAGTTACCGTGACCCTGGAACATAAAGGGCAATCGAAGGAACATGAGTGGGTTTTAGTCAGTAAAAGTCTGACACAGAGGGACGGGAGCAGTCATTTGATGATTTCCCACTCACCAAAAAAAAAAAAAAAAACGACGGGTTGCACTCCGGGAGTGCCGGCAGAAGTGAAAACTTGATTATAGCTGTCTACTATCCATCCGTCCTACGCTTTTTCGATCAGGTCACGTGTCCTGACGCGAGTTTAAGATTTTATACCCATTACAGAAAAAGTGCTCAACGCCGCTAAAGAAGTTTTCACTTCAAAAACACATTCGCTCATTTATTTACGAGTGTGCCTTTGGCTCGCCTGCCCCAAGCCATTAGCAGGACCACTATATCTCTCTCTCTCTATCTACAGCAAGCTTATATTAAGCTGTTTCGCCAAGATTTTCCAACACTATTACTCCACGGGTTAAATTAATTAAACTTTGAACTCGGGAAAATTGTACCTTGTATCAGTGTGTGTGAGATTTTTATCGCGCGTTCAATTGTTATCCGTCCTACGCTTTTTCGATCAGGGTCACGTGTCCTGACGCGAGTTTAAGATTTTATACCCATTACAGAAAAAGTGCTCAACGCCGCTAAAGAAGTTTTCACTTCAACAAAAAAGGATTTTTGGAAATTCCAAGCCTAAAGGGATAAAAAAATACCCATCGAGTTGAGAACCACCTCCTTCCAGAAGTTTTGACATTTACGCAGGCCAAGCCTCCGGCAAAAGCTAGTTGGTGGTATAAAATAGTACAAATTAAAGGATTTAATTACTATCTAAAGTTACAACATGTTCATGGTCGTGCTACAAAGTACACCACTGTAATTTCGCTTTTAGACAGTTATTCATTTTATTATGTTACTGTGTACTTCATAATGGGCGTAATTTCAGTATGTTTAATAGGTTAATTTGTAAGCTGTGAAATAACCTTCAACAAATAAATAAATCGTTCGTGAGAGCGTTTACAAACATATTTACTCACATTACACACACAAATAAACATTACCAATTTCCCAAGATTTGTATGCTTGAGTTGAAATTAATGTTTAGTCATTAAATATTATTGACATTATAATGGAATATGTAATATTTGATAAATTATTGCTTTCCACATAATTTAACAAAACAAGGAGTATAAGGATAAATCAACAACATTATTGTCGCTGTATAAGCAATATTTACGCACAAAAATAACACAATATTTTGGAAAACATTATAATGTAGTTTAATAGTGTAGTCATTCAAGTTACACTTAATTACGTATTAGACTATTTACCGCTTACAAAAATAACATAAAATTAATACACAAAATTAGGAAAAATAAGTTATTATCGATTCTGTCAAGTATCTATTTACATCTGACGACAATGATGAAAGATTATCAATAAATAGTTTATTTAACTGTTGTGTTGTTAGGTTCACTAACTTACGGCTGTCTCTTAGCATTAACATAACAGGAGTCTGTTTTTTCCGCTGAAATTGGTACTAAATAGTGAGTATCCAGATCCATCTGTATTATTGTTTTAGGAGATTCATCACTTCGGCTAGGTGGGAGGTCGTAAAGTTGAGATTCATCAGACTCAGCGTTCTTAAATTCTAGCCCGGATGCCCTGAATGATTTTGGTCGTGGAACTGTGTCATATTCATTTTGCTCATAGTGTTCATGTTCAGGACCAGAATGCCTGTATCTTGTAGGGCTAGGAACAGTATCATATAAGCCCTGATCAGGTTCGGGATCTGAATGCCTAAATTTGATCGGAGTAGGAACGGTATCATATTCTGTTACGTCGCTGTCATCATCGTTTTTATCACTTTCTACATTGGTCACTTCAATTCGTATACCTTCCTCAGGTTTTATTTCAATTTTAGGTTTATTTGTTTCATGGTTGGTTTCGTCTTTGGTTTCCGTTTTTATTTCTTTTGAAGCTTCCGTTTTTGTTTGTGGTTTTTTAAGTTTGAACAATTGTTTTCCAATTTCGAATCTAGTTTTTTCATCGTTTTTATCTTCGTCCTCAGATTCATTTAATCCTTTCATTCTAATATTCTCTTCACTTTTCTCAAACTTCAACAGATCTTTCAGATCTCTGTAGCTTGCAGAATCAGTTTTTTGCACCCTGTTCAATACTTCTCGACATACTGCGTCGATTTGTTCTTTTTGCATTAGGGGTATTGTGGGCACTTGAGGTTTCCTTGCGAAAATAATTTTAGGATCTTCAACACGGATTGGCGTTGTTGGGTTACTAATTCTTGGCTCACTTATTTCAATGACACCGCTGTTCACTGTTAATGTGCTTCCATTGTTTTTATTATCTTCGTCATAAGTGGCATTACATAGTGCAGTTATTCCTGTTGATTCCTGCCTGACATACTGTTTGTTACTAGGATTAATTCCGAATATCGATTTCTTCTTTAGAGCTCTGTACAATGCCAGCGCTAGAACTATTACTGCTATAAGTAGGATTAATATTGTAAATCCAATAAGGTAGACTGAGTAAGTTGGCAATGTTACTACATTGCGTAATGCACGAGAGTCCGTATCGCGACTGTCACGATGTAAATCTGGAATTAATGAGAATAATTAGTCTACAATCATTTTGTTAATTTGGTATATTACAATAATGTTTAAATGACTAGATTATGAGTTAAATAGCTACGATATAAGGAAAAGTGACTGTCCTTGTTGTAGGTACTGTTACACTAACTACGTAAAAATAACTACTATTAATAACTATTGTTGTTTAGTTCTTCTCTTAGGCACTGGCCTGTAGATAGCGATAAGTGAATGCCAAGCCGAATGACGTGGGTTCCATTCCCATCTATGAGAAATTCTTGTGTGATGATGATGAGCATCATTGTTTGTTTTGTGTCTGAGTGTGATTTAACTACTTGTATGTCAGTTGTTCGGTAATCATAGTACAGTCTCGTGTATAAACATGTATACACCACGCTAACAATAATATCAAATTTCTCATTTAATAACTATAATAATATTTAGTTTTAGGCCACATTTTATAGTAGTCTATGATACAATTACTATAAAATAAGTTTTTAACTGTATATTATTGCTCATTTAAGAGAAAATTGATTAAAATCTTTGCGTAGTGTATACATGTTTATGCTCGTGACTGTACAGCCTGGTTTGAGATTTTATCTGATGGCCATATACGATAAAATAAGATGAAATTATAAGTTTATTAATACATAAAAAAGATTTTCCAGCACAATACAAAGCATATAAAAATACTGGGTAGTACTACAGAGAAAACTTTATGAGCGATGACAGCATTCCGTATATGTTAATAATACGTCCCAAAATATTTATATATCTTTACATAGTATAAAATAAAGTCGTTTCCGCTGTCTGTTCGTTTAGAAATTTCTTTTAAACTAAACGGATTTTATTGCTGTTTTAAAAATAGATTGCTGATTCAAAAGGAATTAATACAACACATACACACTATGGTACAAAAAAGGCGAGATTTTCAATTAATTGTAACACCAGTGTAAAACCTGGACAGATCGGTAGTTATTTATAAGCATAATGACTTTATCTGGTAATTTTTTGTATCAGAAATTTTGAAAAACTCATAGGTAAATAAACTAAGTGAAAACTCCCTTTTGTTGAAAGTCAATAATAGTCTACAGTAACTTTGTGTCATATACCTATATTATACTAGCTTTTGCCCGCGACTTCATCCGCGTGGAATCCTGTTCCCGGGGGATTTCCGGAATGAAAACTAGCCTATGTTCTTTCTCGGGACCCAGACTATATCTGTGCCAAATTTCATTCAAATCGGTTCAGTGGTTTAGGCGTGAAGAAGAGACAGACAGACAGAGTTATTTTCGCATTTATAATATTACTAGCTTTCCCCTGCGGTTTCACCCGCATTTTTCGTTACTGCTCCGCTCCCGTGGGTCGTAGCGTGATTGTATATAGCCTATAGCATTCCTCGATAAATGGGCTATCTAACACTGAAAGAATTTTTCAAGTCGGACCATTAGTTCCAGAGATTACCCCCTACATACAAACTTACAAACTTACAAACCTACAAACTTACAAACTTACAAATTTTACCTCTTTATAATATTAGTATAGATAGTACGGATAGTACGGATATCCAACTACAAAAGGCGTATTGAAAAACAGTGCCAATATAATTAGTTTTACTTAAAAAATATTACAATACTTACTTTCCGGCACTTCCTTACTTCGTTCATCAGAAATAGTGAAAGAACTAACACTAGAAACAACACTTATTATTATAAATAAAACATTATGGAACTCCATTTTGTCACAAAACGTGTAAATCCGACCATATTAGCTTAATACTGAGCCCAGTTATTCCTGTAGTGACTCCATTGAGGAAAAACTATTTAGCGACAATAAAAACAACGTAAAAGTGGGACTTTGAACTTTAGCACGCGGTAACAAGGTTAAATATTCTTTATATTAGTACCTAATTAAATGTGATTTACCAATGGGTTTCTCAGTCACATAGTGTAAATAAGTATTTGTGTTGATAATTATATAAATTATGTTTGTTCAGTATTACTTAATTTTGTTTGTTAGTTGCTCTGCTAAGTTTATAAACAGTTTTAAAGGCGTTTTATTAACTTACTTGTTTTCACATTTGCATTATTTTGATAAAACTGGTGTTTTAAGATAATAATTTCATGAAACGTTGTAACCAAACCAGCCATTAAATAAATTGATACAACTTATTTCCTAAAATATTCAATTTTAAGAATCCCACTGGTTCTATAAAACATTGGCGGAGAAATTTTCCATTGGATTTTTTTAAGGATTGAGATCCAAGTAAAATTATTATAACAAAAATAGACCGCTAATCTCTTGCATTTTCAAAATGTGGGATTCATCGGAAATACGTCATTATTATACTTTGTGGGATCCAACGGCAAAAATGTTAAATATTTTGCCAAATATCCCAAGTGAAGTCGCACCATAAGATCTTTACAGAACTTGTTGGCAAACCTTTATAATAAATAAGTAAACATGTCGTGGTTATTTTCTACTATTTACTCATTTACATTCTACCAGCTATTCCCTGCTGTTTTCTGCTCCGTTAGTGTTGTAATGTTTCCTAGCCTTATAATCTTTCACGATAAATCGGCTCTTCATTTTATTATTATTTGTAGTTCACATGTTTGGTGATAGATGTCGCCACAAGCCTTATTCCAATGGAAGGGCTGGTGTTTTATATAGCCCGACAGCCTATCAGACCTTCACAAACCAGTTACTGGGTAATATGAGACCCCTTGGTTAGACTGACTGAAAGTCATACTCTGCCTTCTGGCTACTGTAATATATCAGAAAATACTAATGCAGATAGTTGTCTCTGTTACCGGCCAACCCCGATTTCAGGACATACTAGTTATGCCTAGGCTAAATTAGTAATTCCTCACCCCGACTCGGACAGGTTAGGTTAGAAGGCTAAGGCGGGAGCGAAGCGTAGCGGAGCGTAGCCTTCAGGGTTATTTTTTTAAGCAACCCAGAAATAGGAGCCCCGCGCAGTGCGGCTCCGTCCACCAATATTAGACCTATCTTAGTTAGTGAAGAACCAAAACTAGTTTGTCCTGAAATCGGATTTAGCCGGTAACATCGGTATGATTGTATTAGAGAGATCTAAGAGTAATTAAGATTTTGTGCATTAACAAAGGGAATAGCTAATTGACTTTGTAATTATTAGTTTCTAGTGTCCACATGTTGATAATATGATATTGTTGAAGACTGTATGAGATATTTGTGATTATGGCTGTAAACACCACCAATCGTTTCAAAACCCAACCATTGGTGAATCAATTTTTAGATTTAAGACAGCACAATTGATCTCATGAGGGCGTTTAATTTTCCTGGTTAACCTGATCCTTATAACTGATAACCTGATAACCTTTGGTCTGTAATTCCATAGAGCCGTGAACCGTGAGCCGTGAACAAAATCAACGTTTTGAATTCACGCAATCGAAAAACATGGCCGACTACTGCATTATTATGATATTTCGACGAGACTCAAAACCAGTGACAGAGATTAACAAAATTTAGTAAGTAAGGATTTAAAGCACAAGTAAAGGGTAAAAACCAAGGACATCGACAAGGGTTGACGTCCCAAGACGGCAAGGATAATGAAGCACAAGATAAAGCATGTGTTACTGGTGCAGGCACAAGCACAAGCACTTCAATTCGTACACCCAACCCGTACGTAACTGTATGTGACATAATGCTAATGGTACTACGTAGTGCGAGTTTTCATGGTTTTCTTACCCCTGTGACGAGAGTAATATGAACGTTACATAGTCTCATGATTGGGGCTTTACAAGCTCTTAGCTCTAGGAGTGGGCCTTACTCCCCCTTTCCCTGACGATGCGCTTAGAAAATACTGTAAGCCCTAAAGTAGTTGTATAAAGTTTGTACGAAACCCTCTGACTTCATACTTGGCCCATTTTTTTGCCTTTGTCAAAATTACGTCAAAACCAATTATATTACTTGCTACTCTTAGCCGTATTAAAAAAGTTATGCAATTAATACAAAGAAGCGTGGTAACTTATTAAAACTTCTTTGTGATGGTTTACAAACAATTTTTTTAATGAAAGTCTTCCCTAATTTTGCTGAAGTTTTTAATTTTCAAGCAAACCGCTTTTATTTGAAAGTAAAGTTACAAAGGGACTTTAAAGACGGTATTAGATACCAACTTAACTCAACGTATTTTTTTTTAAGTAAGGGAACTTTATTGACAGCTGTCATTCGTAAATTTTCCTAGGTATTGTAGTTTCTGTACAGTTCTTAGAGGTCCGTACGTCCGATACATATCTGACAGAAAATGCGTTAAGCGTATCATCAGTCGCGTCTATTCGCATTTACGTATCATAGGTTGAGTGTGAAAGGTTGGATATTTTATTATAGATATGTCTGTTTTGGCGTAACGCGACTAATAATACGCGACGCATTTTCCGTCAGATATTTATTGACCCTTTTTTTTTTGGTGAGTGGGAAATCATCGAATGACTGCTCCCGTCCTGGGTGCGGCGGGAGGGCGTGTCAGACTTTTACTGACGAAAACCCAATCATGTTCCTTCGATTGCCCTTTATGTTCCAGGGTCACGGTAACTATAGGTTTGATTTCCTTTTTAGCTTAGGACGCTGAGATCGGTCGCGTATTGCATGGAAAAATGTGCCGCGCACGTCAGCGGCGAGTCCCAATGTAACTGATTCAACTTAGGTTTATCTTGGACATCACTGACATCCCGTGCCTTGAAAAGCACTTTAAGTCGATGGTTGTAAACATTTCACTTTCGTGACGAGCAGTAGAAGTCAGACTCTAACAACAACTAACCCAAAAGTAATGTTACAAAGTAACTTATTTATGGACTTTTCAGAGGTCGTCGCTCTATGTTAAACACACATTCTCCGAAGCCTGTTCAAGCCGACGTTCAAGATATTCTATAGAAAGTACATAAATTGTACATAAATTGAAAAAGTCACGTTGGTACTGCCAGTATATTTGAAACCGCAATCTCTGAAATGAGAGGCGGGCCCAATCTGATTGTCCAGACACACAACAAAAGTATCACTTTAATATTGTTGTTATTTTAAAATTCAGTTATGTAACAGGAAATTAAATAACTACAAGCCAGAAATAGAAATGAGCGTTCTTATCCTGGATCAATATGGCATGTTTAATTAATGCGCGTTTTGTTCCACACGCGCCTCACAGACAAGAAGTCAGCACAAAAAGGGGCCTAACAGGGCCACGCCTGCCGGGGTTGCGGAATGTTTATAATAGTTACCGTGACCCTGGAACATAAAGGGCAATCGAAGGAACATGAGTTGGTTTTAGTCAGTAAAAGTCTGACACGCCGTCCCGCCGCACCCAGGACGGGAGCAGTCATTTGATGATTTCCCACTAACCAAAAAAAAAAAATGTTTAATAAATGCTTAATATTAGTCACATTGGGACATTGCCCGGATTCGAATCCACACCTACACGAGAGGCGAGCACCTTATAAATTGTGTAATCATGACATTCCATCAAACATATACCAAAAACATACAAATTCCAACAAAATTACATAATATCTGCAATTCTCCAGAATTTTCATATCATTTGTTATTTTTACAGCTACGGCAGCCAATATTTCACAGACCTTTCATCCTTTTGCTAGTCAATTTTATTACTTTTCATTACAAGGGAAAAGCGTCGAAAACACGGCTTATTGTACAACGCTTTATGTTACGTCACTGACAGATATATTACTGTTGCCACTTTGTCAGAAAAACTTATTAGATTGACGTTCGTGTTTTATTTTTGCTTGTAATATCATTTTGGATTGTTGGGTCTTATAAATAATTCCATTGATGGGTCTAATGGGTTCTTAAGTTAATTTAGATAATGATGGAGACAATCTATAGCATCTAAAGTGAAATCAAATCAAATTTATTTCAGGCTGCACAGGCCCAAATATATAAATATCTTAATCTACATGCATACAAGTATAATTAATTTGTTGCCACTCACTACCAATCACTGATTAATCACGAAATCTCAGAAACTATGTAACACCTAGATACTTGAAATTTGGCAGATAGGTTCCTTATATGGTGTAGAAATCCGATTAGTACGGATTTTTCTAATAATCTCTAAGGAGGTAGAACTCGGTTGGAAGTTTGTATTAAAGTCCTTTGTTATTGAAGTAAAAGACTTGTTAAAAATGTATGCTCTATAGATAGTATGGAGGTGTACTGATAATGTATCTTAAGAAATCAACCCCACTACAAAAGGTGAAATTTAGGCCAAGGCGTACCCGAGGCACATTTACGTGAGTCCATGCATATAATTATGTCCCTGATATAATAAAGTGTCTACGAGGCCAATGGTATTTCAGGGGACTGTAGATAGCGGTGACTAGTTAACAAAAAGTGAAGAGTTTGTTTGACATTTAAAAAATAAATTGATTATTGTTTTCAAAGCAACAATATTTTCATAAGCCAATAGGCGAGACGACAAAAAAAAAGTAATTAGTCCGTCAGATAGATTATAAAAAAATTTTGGACACGTATTTTTTCTATTTTCTCGTAAACGAAGAATGACGACGATACAGTGCGTTGAAATTGCGCATGACGTCACGATCCGATATAATTTTTGCAGGACGGTGACGTCAAAAACCCCACTCCGGAACTTTGTTGCTCTTTTACTTTGTATTTTTTTATTAATTTGATCAAGCAAAAAATACGTGTCCAGTATTTTCGGCCGATCTATCAGACAGACTAAACAGAATGTCATTTTTTACTGTCGTCATCCTATTCTTCACAATCTTACAGCTACAGTTACTTCAGTTCCTTCTTTTAGCTTAGTTATAGTCGAAGAAAAAATATCCTTTATTCCCCTATTTTACCGTCGAAAGAAAAGTGTCGATCCATTCTCAAGGGGCCGGTCTTAATCTCCTACGTAGCGAATTAAATGAAGTGTCAGTAATTGCCACTCAATGAATCGTAAGTAGATTAGACGATTTATCTTCTTTTAACTTTTTCTTTTAAACTTGCTGTAAATCTGGTTCGTAAGTTTCGCAAGGCAATACGCCCAGCCAATACTTTTGTAAATGTGAATATGTAGTCACGAGCGTTTAATTACCACCCAGGACAAACTTTGTGTGATGAGCACGAATGTTTGTTCTGTGTCTGGGTGTGATTTATCTATAATATTATGTATGTATTTAAAAATTATATAAGTATGTTTATCAGTTGTCTGGTTACCAAAGTACAAGCTCTGCTTAGTTTGGGATCAGATGGCCGTGTGTAAATGGTCCCAGGATATATTATATTATTATATTATATAATGAACACAAGACGTTAATGATGCGTTGTCTAATAGATATTATTGAACTCGTTCCTGGGCCAGATATAATTGGCGATGTTTCAATAGTTTTTTTTTTTGTTTTGGTGAGTGGGAAATCATTCAATGACTGCTCCCGTCCTGGGTGCGGCGGGAGGGCGTGTCAGACTCTTACTGACTAAAACCCACTCATGTTCCTTCGATTGCCCTTTATGTTCCAGGGTCACGGTAACTGTTATAAACATAACATTCCGCAACCCCGGCAGGCGTTGGCCCTGTTGGGCCCCTTCCTGTGCTGACTCCTTCTCTTTGAGGCGCGCGTGGAACAAAACGCGCCACGTCAAACAAAACACGTGAAGGAAGCGGCGGCGCGCGAGTGGCTCGTCGTTGCCTCTCGCGCGCCGCCGCTTCCTTCACTAGCATAACTGCTTCGCAGAAGGAGGCGACGGCATCCCA
This sequence comes from Athetis lepigone, assembly GCA_033675125.1. Taxonomy (NCBI): domain Eukaryota; kingdom Metazoa; phylum Arthropoda; class Insecta; order Lepidoptera; family Noctuidae; genus Athetis; species Athetis lepigone. Next base: position 13,380,981 of record CM066224.1, read on the forward strand.
TTCCGTCTTGCCCCGCAGCATGGCCTAAACCAGCGCTGGGCGCATGTTTCAATAGTAATAAATGTATTTAAGCTCGTGGCTGTACACTTGGTTTTTTAGACACATAAGTAAACTAGCTTTCGCCCTTGGTTTCACCTGCGTTGATGTCGATCTTCTATTCCTTGTTTTACCCCTTAATGGTTAGAGTTTTCAAAAATTCTTTCTGAGTGGACACTTTATCTTCATAAAGAACATTTCTCCAAGTTTCATGTCTTTAGGACCAGTGTCAATCAGTCAGTCAATGTACCATTTTATATACTTCAGCAAGGAACATTTTAACCCAGTTTTTAGTTATTAAAGTGATATTTTTGAGCTACAATTTAATTTTTTTTTGCATTATAACATGAGTACCCTAAACATATTCTCTATTAAATTGACACACACTCTTATTGAATTACACGTTCATTTTTTTTTAAGTTTTAATTGACTTGCCTCAAATAATAATTGCTGATTGTGATGTCCCGAATTTTATTTCCGTGCAAAAAGCACGTAAAGCAATAATTATGTTTTCTCAAATTTTAAGTCAAGCTAAGTCTGGCTTAATTCACATTTACGAATCATTTAGGAGGAAAGGAGAAGAGAGGGCAATAAAAAGCTGGTATCAAAATTAAAGCTCAAATGGGAAAACAAAAATACTTACTTTTAGTAACGTAAAAACTACATTATAACAATATTTTATTCATAGAAAATGTTAGAGAGAAATTCCTAGAACAAAAAAGGTAAAACAGATTTGTTACAACTGTGATAACTAAGCTGTTTCCTTCAAGTGAAATGTTGTTTCAGATCTTCAGTTGTTTTTTTGTGTACGGTAACGATCTAAAGGCGCGATCGTTTGAGCGTAAGCAGTATAAGCACAGTTTATTTTTTCCTATTTTTGTCGATAAGAGAGAGCTTGAAGCATTGCCACGTTGGACGGCAATTCTAAACTTTTACCTTGGCCAGAGATGGCCAAGGTAAAAGTCAGCCAAAGCTTGGGTCACTTGAAGAGTCCACCAGCCCTTTGGATAAGTCCTTGAAAAGAAAATAGGCACCCTGTATAGATAGGATAACCTCCATAGTTGGAAATCCTAGGGCCGAGTGGTCTGGTTCCCGTGGGCTCGATAAGCAGTAGCTCTTTGTAAAATATACGTAAAGATAGTATATATATTTTTTCATGTATGTTTTACTTGTGGCAACTGCCTTTCAGATCTCAAAAACACAGTTACTGGCTGATTAGACTGATTGTCACACTTTGTAACTTCTGCCTACCCGTTACGACATGACCCATGACAACTAGGACCAACGTGCTTTCCACGTAGCCCTTGACGCGGGATGTCAATGATGTCCATCACAACCAATGGTAGATGCAAAAAAATGTTGCTAGTGACCGCACCCTAACGTTCATCGCTTGAGTTCTATATTTGAATAAATTACTAGTCGTTGGGCATAAAGGCACACGTAAAAAGGCACTATTTCTTTTAGAGCGTTTTAGGGCAGGCTATTTCTTAAATAATTTTGTTAGGTATGTGTTTCGTAGTCCACGCTTACTTTAAATTGCACAGTGCAAAAATAAATGGGCACTATTAGAACATGGCATTTTTATGTTGTATTTTTTAAGCTTTGATATTAAAGTCTCTCACTGTTTACTTCGGACGTAGTTTTAATGTAATATGACGGAACTTTTCTTGCCTGTTGATTGATATACGTTTTAGTTTTATTTATTTAACACAGGTATTACTGATATTCGTCACTGGTTAGCCAGAAACTTTGACCAGTCTAACCATGAGGTATCGTGTCGCCCAGTTACTGGGTTGTGGAGGTCTTACAGGCAGTCGCTCCACGTAAAACACCGGTATCTAGCTGAATTCGGTTAGGCTGGAAGCCGAGACCTCAACACAGTTGGGAAAAGGCTAGGGAGATGATGAGGTATTACTGATATTAAATTCAAAGTAATAAATAATTTAAGAAAGAAACGAATTGTTATCCTCTAACTGCAAATCTCACTAAATAATTATGGTAAAGCTAGTTTTTAATAAGCAAACTCGTTAGAAATACAATAAAAGGACTGCAACAAATAAACTTTTATCAAGAAGCTAAGTATTAAGTTTCTACTTGGTATATGCAACAAAGTTAAATGCAATAGCGAAGATACATACTTCAACTAACTACATTGATCTAGAACTCGGAGGTAAAGATAAAGTTCTTTAAGATCGAATCCGAGTCTTACAATTGAAATAACTAGTTTGAAATCCTGTCCTGTCTTTCTTATTATGGATATATATGCCTGTATAACGGATCCCCCGTTCCCAAAAGGTAAAAATGGGACCCTATTACTTTTTTTTTTTTTTGGTGAGTGGGAAATCATCCAATGACTGCTCCCGTCCTGGGTGCGGCGGGAGGGCGTGTCAGACTCTTACTGACTAAAACCCACTCATGTTCCTTCGATTGCCCTTCATGTTCCAGGGTCACGGTGACTACTATACACATTCCGCAACCCCGGCAGGCGTTGGCCCTGTTAGGCCCCTTCCTGTGCTGACTCCTTCTCTTTGAGGCGCGCGTGGAACACTAACGCGCCGTCGACGCGGTCCTGGTCCTAGCCGGGCGGCGAGCTACCCATCGCTCGCCATCCGCAGAACCGCGCCTACGGTGGCCGGTAGTCGTCTTGCGACTCTCGGGACCCTATTACTAAGACTTCGGTTTCTGTCTGTCACCAGGCTGTATCTTCCGCGTATTCCCATGCCGTTATAACAAAAATAAAATATTGGTTTAGCTCATATAATAAGCCAATTTTTATGCAGGTACTTCATATAACAAGCCAACTTTTTTGCACCTATAATGGTACGGAACCCTTAGTGCGACCACCGCCGTGTCCTTGAAGAGGCGATCTGCGGGGGTGACCTCTCACGCCTGGCGCTGGTTCAGGCCATGCTCCGGGGCAAGACCGAATGGGAAGCCGTCGCCTGCTTCTGCGAAGCAGTCATACTAAAGAAGAAGCCGACGGGGCGCGTTAGGCAACGTCAAGCCTCGCGCCCCGGATAGAGACTCCGGCGTAGTTGTCGAGAGTCGCAAGACGACTACCAGCCCCCGTAGGCGTGGGCCTGCGGATGGCGAGCAATGGGTAGCTCGCCGCCCGACTAGGACCAGGCCAGTGTCGACGGCGCGTTTTGTTCCACACGCATCGAAGAGCAGTCAGCACGTGACGGGGCCCTCTGGGGCCACTGCCTGTCGGGGTTGCGAAATAGTTACCGCGGCCCCGGAACATAAAGGGCAACCAGAGGAAAATCGGTGGGTAAAAGTAAAAGTCTGACACTCCCTCCCGACCCCACCCCTGTTGGGAGAAGTAATTTGATAATTTTCCATCCATAAAAAAAACTTTAGTGTTCGAGTTCGCACCACGAGAGTTGCACGGTATTTTTTTATGTACAAAAATAGAACTACAACTCAAATCAAAATTAAATTTCATCAATCAGCTTGTTATAAAGCACAAGGTTCCTATGGAGAAAGACTTACAAAAAAACTCCATGACCACTCTTTTGAAACCAATCAAATATTACAAAATGTTACGTCACATTATTCAAACTGAATTTAGGACAAAGTCAGCTGTATCCGGCTTGAAACTGACACTAACGTAGTTGGGAAAAGGCTAGAGAGCTGTTTTGTAGCAGTTTCTGTTTTGTACTCGGTTTATTTAAAGTTTTTAACCGACTTCTAAAAAAAGGAGGAGGTTCTCAATTCGGATGTTAATATTTTTTTTTGTTTGTTCGCGCATATCTTCGTCGTTTACCAAACGATTTGAACAATTATTTTTATGTTAGAAAGGGTAGACTTTCCAAATGGTCCCATTGTCATCAGGTCCAGGATCTGATGATGGTATCATGCCGAAATCGAGGGAACTCCTCAATTTTTATAGAAAAACGTACATTTTTATTTTGAAAGTTACTCTAAAAGGTAGTCAGACATTGAGACTCCAACTAAAATGTAAAAAATAAAAAGCTTTTTACAAAAAAAAAAAGATAACCGACTTCAAAAAAGTCGGTGGCAACACATCAAATAGACCGGCAGAAGAGAAGTCATCGACTTCCTAATTAGTTATTTTTGTGCTTTTAGTTTTTGAAGTCGGTTATTTTTTTTTGTAAAACGCTCTTTATTTTTTGTTTACGATTAACCTGAAAAGGAATAAGGCCGTTTTTCTATCACCACCGTCACCATCACGTTCCGAGAACGATTATTTCGGTCTGAGGTTTCTATGAGGTGACGTGACATGTGGTGGAGGCGCGGCTATTATAGTAAATCAATGTATTGTCACTTCGGCGTTGTCATCTCGTTCTTGGTGACGTGACGTTAGTAGACAAACGGCATTAGTGTACTCATCAATACAAACTTCTTTTATAAAACGACAATGCTCGGTACACACGACAACTATTTATCGCAACAATTTGACTGCGAAGTTGGGTTGTGCAGTTTATCGAACGCCTGTAGAGTGTTCACCCAACCACGATATCTGCGTCGATCTTCGTCTTCACGTCCGATAAAACTGCACAAACGAACTTCGCAGTCAAATCGTAGCGATAAATCGTTGTCGTGTGTACCGAGCATTGTCATTTTATAAAAGAAATTTGTATTGATAAGTACACTAACGGCCTGTTTTACAATCTCACAATATACTCTATCTTCCAGCTAAATTAAATAATGGAACAGAAATTGTATGAAATTTTCGGCCAGTTATTTTAACCAGAACTTTTTAGTACAATTTTTAGTACAAAATGTGAAAGAGACCCTAACTATTTTTCAGGTTAATCGTAAACAATAAATAACGTCGTAAATGTACTTGAAATTTTAATTTAATAAAATGTTCATACGTACAAAATATCGTTGTAAAAGATTACCTAACCAGCCAGGTTAGTATCGGGACTGATTTCCCTAGGTACTATCGCGGACTTCTACGGTAACCCATTTTGCGAACAAAATACTTTGCACTACGGAACATGCATTAAAAGCGGCAAGTTTCCTGTAATTGGCTAAAAAAAGTTGTGGGTGTGGCCCAAAAATATTTTGACCAATCACAGGGAATTCCCCAAACATTATTGTTTTACACACTCGTCACTCATCATCATTCAGTTGCAATTTGCGCTCGCTAGTTGTCAACACGTCTCTCTGTTCTTTGTTTTTATCCCGACTACATACGACCCGTGCCTCGATTTTTGGACTGATTTCCCGCTCTTCTCGTGACCTGTGCTTTGTTTTATTGGACTTGTGATTACCTTCTTGCTGACCCGTGCTGTGTTTTCTGGACTTGAACAATGCTCCGGAATTTATTAAGGGAAGAACGAAACCAAATTTTATAATCAAGGATTAAATATTTCGCAAATATCGCAGGAATTAAATGTTACGGTAAGTCGTTGTTATTTATATATTTTTAAATTGTATTTTGTAATATGTCGATAAAATTATTTATACACACACTTTAGTGTTTGTATGATTGATATTGTGTATAACTATAAATATTATTACTTGCTACTTCAATTTATTAAAGTATATATTTATTATTGTGACGTAAGTATTTAAAAATTAATATATTGTCCTCTTTAATTATTATTAATTTCCTTTTCTCTGTTTCCATATGAAAATATTGGTTTAATTCGATACATTAGTATATAACAAGATGTTATATTATTATACTCTCTTAGACTCATACAGAAAATTTTAATACTATATGTATTAAAATTTTCTGTTGTTGTTGTGTTGTGTTTTGTTTTTACAGATAATTTTAATATTATAATGTATTAAAATTTTCTGTATGAGTTTTTCTGTGTCTATATATATCGCAAACATGATCGGATTGTCTATCTTTTATAATGCAAACACGATTTCTGATCTGATGTTCTTATAATTACCGTAACATGATATTTACAATTATTATTATTCATGTGTTTTTTAAATAACTTTCATTTACTAACACTAGAATAAAACGATTGATAATAATAGTATGACTTGTGATAGAGATATTATACTTTGCATAAACATATTATGTTTATTTATTTATAATTTTGTGTTTTAATCGAACCAGTCGGAAAGAAAATCAAAAGCAAAAATACTGATTTTGTTAATTCTAATAGCAATCCATAATTCAACAATTTAGTTTGTCACTCAGTTTTTTATCTATTGTTAAGTCACCTTTGTAACGAAAACAATGCACTTCCTAAGAATATTTATCAGTCATGTTTACTTTAGTCAAAGTAAAAAGGGACGATCATATTAGTCATGTATAGCTCTGTCTCTTTTGCGCATGGCAAGTGTAAGATAGAGGCAAAACCTGTTTAGCCCAAACGTGCTAAATAACTTTCATTTATAACTATCTAATGCGATTTAGTACGATCACTGATTCTAATATTAATTGCAAACCGTTTCTAATAATATCGTCTGACGTAGTAGAAAAGAATCCAAAAATATCATAATAAGTATAAAAGATAAACTATACACCCGGCCACGGTCCGAATGCGCCTTGCTTCTTTCTATCAAATAGAGATCAGATATCAATATTCCAACTGATTTTAGCACTCGATTTTCGAGATTATGACTAGGGCAAGCAATATCGATACCCATTAAATGAATAAACTAATAAGTTATTTATATTTGTTAATAGGTAAAAAATTACACTTTCACACGTAATTTTTTTTCTTATTTAATCAAATGATAGGGCCGGTGTTTCCTAGCTGGACTACTCTGACAAGAAACAACCAAGATAAACTCAGGTTTTTTATTAGGTCTAGAGATTTGATTATTAGAAAATTTAAGTAATTCCAATATTTTACTGCAATATAAATTAATTTAATAGACGCGAATTAATTTTAAAAAAATAGTTTTCATCCATTAAAAAAATATAACTAAATAAAAAATATTTTAATTTCGTAATTGGACACTTGCAAAAAAGATGTGATTAGGCCCGGGTTGACAAAGGTATAATAAATAGAGGAATTAAGCTAAATTACAATTTTTTTTTTGTTAAATTACAGTGTGCAACTTCATTTTAATTGTGAACAATATACAAAGTTAAATCACAGCTAAGCTAAAAGCTGCTAATAATAATAATTAATAAGAATTTCAAAGTATCGAAAATACCGGGACTAGCTCTGTGGAGTATCGGGAATTACCTCAAATCGAAAACCAATATCGAAGTTCCCGGGAATACTTCCCGGAGCATACCAAAGTTTTTTTCCGTCGTTATATAGAGTACAGTTTATTAGTGACCTATATGTGTACTACTTTTACAAAAAACATTTAATTTAACATAACTGCTGCCCATACTTCGAGACAAAAGCCGTTTGACTTATTTGTTTTTTAATACAATTTTACGCCAAAATTATTTAAATTAAATAGGTTAAATAAAAATAATGAATGTATACAATTTCGAAATAAAATGGAACGGTTATTAATTAAACAATCTGTGTAAACATTTAAATATATTCTTATTGTTAGTAACAAGATATATTTAGAGCAATCAAATGAGCAAGAAAATAATTCTAAAAGAAAAGGGATTAAACTACGAATATTTTTACAGAGAAATACTGTATGGCGTCGGATACACCGGGAGGCTGCTGAGGGATCAGTAGATGATGCACCTCGTGCTCCTCGACCGCGCATTATTACGGCGAGCCGTGTGGAAACCATGGTAAACACTTACCAACAGGAACTCTTTACGAGGACCTCAAGATTTGCTGCTAAATTTGAATACAGTGTGCGAACAGTGAGGAGAGCTTTACATGCCGCTGGGATACACCAACGTCGACCGGCAAAAAAATAGTCTTAAACAACGCGCTAAAACAAGCGAGAGTACGCTTCGCTTTAGATTACAGGGATTTTGACTTCCCACACCCACACACTGAGCTGAATATTGCAAAAATACTTAAGAGAAATTGAATTTCGCGGGCTACCTTGATCATCTACCTTAAGGTTCAAGTTTGGGAATGGCCTTGCGCACGCATCTGTTAGATTTGACACTTAGAGAGCTTGTTTAAATAAGTAGTGTATAGATAGATAGATAGATAACAAATTTATTCGGAGCAAAACACATGACATACACAAAATAAACACAATATTACAAAAAAGAAAATTAAAGTGACTAAGCAGTGCGTGTCTCTGGTTTGCACCAAATGGGTGTCCAGCTCAGCATATGTCAGGTATAGGCTCAGCATATACCTGACGCTGGTATTCTGCTGGAACCAGGTGACTCAGGGACGCCAAGAAGGCGAAAGTAAAAGGAGAAAAAAAAAGATTTAAGTAACAAAATAGTGTGCGGGTAAAAGGAAAATATTCATATATAATTTAAATTATTTGTGTAGGTGTAATTACTAGTAATGTGTATGTTTTTTTATGTTGACGTAGACTAATGTAGTGCTACCAAATTTTGATAACGTAGTTGATGGCTACAAATATATTTAGGTAACACCTTATAAGACAAATCAATAAGAATTTTAGGAATGTCCAAGTTGTCATAACTATGATGTTATTAATTTAAGTAATATGTTTTGATATTTAATAGATAAATTGCGCTTAAAGCTGTTTAAAGCCAGCGAAGTGGATTTGGTTTTTCGTTGTTTGTTTTGAAATTCTGTTTAATAGTGATTTAGACTAGAGTTTTATAATATTATTCGCATATTTTATTGAAAACCACTTCGTAACAAAGAATAATTTCAAAGGCCTAATACCGATGCACTGATGCGCTAATTTTCTGAGATAAGAACAAATAACAAGCTTACATTTTTGTAAACAGGCTTATCCTATTGTTCTCTCACTCAAAAGCGAAGCCGGTTCAGAGAAACCAAAGAGTCCAGCTAAAAGCAATCTTATTTCAAAGCATTAAAACCGAGTTTTGAATAAAGATCTAAAATTTGAAAGATGAATAACGTGTTGCTTGTTATTTTTTTTTTATTTAAATCATGTTTGGCTATTTTAATGTTATTTTACACATATTATGATTTGAATCTTATAATTTCATGTTTTCGAATCATCAGATAAAAGTTTCTGTACTTTCTCTAAAGTGAACTACTTTTCAAAGCAAGTGGATTCAATTTAGTGGATTTTTATATAATACATTTCAATTCTTTAAGAAAAATGCAAAAGTGCTTTTCCAGCTAGTCTTAACAACTTTTATAAGCATTTTGTGTTAAAAATACAAAATAAAACTGTTTCTGAAACTCAATATGAATACAAGTATATAAAAGTGATTTTAGTAATATATATTTTTTAACAGAGGTTAAGATAAAATTAGGTATCTTTCCTAATGCGTGTTAATTATGTGAAAATATAATGTGGTTTGAACAATAACACTATGTGATTTTATTTATCTTCATCGCTATTACGACATCATTAACTTGCTGACCGTAGTTTTACCCGTGCCTTTGGTTACTTGCGCCGATCTTATTGCTCGTAATGTAATATTTATCTTACACTTAATGTTTAATTTATTGCACGCATAAAATCTATAATTAGAGATTAAGGCAAATAACTACATATTTTTTTAGCTTATAATATTAGCATAGATTGAAACTCTATTTACAAACACAGCCCGAACAAATACAAACCATTATTTACTTTGACAGTCTTTTCTCATGTTCTAAAGTTAAAATTAATTATATAAATAAACTAGCTGCCTCCCGCAGTTTTAACCGATTTAAAAATGTAAGGGTATGAAAAAATGTTTATATAGTTGCCGATATAAAATTTGGTAAAAATCGGTAAAACCGTTTCGTAACTAACATTGTGACTGAAAATTACAAAAATACGTAAGTGAATTTGAATTTCGCGGGCTTCCTTGATCATCTACCTTAAGATTCAAGTTTGGAAATGGCCTTGCGCACGCGCCTGTTAGATTTGATACTTACTTCCACGGAGAGCCTGTTTAAATAAGTAGTGTATGATTTTCTATGTTAACGCAGACTAATGTAGTGCTACCAAATGTTGATAACGTAGTTGATGGTTACAAATATATTTCTGTAACACCTTATAAGACAAATCAATAAGAGTTTTAAGAATGTCCAAGTCATGAGAATTATGATGTTACTAGCTTTTGCCCGCGGCTTTGCTCGCGTTAAAAAGAGACAAAAAGTAGCCTATGTTTTCTCTCCATCTCTTCAACTATCTCCACTTAAAAATCACGTTAATTAGTCGCTCCGTTTTGCCGTGATAGAAAGACAAACATACAGACAGACAGACAGACAGACAGACTCACTTTCCCATTTATAATATTAGTGTGGATTAAATTAAGTAATATGTTTTGATATTAAATAGATAAATTGCGCTTAAAACTGTTTAAAGCCAGCAAAGTTGATTTTGTATTTCGTTTTATAATTATTCGCATATTTTATTGAAAACCACTTCGTAACAAAGAATCATTTCAAAGGCCTAATACTGATGCGCAAATTTTCTGAGGTAAGAACAAATAACAAGCGAACATTTTCGTAAACAGACTTATTCTATTGTTTTCTCACTCAAAAGCGAAGCCGGTTCAGAAAAAACAGAGTCCAGCTAAAAGCAATCTTGTTTCAAAGCAATAAAACCGAGTTTTAAATAAAGATCTAAAGTGTTAGTCGAGTTAAAAATGTAGGGGTATGAATATATATATATAGTAGTCGATTCTCATACCTACTGAACAAGCTCACAAAGTTTGGAAAAGATATGTAAAGCCATTTCGGAGGAGTAAGGTAAACTAACATTGTGGCACGAGAATTTTATATATAAAAAAATATCCTTGGACAACTCACGCACGGTCATCTAATCCCAAACTAAGCAGAGCTTTTACTATGGCAACCAGAAAAGTGATAAACATATATAATACATACATATAAAATACATACATATTATACGTAAATTACACTCAGGCCAAAGACTATTTGCTTCATGACCTAGGCACAGAACAAGCAATCATGCTCATCACGCAAAGTTTGTCCTGGTTGGGAACCAGAACGACCTCGAGTTTAGCAGCCAGAGCCACTAACTACCAAACCACACACACCCACATGCAGGCCCGTCTATGAATACTGATTTTAATACTGATTATACGTTCTAAGTCAGTTTAATTTGCATTGCATTAAGAAATCTATTTTTTTTTAATAATCAAGGTTAAAAGTATATAAAACTCTTACCGCCTTATTACAAAACAAGGTTTTTCTTTAAACCATGTTTAAACCATTGAGCCGTGTTTTGTAATTTGAATCTTATTCTGCTACGATCAAAATTCGAAATACAAAACCTAGCTCAATGGCTTAAACCTGGTTTAGAGAAAAACCTTGTTTTGTAATAAGGCGGTTAGAGATTCCCGGGCACTGTCAGTATCGGCTTAAAAATACGGGCTTAGAAATATTTTGCTAAAGCAAGCTGTGGCGGTAGGATGACACGACAATGTTTTGTTGTGTAAAGTTCTTTAATAGACAATACACAATTAAATGCCTTTGTGCTATTTTAAAATCTGCACCCGCTCCCAGACGGTTTATCCTTTTGTTCTATTGTGCAACAATAAATCTTGTCGGTGAAACCAAGTCAAGACATAAACATTATTATTTAAGTTCACATAAAAATTTTAAGCTTTAAATGTGGATTGTTAAATAATTAAATCTATTGTTTATCACGCTCAAGTAAGCATAATTTATTAATCTAGCAGCTTATCCGAAAAAAAATAATAATAGTGTTCATATATTTTTTTTATGACTACTACAAAATATAACTCACAATATAATAAAACCCAATACGTTGTCTTCGCCGAGAGTCGCTATCGGATTATGCATTTAAATAATAGCTTGATGTATTTATTTTATGGTATCATTATCAATTTTTATAAACTAGTGGTATGGTTTAAGCAGTGAATGCTGCTTATAGATCAACAGAAAGTTACTTTTGCATGTAAATAGTAAATTTGAACAGTGTATCTGTTAAATATTGTGCGCTTACAATATTTTGCTTTATCAAATAAACAATGTAAGTCAAAACTCGTACACTCTCGTTATAATACCAACTCTCACAGCGCTAACGAATATAAAAACAATGAATGAAGATCCTCATTCTGTGTTTCAACTCACGCGCACATATACGACATTGCTGCCATTCATTAGTAACGTAGATATTTATACACGTGTGTATACGTAAGAAGGCGGGGCTAGTTTTACGTTCGGTCGGCGGGTGCAAGCGATTTTAGCCTTAAGCATGATCGACCGGAAGAGTCCGCGATAGTACACAGGACGGTGGTAGGTACATACGAACATGTTATATGGTTTGCAGGCTTTAATATTCCTCAACTCTCCACAATTTTAGTTTTAATTTTTAATGTAAACATTATCCCTTTTTGTACGAATCAACTAACATGTCGCCTGAAGTTGATTGTTTCAAACAAATGTGTTTCGAAAACAGGAACTACATTGACCATTCGACGACCAAGCGACAGCCGGCTGTCGGGCTGCTATTGTCTTTCTATTTTGTCCCGAATTACGTGTGTTCGAAGGATTAAAAAAATATTCCAGCTAGCTGCCACTGAGGGGTAGTGAGAAGAACTTTAAAAAAATATTCCCATTCGCACAACTTATATGTTTAGCACTTACTAAGTTACATTTATCTGTAATAGTTTTAGATTTTTACTACAAATACAGCACCAAATGAACCTAAAACTATATAAAGTTACTAGAAACTGGTAAAACATTCCAATATCAACCTTCGGACTCAATCAACAGCTCAATCAGTGAAATGGACAATTTATTTTTGGTAGGGTTCCGTACCTAGAAAGGTAAAAACGGAACCCTTATAGGATCACTTTGTTGTCCGTCCATCCGTCCGTCCGTCTGTCAAGACCCTTTTTCTCAGAAACGCGTCGAGATATCAAGCTGAAATTAATATCACATACTCAGGTATGCTATCTCTTAAAGCAGTGAAAAAATCAAGTTTCGAAATCAACGCAATAAAAAGATACCGCTGATTATATTGCATATTTAGACATTTGCAAGGGAATCAAAACCTATAGGGTACTTCCCATTGACCAAGAATCATGAAATTTGACAAGAAGCAATGTCATGTAGCACAAGTAAAGAAAAAACTCCAAAAACCGTAAATTTGTAGTTATTTCACAAAAAAACAATTTACGGAACCCTCGTTGCGTAAGCCCGACTCGCACTTGACCGGTTTTTTTAGGTTACAATTTATGCACAAAAACTTATTAAACCTTCGAACACACGCGATTCGAGACCCAAAGACAATAGCAGCGCGACAGCCGGCTGTCGCTTGGTCGTTGAAAGGTTATCTAAGCCCCACAAAACTGTACTAATGAGTTGACTGACTTAAAACTTATATCACTTCAACATATTTCCATATAATGTTGTTAATTTTCTAAATTTGTTTTTAGTAGCCTCACTCTATATTGAAGTTACATAAGTTTTTCTTTAGTAGACGTAGCTGAAAAAGCTGTAGCAAGATTTGTTCCCAATGAATATGCAGAGTTAAAGAAAACCATTGAGTTGGTCTATTTTCCCTCGCTCAGCATACATCTGACATAACAAAATAAAAACGTGTCTAGAATAATATTCTGCAAATGTCTAGCAATTTTAAAGGCGTTAACGAAAGTAGTAGTTCGTGAGATATTCGCCGTGCTTTACGCCCAGTCGGTCCGACCGTCTAACACGACGATATCTTTTAACAACTTCAATGAATACCTTTTGTTCGTTGAAAGATAGATTTAGCATTTCTTTCTTAGGTTTGAAACAAAATTGTAGGTGTCAGTGATAACGAAAGTGTTGTTTTAGTAATAGTTATATTTTTTTAACAAGAAACGAAACCATTTGACGCTAATAAAAAGCAATGAGCCAGGAGTACTAAAAGCTGGAAGGTAAAAGTCCCGGAATAGGCATTTTTTTGTAGTAACTCTATTATTGAGGTCCAGAGTAGGTTCTAAATATAATAAATAATTATAATTGAATTTAAAGTCCATTACACACATTTTTAACAATCCTATTTAGAGCATAAAATTAAAAGGTACAATAATTATAATGTCATAAGCTCATCATAATAAATACTACAAAATAAAATAATCAAATGTCAAATCAAGTATTAATAAAAGTTAGGATGTCATTTACATTATACAAGTCAAATTAATTTGTCAATTAGGAATTCGTCAGTGCTGTAATAGACTTTCTCACACAGAAGGCTTTTTAATGTATTTTTTAATTTTTCGGTACTATATTCCCTCCAATGTTTTGGCAATATACTTTTCCGCATTCATTAATATAAATAATAATATTGTAGACTGATACACTTTAGCTCTACGTATTTTACTTCATACAACTCATACAAAGCTAACTATGTAGTTTATCAGGTATTATATGGGCCAACCCCGGCGGCACTTCAATGCCGGGGTGACCCGTGACGGAAGCGGAGCGAGCCCCGAACATCCCGAAAGCTTACAAAAATCAATTTATTTTACTGATCCCTTAGTGAGGTAACTTTCAGATATTAAGCTGAAAAGAACAGATACTACACTTTGATCTTAGCCAGAGGCCGAGAAGAGATACCGTGACAGCGTGACACTGCTATTATGACATGACATTGCATATGCTAGTCATTCACTTGCCGAAAATCTTAACTTTGCACAGTGTCATCTACTGAACAATATGGAGTAATTAACGATTAAGGGGTGATGTAGAAATACTATCAATAATAGCACGATTTAGATAAACAATGTTGATAACTTAAAAAACAACTGACGTACACAAAGTTTGAGCAAAATTAACACTCAATCTTATTGTTTAATTTGTTTTCCTAAAGTAATAGATCATTTTTATGTAAGAATAAAAACAAACGGCCATATAGGTGAACTTATATTATGAAACATTTAAAAAAATCATCAAGCATTACAGTTAAACGTTGAAAAGTAAACATGAAATGATTTTATTTGATCGCAAACTTGACGGTTCGAAAAATTTTGCGATATCGTTCTCATTGTGCATAGAATTGAGGGTTTGACAGAAATGTGATGTGGCACGGAAATGGGACAAGGCATAAAATACTACAATTCAAATGTGGTCCTTTCTATACATTTTAAGGTCAGTCTGTAATGCAAATAGACATTTTGGTGAACATGATAGAGTTTGATAAAGAATAAATAATGGGAGTTGACTTGGGATAAACATGGTATAGATTTAGTTCTATAAAAAAACAGCCCGTGTAAAAGTTTATCTGTTTTAGAAGTTGTCGTAAATGATTCAATTTGTAAGGGATATCATGTTGCCCAGTAGCTGGGTTACGGAAGACTGATCAGCAGGCGCTTTTTTTAGCATCCGGTTAGACTAAAAGCAGATAGCAATATAGTTAGGGAAAGGCTAGGCCGGTGATGCAGTGGTTCAAAATATAAGATAGTTGAAATAATGATGTTCAAATCATAATTATGGCACAGACTTAGTTTATAATCATTTTGAAATGCTAAGTGTAATTTTGCGTACTTAATAAGATAATTTTGCAAAATAGTCATCGAGTACAGCAAGTAATTAAATACTTGCTTTGGACACAAAAGGGTTAACATTCAAGTTAGTTCTAAAACTATTATTACGAACTAGCCATTTATGTACTAGTCACTCTGAAACATTGTTTGAAGCTAAGCTAAGAATACCTGAGAATATTGACGTTCTTAAGAAATTTCATCAACATTGCTACAGATACTACAATCGACTTCAAACAAATATACGTTTGTAAATTTCTTTAAAAGTATTAAAAGATTCTCGGCGAAACAATTAAATGAAATCCGTGCTTCATCTAGGAATGTTAGGTCTTTTATTAGAATGTCTGTAATATTACGTATTATTTCTATGATGTTGAAGTTTTGGAAAAGTTTCATGAAGAACGGCGAGTTTTCATCAATAAATGTAATCAGTTCTACAAGAATCAAAACACAAAATGCTATTGAAATATTTTGCAAACTATTAAAGACGTTCGATTGCGTGAATCATGAAACACTTTGTCAACAACTAAAGCACTATGTCATTACTTTGTTACTGGTAACTAACTGAGATCTTTCTTGAAAAGAAGTCAATAGAAAGTTAAAGTATTTCAATTCATTAAATAGACACTTCAGGCCGAAGTGTCCATTAGTGTTTCTCAAGGTTCGATATTGGGTTCACCTTATTTTGTATAAATACTTAGTCGTTTTTTTTTTATAATTTTTTTAGATTATTATATTATATTATATTATATTGAGATTATTAGGTAACTTGCGGTAGTCTAAACTACTGATGATTATTCCCTCTAGAGACCTAACTCGGCTCAAAGCTACATATGCTTGACCTTTAGCAAAAACGCGTGAACTTAAATCAACCACAGCTCGGTCCAAAGTTGTTCATTGGAGCTTGTGGTACAGTGACACCAAAGTGGTTTTTTTTACCAAAAATATTTGTTTTTCATGTTTTTTCGTGTTTTGTTTATTTGTATATCGTTTATACTTGAAATAAAAACTTAAATCAATAACCAAGAAAATTAGCGAGAATGATTGTTTTGTTAAACAACTTTAAATCGTTATATATCCTAAACTATTATTTAAAATGAAAAATAATAAAAGGAACCTAAAGATGATTTTAAAATACCTATTCATCGACACCCCACTCGACATAGCTCATCGACATTTTTTTGTTCATTTTGACAATATGGCGTCTGGTTGTCGCTGTGGTGAATTTTGATTACTGTCATTGTCTTTAGTGACACTCGCAAGTGTATGACGAATCGATTGCCGTAAGAATGATCAAAATCGGCCTACGCATTTGGTCTCTAGAATGCCACATAGAATCAAACATACATACATAGACTGATAAACACATTACCCTTTGCGTCGCGCAGTCGGGTAAAAATAGAAGACACTAATTGTTTAAAAATCAAACTGGAATGATTTATGTTGCTATAATTATGATTTTCAATTTAAGAATCTAGTTGAAAAAAGGAATTGCTTGAGTGTTTTTACGTCTGCATTATCGTGGCCGTGCTGACATAGCTGCCATCCCGTGCCATGGAAAGCAAACTTAAACAGTTGTCTAGGGCAGTCAGAAGACAGGAAGTCTGACCAGTCTAACCAAGAGGTATTGTGTCGCTCAGTTATTGGGTTGTGGAGATTTGATAGGCAGTCACTTTACGTAAAACAGTGGTACCCATCTGGTTATGCTTGAAGCCTATCCCAACATAGTTGGGAAAAGGCTAGGGAGATGATGATGATGCTCTTAGTTCCCAAATATTGTTCCAGAGGCATCTTAATTCTATGAGCTTAAACAAATTCAAAGAGCTTTCACACACAAGGGTGGGTCTGATCTTCATAGAAATTCTGAAGAAAATCTCTAAGATTACGTCACATGTGACAAAGGCGTTGACTACAATAGGTTTTTAGTGTATTACCCTTAAAAGTACACTTGCACGATGATGCTCATGTCCTATGCCATAGATCGAGAATCCAAACAGTTTAATTCCACGACCACTATAAAGTTAATTCCATTGAATAACTTGTGCATTTCACTGTGGCATTTCGAATTAACACTGTGACAGGAGGCGATTAGTTAGTTGTTTCGTATGACAAAAGTTTTGGCTTCAATAAAACCTTTGCAATGAAAAGTTTTGTAACGACCCATTTAGCAACGTCACTGTGACACAGTTGATTAGTGACTAAACATATTGGATTATGGTTTTGTTAATGTGACATTGATTTATAAATCACATGAAGGTAACCTAATTTAGTTGCTTTTGGTCCGTTTTTAACAAGTCAATTTCGAATCGGATAAAAGCCTTTATCTTTACGGTACAAATTGCGAATCCTACGTGATAAAATTTAAACCAAAATGAAATAAGACTGCTGTATTTCCAATATCGAATTCATTTATTTTGTTTACACAATATAACGGTAGGTTGGTACGATATTGATGTCCATTTTTATGGTTACTACTGTGCTAAGAATATTCTTTGTTGTAACTCATTCTTTTTACAGTAACTTTTACTTATTTATCTCTTGAAGAGGTTTTTTATTAAACGAGTTTTCCTAATTACCAACAGATTACTATGAGAGTGGTCTTATTTATAGAGGACCGGGACCCCACTATGAGAGATTTAAATGAACAAAGCTAGTATTTTTTTTACATTGACCTACATAATATAAAAACAGTTTTAAGGTTTCAATTTAATCAGGAAGTTTAAAATTGACGTGTTGTTTGCTCTTGAGTTTTGTACAGCTTCCCATGTCTATTAGATTAATGACGAATGTCTGACTCGCAAGTAACTTATCCATTGGCTATAAAATAATCAAGTAAAGATTGAAGGTCAAAGGTAACTTGGTTAATCACCGATGCGTTGGACCGACCTGAACAGGGCCGCGATAGAAGAACTCTTTCACAAATTCACTAGAAACGCATCAGTTCTCGAAGAGTGACGGCGTTATCAAGCGTGCCACTAACTTAAAAAAAAAGAAAGAGTGTAGCGTCATAGAAGAATAAAATAATAATCCGTACTTATATTATAAATGCGAAAGTAACTCTGTCTGCCTCTCTGTTTGTCTGTCTGTCTCTTCTTCACGCCTAAACCACTTAACCTATTTGAATGAAATTTGGTACAGATAATAGTCTGGGACCCGAAAAAGGACATAGAATAGTTTTCATCCCGGAAATCTCCCGGGAACGGGAACTATTAATCCACGCGGACGAAGTCGCGGGCAAAAGCTAGCCTATAATTGTGCGTAATATTAGGTAAGTAATGTTATTAAGGTTTTAGTACTTACCTAATTAATAGTAGGTTCAATATTATTACATGGAATATACATGTACGAAGGCTAGTTTAATTGTATTTGAATTATAAGAGCTCTATACAAAACTGACATATAAAAAAATATATAAAGAAATTACCCCGCATCGCCGCCAACTGATAAAGTGCCTATGAAGCTGGTGACAGTACCACATTGGACATTAAAGGTTATAGCTCATTAGAGCCACCCGGCAGCCACTCCGCACCGACTTGCCTCCTGCGGCTAGTATTCTTTATATGGACTTGTATGGGCATGCGCTCACTATATCAACTCCGTAGCGGCACCGGATCGCCTCGGTTATAAGGCGAGTCGGTGCGGAGTGGGTGCCGGGTGGCTGTAATGAGCTATGACCTTTATGGTTGACCTCTAACCGGTCAAAGCTAATCCTTTCCGGGAAGAGTCAACCAGATTTAAAATAAGAAACCATTTATCTACAAATTGCACAAAGAAAAACCAAATCTCTTTTTAGACCAGCTCAGCACAATTATTCTATCAACTAACAACAAAGTTATTGCACAAACAATAGTCGCATTGTATTGTGTTATTCATCAGAATGTAATCATCGTGGCTTGTAATAAAATATGAAGTATCTTTCAGTTTTCAGATACAAACAGCGAAAACAATAATAACCTTTTGTTTTCGTGTTGAATCTTATCTTTGCTTCTGAAATCTTTTGAAAAGGTAACTTAAAGTCATGTTCTGGCAAAGAGGATTTATAAGATTACTTTGTACTTGAAAACAAATTAAAAGGTTTAATTTGAATGCTTTGTTAAGGTAGTCGATGGTGAATTATGATTTTTATTCCTGACTATACCAATGATGGTAGGTAGGTTCATTAAGTTTTTGGTTGGTTCAATAGACGTTTTTGGTCAGTACTCAAATAAGAATCGATTGTACTTGAGAGTACTTGAAACAATGTTGACGTATAAAAGTTCATTGGCATAATAAATATGTAGGTACAGTCGCGGTCTGAAAGTGTTTATCACCGTAAGGATCACAATTGCATGCACATATTGAGGCCACAAGTTCTAAATGTCTATTTCATGATAATTTGATTGATCACAGATTATTTTTTTAATGATATGACAATCAATCGCTTTAGGTGATGGACTGACTACTATAAAGGTTTGATATACAGAAAACCTACTTTGAAAAACAATTATTTTTTTAAATAAGAATATGAAGACATAGTAAATAAAAGTTTTAAAAAATCTTTATTCAATATCTGGTAACATCACTTTGCAGCTATGACTAATTTAGTTTTTTGAATATGAATATGAAGAAATAATAAAAAAACACTGAACAAAATCTTATTAAATACTATCTGTCCCCCGCGGTTTTACCCGCGTAGTTCCCGTTCCCTTGGAATTAAATAAAAAACTTTCCTATGCCCTTGCTCAGGCTATAGACTGTCTCTGTACCAAACTTCATTTAAATCGTTTCGGTAGTTTTGACGCGAAAGCAAGACAGACAGATAGTTACTTTCGCAATTATAATAGTAGTTTATTAGTTTTTTTTTTAAATAAGAATATAAGGAAATAATAAATCAAATCTTAAAAATCTTTATTCAATATCTAGTATAACATTACTCCGCAGTTACGACTAGTGCATAGATGCAACAAGACACGCGCATAGATCAGTATTTCGGTATCATTTTCTGGTATCACTCGAGCACAGCGTGATCTATGAGGATTTCTTTCATTTTGTCAGTTCCAGCGCTGAACCATAAGCCCACATATTTTTTTATTGAGTTTAAATCAGCAGACCGAGCGGGCTATTGAATGAGACGAATAATTTCACGGTGCAGAATGAACCACGCCATAGTAGCACAAGCTGGGTGTATCCGTAGATCCGTGCATTATCTTTAACGTAATTAATGTGACGGAATTCTGTTGCAGGATACACTACGTAGTACGCAGCATCACTTCTTCCTGAATCATTTCCATGATCTATTATTTGGTCTTCTTCGCCGTGACATCTTTTTCAAACCTCACAGTAAATCACAATAGTTATAATGAATTTTCGTGATATGGCACTAATGATATAAAACTATGTCCATTTTCAAAGATTGTCCCTTGCTCCAGGGTTAAACTTGCCATTTTATTTCGATATGAAAAATAATATTTCGTTAAACTTTACTCTTGTCTAAACGACGCGACGTTCAAACGATATTTTTTAACAAATGTCAATTTAACATATTAAGAAAAGAGTTTCATTATCACATAAGGCGAGATAAATAGACGTTACTAAGCACTGACTTTGGCACCATACCTGTCACTGTTACACAACTGCCAAACGTCAAGTGCACGATAGAGACGAAACATGGCTAAGCCGAAGCCGTTGCTTAGTAACGTCTTTGATGTTCTCGTTGTGTCATTATGCACAATAACTTCTGAAAGGTAACAAGTAACATGATATGGCATTTTAGATTTTAATGAAAAAAGTGTGATATAGAATGTACTTTCAAAATTGGTAAAACTTTTCAGACCGCGACCGTACCTAGTGTGTACATTATGTTTAGGAAAAAAAATTAACATCTGGCAGTTTTACTCTACCCTCGGTAAGTCTAACTTTTGGCAATTTTAGATTGCTAACTATGATTTTGATCAAGCAATAACTTTATCAATCTGATCAATATTGAACAAATATTGTAAACAGTCTCCTATGACTATTTTTATGTATCGCAACGGTTAAAATAATTTACCTTTTACTGCCTCGATAAAAGTTTAAACCGTATCAACGAAGAAAATGTTTGTTAAAAACTCATTCAGAACAGAATACTCAATGAAGTACTAAGAAAAAAACTGCAGAATTATTAAAAGGAGTCAAAGTCCCTAATTTGAAGTACCATCTTCCAGAAAGACTAATAGTTAGGAGTACATCTGATCCAACAAAAGAAAACGAGCAAAACCAACATAAACTTGCAAATTCAATACATTCAATAATGTTTTATTTGCTTTTTTTTCTATATTTATTTAGAATAGTTTAACTTCTTTTAAGGACCTATCGAACCACCGTAATATTTAGTCCTAAGGAAGAGCGGAATGACCCAACACAAGCATTACTACATGCTTCCTGGGTAGTTCCGGCAACTAAATAGCATTGTATAAGCAAAGTTAAAGAAAATAAACTATTTTTATTTATTATTTATTAATACAAAAAGTAATTTAGTTATGATCATAAATCATTCTAACAAACGTTAAAGCAAGAAGTAAGTACGAATAATGTCATTCAGAAATCACTCACAACTGTAACCAACATCCCTATACGAATTCATTATAATGTAAATAATTTCACTTCGTATTTTTATTTTTTCAATGCAAATGGGGTAAATTTCCATACATATGAACATAAAGATAAATAAGCAATACAATTGGGAACACGGTTTGATGTTTCTGTTCGTAAACGATTTGCTCTTCGGGATATTATGGGTATACCTAACGTAAATTTTCCAGTCAATTTATACTTGACGCCGAACACAAACAAACTGACGCGCCGAATAAATTAATAGAAGACGTCTATGAGGTTGAAAACGCGAATACTTGCAAAGTGGATATTAAAACATTTGTCTTTATAAAAAGAAAGGAATTCTCGATTACACTTAAAAAATTAACTAACAAATTATCTTTTCGCTACTCCGGGCATGGACGTCAAATACGCATAGAAACAATAGAACGTCAACGATAAGTATAACAATAGCGTAGTTTTAATATTTATTTCAAGTATTTTTGTAATTGAACCAGAACATCCAGATTTCACTTGGAAGCGAACAAAACACTTACAAAGTCTTTAAACTAGTACTACTATTTTAAGAAGCTTTTCTCTATATTTAAACATACAATTTTATTACCAATCTTGACCCTGGCTTTCCAACATGGCCATGACGTCAAAACGAATATCGCCAAAGTAGTCGATATAAATTCCATTACATCGGCAGTAACGTAGCAGTTTTGATATTTCTGTTATTATGGTGACTGCTATTTTATCTGCAATAACATTGAAAAGATTAATTCATGAAAAGAACTTATAATTGACTAGCTTTTGCCCGCGACTTTGTCCGCGTGGAATGATAGTTCCCGTTCCCGGAGGATTTTTGGGATGAAAACTATCCTATGTCCTTTCTCGGGTCCCAGACTATATCTGCACCAAAATCCATTCAAATCGGTTCAGTGGTTAAGGCGTGAAGACGAGATAGGCAGACAGACGGACAGACAGAGTTACTTTCGCAGTTATAATATTAGTACGGATTAAAGCGGAGCGAGCACATCTAGACATTTCATAATTTGAGTTTGAGAAGTGATCAAATTTTCAAATAAATAATAATTAAATAGTAAAAAAACCCAATTAAGTACAATTTTGTAAATCGGTGGCTATTTTATGTTTCCTGTAATTGCCACCAACTTCCGAAATTGCAGTTGGGTTTTTTTTATTATATTATTCTAATTTTTATGACACTTTTTTTTTAATAATTAAACCGCACAACTGTGTCAAAATTAATGACAGCTCATGGTCGAAATCCGGTAAATAGTTCATGCTGTACAGCGTGCCATAGAATGAGATAATCATACATACGTACATAAATACATACGCTTGAAAAATATAACCCTCTTTTCGGCAGTCGGTCGGTCAAAAATAGTCGAATTTTGACCTTTATTGTGAATATTTTCCATATCAAATGTCAATTTTTCCCCCTTGTAAATTCAACCACACCAATTCACGACAAAGGAGCTTTCGAGTATTGGCCAAAAGGTCAATAAGATCAACAATCTATCCAAATATCTTTCTATTTTTCTCAACATAAATCTTGGCTATTGATAGGGTGCAAGTTCAAGTTATGTTAATTTAGGGTCGATAACAGTCATATAAATAAAGCGACATCTGCCATTTATCACGTCTGTTAGTTTTAATTCGTTTTCTAACGAGTCCACCCCTAACTACCCCTTTTTATCCACATCGTCTGCGTCTGAATCTTTATTGTAATTTTATGCTAACGCTACTTGGCAAATCTTTGTTTTTCTGTTTTTCTATATTCGTAGAAAGATTTTCTGAACTGTTTTTAACGTTACTATGTTGATCTCAAGAGCTTATTTTATTATCAATCAAATATGGCGCCTACGGCATGAAAGTCTAATCTTGGTTCAAATCATTTTAATGTAACAAAACAGATATAGTAATCTGTAAAGTGATACTTACAATAATGGGAAACGCAAGAATTTACAAATGTGATTGTTTAGAGTGATTTGTTTTTCATGGAGTTATTTTATTTTTGTTTTTTTACAACTATGCATGAGTCGACACAACATCTATGTCATTACAAATTGATTTCACACATTTCATGTTTATTCAGGGAGGAAAGTTTTGATGGGCCCTAAAAGAAAACTCAACAACAAAGGAAGCATTTCTTTATTTTTTAAAGATATAAAACTGCGATCAAAGTAAATTATCTATCTTAACTATTTATGGTAGTTTTCTTCCAGGACCCATTGAAATTATCCACCCTCTATTTTAGGAAATCTTTATTTTTATTAGCCTATTCTGTCTCACTTCTGGGCAAAGGTTTCCCTCCACTTCTTCTTTCTTTATGTCTTGCGATCTCTCGCTTCCTATTTCCGATCCCGTAGGAATCCGTAATCTTAACTTTATTTTTCAATGTTCAAAAGTTAGCAATTTTGCAAGGTTTCCTTTCCCAGGGCATGAGCCTTACCAGTCCCGTCCTGGACACGCCTCTGGATTATCTACACTTATTTATGAAGACATAAAATTGTTTGTTCATAAGAGTTTATTTTAGAAGTACGGATTACATTTTATTTCTCTGATTCA
The DNA here is from genome assembly GCA_033675125.1 of Athetis lepigone. Classification (NCBI taxonomy): domain Eukaryota; kingdom Metazoa; phylum Arthropoda; class Insecta; order Lepidoptera; family Noctuidae; genus Athetis; species Athetis lepigone. The sequence continues at coordinate 13,405,609 of CM066224.1, forward strand.
AATCTACATTATTTCCGGCTGTCCCAGGCTGTTTACAGTATGATTAATGGAACGTCAAGTTAGTTGTCTTCTGTGGTTTCACTCGCATTTTTAGTTACTACTCCTTTGCGTTGCGTGGATTTATATAGCCTATAGTCTTTCTAGATAAATGGGCTATCCAACACAAAAATATTTTTTTGCACTTTTGAATTTAGTGCGTTTTACCAAACAAACAAACTCTTCATTCATCTTTAAATAGATTCTAAACAGTATCTGCAAAACCAATCATTAAAATTAGATAGAAGTTTGTAATACAGACAATTATTATTAAATACAAACAATAATATAGTGTTAGTAACAATTATACTCTTGTTAAAAAATAAAATAAAAATATAAATAATACTAGCCTATAACTGTCCCACTGCAGGGCAAAGGCCTCTTCTCATACAGAGAAGGCACGAGCATTGGTCACCACGCTTGCTCAAGACGGGTTGGCGATTTCGGACTTATAATAACTACAAGTGCAGGTTTCCTCACGATGTTTTCCTTCACCGATGTCTGTGATGTCTAAGATAAACTTTAGAAAGTACATATGAACTGAAAAAGTCACATTGGTACTTGCCCGGATACTCTTGTTATAGTTTTTTTTTTTGGGGAGTGGAAAATCATCACATGACTGCTCCCGTCCTGGGTGCGACGGGAGGGCGTGTCAGACTTTTACTGACTAAAACCCACTCATGTTCCTTCGGTTGCCCTTTATGTTACGGGGTCACGGTAACCCGGCAGGCGATGGCCTTGTTAAGCCCCTTCCTGTGCAGACTTCTCTTTGAGGCGCGCGTGGAACACTAACGCGCCGTTGACGCGGGCCTGCTACCCATCGCTCGCCGTCCGCAGAACCGCGCCTATGGTGGCCGGTAGTCGTCTTGCGACTCTCGACGTCTTCGCCTGGGTCTTAGTCCGGGGCGAGAGGCTCGTCGTTGCCTCTCGCGTGCCGCCGCTTCCTTCACTAGCATAACTGCTTCACAGAAGGAGGCGACGGCATCCCATTCCGTCTCGCCCCAAAGCATGGCCTGGACCAGGGCCGGGCGCGAGAGGTCTCCGTCGCCGATCGCCTCTACGTCACGTACGGACACGTCGATGGTTCGCCCATGCGCGGCACACGACACCTCCACCGTGTGCTCGACCGTGTCCTCCAGGCGACCGATGCTGGTTGTTATAGTTATGTTAATTACTTGAACATTATATGTACATACAATAGTTTGTACAACAAACATGAAACATGGACACCCACGGGTAATATTGATTCTCACAGATCATCAGACATACACGTATAATTTTACTTTATTTGTCTGTTGTTGTTGGTTGTTTTCTTATTGTATAAACAATAGGCTCCTATTATTATGGTAATTAAAAATTCTCCTCATCTATGCTTAATTTTAAATATAAAGAAAAAATACGTAATTATTATTTCAAAACTCTTTCAACAATATACTGCTACGTTATCAGCGAGTAACCTAATAACTAATATAACGTTTTTTTGAACCGCGAGGAACAGATAGCTAATCTATAAAATTTGGCCTAAGTAGGTATAGATTTTAACACACACATGTAATTTTTCCCGCTAATGACATGACCACTTGGATTATGCAATTTAGCACTTAGTAATAAAACGCTGTTTCCTCATTAGCTCCTGTCAAATTACAGTTAAATGAGGCGAATTAAAATTAACATAGTCTAGGTAATTTCATCATTTCCATTAATCCATTTCGTATCCCATTAGTTGCCTAATTTCTAAAAATCCTTTCTTAGTTGAATCTTTACATAGAACAAACCCAAAAAGTTTCATGTCTTTAGTACACTGGGCTACACATCAAGCAATACATAACCAGTATAAGCTGACTTCTGATTGTACGAAAAACATACACAATGCGAGATCAGCTAAAACTGGTTTTGCATAGCTTGATGTGCAGCCGTGTGCACCTACCAGCGGTGTGGACTGTGTGTTAATATATCAACAGTCAGTCAATAAGTCAGTCAGATAGGTAACGTTTATTGGACACAGCAGTGTACGTATATTCTATTATTATAATAGATATATTTCATATTGTTTTTGCTGACATTAAGTCTTCAATTGTAATTTTACCTCATTTGTCGATCAAAACACAATCCATCCAAATGTTTTTTAATATTGCTTTGTATCCAGGGTTTCTGCAGTACTTATCAATTTTATGAGTGAATTCGAATATCAATCACTCCATATAGCCATATTCAGATTGGTAGAACCTAATCCTATTTCGAAAATCTTGAAGCAATTCCTCGATTGTACGGATGTTGTCGAAGATTACACAGAATTCGTTCTGAATACCCTCGTATTAAGAACAAATTTTCTGTAATCTACGGTCAATATACTGAGAAAATTAGGTCGAAATTGCGAAATTTACTTTGTATCCGCTATTTGTTAACAGTGGAAAAATGTTCACAGCTTCTGCCTAAATCTTTTGGAGGATTTATTTCCTTCATTAGGTACAAATAGATATTTTACACGTAATGTCACGGTATAAATCGTATGATAAACATTCCGCAATTGTTGCGGAATGTTTATCATAGTTACCGTGACCCTGGAAGATAAAGGGCAATCGAAGGAACATGAGTGGGTTTTAGTCAGTAAGAGTCTGACACGCCCTCCCGCCGCACCCAGGACGGGAGCAGTCATTGGATGATTTCCCACACACCAAAAAAAAACGTAATAATAGTAATACCTAAGGCCCGGCAGAATTTATCTAGGAGTAAATAACTTAATTTAACGAGCTTTCGCCCGCGACTTTGTCCGTATGGATGTCGAAACTTCCATCGCCTTGTCTACCTCTTCAGATTTGAAATTTCCAAAAATCTCTACTCTTTACAAAGAACACACCTTCTAAGTTTTATGTCTTTAAGACTAGTAGATTGGGCTGTGCATATCAATGCACAGCCCATTAAAACAATACCTGTTAGTAGTTTATCATTTTATAATATAGAAAATAGATAACATTTTATAAATCGTAATAATAGTAACACCTAAGGAGGCTCTTGTTGGGCGGCTTAATCAAGGGTTTAATTCAGAAGGCAGTACTTCTGGATATAGCCCACATTATTAGAAGGTCACTCTCTCTGGAGCCCTGACTACCAGGTAGCTTAGACCTTGTTTCCAACACTAATTTTGTACTTATTATAAGTTAGTGTTTTTGCATGTCTTTTTGTTATATTCATAACAAAATTTCGCAATTAAAATTATTTTAGCCTTTTTATGTCTTTTATTTTAGCAAACAAGTAATTTCTACTTTTTAGTACCAACTTGCTAAAATAATTTTGTAAATTATGTTTTTAGATTAATGATTTGTCAATTAAGAAAAAAAAATCAAACGAATTATCAACATTCTTTTTGAAGTCGGTTAAATATAGTGTGAATATTCTGCACTTAATATTATACCCAAGTCGACATAGGTAAAAGCAAAAATGTGTGCGTAGGCCTAATGCCATCCCATGTCAGAGAGACCTTCGTCGAAGTCCGGGAAGGATGTGAAAGCTGATATTATTATGAGAGTAAACAACTAAAGTACCAAAGTTGCTAAAAATAGAAAAAAGAAGTGTGTCTACAAGAAAGTTGAAGAGCTAACAGTAACCAGATACAAGCTATGAGATATATGTATGACTTCGTCTGCGTCAAAGTTGATGTATTATTGATCGGTTCAAAAACGGGATAAATATTATCGTATAATAATATTACGTGTAGTCATATCGGCCCAGTTGGTGCTCATGTGCGAAATTGAAGACGAAACCGGACAAGAATCAATGTACATACTTACGATGTTTCGCGCCTTAGTAAGCATAAAAGTCGGTTGTCATTCGTAGATCTATACTTGTCCGAAGCTGAATGGAATTAACTTCTGGGCCATCACGGGGTTTGCGACCGTTGTCCATTGCTTTATTTATTTTTATTATATTGGGATCTCCAACAAAGAATTTATTTTACATGCACAATAATAAAAAAAATACAAAATTAAAAATCGTAAAAAAATACTTTAGGATTCAATCGATTTTGAAGAAGTAATATAGCACGATTAATAGAACTAGGAAACAGCTTCGAACAAACAGCGCAGCAAACATCACAGAATGATAAAACATAGTCTCGAGGTAAGCGTTTGATAGATTGCATGCATTATATCGAAGGAACAACACTATAAATCCGCATCGCATATGAAATACGATGCAAAGTGTGATTTATCTGAAGATTTAAGGTAAAAATTGTGACGACACCAAAGCTAAAGGCGCTGATCCATCCAACGGTATAAGTTGTTGGCTCAATCCAAATAGTTGACTCTATGATGCACTGGCATTATGTAAAGTGGTAACCTGACTGACTGACTAACTAATATGTCAACATACAACCCAAACCATTGGTCATAGAGAAATCAAACTTGGACGGTGTGTTCTTTGTGTTGAGTAACTCTCCATAAAAGAAAAGATTTTTGGAAATTTAATCCCCAAGGGAAAACATAGATAATGGAATCTCGACATCCACGTGGGCGATGCTGCGGGCTAATGGTAGTGTAAATGTAATTTTAAGTATACAAAACGAGCCAGCAAGAAAATCCGTCGGTTTTTTAATTCGCAGACTTTTAAGTGCTCCTTTGTCGGTTTTAACTTTTGGCTCCTCAGTTCGTTGGCGTACTGGCGGTTTTGCTCGCCAATGGATTACCGCCTTAATGGATTGGAACACTTTACCTATAAAAGAAAACTGCTGGCATTTGATAAACATGAAAAAAAGCTTTTGTAAACTCCCTTGCATTGTTTCAGTAACCTTTTGATTATATAAAAGATCCCCTGTGGTTTTATCTGCGTTATTTTGGGTCTTTAGCTAATGGTCCGCTTCCATGAGTTTGTGTTTTCTGTTCTATAAACTACTAGCTTTTGCCCGCGGCTTCGCTCGCGTTAGGAAGAGACAAAAAGTAGCCTATGTTACTCTCCATCCCTTCAACTATCTCCACTCAAAAAATCACGTCAATTCATCGCTCCGTTTTGCCGTGAAAGAAAGACAAACAGACAGACAGACAGACAGACACACTTTCCCATTTATAATATTAGTATGGATACTAGCTTTCGTTCGCGTCTTCGCCCGCGTGAATAACGAAAGTTTTATCGCCTATTGTACCCCCTTTGGCTTAAAATGATCTGAAAAGCTTTTCAGTGAATACTTACTCTTGACAAAGAACATACCCATCTAGGTCACATGTGTCTAGACCACCGGTTTGGGCTGTGCCTATATATCAGCATTCAGCCAGTCAGTGTACCATTTAATATTAATTGATTACTTTAAAGTTTCAATAAAATACGTTCAGTAGTTTTTGAGTGTAAGAGTAACATCGATCCTTACAAATTTTCTGGCTACTCGTAACGACTGTCAAAGTTCTACGAATGACAACCGGAATCAATGACTTGCTTTCCGAGGCAGTCAGCGATATCCAAGCTTTACAAAGTACACGAATTGAAAAAGCCACATTGATATTTGCCCGGATTTGAACCCAAAACCTCCCACATGAGAGGCTTAGCCTCTGTACCAACACGACACCATTGTTTTCCATTCTCAAATTAACAAAAAAAAAAAATGATCGACCTTAAAATTATCCATACTAATATTATAAATGGGAAAGTGTGTCTGTCTGTCTGTATGTTTGTCTTTCTTTCACGTCAAAACGGAGCGACGAATTGACGTGATATTTTAAGTGGAGATAGTTGAAGGGATGGAGAGTAACATAGGCTACTTTTTGTCTCATTTTAACGCGAACGAAGCCGCGGGCAAAAGCTAGTATTACTATAAATTTGTAACAAGCGCAAAAAGATATATGTGAATTAGTGTAAGTTATTAAAATAATTATGATTCCTACATAGTTAGTTTACTTTAAATAATAAACACAGGAGGAAATTAATGTTTCTTTCTAAACATTTAAATGTTGAAGGAATATTGATGACTGCTGTACTCTAAGAAATGTAAATGACTGCTATAAATAATTTAAAAACCAGCGACTTTTCTTTGAGACAAGGCTTGATAGATGAAAAACTTTGTTACCCAGTTGTTATGCTGAATTATTATTCTGTTTGTTTGGATGCAAAGATGACTGCTAAGAAATTTAAATACTTTTTATTGGTACTGAAATCTAAACAAATAACGTTTATTTTACATAGTCAAGTCAGTATGCAAAACAAAAAACAAAAAAAAACAAGGTATACATAAAAATTATAATACAAGGTGTATTTCCAGTCTTGCAAAACCCGCTAGGAGATGATTCTGCTCATAAAAACAAACAGCTTTAATGTGGAACCAACTCTGAAGTCTCGAAAAAAATATCAGCTGTTTCAAACATTATGGTCGGGAGAGCATTGAAATTTTGTTAGACAAAAATACACGAAGTATTATCGTGGGAACACGATAATTTGATTTATTGACTCTGTGACAGATGAGTCAAAAAGGCCCAGTTTAGCAAAACTGTCACACAAGTGTTCAAAGATCCCTTCTGTGACACTAATTAGGCTAAACATGTTTCCTTAATTTTCAAAAGATTTCTACTATGGAAAGGTGTAAGAAATTAATCAAAAGAAGAAACACAATACTCAAGAAACGTTTGCAATAACCAAACCATTGAACATCCCAAATCTGGCATGCAGCCATTGAGAGCAACAAAACCAATAACGATCATAACACCGTATCTATCAACCGATTTATTTTTGATGCTATAAATCAACCGATTCGTAAGACAGGAATAAAATTGACTTCCATCAAAAACAAATACTGCGTGAATTCTGTAGGAGACGTTTATAGTTAACAGTAAAACACCAGAACCCTGTATAACCTTTCGACGTCCAAGCGACAGCCGGCTGTCGCGCTGCTATTGTTTTTCTATCGTGTTTCGAATCACGTGTGTTCGAAGGTTTAATAAAACTGACAATTGGCAAAATACTTATAAGAGAAAAAAAAATCAAAATTGTAGAATATTGTCGCGTTGCAGTTGGTTGTACCTTTGATTATGAACATGCACAAAACTGACAAATATGTAAAAAATCTTATTTAATTTTTTATTATTGCAAATTATTTGGACACACTTCTTCTATTGACATTTCAATTTTTCTTTTCTCATATTTTTTACAGGTCTCTTATTCGTGAACCGAGATCTTCGGCTTGGATCAAAAACACACCACTGAATCTTGGTAACTTTTAGCAAAGTTAGCACTTTCTATTTTACTTACATTGTTGACTGTTTAACTGTAACTAAATATTCAACGCTTTACGCTTTTATGAGAATTTGCTTGAAGATACTGAAGTATGTATAGACATTAGACTGTGACAAAATAAAGATCTAGATGATCTTATGACGAATATATTTGGAGATAAAATTAACTTTTTTATAGTCCTGTCAAGGTTGTATTAATTCATTTCAACTGGCCCGACTAACAGAATAGTCCTTGAATGTGAAATAAAATGGCAATAAAAATTAAAAGGCGCCTGCTGTTATGTTTTGCTCAAACCCGCTAAATTGCTATGCGAAAATTGAGTTGACTGACGCAACCGCCGGTTCTGATGGCGGAAATTTTAATGAAGACGATTATTGGGACGCACAAGCTGGTCTCTATTCTAAACTGACCCTTATTGAGGAAGAATTGTTAGCCTAGCGTTCACCAAGAAAGGCGGTACCAAGTATTCTATTAAATTGATACTGACCATATTTAGAACGATGACAATATATATTATACAATGTTAATGAAATAAAAGTAATCATTATAAATACTTATTTTATTCTGAAGGTTGGGACTAGTAGCAAGATAAAAAAACGAAGCCTAAAAATACATGGAGAAGTAAATTTTATTGTATCAATAGATATGAATTATTATTATTATTCCACGCGAATCCTTGCATTAGGTCTACGGCCCGTATTATTAGACGTCACTCAATTCTGAAACGCTCTCAAGTCTCTTGCTGTTCTTGTCAATCTAAAGGGAAAAAATAAGGACAGCAATAAATTTGAGAGCGTCTCAGAATTGAGTGACGTCTATTAATACGGGCCTATGAAAGACAAAATAGCGTACAATGCCGCTATAAATAACTACTTTACTAAAAGCGGTAGGATCAGAACACAATGTCGAATAAAAGCGAAAGCACTTGTAAACGACCTAGCCATAAATAAAGCTTAATTTGTCGATCATGAAATGGTAAATCTTGGACATAAAATACTTGTCTTAGATGCCATTTTATTATTGTGATAACTAAAGATAATGCTTTCCGAAGACGCCACGGTTTTATTTAATTACTTGTTACATAATCGATAGCCGAGGTATTATTCTGATGTGTTGCTATTGTATTCTCATTATTATGATCCATTTTAAAGTAAGGACATTCTAATTTTATAAGTTTGTTCTTGTTTTTATTTCTACGTTCTGTAAATTCAACCTATGTATGTCCTTATATTATGAAATCATTTTTTACTGTTTCTGTTTTAAGCCCGATAAACTTCTCTTCTTTACCTTAACTTTTAAAGTATGTGAATTTAAATTCTTCAAAGCATTCCTTTCGATGACAGTTAACAATTACAATAGTTTTAACTATGGAGCCCCATTTTATTACGCACATCGACAAACACTACGAGGGTGACCTACTTGATACAAAGTTCTTACGCATGACAATAGATGGCGCTGTGCGCTGACGTCATGTTTCTGAATCGCGGTGTTAAGATTCTCCGTGAGTGAATGGCTACCCCGATGTTACGATTTTATGGTATCGCTTCTCGGCCTTTTGGCTAAGATCAAAGTGTAGTATCTGTTCTTTTCAGCTTAATATCTGAAAGTTCCCTCACTGAGGGACCAGTATATTAAACTGATTTTTGTAAGCTGACGGGATGTTCGGGGCTCGCTCCACTCCCGTCGCGGGTCGGCCCGGCATTGCAGTGCCGCCGGGATCGGCCCACATATCACCTTGTTAATTAAAATAATGTTCAGCTCAATTAATACTGTTGAGTTTCATTAACATAATATCTAATATTCTTATTGGATTAATAAAAAATCCATCAAACAAAACCGAGTTTTGTAGAATCCATGGCGCCAACATACATACCTACGTTTCACTTGGCTACTTTATCCTCTACATTATAATAATGACTAGCTTCTGCCCGCGGCCTCGCTCGCGTAAGAAAGAGACAAAAAGTAGCCTATGTTACTCTCCATCCCTTCAACTATCTCCACTTAAAAAATCACGTCAATCCGTCGCTCCGTTTTGCCGTGAAAGAAAGACAAACAGACAGACAGACACACTTTCCCTGTCTGTCTGTCTGTTTGTCTTTCTTTCTAACGCGAGCGAAGCCGCGGGCAGAAGCTAGTTTATAATATTAGTATGGATTTCAATCAAAACTACATAATTATTTAACTACGACTAAACATAAATGTTATAATTACTATCACTACAACAATCAACTAATTTATCGAATTCTTCATAGTCTTCTGATACTATTTAAACCAACTAAATACAGAATACCGAAACATAGTTGATTGATGCTGTTATCATCAGTGACGTGACAAGCAAATAAATTGCAAAACTTCAATAGATTACAAGGTGATCTTTTAAATTGTTTGTGATGCATAAGAGCTTTATCTTAAAGTATTTTTGTGATAGATTACTGCATAGCCGGCTTATTGATTTTATTTATTTATTTTATTTATTTTTTGACGTATAAACCTGTCATAACTTTATGCAGCGCGCCTTTATGTGTTTCCTAATTCAGCGACGAAAAGTATTTTTTTATGGATCAAATGGCTTATCCCGCCCAAGACGTGGCGAGAGGGAGTGTTAGACTTTTACTGACTAAAACCAATTCATGTTCCTTCGGTTGCCTTTTATAATCCGGGACCACGGTAACTATTAGAACTATTTCGCAACCACGAGCGACGAAAAGTATAAGCAAAATATTACTTCAAATATTTAGGTATGTATCTCACACACGTCATCATCACACACTGCCGCAGCGAGAGCAATTTCATCGAATGAATTATTACCGGAATCGATTTGACGTTACTCGTAAAACTCGATGCAAATATTTTGCTCATTGAACATTGACTGACATTCATATAATTTTTTGTTATCTTTAAACAAATTGCTGTTGCGTATTACATAGGTAAGTATTTATATTTACTCATTTTTTGTTAATATTGGTTTTATTGGGTGTATTGTTTTTACAGAAGTAGGTATTGGATTTTGATAGATACATAGAATTTGAAGGGATAGAGAGTGACATACACTACTTTTAGTCTCTTTCATACGCGGGCGAAGCCGTGGGCAAAAGCTAGTAAAAAATAATATGTCACACACGGCCACCTGGTCGCAAATTAGGCAGTGCCCGTGCGTGCTATGGTAATCAGACAACTTATATTATACTTGTGTACCTGGAACATAGCATTAGCCGTGATGGTAGTACAGACGTATCGATTTAATTGCGAAAACCTAGGCTTGCACAAGTATTATGTAACGTGTTTTGGAAGATACTAGCCCAAATTCCTTTTTTAGGGTTCCGTAGTCAACTAGGAACCCTTATAGTTTCGCCATGTCTGTCTGTCTGTCCGTCCGTCCTCGCTTAATCTCTGTGACCGTTAGCACTAGAAAGCTGAAATTTGGTACCAATATGTATATCAATCACGCCGACCAAGTGGTAAAATAAAAATTGGAAAAAAAATGATTTATTAGGGTAGCCCCCCTATATGTAAAGAGGGAAGTGTTTTTTTTTTAATTTCAACCCTGTCATGTGATATATTGTTAGATAGGTATTAAAAAATCAATAAGGGTTTACTAAAATCATTTTTTGATAATGTCAATAGTTTCGGAAATAATCGCTCCAAAAGGAAAAATCAAAGCGTCCCCCCCCTCTAACTTTTGACCCGTAGGTTTAAAAAATATGAAAAAAATCAGGAAAGTAGAACTTTATAAGTACTTCCTAGGAAAATTATTTTGAACTTGATAGAAAGAACAGTTTTTGTACAAAAAAGACAAAAAGGTCATACAAAATAATTTTTGCGTACTTAGTAGGTTTGTCAACGTAACAAATAGCCTTTTTTTAAACTTATAAGTGGGAACACTTATTGTGACGGACGGGAAACTACGGAACCCTACATTAAGCGTGGCCCGACACGCTCTTGGCCGGTTTTTTTTAGGCTTGTGCAATTAAATGGCGACGTCTATGGCTACCATAACGTTTTAACACAACACAATAAAATAATCGAATCTGCACACAGTAAAAGAGTTGATTAAATAAGCAAGAGGTGACGTCATAACGCGTCACGCGCATCGCTCTACGCAACGCCACAATGTGTTTTTCAAGAGTGCTACAATGGATGGGCTTAGTAGGGTTTTCGTCCGCTGAGGTCGTCCGATCCGGACGACACAGGAATTACTTTTGATAGATGGTTCGCAGGATACTTTTAAGCTTACTTTTGTTTTGCAGATTATGGTTCAGATCCCGGTTGTCGTTATTAGAATTTTGACAGTCGTTACGGGTAGTCAGAAGCCGGGATATTTATCCCGTCTTCCGAAAGTCTGACCAGTCTAACCAAGAAGTATCATGTCGCCCAGTAACTGGGTTGTGGAGGTCTGATAGGCAGTCAATTCACGCATCCAGCTGAAATCGATTAAATTGAAAGCCAACCCCATCATAATTAGGAAAAGGTTCGGGAGATTATGATTTCTACAGCCAGAATAAAAAGCTGTTTATTGCCAATGTACAAAATAAAGTAAAATAAAACCTGATTCATTAATATTGTTCTTTTGCTGACTTTTTATGCTCACCGCAAAAAAATAGTTTAAAAATATCATCAACAAGGCTTAATTTTTTTTAATAAAACTGAAATTCCTGTTTTGACCGGTGCAGACGAAATTCAGCGGCTGAAACGCCTACCTACTATGCCAATGACCGGTCTTAAATATAGAATAGATTGGAATCAATATTTGCCTGGCCAAAATTAGACGGCACAGTTGCCGCAGTGAATGAGTGATTTAAAAGAAAATCAAATAATCAAAATTACAAAAGTTTTACTTGTTATTATATATTATTTATGTACCTATTAGACAAAAGTATAACGCCTGTGTGTGCCGCCGATATTTTTGTCGATGAGATTAATTCGATTGTTTTTAGTAAACGAGAGATACTTAAATATTTTGGTTACGATAATTTACAATATTTTTTCTTTATTTTTCTTAATTTTCTTCTTTATTTGTGCGCTTAGAAATGTCGTTCCGAAGTGCTTCTGGAATGGTCTAATCAAAATAAATTATTTGACTCTCAACTTAACTGTACACAACATTGTGTTACTAAATTTAATGGTCGCAAATGGACACAAAAATTTCACCCTCTACAGGCATCGTCAGGACCAGTTGACCAGACTATTGGGAGACATTCGTGAATGTAATGATATATTCTTGTCGAACAGGTACAACGACAAAGTTATAGATGGCAAATTGAATTCTTGGACGTGCGTAGCAGGCTTTAAAGGCTTTTGTAGGCTTTATTGCAGATTTATATACTTTCGGATTTTCCAACTAAATAATAAATGATAAAATAATGATCAATGAATAAAAAAAATATATATTATTACATATTATTTTCATTTTGATAATAAAGCAGTTAAGAGAATATTCTACACATACAATAAACGAAATAGATAAGGTGTGACTCGGCCATTGGGATATCTCAATGGGAACACAAGTTGCCAAACTCGGGTCGCGCCTCCAATAAACTGTATGGGTATGTCTAGGCTGGTGTCGAAGTTGGTAGCACCACCAAGTGAGGAAATTGACATACATTTTGTTAGTTAAGCGACCAGCCCCCCTAGACGAGTGGCATTGTAGAATAGATAGCGGAATAGAATAGATTGTCAAATGTATGGGGTTGACATAAGCTTTCGCCATATAATTTGACATCTCCATACATTTGACAATGCCACTTGTCTAGGGGGGCTGGTGTCCTAATAAGATATGGCCTTAAGTTACCGCGGCTTTGGAACATAAAGGGAACAAGGGTGGGTTTTAGTCAGTAAAAGTCTGACACTGAATTCATTTGGTGATTGATTTAACTAACCATAAAAAAAAGAGTCAATTAACCGCTAAGCGATGCCCCGCACTCGGTATTTCAACCCCACGGCTCAAACATAACTCCGAAACGGTTGTTATTTATCTTATTGCGTAAACAATAGCTAACTGCAATTACAATTCAAATGTCATAATTAAAATAACCATTATTTTTCCGATTACATTTGTGACAAAGAGTATGACGCGAAATGGACGCGTGTGACCGCCATATTGGTTTTAAAGAGCTATTAGCTTGTCTATGGTCAGTCTTGAAAGGTTTGAATGCAATTTCGATTTTGGTTTAATGTTATACCGTAGCTAGATGTAAACGAACGCTATACATTTTAATCTAGCTGATCTATGTTGTTTTCTATAAAAATGACTTTCGGTCTGCTCAGAAGGTAATAAGTATGTTAAGTTATTAGAAACATTTATTTCCTTCAAGTTTTCGCCCGCGACTTCGTCCGCGTGGAATAATAGTTCCCGTTTCCGAGGTATTTCCGGGATAAAAACTATCTTATGACCTTTCCCAGACTACATCTGTACCAAATTTCATTCAAACCGGTTCAGAGGTTTTGGCGTAAAGAAGATAAAGACAGACAGACAGAGTTACTTTCGCATTTATAATATTAGTACGGATTTTAATTAACATTTTAATAAAAGAACTAACTGTCCATCCCGTTTTGAGGAAATCTCTACCAAGTTACATTTGCCGAACTTGGTCACGCATTTCTTTTGTTAACTGCACACAAATAATCAAGCATTCACGCTCGTGTTAGGGTCACAAAAAGTAATAATAAGAACAAAACTTCAACTTAATCGGTTCGAAGTTTTAGAACAATTGACTGACAGAAGATAGGACAGACAGACACCCGAGAGAGTAAAAACAAAATTTTATTTCTAAGTTATGTTTGTGTAAGTACTAGCTGTCTCTCGCAATTTTGGTAGGTCTTTAGTTTATGCTTTGGTCCTGTGCATCATAGCGTGATGTTATAATGCCTATTCGTAATTCTGACGTTAATACTCTATTACAGTAAACTTTCAACAAACCCCGCTTAGTAGTTTTCGCGTGAAACAGTAACAAATATTCATCCATTCATCCTCAGAAACTTTCACAGTTATAATATTAGAGGTTTATGTAAGTCTTTAATATTTTCAAACAGCTTATTATTATTTAGCTTACCTATTAAATCAATCACTACCGACGCTTCTTAAGACACTATAAATACTTAACCGCTTTTAAACTATTTCCAATTTAATCGATCGGTTTATTACCAGAAGTGGTACTTCAATATTTAATTTTCTTCGGTCTCAGAATTGATGGATCTTCTTTACTTCTTTATTATAAATTCTATTGTTTCTTTATTTACGAAGAATTTACTGACAGCGTGTGACAAAAAGTATCTCAAAGTTTTTTTTGTGATTTGGACGTGGGTTCACTTATATACAGTCGTTACTACTTATAGTCTAATATAATCAGATTTTTTATATTGATAAACGTTTCCCGTTTTATTTACAAAATAAAACTTAGTAATTTTTCATTATATTGTAATAGGGCCCATGTTTTTTTTACCACATAACCACAGTTAACATAAAAACGTTTAATATTACAAAAAAAAAAAAACAATTTTCACGTGCGTACTGTAGGTACGTTAATTACTTACTTAATTTAAGAAAAGAAAAGTTTATAAAAGTTTTATTTGTGTCAGTCACTAATTTATCAGTCATTCAAAACATTTAAACTTTTACCCTAATGTAGAATATTTTAAACAGCATTCTTTATTGTACATATCTTTTTACATATTTTTAAAAAAAGTAATTTCATAATAATAACATTTTTATAAAAATATGTATAAAAATAGTGCTCCACCGTCGCTAGGTATTGAGACCCAAGCTAACGATGGTTAGGGATCCAGAGTGAGGAACCTCCTCACAATGCGTGCCGTATCCATGACAACTGCCTTTTGTATCTGATTCCTGAGCCAGCTGTTGAGCGATAGCTTTTGAATATGTTGGTCAAAACTTTTCGCTATGAGACCATTGACTGACACAACTATCGGTACAATAATTGTCGTGTCCATATTCCACATGCTGGTAACCTCATAAGCGAGGTCAAGATATTTCATCATTTTCTCTTTCTCAGCTTTAATGAGGTTCTCATCATGGGGAATAGTGACATCAACAATTATTGCACGACGCATCGATCGATCAATTATCACTATATCAGGTTTATTAGCAGGAATAAACCTATCAGTGATAATTGATCTATCTCAGTAGAGCGTGATCTGACCATTGTCGAGAACTGGTTCCGGTTGGTATTGATAATACGGTACCTCGGTTTCAACAAGGGCATATTTAAGGGCAAGTTGTTGGTGGATGATCCTGGCTACGAGGTTGTGTCTATGCAAGTACTCGCCGTTAGCAAGACGAGAACAACCAGAGACAATATGTCTTATTGACTCACCGGGAAGGTGACAAGCACGGCAAATGTCAAAAAAACATATTATTATGGTATAATTATAAAGATCATGAGTCTAAATTTAAATCCCTTAACATCTAAAATATCATCTATATAAATTGTATAGGTACGAACATTTATTATATGATGGTATGTTCTATATTAGAAACAGCACTCTGTCCTCCTAGTCCCCCGGAGTGGAAACTCATCAATCAATCTCTAGATTGATCCATAGAGGTTCATCTCTAACAGAGTAACGTACTCTCCTCATCCATCTATTGTACCAGGAGGCCATAAGTTACAGGAAAGTTATTGCCTAGCCTAAAAGCGGTGACCTGTCGAGCTGCGGTCACTCGCACTCATATCAGGTATAGTACAGTCTTTGAGCTATGCTCTCCTAGTACTTGACTTAGTACTGTTACATGTTTCTAGTACATTCGAAGAGGTAAGTTAAGAGCCGTTTTCAAAGAAAATTTAGTTATAAAGTTATAGAGTTAAAGGCGAAAATATGACTGTATGGAAGACCTAAATGTATTTGCAAGTACTAACTAATGTATTTGCATTTCTTATAAGGTCGAGTTAATAAAAAGTTGCTTTAGCAAGGTACTTAAGCGTTATTCTTAAATTGTCACTGTTGATAAATGTTTAATATGCTAGACAAAGGATGTGCTAAGAAACGTATCTGGGCCTTTGACTTATCTGATCTACACATAAGGTTAATTTATTATTACAAAAACAATTACTTTAGAAAATAACTAGGTATGACTGGAGCTAACGGGCTTTAGTTTAAATAAGCTGTATTTATTTGAAATATTCAAGCGATAAGTTGTACCAATTAAATAACAATGTTTTTATTAATGCCCACTTTTTTTTAATAAATCAATATTTTTTTAAAAGCCGTGATAATTCAACATTAGTTATCTTTCGCCTAGCTATCCTCCAACTCTATCTCACTACAGAAGTTTAACAAGTGTGCGACGGTAAAAATAATATTTTTCACCAAAAGCACTTCCGAAGCATAGATTTATTTATGCCTTAACATCGTATCCACATTTTCTGAACTTCAAATCTTCACGTAATTATAACCTTCCAATAATAAGCTAATACTCAGTCCACACGACAACGATTTATCGCTACAATTTGGCTGCACAGTTCATTTGTGCAGTTAAATCAATGACGTGGACGAAATCGACGCTGATATTGTGTCAACTCTATGGGCGATCGATAAACTGCACAAACCAACTGCACAGTCAGATCGTGAGGCTAGATGACCTTATGCTCTGTACGCACGACAACGATTTATCGTTGTCGTGCGTACAGAGCATAAGGTCATCTACCTCAGCTTATTAAATTTCGATCCTCGTTAAAGGTAAACCAGAGCAACTTAAGGAACTTTCATGAGATTGCTTCCAAACACTCTAAATCTAGTTTACCTTTTTCCAGTTTACCTAAAGTGGGCTGGAAACTTCATCAAATTTTCTAAGTACTCCTTTTTCAATCCATCCAAATAACTTACCCTGCAACAAAAAAAAGATACGTTAGAGAATGAAATTAAGTTCAGCTGTGAGACTGGTGGTTGAGGGAGGCTTGTGGGCAAATACATATACACACAAATCAAATACATATCGGTTATATGATAAATATTTTAATATAAAATGGTGAACTGACTGACTGATTGTTGATATATCAACGCACAGCCCAAACCGCTGTCCTAGAGATATAAAACTTGGATGTTTTATGTGAAGAGCTCCTTAAAGAAAGATTTTTTGGAAGTTCGACTCCTACAAGGGAAAATTAGTGAAGTGGATGGAAGTTGGACATCCACGCTGGCGAAGCCGTAGGTGAAAACTAGTGTTTCATATAGGGGAAAAAAGGCATTAATAAAATCACTCAACGACAGACATAAATGAAATAACTCTACCTAGCATTGCGTATATAGTCATCGGTTATTTTATCAATACTTAATAATTCATGCACGAAAAACAAAATGCCATAGGTCAAAACAAAACTTGTCATTTCGGTTATTAATAAATATTTAACAAAAAATGTGTATTGTTTTTAAGTTAAACGTCTCCATTTAAATTTATATACCCCAAATGACCTCTTATTCCGTTCTTAGTTTACTTAAACTACCGCAATGTCATTGTCTCCTATGTTAATTATTTATTTTACCAACGAATACTAATAGTACCTTCTACATATTATTATATCCCATGATATTATAAGTAAAAAGGTGTAGATAAGTTACTTATTTGACATTCTATCTTCAAAACGGCACACTTACTCACATTTATAATTAGATGTGAAAGTAGGATGACATGATTCAAGTATGCGAGTGAAAAAGAATGTAATTTGCGACAATTATAATTTGGTCAAATAGCTACATTTTAAAGTGCCACATGCTGACTGACTATAACCTACATCTACACCTTTTTACTTATATCATACTAATTCATTTGAAGAAAAGAAACCTTTGCCGTGCAGTGGGATAATGGTTTGTTGTTGAATATTCTTCACTGGATTTGCTTTCTCGGTTCTAACGCGTTTTTCAGGCACAAAGGGGTCATAGTATTAAAACCTCATCCGCTTATGAAAGCTAAAGACTTATCTACATAAAGGCTACCACGGAACCATGAACTCTATTTCTGTAATTTTATGATCCATTGTTCAATAGCTAAGGAAAAAACCTTTTCTCTTTTTGAATCAAGAATAGGAAGAGAAATGCTGTGAACTGTCCACAGGGCGCAGTACTGCTGTTTATGGGTGTTTTTATAGTGTGCCTTGACAGCCCTTAGGCACTCGATTCTCATGTTTTGCAAAGGCTTGTCCAGATTGCTGTATTGTAACATGAAATGTAACAACAATGGGAATTCTGTAACATTGAATGTTACTTTACATATTCTTGATACACCTTCAGAGGATATACCCGATATTTTGTATGGTCGATTTTGAGAAAATTAAGTTAATACCAAGAACTCATGTGAGTTTTTTAATAAATTCAAGTGTACTTTCTAAAGTTTATCTCAAACAACGTCGTGATAAAACCTGAACTATGTAAATTCGAAACGGAAACACTCTTGTCCAACTTAGACTGCGAACCCTACAACAAAACTCACCAAGCCACAGAACCAACTGGGTATTATAATGTAGGTAGTAGATGAACCGATTAGCAACCGTGCTTTGTATAGCAATGCCGTAAAACCCCGTAACTAGCTACGCTTGCTGTAAATAGAAGCAATCAGCAACCATTTTTATTTTATGGGCAGCGTCACGCGATTAAGCCAGTTAATATGAACGGGTGGTAAACGTTGACAATTGAACGTTACGCATTTACTGTGTAACGCCTTTGTAAAGATATAGAAACCTTTTAATAGAAATACAACGTTGGTAGTTGAGTTCTTTATAAAATGGAACGCCTGGAGAAGTACCACCTTGACTATTTCTGCTGCAAAGCAGCTACGACCTGTATACAGCACAGACAGACACAGGCAAAGGTCTCTTATCTGGCGTAGTTGCAAGACGCATATTTGTCATTATAAGCCCTGTGTACGCTTGCTTGAAGCTTACAAACAAAACTATGAAAATCTGTAGATGATCGTAGGCGAAACGGCGAACGAGGACCTGCCTCTTTGCCGAGAGTTTGAGCTACGCTTTCGTGGTCCTTATGTCCTTAGTCTGTGCATCTCGCTGGAGGGCGAACCCTCTCCCGCTTCTCAGCGCAGAGCCCCGTGTTCGCTTCTTTTGTTTAGTAGCAATATCATACCGTCAGCGATACTTTTACAGGTTGAGGTTCACGAAATGTCGTACGTGTTGTATGTATGTTCCAGTTTTAGAGATATGTTTGGCAGTGTATCCATAGGCATATTAAACTTTTTAGGTTAGGCACTTTTGTAGACAACACATCTCCGAAGGCTAGAGTCCTGCAGACGTCTAGAAGCATTGATGGCCAGTTAACGTTAGGCGAGACGTCAAGTTGCTGGCAAGCAACCGAATAGAATGAAAAACAAAACAAATGTATTCAAGAGACGAGTGCATAGGCATCTTTTGGGTGAGCTCCCTCCATCGTAGGCCCCGTCTATGCCCTCGGACTAGTCTGGAACCAAGAGCAAGCCCATAAACTATAAAAAAAAACAAAATTGAACGAGTGGAAATAAAACTTATGAAAATTACAAAACTAGAGTCCATTTGATAATAATTTAAGTGTTTCAGTCGTCCATGTAAAGCATTTAAGTTAAGATTAGTGGCGGTTTTTAATTTAGCCGAGGCCGCAGTTTTATATCTAGCTTTCGATATCTTTTCTCCAATTTGGTGGAAATCAGAAAGCCTATTCACTGATTAAATAAAGTTTGGATTCAAAGTTAAATATCATTTTCAGTACTAACGTCAAAAACTTAACGCCAAAGTTTGTTTGCCTAACTTAAATAATTACCTAGTAAAAATCTTTTGAATGAATGTTAAATTTTAGGCAATTATTGAATTCAAAGTAAAAAGTTCAGTGAAGGGTATTGACTATGTTTCCGTTTTAAGCTAAGTTTCATATTATAGTGTCAAAAAACTTACATTTTACTGTCAAACTAAGAAACGTAACTATCAATAATATAATTAAAAGATATTTTGTTTACAAAAGAAAAATCTGAAATGTCAATGAAGTAATTTCAACAAAAAATCGTCTTTGGTAGACAAATAACTGTAATGAAATAGTAGATTGTATTACAAGGGCGCAAAGTAATATTTTTACGGCGAGGGCGTTTTTTGAATCCAGAGCGAAGTGAGGGATTCTAGAGTAGAATCCCGAGCTTTGCGAGGGATTCTTAAATAGAATCCCGAACGTAGCGAGGGATTCAAAGTACGTCGCCCGAGCCAAAAATAATTTGCGCCCGAGTGATACACTCTACTTTTCATCACCCCCTATGAGAAAATAAAAGGCGCTTCATACTTTATTGTAAAATTATTATTGTAGCTGCTATTTAATAATAGCATGATAATTCATAGCTTGATAATAATAGCAGCTACATTAATAATTTGCTGCAAAACATCATATTCAGCCGCGGCGTGACTATGGTATTGGCCGTCGTACCAGCCATTCATTATTTGCGTTCGATTCTTGCGCCAACTCTTTAGGAGTTTTTAGGCGCACTTATAACAGGGCGTAAAACATGCAAAGACGCTCCAAATTCAAAAATTGCGCCTAAATGTAACTTTTAATCGCACTTTTTGAATTTGGAGCGTCATTTTTGCCCGCTGAAAGTTTCTTATAGAAAACACCAACTTTGGGCGTTCTTAAAGGGGAACAAAGTCGTCTTTTTCGAATAGGTGGGATGAAAAATAATTAAAACTCATGTGTTTGGCAGCAATTAATAACATAGCATTACTTTATTAATACAGCAATTCATAATCGTCGATAAATGATGGCTCATAACCGAAAATAAATGTTCCTTATAAGGACCAAACGATAGAATCATCTCTAGAGATGTGTTTATCTCAAGATATAAACAATATCTGCGGACGTTAATCCGTGTGTCACGCGTTCATATTATGGCAATATCTTTGTAACCTTTATTAGAAGTTTCAGCATTATCTTTCGATGTTTCCTGTATTATTATTTCAAGGGCATGTATAGTAATAGGTAATTATTAGACGATACATAATTATGTAAACACATTATAACAGTTCGTATAATGGTGACGACTCCCATGTTCACAAACTGAACTAAATTTAAGTTCACAGCATCGTTATCTTTAAATTTCATTAAGAAAAGGGCAGAAATTAAAGTATTAGTTTTCTCCTGGCAAATTAACATACTCAATTAACATTTTAGTCGCGATTGAAAACATATATCGCCATTAAAAATGCATCAAGTGACGTCAGACGCTAACAACAATTTAACCCAGCCAGTAAGTTTGCTTTTAAATATCTCTACTAATATTATAAAGCGCAAAGATTTGTTATTTAATTTTGGTATGTGTTACCGGCCAAACCCGATTTCAGGACAAACTAGTTTTGCCTAGGCTAAAATAGTTCTTTACTAACTAAGATAGGTCTAAGATTGGTCGACGGAGCTGTGACTGGACTGGACTGAACGGTGCGCGGGGCTCCTGTTGCTGGGTGGCTTAAAAAAAATAACCTAAGGCTAAGGCCTTCTAACTTAACCTGTCCGAGTCGGGGTGAGGAAGAACTACTAGGTAAAACTAGTATGTCCTGAAATCGGGTTTGGCCGGTAACATTTATGTAACGAATAAACTCAAAAACTAGTGGACCGATTTCAAAAAATCTTTTTTCATTAGTAAGCTACATTATCCCTCAGTAACATAGGCTATATAATATCTCATAATGTCCCACGGGAGCGAAGTAGTAACTAAAATTTTAGCGTAACGCGGATTAAACCGCGAGAAACAGCTAGTAGCTCATAAAAAGATAGGTGAGACAGTGCTTATAATGCATACATATTCCAGTTATAACATTCTCGTTGTACAGAAAGCCCACCCGCACTGAAAATCTACAGCTCTGTACGTCATCTTTGATAAATGTAGGAAACAGTTTCCTTGCATGTCGATACGAAGGCTTAATCCTCCATAAATCAAGTGAACATCTATCACACGTTCTCGGCATGATTAAATGTATATAGCACTATCTATTTATATGTATATGGCACTGATACTATGATGGTGGCACATGTTATCGGCGTGTATTGAATTATATATAGTTAGGAAGTATTTTATACTAGTTTTCCCTCACGGTTTCATCGTTTTTGGTTGCTGCTCGACTCCTGTTGGTTGTAGCGTGGTGTTATAGCCTACGTTCTATAAATGGGCTATAAAACAAGAAAAGATTTTTTCAATTTGGACCATTTTCAAGTAGTTCCTGACATTGTATAACTTGATGAATGAAAAAAGTATGGACACTTTTTTCATTTAACAAGTTTTCTTGATGAATGAAAACTTGTCCTTCTCTATAGAGACAACTAGATTCAACTTTCTGACTAACCAACCGACTCTTTGACAATTCATTGGTGCCTGTAAATGCTTTGTATGATTCGATTCCTTTTAAAATGGTTTAAATTGTGCTCAACATCACGCTCGTTAACGTGCGCTGTCAATACTGATGCTAGATTATTTGTTTTTAACTACACTGCCCATAATAACTTATGTGCGTGACAAAGGTTCTTTTCCTAAGTTATTTAACGTTAAAGAAACCCTAAAACACATAATAAAATAACCAGACAATAACAACAGTAAAATATTCAGTCCAAAATAAAACAAAAGTAACACAGCAAAAGTTTGTCCAAATATTCAGCATAAAAGCTACGTCACATGAGCGTTAAAGCAGCGTAGTATTAATGCGAAAAAAAATAAGGCGTAATGTCACAGTCCATTGAGGCGTAGCTGCATAAACTCGTATTCGTTATTTTACCAAGCGTATACGCTTGCTTGAGCTTACATAAAAATTATGAAACTGTGTTCAACGTCGCGTCTACGCCTACGCTTCGTTGACATTTTCAAGTTTTGTATGCAAGCTGTAAGCAGGCGTACAC
Organism: Athetis lepigone; assembly: GCA_033675125.1. Lineage (NCBI taxonomy): Eukaryota > Metazoa > Arthropoda > Insecta > Lepidoptera > Noctuidae > Athetis > Athetis lepigone. The sequence goes on from CM066224.1 coordinate 13,428,709, forward strand.
CGCGTACACGTAAGACGCGTCTTTGCAGCTACGTCTCCGTGTATAGTGACTTTTCTTTAACGCTAACGCAACGGTAGCATGACGTTCACGTCGGGTGTGGCTAGTGTATGACAATTTCAGACGTTGCAGAAACGTCAACGCACATAAAACGCCAGGAGCAGCGGCCTTAATTTTGCTGTGTGAAGAAGCCTTTACTGCTCTACCTGCACTCTAGATTAAATCCTTTAGCCGCTTGCAGCGCTATAACTGATGAAACAGCTTACGTAAAAAAGATTACTACAGAAGGCTAGTTCCATACAACGAAGAAAATTTTAATGTATGTCGGATTAAGGAGGGCTGATGACATCATCAGGTACGCTTGTTTTTTATTATCTTGGTGTATATTAATTACAGCAAAGATACTTTATTTAATCGGTACACAGATTGGTACTCACACTAAAGGTTGACTATACTCTTCGCACAAGGATTAGTCTTTCAATACAGAGTCTATTAGATACGGAGATCAGTTCCCTGTTGCGCGCACACGTCTTATTTCAGCTTTATCTGAATTTCATCTTCTCATCCTGTCGAGTGCCGCGCCGGACTCTGTTAGGCGATTATGTAAACAATGCTTCACTATCGCTTGCGTTTCCATTGATGACCTTCCGACATGTATGTAATATTATTAGTACGGTCAGTACAAAATGGGTTTTCAAACAAATCCTTTTTGACGGTACAAAACCACAGAAATAGTTTAACGAACTGTACATATGAGCTCGCAATACAACACACTCTACGGGGCTTAGGGCCCCATGTTGGCAGGTGATCTCATCACAGAATGAAAAATATTTTTTTATATAATGGGCTTGTTCTTGGTCCCAGACTAGCCCGAGGGCATAGACGGAGCCTACGATGGAGCGAGCTTACCCAGTAGATGCCTATGCACTCTATTCTTAAATACTTCCGGGTTATATGAATTTGGAAACACAGACGTCGGCAGGGAGTTCCATTCCTTTGCGGTGCGCATTATGAACAATTTTGAGAAGCACTGCGTGCGGATATGAGGAATATCAACCAAGAAAGGGTGGTATCCCGCCGTACGTCTGGGTATCCGGTGGTAAAATGGGGATGAGGGAATGAGCTCGTGTAGCTCATGAGCACACTCACCGAAGTGCAATCTGTAAAATACCGCCAGACAGGCAACTTTTCGCCGATGTGCTAGTGGTTGAAGTTGAGCCACCAGCTTCTTGTCGCCAATCAACCTTCTGGCCCTGCGATCCACCGAATCCAAAGCGGCCAGTTGGTATTTGGCTGAGCCATCCCATAGGTGACTGCAATACTCCATACACGGTCGGACTTGAAATAGCAATCAAAGTTTTCGATTTCTTTTCCACTATTGCAACATTTTCACTTCCAGCTTCAGTGTCGTTTTAGACCAGATATAGAAATAATTACATACTTATTAATTGCATAAAACAATTATTGCACATTAAATAGGGATGTTGACTACATCAAAAGAATGACATTCTGTTTAGTCCATCTGTAAAGTGCATCTGTATGTCCAGTATTATTGGACTGTCTACAGTCCAAAAATACTGGACACATATTTTTTGCTTGATCAAATTAATAACAAAATACAAAGGTAAAGACCATCAAAGTTCCGGAGAGGGGGCTTGTGACGTCACTTCTCAGTAAAAATTATACAAAGGCGTGACGTTTCACGAAACTTTAACGCACTGTATTGTCGTCATTTTCTGTTTACGAAAAAAAGAAAAAATACGTGTCCCAAATTTTTTGATTATCTAACTGACGAACTAATTACTTTTTTTTTGTCGTCTCGCCTATTGTATAAATTCAAATCTATTTTGACACAAGAACCATTTATATACCAACATACATCGATATTTCAAACTTCGGTATTACATGATATTGATATTTGTATTATTTTATACGTATTTTCTTTCCGTGTCCTCTCACGTTCACTTTGAGTTAACCTTCTTTACATAATATCTTCTTTGCGCCACTTATCTAGCTGCAACCATACATTTTGATACCAAAACTTTAGGTAACTTCGACGAATTGTCCCCAACTCGAAGAGGAAGCGTCAACTAAGTTTCCCGTTTCCTATACAATTTTCATTGGAAGTATACAGAGTGTTGTGATATGATAAATAGTTGATTTTAAGACACAGTAATAGTTTTGTCAGTCATTATTAGCTTTTTCCGAACAATCTAAATAATTGCAGCTGAATACCAATGTTGGACATGAAGAGACTCAAAACTCAGAGCATTTATTTTACTTAGATCGTTTCAGTTTTTTTTTTGTTGAGTGGGAAATCATCAAATGACTGCTCCCGTCCTGGGTGCGGCGGGAGGGCGTGTCAGACTTTTACTGACTAAAACCCCCTTATGTCCCTTCAGTTGCCCTTTATGTTCCGGGGTCACCGTAACTATTATAATAATTCCGCAACCCCGGGTCGTTTCAGATACATAGAAATTGTGAAATAGTCGGTCGGAAAACTGACGTTTTTTTTAAAGCGTAGGTTGGTCGTTTTGGAGAGGAAAAAGCAAGAAACTCCTTAGGTATTTTTTTCAATCATCAAGTTTTACAATGTCCTGGTTACATCATTTTTTTTTTTTGGTGAGTGGGAAATCAGCCAATGACTGCTCCCGTCCTGGGTGCGGCGGGAGGGCGTGTCAGACTCTTACTGACTAAAACCCACTCATGTTCCTTCGATTGCCTTTTATGTTCCAGGGTCACGGTAACTGTTATAAACATAACATTCCGCAACCCCAGCAGGCGTTGGCCCTCTTGGGCCCCTTCCTGTGCTGACTCCTTCTCTTTGAGGCGCGCGTGGAACAAAACGCGACGTCTACGCGGTCCTGGTCCTAGCCGGGCGGCGAGCTACCCATCGCTCGCCATCCGCAGAACCGCGCCTACGGTGGCCGGTAGTCGTCTTGCGACTCTCGACGTCTTCGCCTGGGTCTTTGTCCGGGGCGAGAGGCTTGTCGTTGCCTCTCGCGCGCCGCCGCTTCCTTCACTAGCATAACTGCTTCGCAGAAGGAGGCGACGGCGTCCCATTCCGTCTCGCCCCGCAGCATGGCCTGAACCAGCGCTGGGCGCGAGAGGTCACCGCCGCCGATCGCCTCTACGAGGACACGTCTATGGTCCACCCATGCGGGGCACACCTCCACCGTGTGCTCGACCGTGTCCTCCAGGCGACCGTTGCTGCAGTGGTGATACCCAGGCGTCGCTTCCGCCTGAATCCGACACAGAAACCTCCCGAACTGACCATGTCCGGTGAGGACCTGTGTCAGGCGAAACGTGAGAGCGCCGTGGCGCCTCTCCAGCCACTCCTCAAAGAGGGGTCGTACCGCCGCTATCACGGCGTGCCCAGCACTAGGTTGCGACAGTCGCTGTCTCCACTCCGCCCTGAGATCTCGCCGGAGCTCCGTGAGCCGTGCCGCGATAACCCGCGGCAGCGGGACTTCGCCCCGGCGTTGCACTTCCACGCGCCACTCGTACGTGTGTGCAAGGACTGTTGCCTCCAGATCCCACGTCAGAGTGCCGGCAAGGAGGCATGCCGCCTCGCAGGAGATCGTGCGGTATCCCCGCACCATGCGAATCGCCATGACCCTCTGGGACGCCCTCAGAAGCCGGGCCGGAGCCGTGGCTAGGTTGGGCGCCCACACCGGAGCCCCGTAGAGGGCCATGGACCGCACGATCCCCGCGTAGAGCCTCCGGCAGGAGGCGTTTGGGCCACCGAGATTGGGCAGGAGCCGTTTGAGGGCAGCTTCAGCCCTCGCCAGTTTGGGGCCCAAACGTCGGAAATGCTCCGTGAAGTTCCATCGGTTGTCGAGGACAAGTCCCAGGTACTTTATCGTCGACTCGACACCGATGTGAACCCCTCCTACCGTTATCTGAGACCCCGGAGGTGGCCGGTGCCGAGGGCCATGAAAACACATGGCCTCGGACTTGTGCAGGGCCACCTCAAGTCCCAGTTGCCGGATCCTGTCCACGACTGTCGCAACACCACTCGACATTAAGTCGGCCGCCGCCTGGAACGACCCTCCCTGCGCTAGGACTAGCGTGTCGTCAGCGTAGCACACTACGCTGACGCCTTCGGGAAGGTCGGCGCGCAGCACCCAGTCGTACCCGATGTCCCACAGAAGCGGCCCCAAGACCGATTCCTGTGGAACACCGCACGACATCCCTCGTCGACTCCACACTTCCTCGTGACCGGGGTAGATAACGGCTCTGTCCGTCAGGTAGGCCTCGACCACACGACAGAGGTAGGCCGGCATTCGGTGATACCGTAATGCGGCCGCTATGCACCCCCAAGGCAGGGTATTGAAGGCGTTGGCGATGTCAAGAGACACCGCCAAGACGACCCTGCCCCGTGCCACCGCATCCCCTGTCGTGAGGGCCCGCACGCGCATGATGGCGTCCACCGTGGAGCGTCCTCTGCGAAAGCCGAACTGGCCGTCCGCTAGATCCGGCCCCACCCGCATCAGCCGCTCGACGAGACGGCTCGCAATTACTCTCTCCAAGAGCTTGCCCGCTTCGTCGAGCAAAACGATGGGCCGGTATGCGGACGGAGAGTCCGCAGGACGCCCCGGCTTCGGAATAAGGACCAGCTTCCCGGTCTTCCAACGATGTGGGAACTGGCCCTCCTCCATGCATGCGCTAAAGAGCCCCCTTAGTCGAGGCCCGAGAGCCCCTAAGGCCAAGACCCAGGCCTCTCCTGGTAGGCCGTCGGGTCCTGGGGCGGTGTTCTTGGCCCTAAGCCTTAGTACCGCCGCTCCCAGCTCTACCTCGGTCACTTCTGGAACGTCGTCGTCGTCGCCGTAGCGGTCCGCATCGGACACCGCCGGTGGCGGAGCCAAGAGCGGGGGAGTGAACTCCCCCCGCGAAGGGAACAGAGCGCTCACCACGCCCTCCACGATCTGGGGCCGGAGACTCTGCGTCAGGGGGGGGCCCGCGGTGCGGAGCTTGCCCCGCACCGCCAAGTAGGGGCGCCCCCACGGATCTCTGTCCAGAGCCCCCAGCATCTCCTGGCGGGCCGAAGATTTGGCCCGCACTACCTCCAGTCGGAGGGCTTTCTTCGCAGCTCTGTACCCCTCGTATAGCTCCGCCTCGATGGCATCCGCATCCACAGGGCGGATACGGAGCCTGCGGTGTCTGGTGTACCGGCGTCGCGCAGCCACGCACGCCTCGCGTAGGGACGCGATTTGCGGCGACCACCAGTACACCTGGCGCTGACCCCTTCCAGGCTGAACCCGGGGCATTGCCATGTCACAGATCTCGGACATGGCCTCCTGGAACCACCCAGCCTCGCCTGGTTACATCATTCGTGTCTGACACAGGAACACAACTAGCTAGACAACTGCATTGACATTAAGCTTACTCAGCATTGTGAACTGACCTATACAATTGTATGGACTTCAAAAGAGACCTCTGAGTTTATTTCAAACTAGCTTGTGCCCGCGGCTTCACTCGCGTTAGAAAGAGACAAAAAGTAGCCTATGTTACTCTCCATCCCTTCAACTATCTCCACTTAAAAAATCACGTCAATTCGTCGCTCCGTTTTGCCGTGAAAGAAAGACAAACAGACAGACAGACAGACACACTTTCCCATTTATAATATTAGTATGGATGTTTCTTTTTAGAGTAGTCAAATACGAAACACCGGTTCCATTGTTCTTTTAAAAATAAGTGTTACATACTTAACCTATTTACGAAATAAAGATCATTTTTTTTTATTGAAATTATTTTCGAAGGAGAAACAACTGACACTTTTCTAGGGATGGTGGTTGTCAGACTTTCGGGCTTCACACTACCAGTTACCACTAACAAACAGACTATCAAAGATCCACATATAAAGAAGCATGGACCAAACGCGCGTGTTTTTTGCCGTGTCACACATCCAACTGCCAAACTCGTACTGCTACAGAAAATCGTAATGGAAAAACCTAATAAAACTTTGTCCGGGCCATTTTTGTTGTAGAGATCGTGTTCTATGTAGAGGTATATGTTTTAGATTAGTTGCATGATCATGAATTTCTGTTTTGTATATTTTCGTTAACAAAGTCTTCGTCATGACATCTCTTTATCACCTAGACAGTTTGAGAAAGTTACAAATATCTTTATACATCTTTTATATAAAATATTTAACTGACGGACTGATTAGTGATTTATCAACACACAGCCCAAACTTCTGGTTATAGAGACACAAAACTCTTTACAAAGAGCACCCCACTAAGAAAGGCCTAAAAAGGGGTGTACGTTCAAGCGTGCGAAGTCACGGATGAAAGCAAGTACAATATAAATAAACAATTTTTAAATGTGTCTGTAATTACAGTAACAAGCAAGTTGATCCATCACCATTATCATTTCAGCCTATACACTACAGCTAGACATAATAAGCTAGGCTTCCCGTAAATTCACAGCGTGTGGTTTTCTGTCGCCCGTAACCAACGGCTTCCCACAATCCTAATTATGTCATCCGTTCGTCAAGGCGGGTGATTATCTCGCTGCGTTTTCGATGTGTGGCAAGAATCCTTTTTCCCCTATTGGCCATCGATTATTTGTAACCTGATTTGTCACTTATCTGTGCACCTCGCTGTAATGCATCACCTCTCCCATTTCCCTCTTTTCATTAAGTAGCGATAACATTCCGTCAGTGTTACGTCATAGCGCAAGGTGAACGGTTAAGTCGTATGGGTAGTATGTCATCCGTCCAAAATGGCGGGTGATTGTCTCACGCTGTGTTTTCCGATGCGTGGCGAGAATCTTTTTTCCTTCATTGACCATAAATTTTGAGAGCTATGTGCTCTGCGCTTTAGTTCTCTTAGTGTTGGCAACTTTAGCTCTTCCATAAATTTTCTTGTTTCTAATGCGGTCACGTAGGGAAATAACGAGTCTCTCTATGGTCCACTGATTGATTTGAAGCTTTCTCTAAAAGCCCATTGTAAGGGGCCACTTCCAAATGCTCTACGTCGTCACTCACAGGCAACATACACATAATACACTGGTCTCTATCCTCTTTGGCTTCTCAGTTGCCTCGAGTTATTTATTAATCCAGTGTTTAAAAACTTAGATTAATATTTACTTAAAACACATTAAAAGCCATACTTATAATATAAATTGGAGTGTGCGTGTGTTTGTCTGTTTGTCCGTCCCTCACGGCAAAACGGAGTGACGAATTGACGTGGTTTTTTTAAAGTGGAGATAGTTGAAAGAATGGAGAGTAACCTGAGTAACATAGGCTTCTTTTTGTCACTTTCTGACGCGAGCGAAGCCGTGGGCAAAAGCTAGTACATAATAAAATGAAGTTTTTTGTCTGTATGTACGCTTACATATTTTCAACAACGAAACGGTTTTTATTCCGGGGTATCACGTGAATAATACATGCATATTATAATAAATACCTTTTTATATTACCCGAGATTTACAAATACCTTTTGCTAGTTATAAATAAAATAACTTATCAATACTACAACACCCTATACAAAAAGCAATTTGCAGCCCACGTCATTTCGCATTGATCGTGTTGGTTGACAAATAGGACAACGCATGTTAGCACTGTCTATGTGTCTCACTAACCTATTTACCGGGTAAAGTGTTGCCCTCCAAATGTATGGGAAATCTTTGCTTAACCGCATTTCGAAGTGTCGTCACAAATGCATTACGACTATCTTAGTAGGGGCGTATTTAATGGGTCTATGCGTTCACCGTGTGTGTATGACGTAGGATATTTATGTAATTATGTTGGAATATATATTTATGTTTCACGATTCTCGGCGTAGGTGGGAGGACACCGGGGTGGATTTTAGTTAGATTCTGACAGAAGGAGGGGTCTGTAAAAAAGAGAACGACTATTAGAATAACACAGATAATAATAATTATCTAATAATTATATTATATTATATATTATTATTTATTGTGTAGTATCTCTTTTATATTCAGATTTTTTATTTTTTATGTATTCTGCATTGCATTGTGCTTTATTTCTCAATCGCATCATAAGTTTAACATTGTCAGAGGGCCCCAATAATGTTAACGTCAGGCAGCTCGATTATTGCTTTCTAGTCAAATGACTCTAGTTCCGAATGTTCCTTCGGTTGCCTTTTATGTTCCGAGGCCGCAGAAACTATAAGAACTAATATTTTACTGTTCTACGGGATTTAACGCGCACGTACCTTTCTTATTTGTTTTTCGCTTGACGTTTCGGCAGGGTTACACCTGCCATGGTCACAAGCAGACTGCTTACAAATAAGAAAGGTACGTGCGCGTTAAATCCCGTAGAACAGTAAAATATTAATATGCAACGCGAAAGTTTAAAGTATACTATAAGAACTATTCCGCAACCCCGGCAGCTAGAGGTGCGTGCGAACCTAAATTCGGTATGAAACAGTAAACAAGAGTTTTTGTTCAGTACTTTTAAATAATGGGCCGATTTGCTTTGATATCTGCTAGCTGCTACGATATGAGTTGAAAATATTTACATGCAGGAATTGCCAAGATTTCCTAGAGTGTAATTAAAAAATAACAACGCTTGATGTTTTTTTTAATATAGGTAAACGGGAAATTTCCTTTATGTTTTCAATCTCTTATGAATATCAAGTATGGGACATAAACTGCCGTATTTTTTATTGTGTTGAGTAAAAAGTCAAATTTTCTTTCAGCTCCAGATGATTAACATTGTCAGATTGATGTACATTTTTATTTGATACCTTCATGCGTTTTAAAGATAAAAAAACTTTTTTCAAAAAAAAAATGTGAGTGTGTGATGTGTCGACTCTCAATGTTTGACTGTGTATAGTATCTTTCAAAATAATTTATTTTCAAAATAAAACTACTTACAATCTTATAAAACGAAAATAGAAACTTGAAGAAAAAGCACACATCGTCTATGAATATTTCGTTTTTTTTTTGTTCTTGGTGAATTTTTCGAGAAGCACTGAACCGATCGCCACAAAATTTATATGGGACCACCCCTGAATTATGACTTATCAAACAAAAAAAGAAACATCAAAATCCGTTTACAATTGACGGAGATATCGCGTAACAAACATACAAAAAAACATACAGACGAATTGAGAACCTACTCCTTTTTTGAAGTCGGTTAAAAATGAGTCTTGCCAGGCGGACATATAACGAAGCCGTATAAAGGTTGCCTCTTTTTTCTAAAGTACCATGAATACCTACATGTATATTTACGCCTAACCAAGTGAAAATAGTAGTCTATTCAAATATTTATTTGTAATCAATTGTATTTCCTCTTAAATAAATATTAACAACGCCATCCTAATAATATACGGACTTGTTGAAACTTTACAGTCAAAAAAAAATTTTTCCAAAAAAAAAAGAACCGCCTTCAAAAACTAAAAACGCAAAAATAACTAAAATTTCGGAAGTCGGTGGCTTCTCTTCTAACAGTTAATTTGTGTTGCCACCGACTTCCGAAATTTTAGTTATTTTTGGGTTTTTAGTTTGTTGAAGGCGGTTCTTTTTTTTGGAAAAAGTTTTTTATTTTTTACTTTTTAGTGTAGACTCCCAATGTCTGACTGTGTATAACAGTATAAAACGAAAATAGAAACTTGAAGAAACGCACACTTCGTCTGTGTAATATATGTACATAGACGATGTGTGCGTATCTCAAGTTTTTTGGTTCTTGGTGAATTTTTCGAGAAGCACTAAACCGAGCGCCACAAAATTTATATGGGACCACTCCTGAATTATGACCTATCAAACAAAAAAAGAACCATCAAAATACGTTTACAATTGACGGAGATATCGCGTAACAAACATACAAAAAAAAACATACAGACGAATTGAGAACCTCCTCCTTTTTTGAAGTCGGTTAATAATAACTTATTACTACATCAGAATAACACATTAGCTACATAACATCACGCTATGACCCACGGGAGCGGAGCAGTATTTAAAGACGGGCGGAAACCGTAAGAGACACACAATTCAGAACATCTTTCAACGATCAACCGACAGCCGGCTGTCGCGCTGCTATTGTCTTTCTATTGTGTCTCAAATCACGTGTGTTCGAAGAATTAATAAAGAGACCGCTCCAGTATTGCACGGGTGTTTGAAATCTTAAAAAATCCCGGCTTTCCACTACTAAGTTAAGCTGATATTATACATATTAATAATTCTTCGAACGCACGTGATTCGAGACACAATAGAAAGACAATAGCAGTCTGACAGCCGGCGTTCGCTCGCCACTCTTACCCTAGGAATTAACTGACTGATTGTTGATTTATCAACGCACAGCAAAACCGATGGCCCTAGAGACATGAAACTTAGAGGGTGGGTACTTAGTAAAGAGTGAGTATCAACTAAGAAAGTATTTTTAGAAATTCCAACCTTGAAGGGGTGAAATAGGGAATGGAAATTGTTCCTTCGGTTGCCCTTACCTTGAATCACTTTATATATAAAAAAACGGCATCAATATCCGTCGCTCAGTTTCAAGATCTAAGCATTTTCATAATTTTACAACATAATTATACACTTACCAGTTGTCTCTCTCTGCCATTTTTATATTTTTTTAAATTATTTGTGTACTTTGTTATTGGCGTAACGTTTTTAGTTATATTTTAAGTTATTTATACTTACCAGCTGTGAAGTCACCTTGTAGAAATAAATAAATAACGAGGACAGACAGTTTGTTTTATTCTATCTAGTGATGACTCACAAAAACTGTTGTTTTTCATTTGTTTACAAGTCTGGAAACAAAGTCCTGATTATCTAATCAAATGTAACCTAAAAAGCTGTTGACACTTCATGGGGCTTGAATTTCGTTGATGCGAGATAATCCTTTCCCCGTCGCTATGCCTAAAATATTGAGTTTTCGGGGAATAGTGATAACCCAGTAATAAGGGAAAATTGTCGACATCAAATACGATAATAGTGGTTTGAAATTCGAGGACAGGCCGATGGGCGGTTGGCGGACCTGTATTTGTATGCATGGTCATAGCATTTTTTGTTACGGGCAAAAACTAAAAATAAATCCGTACTAATATTATAAATGCGAAAGTAACTCTGTCTGTCTGTCTCTTCTTCACGCCTAAACCACTGAACCGATTAATTTCGACAACCAAGCAGACAAAACCGTGGGTAAAGGCTAATCTTCATAATTAACAAGCTCAACCTACCGAGTTATAAAAAGGAAATTCCCCTATTTGGTCGCAAAAGCTTTTATCATAACCGAATGAAATAAAATTCATCCATTAGACCTTCACTTAGTTTATTTGACATCATTCAAGTTAAACATAATAATAACTAAAAGCATTGAAAAATCAACAATAAGACATGATAAATTATTATTATGAGTTTGATGCTATTAAGCAAATATAGTGAAAGATGGCTGAAGACAGCGTATTTTTTAGGGATCCTTGGTTGAAATGTGCTATTTGGGGATCCCGTAATACCGTGCCCAAGTAACACAGAAAGCATTTTAACAAACGAAAATTAAACTTATGTAAAACTTAAGGCCCGTATAAACTTTTATATAAGTTCACCGAGCATCTTGACGCTTTATATAGGCATTTCAAAACCGTTTAGATGCTTTATACTGTATAAAGGTTGGATAATGGTATATCAAAATGCTTTTGTGAAGCCTTTAGTTTCAGTGCAGCAAACCACAACGCTGTTGTACAGCTTTCAGCTGTTTTTAGTGCATTTGGATTTACAGTAGCATTTTTAAGTAGTAAATAAATGCTCAATGTTGTTTAATAGCATACATATGAACCATTATAATGCCACGAAAATCCTCTATACAACTTTTAGCTGTTTTTAGTGCCTTAGGGTCTACAATAGCATTTTAAAGTAGTAAGATAATGCCTAATGCTGGTTAATAGCATAAACTTGTATCATTATAATGCACCGAAATTCGTTAAACGGCTTTAAGCTGTATTTAGTGCCCTTTGTTGTGTAATAGCACATCTAAGTGCTAAGTAAAAGCCTAGTGCTGCTGAACAGCATGAACGTAAACCTGTGTGATGCTTGTATTTTTAAAGATCAACTGAGTGCTGTTGTACTGCTAACAGCTCTTTAAATAAATACAAGTGAGTTATTGAAATGTGTAAAGCTGCATATACATTCAATTTACTGCATTCGTAAAACCATTTGTCGACATCTGTGTGTATTGCGTAACCGTGTGTTTAGCATACGTATATAATGAAGCTGGTCAAGTGCGAGTCGAACTCGTGCAACAAGGGTTCCGTAAAATGGACATCTACATTCATCAACAATATTTGGAAAAAAAAATACTACAAATTTCCGGATTTCGGAGTTTTTCCTTTACTTGTGCTACATGACAACCGATGCCGAGTGCCGATCAACGGATTAGGCCTAAGTTATTGAGATTTGTCACAAATCTACAGGGTGAATAATTATATCTGTATTCTGTTATGTTTGTGTGTTTTTATATTTTTAACTTTGGATATTGAAAAATTTATTATCTTTTTTTTTGTGAGTGGGAAATCATCAAATGACTGCTCCCGTTGTGGCTGTGGCGAGAGGGCGTTTCAGACTTTTACTGACTAAAACCCACTCATGTTCCTTCGATTGCCCTTTATGTTCCAGGGTCACGGTAACCATTATAAACATTCCGCAACCCCGGCAAAAATATATTATCTTCAATATCCATCTATACGGATTTAAGTTGTACAAAAATTCTGAAATGGGTTTTATTGTTTTGCTCAAAGATCCCCAAAATTCCGTTCAAGTAATGGCACCAATTCAGTCCACATCAAGTCTACTGGTATATCGGTGAACTCATATAGAACTACTTTATAGTCAATGGCACTACAGTGGTTCATCAAAAGTCTTCTCTCTGGCCTCTGGCCTTAATAATTGTACATGAGTGAGTATTTATACTGCTGGCGGCATTAAGTAGCCTTTTTAAACGCTCACCGGGCTGCTATAGGCTGCCACCATTTTGTAAATATTTTATAACCTAAAAATATTGTCCTTCTAACACATTTATAAAAGTAATAGACCTATATAATAATAATTAACTTAATCCAATACTTTCCAACCAATACTGTTATGTTAATTATGCAAAATTCGTTCTATACTAAGAATACAAAATTGTTTTGGTTATTTCACACAATAACATTTTATATCAAAATCACAAAATATCAAAGGCGCGTGAAAATTTTCAAAGAAACTTATATAGATATTTACAGTAAACTACATTGCGCAGTAATATTTAAAGGTATGAAATAAAAAAAGTGTCAAAACCTAACCCCAGTATTATAAATTTTGTTTTAAAAATGGTGTCACGCACAGAGTTTTGACGTCTTCGTTCATATTATATTGCGAGCCAAAGTTGATAAATTGCAACGACGGGACGTTCAGAGTATTATAACAATTAGTACCGTGGCATTAGATACGTTTTTGCAATGATGTAGGGTTTATTTAAGTTCTAACTGTGAACCCTTATGTAGCTCCAATCATTCTTTTACTACATTCTAATGCTGGTATAATGCTTTTGTAATGTAATTAGCATCTTCACTATCAATGTCATTGCTAGTGTAATGCTTTTGTAATGCGATTGGCAACTTCGTTGACCGTAATAATGTTTCTTTAATGCAACTGGTACTTTCTTTGACCACAATAATGCTTCTTTAATGCAACTGGTACTTTATTTGACCACAATAATGCTAATATATTGCGCCCGTAATGCGATTAAACAACTATTGTGAACATATTAAGGATCTAAAGCCGTATAATTTGTGCCCAAATAAGCATTACAGTAGCCGTATAAACGTTTGTAATGCTACTATGGAACTAAATCAAAATGCGAAAACGATACAAAAATGCTGTAAGTCGGCCGTTATAATGCTTTGATGTGTTACTTGGGTGATCACGGATTTTATTTTGGCCTTTTTCGATACCAGTGTTGACAAAAGATATTACATTACAACCGATACCGAACCCAAAAATTAGAATTTTATGTTTGTCCGAAAAAAACTCAAAAGTACTGCATAGATTTCATGATTAAAATACATGAATATTACTAAGTGTTGAGGTCAACACAGGCTATAAATTATCACACTATTGACATTCTGGGATGAGCAAAACAGTGATGCAGGCATAATATTTTTGCTGTATTATTATTTCTATTAGGTCGCTAGCGGCAATTGGTAACAAATAAATAATATAGTAATAATACCAGCGTATTTTTTTTTCACTGTAAGGTAAAGGCCGCTTCTCATACAGATAAACTTTTGACGTACATACAAATTGATTGATTATAAGACACATTGGTACTTGCCCAGTTTTAAAAATTTCAATCACGAGAGAAAAATAGAGTACTTATAGTTAAAATTTGAGGCTGTTCTATCTTAACATTGTAGTGTTCCTACTACGGAACCCATTGTGCGAAGTGCCCTCACGCTTGGCCGTTTTTCTAGTTTATTTAATAAAGATTTTTGTCTATACATCCAGATTTTCTTCTTTTAACTCGCATACATTTATTTCAACATTCATAAATCCGAGCAAGGATTACCCTATTACTGTTAAGTATGTCATAAATATAAGATAGGTTTTGAAAAATATTTTTATTTTCTGGAGTGGATACTCCGTATTATTCGTAGATATTTTACGCAGTAATTTTATATTATCTCTCGCATTTTTCCAACTATGCTGGGATCGGCTCTCACTTTAACCGAAAAAAACTGATACCATTGTTTTACATGAAGCGACAGCCTAATTAGACTTCCACAATCCTTTGGATAATTCGATACCCCTTGATTAGACTGATTGTCAAAGTTCCTGGCTTCTGACTACCAGTAATGTGTATCTAAAATCTACAAATGACTATTGAGATTATTGGTTTGGAAAGCACTTCACGGTAGACGTCCTAAACTTAGAAAATAAATCATCCTCCTAGCCTATTTCCTTTTTATTGGGGTCGGTTTCCAGTCTAATCGGATTCAGTTGGATACCAGTATTTTATGTGAAGCGACTGCCTATCAGACCATCTTAGTTATTGGGCAACACGATAGCCCTAGGTTAGGCCGTATACAGAAAGAAAACTGGAAACTTATAAGCGCTTACCGGCGGTTGTCAGCGCTGGTCCGTTCTACACGAAGGAAGCAGGTTGAATCAGTCTAAGCAAAATGTCGAAATGATTTGCTTGCAGTTGTTATGGCAACTTCCAGCGCTGACAAGCGCGTGTTGAAGCTTGTCGGCACCGTTCAGTGCTTATCGGCGCGTGTTCATATATTTTCCTGTGCGGATTACCATCGCTGACAAGCGCCGGCAAGCGCTTATAAGTTCCCAGCTTTCTTTCTGTATACGGCCTTAGACTGGTCAGACTTTTTGGCTTCTGACTACCCTTAACGACTGTCAAAGTTTTAAGAATGAAAACCGGTACCAAACAATTTAGGTGCTTTCCGAGGCATGGAGTGTCTAAACTTAAAAAGTACATAGTGAATTGAAAAAGTCACATCGTTTCTTTTTACTTCTCGAAAGATAAAATAATATAAACTTATTGGGTTTCTCTCGGCGCTACTTACAATATTTCGAAGGTCGTAAACATCAAGTATCAAAGAAATATTTACGGATCTTACGTATACACGCGTAATAAAATATAACACATCGTAAAGTAATTGGACATCTCTATAAAAAATGTCGGTCAACTGAAATGGAACACCCTTGAGTGTTCAATTTAGTGAAGTATGATTCATTTTGCTCCTAAATCGTACTGACAAATAAATTTTGTAAGTAATTCTATTTTATACTAGCTTTTGCTAGCGACTTTATAAGTGACCGGAATATAAGGAATTTTATTTTATTGTACTTTTTTTTTGTTGAGTGGAAAATCATCAAATGACTGCTCCCGTCCTGGGTGCGGCGGGAGGGCGTGACAGACTTTTACTGACTAAAACCCACTCATGTTCCTTCGATTGCCCTTTATGTTCCGGGGTCACGGTAACTATTATAAACATTCAGAAATCTGGGATTCATCTTGAGACAGTGTAAGGATTTTAGTGACACAGCTGCACTTAAAGTGCTATATAATGCACTTGTTAGGAGTCACCTTGAAACAAGTTCTATTATTTGGAATCCTCATGAGGCAAAGTATAGCCTCATGTTAGAAAAGATCCAAAATAAATTCTTAAGATTCTTATATCTGAAACAGTACGGAGTTTATCCTTTTTATCCCTTGATGTACCCGAGCCTGTTTATATTAGGCATGGTCGGGTACACCAAGCTGGCTGTAAGAAAGGACGTCGCGCTGGTGAAATATGTTGTATCAATATTATTAGGGGTGCTTCAACATCCAGAGGTACTTGAAGAGCTGCGCCTGCGCGCGCCGAGCGGGTACGTTAGTGCACGTCGTCGCCCCAGCCTTTTAGATGTCCCCACGGCTAAGACTAATCTACTAAAGTTTGCCCCTATGTCTCGAGCTAAACGTCTGATTAATGTAATTGCGCGTACGGAAGACTTGTTTGGCCAAAAACTGCCTAAGTTTTTACAAACAGCACAGAACCTATTAGAAAAGGGTATAGACTTATTATAGTAAATAATAATTAAAGTTGTAGGTATAAGTTAAGAGATTATGTTTATGTTTTTGTTTTCTTTTATAATTTATTCTTATAGCATTGAATTGGATTAATCTGTAATAATGTTATAATTGTATGTAAATAAATAAATAAATAAATTCCGCAACCCTGGCAGGCGTTGGCCCTGTTGGGCCCCTTCCTGTGCTGACTTCTCTTTGAGGCGCGCGTGGAACACTAACGCGCCGTCGACGCGGTCCTGGTCCTAGCCGGGCGGCGAGCTACCCATCGCTCGCCATTCGCAGAACCGCGCCTACGGTGGCCGGCGTAGTCGTTTTGCGACTACGCCGGCTACTACTCTCGAAGTCTTCGCCTGGGTAGGCGAAGACGTCGAGAGTCGCACTTTATTGTACTTGTAGCTAACAGCTGTCATCTTTCTTTAAGTAATAAGCATAACCAAACTAACAAACTTTTTAGCTTTATAATGGTGTAATAGATCATAGTGTAGACAAATCAGCACCTTATTTCTAGATATTTTGATTTAAATTTATGCTTACAACTGAATTGCTGTTTACAAGCGTAATAAATCTTCTTCTTTTTAAAATACAATCTAGTATCTATGGAATTTTTACAGCTCATTGTAGTGAGTGAGCATTTGCTTGTTATTTAAGAATTTATAACTTTATTTTCTCAACCCTGCATCATTGACTGACAATCATTCGCCTCATTCTCTGTTTTGTGTATTGTTTTAATTTAACCTATAAGCCTAAATAAAAATAACTTTTCTAGAGACCTTATATCCGTTTGTTTTTTTTCCGCACACTGTACAGATTAGGAACTACAGACACTTAGCCAACTTTATAAGCGTTTTACTAAACGATAGGTTACACTTGTACGGTTTTGTTTTTTTGGTACTAGTAAAAATGAGAAAAGTCGTTAAGTTTAATGGACTACGAACCTTTATTCAGCTGTATTCAGCGTATGTCTATATAAAACAACGAATTTATACGAAGGCTGAACAAACGCGAAAAGCTAAAAGAACGCGTCTTCGTATACAATTCTTACATCAATCGTCGTCAATGCTCGTCTTCTCAGAAGACCTTTGCAGTGGAACAGAAATAGACTGATATTATACTACAAATGTACGAGTTTATTTCGCTGAACAAGATGACAAAAACCACCCACTTTCCTTAGGAAGAATGAATGTATGCTGTGCCCGTCAGGGTCCATAATTGTGACTATGTAACTGTTTCCTACCAACTTATGTATACATTATGGTACGCAATAAAGAATTGAGAATTGAATTGAATAATCTAAATCCTTTCT
This sequence comes from Athetis lepigone, assembly GCA_033675125.1. Lineage (NCBI taxonomy): Eukaryota > Metazoa > Arthropoda > Insecta > Lepidoptera > Noctuidae > Athetis > Athetis lepigone. The sequence continues at coordinate 13,446,546 of CM066224.1, forward strand.
CGGAAAGCAAGGCTCTCAAAAACGAATCGATGTTGTATGAAACGATTGAATGATTATAGTTTTGCTTAGAATTCTAAATATTTTCGAGAAAAAAGTTCTTAGAAGTATATCGACAATGGCGTTTACTCCTACCTTTCAAAAACCAAAATTCATTGGTTCATTTTCTTTTTTATAAACTAGCTTTCACCCGCAGCTTCATCCGCGTGGATTTTTATGTCTGGCTGCAAAACAGTATCCTGTACACAGTATTCCTGGTAGGCAATTGCCAAAAGAGAAAAAAAAAAACACAACTATTTGCGAAACGCAGCTGCCACGGCACGGCGGCCGTAAGCCTACGGAAGATAACCGGTGTAAAGACCCTAATGTCCTCACAGTAACACCTGTAATTCACTGGCTCACCACTACACTCGTATCGCAAGCAGCACACGTCCAATCTCGACCAGTGTCAGTGACAGACCGCCCGATTGACAGCTATACTTCGACTACTCGTGTACATGAGACAATGTTGGTATGTACCTTTTTAGGAGATACAAACACTACAACCGGGAACAATGCTGTTTATGTCATAGATAATCTTTAAAAAGTAATCCCTATTAATAGCAAAGATTGCAATGGATCTCTTGCTCACAAGCCTCAACTACAGGTTCTGTCTGTAATTTTACACATACAGTAATAACTTCAATTAAACGAAGAACGCAAGAAGCAAATATGATATTCCTAGAATTAATAATTTAATGTAGATAACAGACATCCAGTTAGACAAGAACACAAACATTGCACAATTGGAAAAATACTGGCAATTTTTTTTTAATATGAGTATCTTGGGACTACTAACAAGGCCATTTAATCCCAAACTAGACAGAGCCTGAATTGCCTGAACCAGACAAACTGATATTAATACTTACATAATTTATATATTTTATTAACCCAGACACAGAACAAACAATGGTGCTCATCATACAAAAATTTGTTTTGGCTGGAACCCACGACCTTCGGCTTAGCAGTCAGGGTCACTACTAGGGTCAACAGGCCAGTCATCAATACGGTATTTTACACCATTATCAATTGACGTACTTTTTATGAGCTGTCAAAACACTATTCTCCAATAGATTTTGTGTGGCAATGGCAACTTATGACGTCACTAAAATAACAACTAAAAATTAAATTTTATAGCAAATTGAAAATGAACCGCATTTATTGGGCTGAAATTAAAAGAGGTTTTATGGAAATTGTGTCTAACATTTAATGGTGTAAACTAACCAATTGTTTGTATTTTTATAGTAAGTCTACACTACTGGGCAAAGGTGTCCCTCAAAGCCTTCCTCTCTTAATTGTTGTATTATTAAAGGTATTTCATTTTCCAATAATTCAAAGCAATTTTGATCATTGGAAAATGAAATAGTTTTGTTGTACTAGCTGCTGCTTTAGCTTTTTATTAGTTCTAAAAAACAAACTGTTATTTCAATAATATTATGCTGCAGTGCAAAATTCAAAAATTCAAAATTCAAAGCATTTATTTCACTTAGACCATTTACAGGCACTTATGAATAAATTGAAAAAGCGTCAGTCGGTACGCCAGAAAGGTGAAGCTAGTTGCTTGTTCCAAAACGTAGATCTCTATGGAGAAGTGCCTCTATTAAATCCTAAAAACTTGCAAATAACGACGAATTAAATCACACATATTTTCATATAAAGAATCCATTTAAAAATCCGTCTACGACTAGTCCGATCTAAAATAAAACAAAAATTTTGAAAATAAATAAACGTGTTAGACTTTACATTGAAACTAAAACCGATCTATTTTTAGTACAACCATAAACATTTTTTACTGCCAATACCGACATCGGATCTCGTTAAACAAAACGTCAAATAAATTGACGTAAACTACAAGTTTCTAATAGTAATTACGACTAAATGATCCCGGAAGCTAGTAAACATTAAATAAAATGACTGAAAAATAAAAATAAAATAGAATTGACTGCCAATACCAATTGCAATGCAATAAGGTTTACCGAGCGTGGCACCACCGGTGCTGCCAACCTAACAAATTACAATGTCAATCGGATCGAGCACCGTCGTAAAATCCCTGAAACTCCGGCAATATTGAGCTCAATTGAAGCTAATCCTTAATTTCTCATTAATATTATGGCTCAGTACTTAGATTTATCAAATGTACATGTTATACTTGATGTGGTGTCGATTACCTTGTCCACAAACTAAACAAAATTTAAGGTTAGTGCACGTTTTTCTTCCCATTTCATGAAGATAAGGATAAATACGGGACACGTATTTTTTGCTTGATAAAATTAATAAAAAAATACAAAGATAAAAAGCAACAAAGTTCTGGAGTGGGAAGAAAAGCTTTTGACGTCACCGTCCTGCAAAAATTGTATCTGATCGTGACGTCATGCGCAACTTCAACGCATTGTATCGTCGTCTCTCTTCGTTTACGAGAAAAAAGAAAAAATACGTGTTCAAAATTTTTTGATAATCTATCTGACGGACTAATTACTTTTTTTTGTCGCATCGCCTATTGAAGCATTTTAAGTAGCTATAGTTTAATCACAGCTAAATTGTCAATAGAGTATCTTGGCGGGACTAATTAATGCTATATCTTCTGTCATTTTCTTAATGAAATGGAAAGAAAAAGGTCCTTTGAACTTAAATTTAGTTGAGTTTGTAAACAAGGGAATCGGCTCCTATGTTTTACGTCAAGGAGCTGCAACTCCTAAACTTTTTTTAGTTGAGCTAACGATGAGCTAGACGTTGGCAAATGTTTGCACTGTCTAAACTCATCCATTAAATTTGTGTGCTTCTCTCATCAAGAGAGTTTTATCTCATCTTTTGTAAATTGACTAAATATAACATGTCAATATTGTTGTTAGCTTATTTTAGGCAAACAATGGGGGCGGTGTTTATTCGCTGTCTATTTTAGGAAACAATTGAAAGAAACTCAAAGGACAAAGTCCCTTTTAAAATCTTTACAATTATTTTATTTTATAAGTATTGATCAAACCATACAAAAAACATGTAAAATAATGAGAATGACTTAGGTGTTTTCTTGATGAGAAAAGTAAACAGATAGTCTTCAGTCATCCAGTTTTCTTGAGGCTAAAATAACCAAGAAAATTAACAATAAATAACAGTCTCTGCCAACTTTGGTACCGGTCCACAAGGAGTGATCACGTGAACACTCTTCGTGTATAATATAATGATGCTGACCAGACTATGATGAACTTGCCCTGGCAGTGTAGACTGACACGTTTCCGAAAAAAACTGTTGCTGGCTTTTCCGCTCTACTAAGAAAGCTTAGGATGTCATTCCACATTCACACAAGGGTAACCGTGAGTAGGAATGAAATCATAAAAGCTATGTATTGTGTCGTTCACCTTGCAAGAGAGACAAGACTTATAATACCTAGTTGTTTAGTTATTGTATTTATGCATTTTAATATTCTATATATGTTTTTTATTTATCTTTTATTTTGTTTTTATACATATCATTTACATTTTTAAATATTGTTACAAAATAATAGGTAAATAAAAACATTAAAAAAATTGAAAAATGTGCCCAGGATCCGGGCTATCGGTGGTTAGGGCTCTAGGTAGGGGGATTTCGCCGGACATTACGCGCCGTGTCCAGAAGTACCGGCTTCTATGTTGTTATTAATATTATTATTATGTTACGGCCATATTTTAATGTAACAAACAAAATGTATAGAGAGTTTCGACAAGAAACTTCCTTACATCCAACATCATTGTTGTTCACAATCAATCATCATTGTTGTCAACATAAGTACGCAGAAATTATTCTGTACAACCTTTTTGTCTTTATTATACAAAAACTGTTCTTTCTATCAAGTTTAAAATAATTTTCCAAGAAAGTTCTTATAAAGTTCTACTTTCCAGATTTTTTTCATATTTTTTAAACCTACGGGTCAAAAGTTAGAGGGGGGGGGGGACGCTTTGATTTTTCCTTTTGGAGCGATTATTTCCGAAGTTGACATCCAACATCATTGTTGAGTTGCGGAACCTGTTATTTTAATAAGGTACTATGGCACTTAATGCCTATGGTATGTAAGAATATGTCGAATCGCATGGATTTAATAATTTCCTGAAATAAACGATATTTAATTTTACTTAACTTGAATATCTCTGAGCTTCTGCTAAGCCCGTCTTACGACCGACATTTATCCTTAGACGTAATTGAAGAAGATTGTGAACACAGTATTCAGTTCTTCAAATAGGACTGATTCTAGTTAAGTAGCTCTCTATTGTTTTACTAACCTCCTAGTATTTGACCTAGTTCTAGTTTTTCTCTCCTTAGCTTTATTTTATTATAGTGTCGCCCACGATTTTTCCCGCATTTTAGGTTAGCTTTATTCCCGTAAGCTTTTAACTAACTTTAAAAAAGTAGGAGGTTATCAATTCATCGGTTTTCGCGTTTCGTTTTCGATTACTTGAAAGACCTTGGGATGATTTCGAAATTATTTTTTTGTTTTTGAATCTACAGATGGAGTCGGGTTCTGATGGTGGATCCTCGAAAATAAAAACGGTTGTCGGCGACAATGCAAAACAACAAACAGAACAGTCAAGACAAAGAACTAGTGCAGGTATAAGCTGAAATTATTATCGAATTTTCATGTTTATGATGGAATGGGGAAAATCAAAATTCAATCTCAACAAAAAAAACCGGCCAAGTGCGAATCGGACCCGCGCACGAATGGTTCCATACTATCATCTCAAAAAATATGAAAAAAACACGTTTATTGTATGAGAACCCCCATTAATATTTTATTTTTGTTAATTTTTAGATTTTGTTATTATAGCGGCAACAGAAATACATCTTGTGAAGATTTCAACTTTCTAGCTATCACGGTTTATGAGATACAGCCTGGAGACAGACAGAAGAGGCTTAGTAATAGGGTCCCGTTTTACACTTAGGGTACGGAACCCTAAAAATTAAGGCCGCTTACATCTCATAATATTTTGGCTTAAACCAATAGAGTACTTCCCGTTGACCTGAAGTCAATGGCAACATGATAATATAAATGTCTTATAACACTAATATAGGAAAAAATACGCAAATCATAAATTTGAATTTACGGCACTAAATAATTAGTGCCTGGCTCGCCTTGAGTCAGTGTTTGACGCATCATGTCGGAATTGTGCGAAAATTCTGCACGTAAAAACAGAATTTGCGCACATTAAAGTCGACCCGTGTTCCATAGCGTGTTCAGTCACCTGTGTGTTTTTCAATTTAGAGAAAATTCGTGGGAAAACATTTGTTCGAAATCTATTCGATAGTATTGACGTGTTGCAAACATTATCTCATTTTTACTCTAGTACCTTACAAAATTGTACTGTGATATACTCAAAAAGTACTGCAAAGATTTCATTAAAATTTTGAATTATTATTACCAAGAGTTAGAGTCAACATACTGTTTATTTTCGGAATAGTTCTAATAGTTACTGCGGCCCCGTAACATAATGGGCAACCGAAGGAACAAGGGTGGGTTTAAGTCAGTGTAAGTCTGACACTAGAGAGGAGAAGACATTTTGATGATTTTTTATCCTAAAAAAAAAAATTGTAAAGATACGCTATTTACCTTTGTGGGACGAACAAAACAGAGATGCAGGAATAGTATTTTTATTTTTACTGACGACGACGTCGCGATAATCAGCTAGTAACATAATAAAAAGCTTACACATAATAATAATTAAACTACTACGTTTTCCGTACATAACACAAGAAAGCAACATTTCAGCACAACACCGTTCTGCTATGAACTCCGATAAATCATTCACGCCAATCAATCGTGCCGAGGTTATCAATCGACGTATCAATCTATCAATCGCATGTGCTTTCGCTTACGAACGTGTACGTGAAATGCGAGGCTTGGAACGAACCCATTAAATGCATAAATATACTTAAATAGCAAATTGTAGGTTTAACGAACAAAGGTATTTATTTGATATAAGTAACCTGTATATAACCTCAACCGCGGCTTCGCATGCTTATACAAGGTGTATTTTTAGTCCTGCACAACCCGCTAGAAGATGATTCTACTCATGAAAACCAACAACTTTTATTATGGAACCAACTCTGAAATCTCGAAAAAAATATCAGCTGTTTCATACATTATGGTCGGGAAGGCATTGAACATTTGTTAGGAACAGCTGATATTTTTTTCGCGATTTCAGAGTTGGTTCCATAATAAAAGTTGTTTGTTTTCATGGGTAGAATAGGCGAGACGACGAAAAAAAAGTAATTAGTCCGTCAGTAAGTTTATTAAAAAATTTTGGACACGTATTTTTTCTTTTTTCTAGTAAACGAAAAATGACAACGATACAGTGCGTTGAACTTGCGCGTGACGTCACGATCAGATACAATTTTTGCAGCAGGGTGACGTCAAAAGCCCCCACTCCGGAACTTTGTTGTTCTTTATCGTTTTATTTTTTTATTATTTTGATCAAGCAAAAAATACGTGTCCCGTATTTTTGGCCGATCTACAAGACGGACTAAACAGAATGCCATTTTTTTATGCTGTCGTCATCCCCATTATCTACTAGCGGGTGGTGCTGGACTAAAAATCCACCTAGTATATCAAACTTCCATCCGTTTTTTTACCCCTTCAGGGGTCGAACTTCCAAAAATCCTTTCTTAGCGCTAATTCTCACTCTTTCTTCACCAAAGAACACACTCTCCAAGTTTCATGTATCTAGGACCAGTGGTTTGACCTATGCGTTGATACATTTTGAATTTGTAATATTGTTTTTATTTTATTTTGTTTTGTGTTTTGCACGAAATAAATGTAATCTATAATTTATCTATCTATGTATTATATCATCAATATACACAGACAGACAAAGACAGGCAGACAAAGTTACTTTCGCATTTATAATATTAGTATGGATAGTATGGATTATGTTAGATGACATGAACACTGGGTCAGTGGGTCGTCTAAGAGGCCGATTACTGAGTTCCGTTGATTATAAATATGTTTACTTAATGTAAGTATTAGGTGTTTTATGCCATCTCATGGCGATTTGCATTTGATTGCTTTTTGAGTAAAAAGCTAGGCATAATTGCACGAAAATAAAAAGCTAAAATTAAAATTGATAAAAAAGGTTTGACTGGATTACGATGGTATCAATTATTGTAAAATCCTTGTTATTGTAGTCATAAGTTTATCTTGTGGTAATATTAGTTTATATGGTATTAGATTCTCGCTACCCATGACTATTCAATTATCTAATTATCATATTTAGTTGTTTCGGGTAGGTAGTTTTTTGAGTAGACTAACAAAGGCTTTTGCAATGCATTACATGTGGCTAAAGGTCATAGCTCATTAGAGCCACCCGGCACCCACTCCGCACTGATTCGCCTCCTGCGGCTAGTATTCTATATATGGACTTGTATGGGCAAGCGCTCACTATATCAACTCCGTAGCGTCACCGGATCGCCTCGATTATAAGGCGAGTCGGTGCGGAGTGTGTAACGGGTGGCTCTAATGAGCTATGACCTTAAAGGGCCTACCACACGCGCAAGCTTCACCACGGTCTTACCTGCGCAAACTGCCTTGTGCAGGTAAGAAGCTTGCGCGTGTGGTAAGCCCATAAGAGCTGTTGATCTCTTAGCCAAATGCGATACATCACAAAATACTATAAGCACAAATACTGCAAATAGCTCTGAGCGTGCGATCAAACACTTTCATCTCGAAATCTAATCAGCCACCGAGAAATAGAATAGATGTGTATCAATCGTTGATTTCAACCGGACAAAGGGATAGAAACAATGATGTTCTATTGGATAGAAATGTATCTAATCACGGGTTTTCCACGTTTGTTTGTACGGGCGACTAGATTCAATTGTTTTTAGTTGTAAATGGCATTCCAATATCCATACTAATATTATAAATGGGAAAGTGTGTCTGTCTGCCTGTCTGTCTGTCTGTCCGTATGTTTGTCTTTCTTTCACGGCAAAACGGAGCGACGAAATTACGTGATTTTTTAAGTGGAGATATTTGAAGAGATGGAGAGTAACATAGGCTACTTTTTGTTTTTTTTTTAACGCGAGCGAAGTCGCGGGTAAAAGCTAGTGCCTTTATAAATTGATTTTCACTTTTTTAACCCTGATTTTTTTATTAAGTAATAGAAAACATAACTTTAAATGGAAAAGTAATTATTTGAGTTTTATGAAGATGCGTTTATATGAAAGTTTGTGAAGCTGCCGTATGTATTTAGGTAGTTTATTAGTTCTACATAGCGTCGTAATGTGCCTTTATAAATTGACTTTTACTTCGTAAGCGATGTTTGGCAACATTGTCGCCTTGTTTTTCCATCTTGGAAAATTAATGCAAAAATGTGATTAGTGTCTGCGAATGTGTCAGTTTTCTGTCATATTGCGTCATCAGATGTTAAATTGTGACTACTTTTTTCCCTTTCATCTAGGTGTTCTATTTTTAGGTTTCTTTAGGGTATTTTTAAAGATCTAAGCATACGTAGAGAAAGACAGTGTAAGCGACTTTTTATACTAAGCTATAACTGTCCTTCGCGGTTTCACCCGTGTTACGTTAGATTTCTGGTTACTGATTTGCTCCCGTGGGTCTAGCCTATGTGTTAAGCTATATAATGTAACGTTTTATCAAAATCCATACAGTAGTTTTTGCGTGAAAGAGTAACAAACATCCAAACGTACAAACTTTCGCGTTTATAACATTAAGTAAAGATATTTCATATTGAATGTTAGGGATAATACTATAACATGAGTTATTTGTATTCAGTAATACATCTCCAAAAGGCGCAGTCATCTCGAATTGGATTATATCATGAATTTATTTGAGACTGTCGATCTAACTCAACGACAAATTGAGAAATATACTTTCCTATTAAAGAATATATTAAGTTATCCGATATGTACATGTATCATAATATTAAGACAATGAAAACGATGTCCTTTTATATCGAATTATAGTATACTAGCTTTTGCCCGCGACTTCGTCCGCGTGGAGTAATAATTCCCGTTCCCGGGGGATTTCCGGGATGAAAACTATCCTATGTCCTTTCTCGGGTCCCAGACTATATCTGTACCAAATTTCATTCAAATCGGTTCAGTGGTTTAGGCGTGAAGAAGAGACAGACAGACAGACAGACAGACAGAGTTACTTTCGCGTTTATAATATTAGTTATAAGGAAGTAAGGATAAGGAAGTAAGGAAATAATTTATTCGCTTTCATTTCTTAGAAGATCCTTAGTAAATACAGACTGAATAACTACACTTACTTATCAACGTTATTCTCATACTTTCTTACTATATCTCTTTATTATTTAATTGACAATGACAGGACAGAGTTTATATTCTATTCTACTATTCTAATATTATAAACTAGTCGACCCCTACGGTTTCTTCTGCGTTATATAGCCTTCTTCGATAAATGGACCAACCAAAGTTAAAATGTTTTTTTAATCTTTCGAACACACGTGATTCCAAACACAATAGAAAGACAATAGCAGGCCGACAGCCGGCTGTCGCTTGGTCGTGGAAAGGTTGAATCAATCCATCAGTTTCTGAGATTAATGGGTTCAACGAAACAAAATATTTAGATTTTTTTTAACAATGTGAATGTCTGTGAATTTTATGAAATCTTAGGTAAGGTTCTTTTTTTACTATATTAAACTCAACCTAATACCCACAGCTCCTGTCAAAAAGGGTCTTGACATCGGCAGAAAAGTGGTATCTTTTTCCTCTTAAGCCACAAAACCCTATAAATAGACAAAACCTTTATATCTGTAGGTAAAATAAATAAAAATCTTCGGATAACTCATATGTGTGAGTTGTCCCAAGATATTAATTACTATCTGATCACAAACTAAGCAGATTTTGTACTATGCTAACCAGACAACTGATAAACATAGTTATTTAATTTAAAAATACATACATATTATAGATCAACTACACCCTGACACACAACAACAATCAACAGTGCTCATCACACAACGTTTGATCTGGGTGAGAATTAAACCCACGAAAGAAAGAAAGAAAAACAGTTTATTCGTGCTAAGTACAGTGAAATAACTACTTAGTAAAATATTATAACTATTGCACGAAAGGGCTAGCGCTCAACATAATGCCGGGCCCATACACATGCACGAGTCCACGGCGCTGGTTTTCAGCGCTAGCCGAAGGCGTGTTTCTGTCTCAGGTCAATGGAAAACGTTAAGCGACATAGTTTAGCAGTTAAGGTCACTAACCACTAGACCAAAAGGCCTGACAAATAAAGTGATATTATGAGCAATTTATAGAGCAAATTTATAGAGCACTATATTCTGAAATATCTCAAGAGTCCAAGCAATAACACTAATATCATATATCTCCTCAAGATTGATTCAAACGATTCTTCAAGATCTCCGATAGTTTTAGTTTCGGGACCACATATTGGTGTTTGAGGCTATATAAACTTGTGTCTGTGACAAATATGCCATTAACCCGGTTACTTAAGCCGTTTTCTTAAGCTTGTTGGAGACAATAAAATGGTACTCGTGTACCATAAATGGGCAAAATTTTACCGTAAAAATTAGATTTTGGTTTTATTTCAGCTATTTGACCTCTGTCTCAATGTCTATGATCAAACTTGTTCATACAAAAGTAGTATGTAAGTAAAAAAAATAAGGACTATAATGAAATGGGAGACCACAGCCGTCAAGAGGAGGTTTAAACTAAGGCCCACTGTCTACTGAGGTCTACCACAGAATTGTATGCAAGCTGCAAACAAGCGTACAAAAAGCGTATAACGACGAATACGCATTGTGGACAGTGGGGCTTAGTTTGAATATCTGTTCTATGGTTTGAACCTTACGAGCGGTTTTTACCGACGCAAATCAGCGGTCGAAACTCCTACTAGGCCTCAGTTACAATTACTACTTACATCATAATGAACTATGCATTAAATGGTTAAAGCACGTAGGCAGTCACGACACTAGATCGTGTAAATATTATGTTTAATTCAAAACTTTATGAAAGATAGATAGATATATAGAATACTAGCTTCTGCCCGCGGCTTCGCTCGCGTTAGAAAGAGACAAAAAGTAGCCTATGTTACTCGCCATCCCTTCAACTATCTCCACTTAAGAAATCACGTCAATCCGTCGCTACGTTTTGCCGTGAGAGAAAGACAAACAGACAGACAGACAGACACACTTTCCCATTTATAATATTAGTATGAATTCTTTATTGTACACCAATAGGACAAAAACAGTAAAGGACAATACAAACAAATATGCAAGAGTACAATAGGCGGCCTTATCGCTAAAAAACAATTTCTTCCGGACAACCTTTGAATGAAATCAAATTATTTGAAAATGTGTATGTCTACCGAAATAACTAACAATCACGCAGACGAAGTGACGGTCAAAAACTAGTATACAGTATATCTTTCACATATCCATATCTATCGTTCCATTCATATATTTATGACGCGTCGGCATTTTTATAGTTTTATATAGGATGTGGCAGTTTGTGGTTATTGTCATCTTTATTGGACAAGAATATTATGTGACAAGTATTATTAGTTCAGCCTTTTATGAGTTATGTGAGTAGATTATGTAAGTGGAACATTTGGGGATGTGTTATGGGAACAGGATGAAATCATTCTTATTCAGCTGTCGTGCTAGCAACGTCAACAAGAAGGAATTTTCGTATATCGCGATGCTCCGTAACTTTTTTTACAAGTATGTTAGAGTCGATTACTAGTATAACTGGATCCAGCTGAATACCAATATTTTAAATAGAGCGACAGCTTATCAAATCTTTACAATTCAGTTGAGTAAAATAGTAATTTTCTTGCTATCTGTACATTTTCTTAAAAACCTGTGAATGGGGATCAAAACTTCATTAAAATATAAATAGACTCCCAAACCGTTTACGAGTAACTGCAACGGTTTAGGTGAATTACATAAAAACATTTAATTTTGAACTCCTTTTTCCAAGATGGCGGCTGTAGGACACTTTAACTGTATCCTGACGCACTTGATATTTAAAAAAATAAATGCGTCCTGTCACAAATGCAACTCTACATGTATCTTTTCAATGGACTATCAATATAGAATTTTATTAAAAACTACGCTAGACTTATGTAGATGTATTTAATGTCTACAAATGACAGACTTCACTGGTTAATAATAAGGCTTGATACCTCCTACCTAAGTAGTTTAATTTTTTTGTCGTATAATGTGCAGATACTATGCCGTCGTATAATATGTCCCTCGTTTAACCTGCCACGGTGTATAAAATATGAATAAAAAATATGAATAAAATATGATTTATTTTTGTAAATAGGTAATAAATTATACTTTTACACGTCATTTTCTTTTTTTTTTCCTTTTTTTTTTAATCGAACGATGGGGCCGGTGTTTCCTAGCTGGACTACTCTGAGAAGAAACATCCGAAACAAACTCAGAGGTCAAAGTCTCTTTTAAAGTCCATACAATATTGTATTGGTCAAAATATGCGAGGACCATGAAGGTAAACTGAAGGGATCTCTTGATGAGAGAAGCACACAGATTTGAGTGGACCTGTCCAAACAGTGCAAGCATTTGTCATAAGTCGTTAAGCTCAACTAAAAAACACGTAAGGAGCTCAACGTCTCGACGAACAATACCAAAGTGAGGACATTCGGGTAGGCCGCATTAAGTACTCAAACCGTCAGTCATTATAAAACATACTATATAGCAATCAAGCAACCCACATAGTCCTCACACTCACAATAAATATGATGTAAAAAAAATATATAGGTACTCAGAAAAGTACATAAATGTCAAGTTCAATAATTACAATGTCAAACAGAATAAAAATTGGTGTACAAAATAATAATACTTTAAAAAAAGTACTCATAAATGTCAAATATTAAAATCTTAATGTCAATAAATATAAAAATGATAATTTTAACATGTCAATATTGGCCTATGTTAATGATTGAAGCAGCTCAATTCCAAGCATTTGAGTCCTCAATATACTCTTTAACAGAATAGAAAGCATTCCGGCATAATTTACGTTTTATAAATAATTTAAATTTGGTAATGCTAAGTTCCTGAATCTGGCTAGGAAGTTTATTATAAAAGCGTATACATTGACATTTAAACGAACCACCTATTTTTTTAAGCCTAGTTGAAGGAACAATATATTTGTCCTTGTTTCTTGTGTTAATATTGTGGATATCACTGTATTTTTTAAAGTGATTAATATTTTTATGTGCATACAACAGATTTTCATATCTGGGGGCACGGCAGTGCCCCAGCCAAGTCTCGAGCAAAGAGGGCACGGCCGTACCATCCTTTTCTCGAAGCGTTTCGCGGCTATTTCACCCCCTCTGTATCATCGATATAGACAAAGCTAGGGGTTTAGGTTTTCGATAACCAAGAGTAAGCATTGGAACAAGCTCAGCCTCAAAATTACATGACTTTTGACCCAATAATTTACGAGTTATGGGCGATCAAAGATACACCATTTTGTCACTCACTCACTGACCGATCATCAAAAATCTAAAGTACTTCTAGCAGACTTAGAACCTTCAAATTTGGCATTAAGATAGGTTATTAGCTACATGTAAAGGAAAAATTATAAAAACGTTAATAAATTATATACATCAATAAATAATAGGAAACAAAGTTATATTTGCGATCTTACAAGAACATTATGTATGAATTTTGACTGCATTGTTAACTTTGTTCTTTGTTTATGTACAAAAATTAATAAACTGGTTAATTATAACTGGCGCGTTAAATCTATTTATCGGATATAATTATGCTAGAACCTGAGTCCACCGATATTTATTACGAGTCCTGGATTGATGACCACTATCCTAAACGGCCAAAAGAGTTGGAGACTACTAACTTCTACAGTTTCGCTCAATATTATGATATTGGTAATACAAGCCCAGTCTCCTCTAAAGTCGAGTGCTACGAGCTAAAAGATGGAGTCGATTATGGAAATTCGATAATAGAGTCAAGATACAAAAAGCATTCGAAATGATAGAGTCTAAAGTCGCTGAGATAAACGAAGAAAGGGATATTGTTGATAACGACGAGGGTCTTGAAAACTCTTTAGACTTCATAGTTAGCTATGGAAGCTGCAGTAACGGTCGCCTGAAGGACATGGTCGAGCACACGGTGGAGGTGTGCCCCGCGTGGGCGAGCCATCGACGTATCCTCGTAGAGGCGATCGGCGGCGGTGACCTCTCACGCCCGGCGCTGGTCCAGGCCATGCTCCGGGGCGAGACTGAATGGGAAGTCGTCGCCTCCTTCTGCGAAGTAGTTATACTAGTGAAGGAGGAGGCGGCACGTGAGAGGCAACGACGAGCCTCTCGCCCCGGACAGGGAACCAGGCGTAGACGTCGAGAGTCGCAAGACGACTACCGGCCACCGCAGGCGCGGGTCTGCGGACGGCGAGCGATGGGTAGCTCGCCGCCCAGCTAGGACCAGGCCCGCGTCGACGGCGCGTTAGTGTTCCACGCGCGCCTCAAAGAGAAGTCAGCACGGGAAGGGGCCCAACAGGGCCTTAGTCTGCCGGGGTTGCGGAATGTGTATAATAGTTACCGTGACCCCGAACATAAAGGGCAACCGAAGGAACATGAGTGGATTTTAGTCTGTAAAAGTCTGACACGCTCTCCCGCCGCACCCAGGACGGGACCAGGTCATTTGATGATTTCCCACTCCCCAAAAAAAAAAGAAAATCTATGGAAGCTGCAAATGAGAATCAATCTGGTAGAAGAAGAGCAGACTGATCTTCAAATTATGATCGCAAAACTTGATGTCGATCAAAAAAGAGATGACAAATAAATTGATCACAAATAAAATTAACACAACTGATAATAACGCTGATGTTCTACGCTGTTTTGTTAGTGGAACCGGTGGCATAGGAAAGAGCTTTTTTAATAAAATCTCTGAAAGTTTGTGTTAAAACGTATTTATCTAAATAAAAACGTGGTCGTTAGTGCTCCGACAGGAATAGCTGCATTCAATGTGGATGGACTAACTATAGACAGACTATTGCAGCTGCCTGTGGAGCAAGCAAACACCAAGTACGAGCCAATTTCTGATAAAGCGCTCTAAGTTCTGTGATCAGATTTGAAAGAAGTAGTGTTAAGTAGTATAAACGAAGTGTCGATTATATCCAATGCTATTTCAACATAAATTCATTTACGCTTGTCTGAGATACTTGACACATGTGACGATGAAAATGTGGTTCGGAAAAACATTTGACAGTTTTCAGGGTCTCTTACAGCTACCTCCGGTATGAGAAAAATTCACCCTTTGAAAAACTTTTAAATGCTGAAACTAATATGTTGAACGTGCAATTAATATGCGACATGCTAAATAAAATAAGATTAGGTGTGACTACAAAAACGACCGCGACTTACTCTCAACTAGATTAATAATTCTGAAATCCGATTCAAATAAAAACAGATTAGCTGAAATAATTCAACACGAAGATGACGTCTTTATTCCAGCAGGGCTAGAGGAAAATATAATCATGAAAATAGGTGCAAAAGTCATGTTAAGACGAAACATTGACGTGAGTTTAGGTTTAGTCAACAGTTAAATCGAAATAGTACAAAATGTACTTAAGTATGATCGTGATGATTCGAAAAAGTAAAATCTATAGCAATAACTTTGTTTTTGTAAAAACCAAATTTGAAATAATTTTAAGAGCGTATATTCAACGGGAACAATTTCCTTTATGCATCGCTTATGCTATAATTACATCTATAAAAACCACCGGATAGTGGACTTTGTTTCCTCCGTCACCTGTGGTTAAGCATATGTGGCCTTTTCAAGAGTTACAAGTCTAGGTGGATTACATTTGATAAATGTAAACTTTACAAATTCAAAGCTCAGGAGTCAGCAATAGCTGAATATAATCGACTTAGAAGTATATACCGTCCTCTTAGAAGTAACGAAACCTCAGAGAAAAAGCAAAAGAGTTAGAGATAGTAAATGGGCTTTAGGCATATCAGAGGCACAGGACATAATAACATCACCTAAAAAGAAAAGAATGAGACCTACAAAAAATAAATGAGATCCGACCAAAAACATTACATGTAAAAAAAGCCAACTCTCTTCGCAAATCTTCCATCGTTAAAAGTTTTGAGATCGCATAGAAGAGACGCCAAGTCCTGTTCAACTTATATTGTAATAATAAATCAATATTTTGTGATTGTATCAATATTTTGTTTTACATTATAATAATATTGACTTGGACATGATCGCAATAAAATAAAAATATAAAACGGCATATTTGGAGGAGTTGAAAGTTAAACATAAAGTTCACAGAATTCAATTCGTTTAGTTTATTCAATTGTTATTACATGACCGACAGTAAGTCTCACCCAACACCAACAAACTGCACATGCATTACGGCGCATGTTTATTATATGGTTATCTTAAATTTCACTCAGTTTACAAAATGATATCCAAAGATATAAAATTCGAAGGTATTTGCACATAATTTTACAAAGAGCAAACGACTTTTAACTTGTGCTCATGGCCAAGTCACTATTATTATAATGTAAACCAAACTATTGAGACAATCACAAAATATTGATTTATTATTACAATATAAGTTGAACAGGACTTGGCGTCTCTTCTATGCGATCTCAAAACTTTTAACGATGGAAGATTTGCGAAGAGAGTTGGCTTTTTTTACATGTAATGTTTTTGGTCGGATACATATTGACAGGGCACAGTCATAATATTAATCTCTTTAAATTTGTCTCTGAGGGAGTGTCGGGGACTTAATTTATAAATAGAACGAATAGCCCTTTTTTGTAAAACAAAAATTGTTTGAATATCGGCGGCATTTCCCCACAATAGAATTCCGTACGACATCAAACTATGAAAATAACTGAAGTAAACTAAACGGGCTGTTTCCAAATCCGTTAAGCCACGAATTTTCCGAATGGCGTATGCTGCGGAGCTGAGTTTTTTAGACAATTTATCTATATGGGGGCCCCACTGAAGTTTGGCATCTAGTGTTATGCCTAAAAATACGGTGGAATCGTCTGGTCTCAGTTCTTCTTCCTTTAATAGAACACAAGTATCTACCTTTGCGACATTTGGTAACGTAAACTTAATCAGTTTAGTTTTCTTTTCATTGAGAAGTAAATTATTTACATTAAACCAATTAACTATTGACGCGAGAGCACTACTTATATCATCAGTTATCAGTATGTATATGTATATGTATAATATGCAACCCATAGTTCTCTCCTAAGGTGATTTCGCCTACGTTGCGCTCGCGTACGTCGTCGGTTGAGCGCATCGTCGCGTCGTCGGTCGCATAAACATAATATTATTATGGCCCCGTAAACAGTCAATCGCGATCGAAAGGCGGTTTGCGATCAAAATCAATGATTGCAATCTAGATGTCTAAGGCCTTGATCGTTCTAATCGCTGCCGCGACTTACAACCACAGAACGACCGTTCCTAATCATTTTCGAACAAAGCATATAGACGGTAGGTGACGGGCCGCTGCGCCGCCCGCCGCGGGCTACGGGTGAAAACGACAAAGGTCTTAGGCACCTAGATTGCGATCATTGATTTTTATCGCCGATCGCGATTTAAGGCCTGATTCTACGTGTCAATCTTATTCGTACGTTATCAATCTAGATCACGATCATTGATTTTAAGTGCAGATTGACTGTCTTTGAGCCGCGAGAAATCTGCCGTGCACATTTTCGTCACTGTACGGTCTTTTAAAGAACACAGTGTATTCTCGTACGATCGACCGACATCAGCATAGGAAATCAAGTTAGAAGTAGTAAGACCTATCGAAACTTTATGTAGGACACTAACATTGTCAGAGTAATGTGCTTCCTACTTAATTCACTTCCCGGGGTAGTGTTATTGATAGCTGGTTCGGTCAGTTTCAGTTCAGTTTTGAGGGCACTGTTGGTGCCATTAACCTTCATATTGATGCATACATGTTCATAATTTTCGCACATTACCCTTTCTTGTTACTGCACGCCTAGTACTTTTGTTTGTTGTTAGTAAAATATATAACACCATTTTAAAGCACCAGTAAATAGTTTTTTTTAGATTTTGCGATCCAACGAATATGCAAAATAAATTTTTGTGGGATCCTGCGGCAAAAATATCGGAGCTATATTTTTTTTTTTTTTTTTTTTTTTTTTTTGGTGAGTGGGAAATCATCCAATGACTGCTCCCGTCCTGGGTGCGACGGGAGGGCGTGTCAGACTCTTACTGACTAAAACCCACTCATGTTCCTTCGATTGCCCTTTATGTTCCAGGGTCACGGTAACCACTATAAACATTCCGCAACCCCGGCAGGCGTTGGCCCTGTTGGGTCCCTTCCTGTGCTGACTGTGTCCTTCTCTTTGAGGCGCGCGTGGAACAAAACGCGCCGTCTACGCGGTCCTGGTCCTAGCCGGGCGGCGAGCTACCCATCGCTCGCCATCCGCAGAACCGCGCCTACGGTGGCCGGTAGTCGTCTTGCGACTCTCGAACGTCTTCGCCTGGGTCTTAGTCCGGGGCGAGAGGCTCGTCGTGCCTCTCTCGCGCGCCGCCGCTTCCTTCACTAGCATAACTGCTTCGCAGAAGGAGGCGACGGCATCCCATCCGTCTCGCCCCGAAGCATGGCCTGAACCAGCGCCGGGCGCGAGAGGTCACCGCCGCCGATCGCCTCTACGAGGACACGTCGATGCTCCGCCCATGCGCGGCACACCTCGACTGTGTGCTCGACCGTGTCCCTCCAGGCGACCGTTTACTGCAGTGGTGACACCCAGGCGTCGCTTTCCGCCCGAATCCGACACAGGAACCTCCCGAACTGACCATGTCCGGTGAGGACCTGTGTCAAGCGAAACGTGAGAGTGCCATGACGCCTCTCCAGCCACTCCTCAAAGAGGGGTCTTACCGCCGCTATAACGGCGTGCCCAGCACTAGGTTGCGACAGTCGCTGTCTCCATTCCGCCATGAGATCTCGCCGGAGCTCCGTAAGCCGTGCTGCGATAACCCGCGGCATCGGGACTTCACCCCGGCGTTGCACTTCCACGCGCCACTCTCGTACGTGTTTGCAAGGACTGTTGCCTCAAGATCCACGGCGGACGCCGGCAAGGAGGCATGCCGCCTCACAGGAGACCGTGCGGTATCCCCGCACCATGCGAATGGCCATGACCCTCTGGACGCCCTCAGAAGTCGGGCCGGAGCCGCGGCTAGATTGGGCGCCCACACCGGAGCCCCGTAGAGGGCCATGGACCGCACGATCCCCGTGTAGAGCCTCCGGCAGGAGGCGTTTGGGCCACCGAGATTGGGCAGGAGCCGCTTGAGGGCAGCTCCGGCCTTCGCCAGTTTTTGGCCCAAACGTCGGAAGTGCTCCGTGAAGTTCCATCGGTTGTCGAGGACAAGTCCCCAGGTACTTTATCGTCGACTCGACACCGATGTGAACCCCTCCCACCGTTATCTGAGACCCCGGAGGTGGCCGGTGCCGAGGGCCATGAAAACACATGGCCTCGGACTTGTGCAGGGCCACCTCGAGTCCCAGCTGCCGGATCCTGTCCACGACTGTCGCAACTCCACTTGTCATCAAGTCGGCCGCCGCCTGGAACGACCCTCCCTGCGCTAGGACTAGCGTGTCGTCAGCGTAGCACACTACGCTGACACCATCGGGAAGGTCGGCGCGCAGCACCCAGTCGTACCCGATGTCCCACAGGAGCGGCCCCAGGACCGATCCCTGTGGAACACCGCACGACATCCCTCGTCGACTCCACACTCCCTCGTGACCGGGGTAGATGACGGCCCTGTCCGTCAGATAGGCCTCGACCACACGACAGAGGTAGGCAGGCATCCGGTGATACCGGAGTGCCGCCACTATGCACCCCCCAGGCAGGTGTTAAAGGCGTTGGCGATGTCGAGAGACACCGCCAAGACGACCCTGCCCTGTGCCACCGCATCCCCTGTCGTAAGGGCTCGCACGCGCATGATGGCGTCCCACCGTGGAGCGTCCTCTACGGAAGCCGAACTGACCGTCCGCCAGATCCGGCCCCACCCGCACCAGCCGCTCGACGAGGCGGCTCGCAATCACTCTCTCCAAGAGCTTTGCCGCCTCGTCGAGCAAAACGATGGGCCGGTACGCGGACGGAGAGTCCGCAGGACGCCCCGGCTTCGGTATGAGGACCAGCTTCCCTGTCTTCCAACGAAGTGGGAACTGGCCCTCCTCCAAGCATGCGCTAAAGAGCCCCCTTAGTCGAGGCCCGAGAGCCCCTAAGGCCAGGACCCAGGCCTTCCCTGGTAGGCCGTCGGGTCCTGGGGCGGTGTTCTTGGCCCTGAGCCTTAGCACCGCCACTCCCAGTTCTACCTCGGTCACCTCTGGAACGTCTTCGTCGTCGTCGCCGTCGCGGTCCGCATCGGACACCGCCGGTGGCGGAGCCATGAGCGGGGGAGAAAACTCCCCCCGCGAAGGGAACAGAGCGCTCACAACGCCCTCTACGACCTGGGGCCGGAGACTCTGCGTCAGCGGGGGGCCCGCGGTACGGAGCTTGCCCCGCACCGCCAAGTAGGGGCGCCCCCATATCGGAGCTATATCACGACGTATGATGAAAATTACAGTTCGATAATAATCCGTTAACGATTATTTGTAGAGACACCTATTTTTATTAAAGCTATTCTTTGGCTGGTAATAAGTATCCTATAATATTTTTAAAGGCAACAAATGGTTTTTATGACATATTTAAACATACTTTTATAGAAGAATATTCCATATGATTGCGATCAAACAAAAAGGTAAGAACACAATTTTATCTACCTATCAGATTATTTATTAAACCTTCAAACACACGTAATAGAAAAACAATAGCAGCGCGACAGCCGGCTGTCGCTTAGTCGTCGAAAAGTTAATAGCACATGTTGTTTTATGGCAAGTCAAAGGGCGCTTCCTTACTTTCTTTCCATTCTGAGCTAGTGTAGACTATCCTGTTTGTAAGCTTCGAATTTGTCACGATTTTTTCTAGTTGTTGATTTAGCTCAGATGTGGCCACTTTACTGGCTGCTTTAATTTTTTAGATTATCTAAAATAAAATTACCTACAAAAGGAAAATTCAGATAGAAATACTCAATTAGCTGGAGCATTGCTGTTGTGTTTTACGTACAGGTGAGTTTATTAAATTATGATTGTTAAAGCACCCACGATAAAGGAAAAATACTATATCTATATATATAAAACAAAGTCGGGTTTGTATCAACACTTATAACTCGAGATCGGCTAGACCAATTTTCATGGTTTTTGGTTCGTTGGATTTGTCCCCGCCCCGAATAGCAGAATACATCTTAAAAATAATGAAAAATCGACGAGAACATAATTATAAAAGATGAATCATTTAAAAAAAAAACGGGTATTAATGAATGAAAACTTAAGATAACAAAAGTACTAGGCGCGCAGTAACGTGAAGTAGTCATGTACGAAAATTTAAAATTCACTGTATTCTTAATTTTCTCACAAGATCACCTTAATCAATCCAAAGTACTAGGCGCGCAGTAACGTGAAGTAGTCATGTACGAAAATTTAAAATTTACTGTATTCTTAATTTTCTCACAAGATCACCTTAATCAATCCAAAGTACTAGGCGCGCAGTAACGTGAAGTGGTAAATAGAAAACGATCGATCGACGAATCGATTAATTATTTTGAAGACTGACTTAATGCCTAGAGCCTAGAGGCATTTTATTAAACTTAATCTTATTGAAACGCACGCACAATCCAACGAACCAAAAACCATGAAAATTGGTCTAGCCGATCTCGAGTTATAAGTGTTGTAACAAACCGACTTTGTTTTATATATATAGAAGGTAGGTAGTAGGTAGGTAGTAGGTAGGTAGTAGGTAGGTAGTAGGTAGGTAGTAGGTAGGTAGTAGGTAGGTAGTAGGTAGGTAGTAGGTAGGTAGTAGGTAGTAGTTAGGTAGTAGGTAGGTAGTAGGTAGGTAGTAGGTAGGTAGTAGGTAGGTAGTAGGTAGGTAGTAGGTAGGTAGTAGGTAGGTAGTAGGTAGGTAGTAGGTAGGTAGTAGGTAGGTAGTAGGTAGGTAGTAGGTAGGTATAGTAGGTAGGTAGTAGGTAGGTAGTAGGTAGGTAGTAGGTAGGTAGTAGGTAGGTAGTAGGTAGGTAGTAGTAGGGGTAGTAGGTAGGTAGTAGGTAGGTAGTAGGTAGTAGGTAGTAGGTAGGTAGTAGGTAGGTAGTAGGTAGGTAGTAGGTAGGTAGTAGGTAGGTAGTAGGTAGGTAGTAGGTAGGTAGTAGGTAGGTAGTAGGTAGGTAGTAGGTAGGTAGTAGGTAGGTATAAGGTAGGTAGTAGGTAGGTAGTAGGTAGGTAGTAGGTAGGTAGTAGGTAGGTAGTAGGTAGGTAGTAGGTAGGTAGTAGGTAGGTAGTAGGTAGGTAGTAGGTAGGTAGTAGGTAGGTAGTAGGTAGTTAGTAGGTAGGTAGTAGGTAGGTAGTAGGTAGGTAGTAGGTAGGTAGTAGGTAGGTAGTAGGTAGGTAGTAGGTAGGTAGTAGGTAGGTAGTAGGTAGGTAGTAGGTAGGTAGTAGGTAGGTAGTAGGTAGGTAGTAGGTAGGTAGTAGGTAGGTAGTAGCTAGGTAGTAGGTAGGTAGTATGTCAATTCGAATTCAATATTCATAGTTGACAGGACAACGTCTGTCGGGTCAGCTAGTATTATATAAACCAAACCACCGAGTTGGTTTCGGATGTTTCTTCTCAAAGTAGTCAGCTAAAAATCTCCGGCCGCACCGTACGCTCAAAATAATCAAAAAACAGTACTGACGTGTAAAAACGTGTTATTTTTAATCTATTTGCAAAATAAATATTTTAAATGCTATTAAAAACCCAAACAAAAAACAACCATTCAATTCCCTAGCATTTATCTAAAACTAAGCAGAGTTTAAAAGACTGCAGAATTCTGCAGTCTTTTAAATTCTGCTTATTTATGTATCTAGCCCAAAAAATTAAGTAAAATTGAAGAACATTCGAGAATGGTCGAATTTATATACCTATATTTATAACCAACAAAACAACATACGTTCAATGCAGTTCTGAAATTGGAAAATGTGTGTTTAGAAAAACTTTCAGTGAATGAAAATGTAAGTGCTCTATAAAAATGTACGGTACAATTTATTTTTACCGAACTTGATAACCTAAAGTTAGACGGGCCTGTTGGTCCTCTGGCTAGTGACCCTGACTAATAAAACAGAGGTCGTGGGTTAGATTCCCAGACAGGATAATTATTTATGTGATGATGATTATTTGTTCTGTGTCTGGGTATAATTTATAAATTACTAGCTTTTGCCCGCGGCTTCGCTCGCGTTAGAAAGAGACAAAAAGTAGCCTATGTTACTCTCCATCCTTTCAACTATAAAATAACACGTTAATTCGTCGCTCCGTTTTGCCGTGAAAGAAAGACAAACATACAGACAGACAGACAGACACACTTTCCCATTTATAATATTAGTATGGATATCAGTCGTAGGGTATAGCACAGGTTCTGCCTAATTCAGATGGCCGTGTGTAAGTTGTTTATAAATATTTATTTATTTTTATTTCTTTCTGCAGACACTAGCACATGAAACTAATCCAATCCTTAATTTTTTTTTCTAGAATAAAAAATATGGTGCATTTGATTGAG
Source organism: Athetis lepigone (assembly GCA_033675125.1). NCBI lineage: Eukaryota > Metazoa > Arthropoda > Insecta > Lepidoptera > Noctuidae > Athetis > Athetis lepigone. The sequence continues at coordinate 13,470,218 of CM066224.1, forward strand.
AAAGATGAGATGTTGCAGTTCTTTAAATAATTCATTTGGTTTATAAAAACAATCAGTACGAAGTGTACGTCTATGAAAATGTAAGCTATTTTCGGTGTGCTATTTCCCTCATTTGAAATACCTACAGTATGTACGATCTCGATTAATAAGTTCATGTTTAGAATGATGAATGAACGTATCGTATTATAAAAATCTAAGTATAGTAATTCTTGTCTATATTCCTAATTCTACTAAGAAATCCCTCTTCTTAATCCCTTAAAATAGATTTTCATAAGATTTTTAAACATTTTTAGCTAAAGTTCCAAACAAATCAATTTGAACTGGTTTTGTAAACGATCGTTTTTGTTACGTGTTCCGAGTATTATTTAACGGTTTGGTTTGCTCTGTTTGATATTGACACGGGATTTGCGGGCAATCGTGCTCAATAAACGAAGGTACATGCATAAATTCTATTCTTTTTCCCATGAGGGTACCAAGGTTAATAACATTCTGTGTAATAAATGCCTTTAGAAGTTAAAGCGCATTTATCACGTTGCCGAAATTAACCTTTTTTCCACGATAAAATATTAGTTACGTTGTGGCAATTGTTTATTTGACAAATGAATGTAATGAAGCTTGGAAGTCGAAGTTCATTATGATGTTTTCACGCGAGACTATCATTATATTTAGTTACTTATTACAATTGTTGTAATAATCATGTTTGAGTGTACTTAGAATAATAAGTCTTTTTAAAATCTGTACTAATATTATAAAGCTGAAGAATTTGTTTGTTTCATACAAACAAATTCTTCAACTTTAGCGGTTCAAGTCTTTTTTAAAGTTCATACAATATTGTATTTGTCAAATTATGCGAGGACTACGAAGGTTAACAACTGAAGTGATCTCTTGATGAGAGAAGCACTCAGGTTTGAGTGGACCTGTCTAAATAGTGCAAGCATTTGTCAAAAGTTGTGTAGCTCAACTAAAAAGCCGAAAGGAGCCCAAAAACAGTGAATTTTACAACAAATAATACATTTCGTTCTTCCCAGAAAAACCTGTTAATAAAACTTTCAGTTCAATATTTAATTTTTTTGAAACTTCTTATCGATTGTAAAATCTCAATTTTATTTAAGCTCCACAAGTCCCAGTCTTAATTATAAAATCAAATAGCATGAAACGAGTTAAATCATTTCTAGCAAAAGATTTTTATTAGCCGTCCCCCGTGGTTTCACTCCCATTATGTTCGATTTTTGGTTACTACTCCGCTCCCGTGGGTCTTTGCGTGATTTTATATCCATACTAATATTATAAATGCGAAAGTAACTCTGTATGTCTGTCTGTCTGTTACGCTTTCCCGCTTAAACTACCAAACCGATTTGAATGAAATTTGGTACAGATATAGTATGGGACCCGAGAAAAGACATAGGATAGTTTTCATCCCGGAAATCCCGCGGGAACGGGAACTATTCCACGCGTACAAAGTCGCGGGCAGAAGTTAGTAACCTTTAAATACTACTCTATTGTAGCAAAGTTTTATAAAAATCCATTTGGTAGACTGCGTGAAACTGTCATTCATACATATACGTATGTATGTTTGTTACTCTTTATAAAGTCAACTTTTTCTTTCTAATACACGTTTTTATATTAGAATTTTTTACATTTATAGTATTAGCAAGAATGAGAGTTATCTGAACTGACTGCGCCATTAGTCTTGGAGTCACTAACGTGATTTCAACATTTCGAGCCCTTAATTCGGTCAATATAATATATTTATATAATACATAGGCAAAGATCACAAAAATAATTGGCTAAGTGTTATTGAGTTCTTTCATAATGAAGAAGGTGGTATATCTTCTCTTGATACTGGAAATCAGATAACAAAAGGAATCATTTTTTGACCATCCGTAACTATTGTCAAAGATCCACGAATAAAAACCCGGACGAACGGCTTTACATTTTTCCGAGGCAAGGCATGTCATAGTTTGTCTATAGTATGAGCTTTTATTAATTATAGAAGTATTTATATTAGTTGTTTATTTACCATAGTACAAACTCTACTTAGTTTGGGATAGCCAGATGAGCAGAGCAGCCGTATGTGAATTATAAGTCAGGGTCACTAACCACTAGACTGATAGACCGGTTAAAAAAATCACACATTAGTACTAAGCGTCAATTCACACGTACCACAACCACACCGCGTCGCAGCGACAAAATGTGGTCAAGCTGTGGTTACGTGTGAATAGTGTCGCAGCGGCTTTTTGCAGTTGCGTTGTGGTAGCGACAAAATGTCGATGTGGTTGCGTTGTCGCTGTCGTTGCGATGTGGTAACCACGTGGTCATGTGCAGTTATACATAGCCAGCTAGGCGCGCGCTGTTGATGACGTCATGTCGTGGCGATGTGGCCGCGCTGCCGCCGCCGGTAGTGGCGTTGCCGTCGCGATGTGGTTGCGATGTAGTCGTATTACACAGGTGGTCGATAACAACCGCAAAATGTGGTACGTGTAAATTGTAATATTCATTTTCAATACAAAACTTAAGCCCGACCACATCGCGTCGTTGTGGTGTGGTTGTGGTTGTGGTGTGGTTGTGGTACGTGTGAATTGAGCCTAAGACTTGTCCTGTTTTAAACTGAAATCCACGCTACCAAAATGTAGCTGAGTATAAATAGACACTTTAGATTGAAGAGAATTCTCCCAATCGTTTATAGGTTTTAAAAACATGATTTACATTCAGAGTTTGACCTACTTTCCCAGAGTACTAATCTGTATCCATATAAAATGGTTGATATATCAACGCACAGCCCGAACCACTGGTCCTAGAGACATGAAATTGACGTGTCCTCTGTAAAGACTAGATAACCTCTAATAAAGGATTTTTGGAAATTCCAGCCGTAAAGGGGTAAAAAAGGGAATGGAAGTTGCGGTTTCCACGCGGACAAAACCGCGGGCGTAAGCTGATAATAAGTAGGTTGCGGAATGTTTATAATAGTTACCGTGACCCCGGAACATAAAGGGCAACCGAAGGAACATGAGTGGGTTTTAGTCAGCAAAAGTCTGACAAGCCCTCCCGCCGCGCCCAGGACGGGAGAAGTTTTGTAACGTTCATATTACTATCGTTACGGGGGTAAGAAAAACAGGAAAACTCGCACTACGCAGTTTTTTTTTGGGAGTGGAAAATCATCAAATGGCTCTCCCGTCCTGGGTGCGGCGGGAGGGCAGACTTTTACTGACTAAAACCCACTCATGTTCCTTCGGTTGCCCTTTATGTTCCGGGGTCACGGTAACTATTATAAACATTCCGCAACTCCGGCAGGCGTGGTAATCGGTAAAATCATTCGTTCCAAGTTATAAAAAGCATATGAGAAGATAAAGTAGATTTATTGCAACAATACCACACATTATTGTTTTATTTACGTCAAACCATGAGCTAATTTGAGTCACGGAAATGTTGGATCACTCTATGGAAATTATTTTTATCAGTTTGTCCGGATGTTAATGTTATGCTACGGAACGGCTGGACCGAATAAAATAATCTTTTTAAGGAGCTTTAACTGTCGTTGTAATTGTTTGTTTGGTTTATTTTTAGTGACAGTTTTGATTTATAAGAAAGTTTAAAACGAAATATAAGAAAGTTTTTTTTTAATACTGTTTATTTCGCTTCAAATTAAACACACAGCAAAAATATTTCACATAACGGCAAATGAAATCATGTTTATATGTCTGCCAGGATGTTGACGTTATCTACGAAACTGCTGTACCGATTAAAATGACCTTTTCATAGAGTTTTTATGGTTTTTTAATTGGTGTTATAATTTTATTTTATTGTGTAAATACGCAAATAGAAGTAATTTAACCAATTTGAACCATTAAGTAAATTCTTGGTCATAAAGTCTGAATACATTTTGACGAAGTTTCCTACAACTATTTATAACTTTTAAGGCTCCACCACACTGTAGTGTTAAGGGACCGTTATTTCTATCAGGCAAAGAATTACTCTTTGTATTTATCTATTTACCTATCTTCTTCTTTGTCCATCCCTGTTCCCGTTATTTGGGGTCGGGTCTCCTCACTTTACGGCGCCAGGAGAGTCTGTCCTGGGTTGTCGGTTCTGGCAATTGGGCTTTCTTAAGGTCTCTTTCTATATTTGACCACCGAGTTTAAGGAGGTCGCCCTCTTCCTTTCTTTAGTGCATTTTTTTTTGGTGAGTGGGTAATCATCAAATGACTGCTCCCGTCCTGGGTGCGGCGGGAGGGCGTGTCAGACTTTTACTGACTAAAACCCACTAATGTTCCTTCGATTGCCCTATATGTTCAAGGGTCACGGTAACTATTTAAACATTCCACAACCCCGGCAGGCGTGCCCTGTTTGGCCCCTTCCAGTGCTGACTTCTTCTCTTTGAGGCGCGCGTGGAACACTAACGCGCCGCCGACTCGTCCTTTCTTTTGGTTCTGGCATGGCCAGTGCAATTTTTACCACGTAGTTATTATCACTTCGTCTTTTTACGTGTCCATACCATTCACCTCATCATCTCCCTAGCCTTTTCCCAACCGTGTTGGGGTCGGCTGCCAGCCTAACCGGGTTCAGCTGGATACCGGTGTTTTACGTGGAGCGACTGCCTATCTGACCTCCACAACCCAGTAACTGGGCGACACGATACCCCGTGGTTAGACTGGCCAGAGTTTCTGACTAACCAGTAACGACTGTCAAAGTTCTACGAATGACAACCGGGACCAACGGCTTTACGTGCTTTCCGAGGCACGGGATGTCAGTGATGTCTAAGATAAACTTTAGAAAGTACATATGAATTGAAAAAGTCACATTGGTACTTGCCCGGATTCGAACCCACAACCTCTTACACGAGAGGCGGGCGCCTTATCCACTGGGCCATCACGACACTCTACTGGGTATGGTGGTCCATACCATTCACCTATTACCATTTATTCATTTACCATTTATCTATTTACCTATACAAAACGGTAAACTGACCGACTGATTGCCTGACTGTTGATATATTATCAACGAACAGCCCAAGCCGCTGGTCCCAGAGACATGAGGAAGGATTCAAAAACCAATAAGAAATCATTTTTGGAAATTCCAAATAGGGAATGGAAGTTTTGATATTTACGCGAACAAAGCCACGAGCGCGAGAAAGCTAGTCTATAATCAACGTTTATGCTTCTATCTAGGGAACTATTTAGTTAACTCTTTAGTCGTGTAAACTTTTATAATTATTTTTTCAGTTCACAATAATTATAAAACAACACGCACATTACTTTGAAGTCTCGTAAAGTCGTTGGTTCCAGTTGGCATTCTTATTCTTGATATTCTTGGAATTCTTCATCTTCTTTGACAGTTTTACCAGATACCAACTACCAACTTGACAGGAAATCGATCCATGTAAATAACGGTATTTTTTATTAAAAAAAAAATAAAAACAGATGCAAAAAGACTGAAAAAAAAAAACATTGCACTAATCGTCATGAGACAAAATATAGGAATCGGAAATTTTTGAAGAGGAATTTTATTTACTCTATATTATATTCAGTCCCTCTAAGTATGCTTCTCGTTCTTATACTCATCATCTCCCTAGCCTTTTCCCAACTATGTTGGGGTCGGCTTCCAGACTAACCGGATTCAGCTGGATACCAGTGTTTTACGTGAAGCGACTGCCTATCAGACCTCCACAACCCAGTAACTGGGCAACACGATACTATTTGGTTAGACTGGTCAGACTTTCTGGCTTCTGAATATCCGTAACAACTGTCAAAGTTCTATGAATGAAAACCGGGACCAACGGCTTAAAGTGCTTTCCGAGGCACGGGATGTCAGTGATGTCCAAGATAAACTTTAGAAAGTACATATGAATTGAAAAAGTCACATTGGTATTTGCCCGGATTCGAACCCGCAACCTCTTACACGAGAGACTGCCTTATCCAACGGGCCATCATGATACTTCTCTGTCTTATACTGATGATGATAATTCGCGGTTTGTGTACTTCCAAAATCGATCATTAAACTTACTCCGCGTATTATTACTATGTCTTCTGTTCTTTACTTTCAACAACAGATCGAATATCGTTTTTCCTTATTCCTTATCTAAATTCAATGTTATTATTTATTTTCTCTTTCATTAACTTTTTCATCGTTTTTGTTGTCTTGTTATTCAAACAATTTGGTTAAAGCCCAACGAAATCCGATTAAATCTTTCTCAGGTTACCATCGTCGAAGACAGGGCAATGAAATATAATACCATGGAACTGTGTCCGATTGGTTGATAATAAACTGAAATAACAATCAGTAAGAGACTTGAAGCTAGAGGCTAGTACTGAACTGTAAGGCCGTATACAGAAAGAAAGCTGGAAACTTATAAGCGCTTGCCGGCGCTTATCAATGCTGGTAATCCGCGCAGGAAAATATATGAACATCGACAAGCTTCAACACGCGCTGGTCAGCGCTGGGCGTTGCCATAACAACTGCAATCAAATCATTCCGACATTTTGATTAGTCTGCTTCAACCTGCTTCCTTTGTGTAGAACGGACCAGCGCTGACTAGCGCTTATAAGTTTCCAGCTTTCTTTCTGTATACGGCCTAAGTTTGTAGAAGCCTGATCCAAATGATACAGTACTAAAATTTGGTACTGTTGCCTCGGCTGCGGAAAACCAAAAGTGGCGAAAGTATAGTAACCTTACTGGTAATTATATTTGAGCTAAGAGGTCTGAGTATTCACCTTATTTTTAAAATGCTGTCCAAAAGACAGATTGACTCTTCCAAAGGCTGGCTTTTACTTTGGCCCATTGCCGTCTAACGTGGCAATGCTGCCAGCTTCTTGTTCACCGCCGGTTGACAGCGAGACGGAGGAGGTTTTGATACCAAATAATTTTTTAACCGACTTGAAAAAAGGAGGAGGTTCTCAATTCGTCTGTATGTTTTTTTTTTGTATGTTTGTTACGCGATATCTCCGTCAATTGTAAACGGATTTTGATGGTTTTTTTTTTGTTTGATAGGTCATGATTCAGGAGTGGTCCCATATAAATTTTGTGGCGATCGGTTCAGTGCTTCTCGAAAAATTCACCAAGAACCAAAAAACTTGAGATACGCACACATCGTCTATGTATATTACACAGACGAAGTGTGCGTTTCTTCAAGTTTCTATTTTCGTTTTATACTGATATACTGTTATACACAGTCAGACATTGGGAGTCGACACCAAAAAGTAAAAAATAAAAAACTTTTTCCAAAAAAAAAGAACCGCCTTCAAAATCTAAAAACCCAAAAATAACTAAAATTTCGGAAGTCGGTGGCAAACTGGCAACACAAATTAACTGTTAGAAGAGAAGCCACCGGCTTCCGAAATTTTAGTTATTTTTGGGTTTTTAGATTTTGAAGGCGGTTCTTTTTTTTTGGAAAAAGTTTTTTTATTCTAGTGTTTTTTTTTAGATTAATAATATTTTTTAAAAGTAACTACATATTTAAAGAAATTTAATAATTCGGGTAAAAAAACGCTAAAATGTGTTCTTTCCAAAACGTTGCCTGAAAATTTTGATATAGAAATATGTTTGCTGTAAGAATTCTGAGCTTAGATTGCCTTTCTGCTAAGTTAATTTCATGCAATTTGGATGTAATTTTTTGCGTCGACAGTTTCAATTTATTAACATTTAGAATTTAGGACTCTATTTCGTCGTGCCAACGTGGTAGACGTACTTTTTATACATATAAAATAACGGATATTTATTTATTTTATATTAATGATTGCTAGCGGGTCATTCGGGCAACAATTTGGCGCCACCAGATAAATAAAATAAATATCTTTGGACAAGTTACACACGGCATCTTATTCCAAGTCAAACAGAACTTGTATTGTGGTACAGGTAACTGATATATTTATATTATCCTTACTAATATTATAAATGGGAAAGTGTGTCTGTCTGTCTGTCTGTCTGTATGTTTGTCTTTCTTTCACGGCAAAACGGAGCGACGAATTGACGTGAATTTTTAAGTGGAGATAGTTGAAGGGATGGAGAGTAACATAGGCTACTTTTTGTCTCTTTCTAAAGCGAGCGAAGCCGCGGGCAAAAGCTAGTTATTTATAAATGCATACCTGTGTAACAGATAAATTACACCCAGAGATCATCGATCACTAATAATTACTGATCGGTGCCAGAGACAGAACAAATAATCATCCTGTTACATGAAGTTGGACACCGGGATGGAAATCGAACCCACCACCTCTTTAGCAGTAAGGATCAATAACCAGTAGACCAACAAGCTTAATTGTGTACTGTACCTAATTACTGCACAATTACTGAGCAAATTTTTTGTAGCACGTCCGATGACGTCACCATTGAGTTCTAATAAAATAGGTCCCTAAATTCTAACGAGAACGAGATGACGGCCAACCGAGTTTAGTATGAGGTGATCTGACACGCGGCTATAGTAAATGTATGTATCGCCATTTCGGCGCCGTAACCGAATATAAGTCGACGTGACGGTGATGGCGGTGGACAAACAAATGTTACTAAATTGAAACTGTCCAAGTTGTAGCTGTCTTGTTTGTGGTCAATTTAAACTCTAAACGCATGTTCAATGACGCTATCTAACCCGTCTGTTGCAGAGCAACCTCTTTTTTGATACTATATTATTTTTGTATCTTTTTTGGAATCAGTTTTAAATTAGAAGAAAGCTTGTCATATTTTGTCTAGTGTTGTCATAGCTACATTTCAGTTTATAATTTCCACTAATTGTTAATATTCGTGTTTTATTCAATAAATATCATACTTCTCTGTTCTCAGGCTTTCAATCATCCGCACCACAAATCATACAGTCCACTCATCGTTTACATTTTGGTCCTTCGACGGTAAAATTTATTTTCATTTTCGTTTCATCTCGTAAGCTCACGTAAATTTTTCATTTGCCGTAGTAATATTTTTTCATCGTTACCATGAACACACGTAGCAAAAGTAAAGCCATATCCTCTGAAATCATAGCACCTCATACCTCATCGCCACCTTCATTAGTAGAACAATCATCTAATGTTCATCCTGGTGACGACGACGCCGCGAGTAGTATGCGCTCGGCACGTACCAATTCGAACGCTTCGTCAACGCTGAGAGCGCGGAAGGCCGCTGCGGAAGCTGCCTTCAAGCGCCGTCAATACAATAATTTGAAGGCGCTCGCTGAAGCACAAAGGCAACAGATGGAAGCACAACAACTTGCGCAACAGCAACTCTCACAACAGCTTGCGGAGGTTGAGGAAGCAGAATTTCGTGCTGAGATGGAGCAGATTCAGCGGAGGAGGTAGTATACGGAGCAAACGGAGTGTTTCAAGCCAAAAAAAAAAAAGAAAGAAATTGGGTAACAAATATTAATAATTCTAATAGTGGAATGAGAATGAAAATGTTACAACTGAGGTCTCACAGCCTGTCCATCTCGAGACAATGGACACTCAGGCTGCTGCTGATTTAATAGTAGAAAACCATAATTTAAGACAGGTAGTTTCATTCCTCAAACGCCTGGGCTGGCCGCAACAGGTGCTGCCACCCTCTTTCGAGGGCCTTGAGGGACAACACCACACAGTGCCTTGTCACAATGAGTTTTCTCCATTGCTATTAAAAGCAATTGCAGACACTGCCGCCGCAGCTAAGTCTCTAGCAACGACACAAAACAGACCACAAAAAATAAAAATTGACCTTTTTGCATTTGCTGGAAATGCATCACAGTGGCTTCAATTTAAAAAATTATTTAATTGTACTAAAATATCCTACACCCCCACAGAGAAACGTCGCGCGCTTACAGTGCGCGCTCCGTGGTCCCGCACGTGAAGCTGTCGCGTCGCTGCTCGTCTCCGCTGAGGATCCTGACGAGATCATGTGTGCACTCGAGCGAAGTTTTGCAAGCCCGGAGTTAATAGTTTTGGGTGAGGTACAGGTACTGAGGCAATTACCACGTGTAGGTATTGACCTCAAAGAACTTGGTGTAGTCGCCAACACAGTTCGGAATAGTTTATCTACGATTAAATTACTTAACCATTGTGAGTATCTTCACTCACCTGAGCTTTATCATGTAATTTTAGGAAAGTTGAATCCTTTATTAAAAATGAGATGGTCTGACTACGCATCAGAACAAACAAGCCCTTTTACTTCTAAACTTAAAGTGATGTCTGATTTTCTAATTCGCGAACATGAGCGCTTTGTGAAATTTGCTTTGTCGCCGGAGTTAAGTCTGTCACTACAATCACACGTAACTTCGTCCATTAATAAAGTAAACAAACGCGAAAACATTCATTCTGTATCTCACAAAAAATAGCACGGATAAAACAGAATGCGTATTTTGTAAAAAAAACCACAACAACGTCAAAAATTGCGACAAAATAAAGTTACTCTCAGTGGATGAACGATGGACTTGGTTACGTGAAAATAAGGTTTGCTACAGATGTTTAAGTCGTAAATCTCATCAATGGAAGTCTTGTAAAGTTAATCCTTGTGGGGTCGATGGTTGTTCTTTTCGCCACCATCCTCTTTTACATGGCAGGCAGGGTACGTTCGCGACATCGCGTGCACTCGGAACACAGTCGTTCAACAACGCTGTGTGTGATAACGCGTCTCAAAGTGTCGCTCCTTCTACGTCATCCTCTGGAGCCGCCATGCAGAACACAGCTGAGGAAAAGGTAACGTTGAATATCGGTATTCAGCGCGATCATAAAGCATCATCTTCACCAACGCATACGTTTTAAAAATTGTACCTGTCGTTGTATCTGGCCCTGCAGGCGATATCGACACATATGCTTTGCTTGATGACGGCAGTACTGCCACGCTGATTGATTCCAGCATCGCCTATAGTGTCGGAATTACCGGACCTGAAGAATTAATTACAGTGAATTGCGTTGGCGGACTCAGTAAAAGTACAAAGATTCGTCATGTCAATTTTCATATTAAGGGTAGGTACACAAATGAAACTTTTTTGGTTAACAACGCAAGATCTATTGATTCTCTTTCTTTAACGGTCACAAACAATAAATAAAAACTCTGTGTCATGCTATAGACATTTGTCGGACCTAGTTGAGGTTTTGTCACATGTCGGACGCCACTCCAATGGTACTCATCGGTGCTGACCACTGGCATTTGTTAATTAACCAGGAGGTTCGGAAAGGTAGCCGAAATGAACCAGTGGCTTGCTTGACAGCATTAGGCTGGGTACTTTATGGGTCGTCTACAAGTAGAACCAACATGATCAACTTTGTGAATCACGTAAATATCAAAGACCCACAGTTAGATTCTTTAGAGTTTCTTATTAAAGAACAATATAAACTCGAGGCTATAGGGATTTGTAAAAAAGAAAACTTACACAATAAAGAAGACCGACGTGCAATTGAAATTTTAGAGTCGACAGTTAGGCGCTTGTCCTCCGGACGTTTTGAGATAGGTTTGCCTTGGAGGGAAAATATAACAAGCGTCCCAGATAGTCATTCACAAGCTTTTTCTCGTTTTTTAAGTCTTGAGCGTCGCATGAGTCGGGAAACTGAGTTCGCACAGGCGTACTGCACATTTATGAAAAACATGTTACACAAAGAGTACGCGGAGGAATGCGACCCTAGTTCTCTTTTCATGACCAACTTAAAAATAGCAAATTAAATGGTATTAGGTGGTATTTGCCACATTTTGGCGTATTTTCACCCACAAAAGCGTAAGCTGCGTGTCGTTCATGATGCCGCTGCTATAAATGAGGGCGTCAGTCTGAACTCTATGCTGCTTCCTGGTCCTGATTTACTTCAGTCACTGTTAGGTATTTTATTTCGATTTCGGAGGGTCGTGTTGCACTTATAGCAGACATTAAAAGAGATGTTCCCACAATTTAGAATTCGGAAAGAAGACCGGATGCTTTGCGGTATCTGTGGAGGCCTGAAGGAAATTCAACGACCAGGAAGCAACCCATTAAAGAGTTCAGAATGACTGCTGTCATTTTCGGTGCATGCTGTAGTCCTTTTATCGCTCAATATTTAAAAAACAAGAATGCTAAAGAATTCTTAGAATTATACCCAGAAGCTGTTAACGCAATCCTGAGGGATCATTACATGGACGATTATCTGGGATCTCATGAAGATGTATTTTCAGCTGCCAAGGTTGCCGCCGATATAATCACGGTCCATAATGCTGCTTGTCTGGAGATGAGGGGGTGGATTTCCAATGATCAGACGGCGTTAAATCTAGTACCCGCAAAATTGCGAGCTGTTCAGCCTTTGGAAGTCGACCTTGGCTCTTATTCCAGCAGTATTAAGGCGTTAGGCATATCATGGCACCCTACCTTTGATTCATTAGGTTTTCGAAACGTGTTAGAGAAATCTATACCGAGAACTCTGACAAAACGAAAGGTTCTTTCTTTTTGATGCGTGTATACGACCCTTTAGTTTTGCTAGGCCGATTATAGTAAAAGGTCGTATACTTTTTCAACAAACGTGGAGATCCAATATCGATTGGGATACAGAATTTTCACACTCAGAAGCCTCAAGGTGGAATGAATGGTTCCAAGCAGTAGCCGAGGTCGCTGCTTTAAAGATTCCACGTTGGTACGCGTCTTGCTTGAACTCTGAGCCTTTGCACCGCGAACTGCATATCTTTGCCGACGCCAGTGAGCAAGCATATGCTTGTGTGGCATATTGGCGTCTCTTATATGAAGATGGTTCAATAAGACTCGCTCTGATTTCAAGTAAAGCAAGGGTATCTCCTTTAAAACCAACATCTATTCCCCGCTTGGAACTGCAGGCCGCTTTTGATCGCTTCGCGCTTAGCTTGGCTATCAAGGACAGTCATATCAAAAAGCCATCACGCACTTTCTTTTGGACTGATTCCACGACTGTCCTAGGATGGCTAAGAAGTGATGCACGCACGTTCAAGCCATTTGTTGCTCACAGAATTGGTGAAATTATTGAAATTTCTAACGTTTCAGACTGGCGATGGGTGGCATCTGACTTGAACGTTGCTGACGACGCGACACGTGCGCGCAATTTCAATTTAACTTCGTCGAGCCGTTGGTTCACGGGACCTCCATTTCTTTTAAAGTTCCCAGAGGACTGGCCCGTAGAGCCAGCAAGAATCACACCAGTTCGGGAGGAGTTAAAGCCTAGCGAATTGGTGGGACTCCTCGATTTGACTCCAACTCCAGAAAACTTGCCAAGTCCGGTAACTGCTGATTTCGCACGCTTCAGCTGTTGGCTCCGCCTTATACGGGCTTCAGCGCGAATTATTCAGGCCGCTCAATTATTTAAAGTCGGTTGTGGCAATATCGGTCACCTACGTCATTCAAACACTCGCCGTAATAATCACGCGACATCCCTTTGTCGACGAGACGTAGCGTCCACCACTCTAATACCTCTTACAGCGGACTACTAAAAGCAGCGGAAAGGCAAATTTTTCTAAGAGTTCAACTCGACAGTTTCAGAAATGAATATTGCTGCCTATTGCGATCCGAGTCAGTTTCAAGAAAAGCCGCCTTGCTAAGTTATCACCCACAATGGAGGATGGACTACTTCGGTTGGCCGGCAGAATTGGTAACGTGAGGGAGGTACAACCAGAACTTCGAAGACCAATTCTACTCGACGGAAAACATCCAGTAGTAAGGCTCCTTGTGGAACATTATCATCGGAGAACCGCCGCACATGGTAACAACGAATTGGTTGTCAACGAGCTTCGACAAAAATACTGGATACTGCACCTGCGACCCACAGTAAGAAGTGTTGCGAGCAAATGCGCATTTTGTCGTTTTCGAAGAAGCCTTCCAGCGATTCCGGTGACAGGAGACTTGCCTCCGCAGAGAATGGCACATCATCAACGGCCTTTCACTTTTACTGGCGTTGACTACTTCGGACCTCTTAACGTCACCATTGGCAGAAGGCATGAAAAACGTTATGTGGCTCTTTACACCTGTCTAACCACTCGAGCTGTTCACACTGGAGGTTGTCCACAATCTTTCCGCTGATTCTGCGATCATGAGTCTCCGAAGATTTATCGCACGAAGAGGGGTACCTGATACGATCTTTTCTGATAATGGAACTGCTTTCGTAGGAGCCAATCGGCTTTTAAAGGAATTCTATCAAAGCGACGTACAAAACTTTGCGGCGAACAGAGGCATTACTTGGCGCTTTATACCTCCAGCTGCACCTACGTTTGGCGGATGCTGGGAGCGGATGGTTCGCTCAATTAAGACTGCTTTAGGGGCCACGCTTCACGAAAGAGCTCCCAAGGAGGAAATTTTGATAACGCTCCTACTTTAAGCTGAAGCTATAGTGAACTCCCATCCACTAACGCATGTTTCTGTTAACCCGGATGACCAGGAGACCTTAACGCCTTTCCACTTTATAATTGGATCATCATCTACACAAGCTCTCCCGGCCACGCTTTCAGATGGAGACCTCTGTGGGCGAGTCGAGTACCGCAAGGCTTTGCGCCTCGCAGATCATTTCTGGAACAGATGGGTCCGTGAAGTTCTGCCAACATTACAGCCTCGCTTACCAGGAGATCGAACCATAAGACATGAGGTGGATGACATCGTAATCATCGCCGATGAAACCTTACCACGGGGAAGCTGGTCGCGTGGACGTATCTCCGCAGTGTACCCAGGAAAAGATGGTGTTGTTAGGGTGGTGGACGTTGCTACAGCTGCTGGCACATTGCGCCGCCCCTGCCGTAAAGTTATCCGTCTCATTCCTTGACTGTGCATTTCTGCACAAGGGGCGGGAATGTTGCAGAGCAACCTCTTTTTTGATACTATATTATTTTTGTATCTTTTTTGGAATCAGTTTTAAATTAGAAGAAAGCTTGTCATATTTTGTCTAGTGTTGTCATAGCTACATTTCAGTTTATAATTTCCACTAATTGTTAATATTCGTGTTTTATTCAATAAATATCATACTTCTCTGTTCTCAGGCTTTCAATCATCCGCACCACAAATCATACAGTCCACTCATCGTTTACACCGTCGATAGTCGATTGTTCACGAGAAGTGACATTGATTGATATAATTTTCTCGATTAGAATCTGTGGTTCGTCCCTAAGGGAAATTATACAGATTGAAACTGCTTTGTTGACGGTAAGTGCGATTATGGAATGAAGGGGGAACAGTGTCGTCAAGGTCATAAGTCTTTGTTACTTTTTTATTTGTGGATATTCACCCTTAAGTGCCTTTCGCACTTAAGGATGAACATTCATTATCTTGGTCAGATTTATTGGCAAACAGTTATTAAGTAAATAATTCAACCTTTCGTGTGCCTAGGACGTGGATCCACGCGAGACACAGTGCAATTTTAATATTGTGTCTGTAATTAACGCATTCAAAGGGTTAATACAAAATTGACATAAGCTTTCGCTAAACAAAATGACATCTCCATACATTTGACAATCTATTCGTTTTCGCTATCTATTCTACAATGCCACTTGTCTAGCCCGCGGACAGTCGCGCCTGGGTCGAAAAGACCCAGTACTCTAGTTATTGTGCCATAACTGTTTTTGTATTAGTTCATTCGTGTTGTCGCACTAAATACCTTCAAGTAGCTTCACTTGCTACCTGCACACTCCGTTTCAGCCAGTTCCTGTACGGCATTAACAACAATACGGGCGTTTCAAGTGAGTATGGGTCGTTTCGACCCTTGTGCGACGTTATGTGTTAGTGTATTTTTTATAGCAAAAATATAATTTTTGTTTTATTTATTTGTATATATATCGTCAAATCGTTCGAATGACCAGAGAATATATAATACATTAGAAGAGAAAGACATAGGAGGCGAAAATTCGTCACAAATTGAAGATTATTTGGATATTGACAATTACAATTCAGATTCCTGTTAGAGTGGTGAAGATGAACTCCTTGGAAACAATGAAGTTTCTGAGCCTGAAAATTTACGGTTCTGTTTGCTGCAAAGACCTGACTTGAATGATGTGACCCTGAAATATGTCCGTCAAAGTTACTACCTGGGTTGGAATGACACTGGTTGGAACTTAACCCGTGAGAAGGTGCGCTATGAGCAATTTGCTCACACAAAAATTTAAAGCATTTTTTTTAAGTGATACCGACGCCCTAATGTCTCAGGCGCCTAGATACCTTCCTAACTATTCTTCCCCTCCCCCGTGATGCAACTTTCATGCCGGTCAGGTCTGCTGCGACCGCGCAGCTAAGTGTTTGTTGAGGCCGCGTCCTATCGTGCGGCAATTTGCTCATCACGCGCCCATCCGTGTAAGTATTTATTTTTTCAATTAAAAATTATAATTGTAGTTTCTAGATTATTTTATTTTATTTATTTATTTTAAATTGGTTAATTATTACGTAAATACTCTAAAGTAATATTTTAATAATAATATTATTTTGTTTGAAGCTACAACACACATGTAAAATGGGCGACCAACGTCAAGCACAGTTCGAGGCTGGACTAGGATTCTGGTGATGAAATGTTGGATGCGGATCTTGAGAATGTAGAACAACATCATGTTAACACCATAGAAAGCGATACTTCCATCATTTGCAGTCCTCATGCAATAAATATATGTCCTAGACGTAAGAATAGACGGTCAAAAAAAGCTTGCACTTTGTGTAAGCAATTACTCAGCACCGAACATATTACATATATGTTTTTAATGTGTTTCGAAAGGCACACTTGTCCAGATCTTATGGAAGAGATTTTTTTTTAAGTTTTTGATATGTAAGATTTTTTATTGCCATTTACATGAAGACTGTCCAAATAAAAAAATAAAAAATTGTTGATTTGTTGTTGGTCTTAGAAGTTGCATTTATGTTTCATGGTTTTAATAAAAATACTTATTTCCTTACTTATTAAACCTTGTTTTATTCATATAAATCCATTATAAGTCAATAAGTACTTTAAAAGCAGAAATATGAGCATTTAAAGTAGTGTGAGTAATTTGCTCACGCGCGCCTCTCCATGTAACAAACAGAGGCGCGCCTTCTCACGGGTTAAAAGAGCCTCCAAGAAACGTTCGCACGTGAGCCAAGTACCAGGACCAATCAATGAAGCAAAAGGTGCACTGACGCCTTCTGATTGCTGGTGTCTTATTTTTCCCCACAGTTTATTAGAACTGGTTGCTACATATACACTTTAGACATATACGACGGTAGAAAAGAAGATACAAACAGATCGGCCAGGGCCTATAGTAATGTACGCGGACGATGTTCCCTCCCAAAAAGGACAAAAAACCCAAACCCAATGCCAATTTTGTAATACTTATATAATTAAATTTGTACAGATCATACTACATTTATATGTACCAATTGTGATAAAAAATTAAGCCAAAACTAAGTTAAGACAGTTATAGGGAAAAAAATCTAACTATTTTACAGTAGATCTGTACGTGTAATTTGGAGGCTGATTATAAAAATATGCTACGTGTTAAGTTTAATATTATGCCGCTATTTAGAAGAATGGTAATTTATTTTATAATAGAGAAGATTTTGTACGTGTCTAGATTAGACAAAGAAGGTTAAAGTTATTTTTTAGTTTCTAAATCGTAAAGAGTAAGATTTAGCAGTGATCTTTTGAATTTAGTAGCTAAATAACAAATATTAATTATTTTTAAGTTTTTTTTATTACCCTCTTTCTAAATAATTTAAAAATAATGCCGAAAGTTAATTAAGTTATTAAAAACAATACATTCAAAATCTGGGTCTTTTCGACCCGCGCGCGACTGTTCATGTCTCAAAATAAGACGCGAGTTTTGGCGGGCTAGGGGGGCTGGATCGAATTGAAAAGGATGGATTTCAAAGATTTCTTTGAAATCCATCCTGTACCTTCTGACATTAGCGTTTTCAAACAAACTCTATAATATTAGTATAGATTCTAAGTACCTACTATTATGAAATTTGAACATTCATACGTCCATTTAACCATACATTCATCCTGATAAACTGATGTTTTGTAGTAGAGTATTGGTGAAAACGGCTTTTAGATTGACACGATGGCTATTGCTGACGTCAAGATTACCACAATGATTGAGCTATTGTCTCGTACACTGCGTGTCGTGGTTTTGATTACCGCAAGGGAACCAATATTGAAATGGTTTGCTGGTATTGTTTCCATTCGTAGTTGTTCCTGTATGTGTCTAAAATCTTAAATGAACTATTAAATAAACCAGTGGCGTGCCTGGCAAAATAATACAAGCCCAATAGATTTTAGAAAAACCCTAACTAGAGTCAAGGTCACTTCTCTAATGGCTATTAACCTTTTTTATGTGAAAGTTTTCCACATCTCTTCAATGGAAAAGCGTCAGTAGGGACAACAGAAAGAAAAATTTAAAAATCTTGTTGTCCCCATAATGGGGACATGATCAATAGGTTTCCCCATCAATAAACCAAGGCAGGAATACTGTCAGACTAATGTTATGATCATATTAGTTTAAATCGGGCTTTCCAGAATTCTAGAATGTAAGGGCACGCCACTGAAATACATCCAAGATACAGGTAAAATTCCAAATAGCAGACAACTATTCATCTAGACACTAGTGTTTTAGGTGAAACAACTGCCTATCAGACCTCCAAACCCCAGTTACTAGGCTACACGTTACCTCTTGGTTAGACTGATCAGACTTCTGATTACCCGTAACGACTGTCAAAGTTCTACCGAGGCACGGGATATCAGCGATGTCTGACATCCCGTAGACGAATGCCCGTCTAGGAAAAACTTTAGAAAGTACATAATTATAGAAATTAAAAAAGTCACATTGGTACTTGCCCGGATTTGAACCTACAACCCCTTACATGAGAGGCAGGGTCCTTAACCACTGGGACATCACGACAAAATTATGCTCGAATATAATTAACAGCACCACTTAAATCTCATACTCACACCTCTTCCTTAAAGAGACATCGTTCTAATTTCCCCGGAGAACTAATTATACATGATAAGATAATCATACTGTTAATGTCATGTTAATTCCCTAAGGGGTAAGCTTAGCGTGCGTTAGCTATCATGGTGACAATCCTCTTGGGAGTTAAAGTTTTCTGCGTTAATCTAGCCGTGTGTTAAGAAATTTGCATTGCGTGGTTAAAATGACATAGTATGTAAGTCAGCAAAAGAGATATGTTACCAGGGCCGTCAGATACAATTAAAGATTTTTCATTTACCAATGGATATATTTTAATTAAAATTTCAAATGTTGTAGAAAGTAATTTGTTCTTCAATCTATTTAAATTTCATTTGGATACATTAATCGGTGTTCAAGAAAACCTTAATTATATCTTATGGCCCTGGTAACATATCTCTTTTGCTGACCGTACATGTATTCACAAATATCTCTCATCAAGAGAGCACTTTTGGTCTCACCTAAATGGTCATCGCATGATTTGACCAATACAATTGTATGGATTTCAATTGAGACTTTGATGTTTTTTTCTCAGAGTAGTCAGCTAGAAATATCATAGCTGAGTTTTGCTGCGATGGTCCATTTTATATTTTCTAAACATTAAAGATTAATAGATACCCACACAGATCAATGCTTGTACCTTCTCTGTACGAGGAGAGACCTTTACCCTGCAGTGGGACAGTTATAGGCTGGTATTATTATTTGGTATTACCTATTATTAGATACCCACTGCTAAGTATATACACATTTATACCAATCTGTGTCGCCAATCCGCATTGAGCAAGCATGATCGCTTGCATTTGCATTGTAGATATGGCGAAGTGATCAATGCTCAGGCTTATCTCTTGAACTACCCGTTTCATTGGAATAATTGTTCGTGTATATAATAGTTGGATTTATAACAACACGTGACGAGGCCCTCTAGGGTCAATGCCCGCCGGTGTTGCGGAATAGTTCTAATAGTAACCGCGGCCCCGGAACATAAAAGGCAACCATTCTTCTCCATACGAAACATTTTGGAATGGGCAGTAGATTCACTTTTGTTTATAATTATGACGTTTCAAAGTGCCTTTTTTGGTCTAATGAAAATAAATGATTTGACTATTGACTAACCGAAGGAACAAGGGTGGGTTTTAGTCATTAAAAGTCTGATACTAAGGGGTGGGAAAAGTCATTTGATGATTTCTCATCCTCTTTATAATATCATGCTATGATTTGCAAGAGCGGTGTAATAACGCACTTGATAGAGATATGTATGAACAAGAGACTACGCACGCTTATTCAGCTATGTTCAGCTTATGTCCATAAAAAAACAATTATTGAGTGAAGACGCGTACGCGTTCAACTTTCCGCATAATAGGCGAGACGACAAAAAAAGTAATAAGTCCGTCAGATAGATTATCAAAAAATTTTGGACCCGTGTTTTTTCTTTTTTCTCGTAATCGAAGAATGACGACGATACAGTGTGTTAAAGTTGCGCATGACGTCACGATCAGATACATTTTTTGCATTACGGTGACGTCAAAAGCCCCCACTCCGGAACTTTGTTGCTCTTTATCTTTGTATTATTTTATTAATTTGATCAAGCAAGAAATACGTGTCTCGTATTTTCGGCGGATCTATCAGACGGACTAAATAGAATGACATTTTTTTTATGCTGTCGTCATCCCTATTATGTTCAACTTTTGCATAAAATCTTTATTTTCTCTTAGCTTTTGCCCGCGGCTTCACTCGCGTTAGAAAGAGACAAAAAGTAGCCTATGTTACTCTCCATCCCTTCAACTATCTCCACTTAAAAAATCACGTCAATTCGTCGCTCCGTTTTACCGTGAAAGAAAGACAAACATACAGACAGACACACTTTCCCATTTATAATATTAGTATGGATTGACATAAGCTGATGGAGTAGATACACACATTTATGTGTAGTCCTGTCGTCATACTCTAATCTACAACGATACCTAGTAACCATTGAATACGACTTTTCAGTAGAGGTATTCAATTAAACATCACTACAACATTAGAACATCAAAGTCCAACTACGTTTTATTAAAAAAACATTGAATCCATTAAACTTTGTGTTACTTGAGTGATTTCAGCTGCTCGTCTATTCTGTCAAAATCACTCCTTGGATTTAGATGGAATCATGGTAAAATAAACAAGGTATGTTACTTATAGTCGCGATGGTCCTATACCCTATCGTTTTAGGTAATTAACTAAGTGTAAAGCATCTTGACATCACGACGTCTTTAAAAAAAATCGGCGAAGAGCGTGTCGGGCCAAGCTCAATGTAGGGTTCCGTAGTTTCCCGTCCGTCACAATAAGTGTTCCCACTTATAAGTTAAAAAAAAGGCTATTTGTTACAATGACATACTAAGTACGCAGAAACTATTTTGTACAACTTTTTTGTATTTTTTGTACAATAACTGTTCTTTCTATCAAGTTCAAAATATTTTTCCTAGAAAGTACTTATAAAGTTCTACTTTCCAGATTTTTTTCGTATTTTTTAAACCTACGGGTCTAAAGTTAGACCCCTTCTAACTTTAATTTTTCCTTTTGGAGCGATTATTTCCGATATTATTGACATTAAAAAACTGATTTTAGTAAACCCCTTTTCATTTTTTAATACCTATCCAACAATATATCACACGTCAGGGTTGAAATTAAAAAAAAACACTTCCCTATTCACATATAGGGGGGCTACCCTAATAAAACATTTTTTTCCAATTTTTATTTTACCACTTGGTCGGCGTGGTTGATATACATATTGGTACTAAATTTCAGCTTTCTAGTGCTAACGGTCACAGAGATTAAGCGAGGACGGACGGACACGGACAGACAGACAGACATGGCGAAACTATAAGGATTCCTAGTTGACTACGGAACCATAAAAAATGCGTAAAAAACATTCCGATATTGTATTAGAATGTTTTTTACGCATTTTGAGCGGTCGTTCCTCCATAATGCAGGGTTTGACAACTTATATGTTTAGCCCACTTCAGCTAAATTCACCAATAATAATATTATTGACATTCAATACACGTTACTAATAATAAATAATATGTAGTTACAATTTAGCTTGGAAATGTATTACTTTTACTGATTTTAAAGAGTTACGATTACGAAGACGTTACTCAAATACGATCTCAACTGCGATATCATTTGATACCGGCTTATTGCGAATGCGATGACAGGAGCTCAAGATCGTCGCTAATTATTTTTATAAACGCATCTTGGTTAATAAGATCAGCTATACTTCATGTGAACGAATACGTCTCATGAGTGCAATACTTAAGTGTCGAGTTTCGTTTATTAATCAGTCTACACTCAGGTCATGACTATACTTAATCCGGAACCTTAGCTCATAATCAATATTTTTTATTAATACGAACAAGATCTTAAGCTGGGCATCAAGTACGAGTTTTGATCTGAGTAACGTGTATTAATAGGGGCCTAAAAGACTTAGGCCTAAAGGTCTATTACTTAAATGACATTAAAATACGACTTCAAAGAGTAAACGTTAAGGTGAGTTAAGCTTTTTGTCAAATTAATTCACTGATTTTAGTTTCAGTGATGTACTCGGTAATTTTCCGCCCACGATTTTACTTGCGTGGGCGACACGATTTTGGTGGCGTTCTAGATTATTATTGGAAATTGAAAAAAGAACCTTATTTCTTCTGCACAAACGTTCATGCAAATGTTTCGAACGTGACACAATCCAAAAAACGCTGAAACATATTTTTCCTTACACTAATCACCAATTTTCATACTCCCAAGTACTAGAACGACATTGTGTACTTTCGTATAACCTTTAAAACCCTATTCGGCCCATTTACACTAGGAAATTTCTCGAATTTCATTCTTAGCTGTCGTCTCCTACGCATTATCTACCGCCTTTTCATGTCAAACCAAAGATCATGTTATATTCGAGAATTTGTGTAACATTTCTAAAATGTTACACTTTGACTAAAGTGTAACCTTTTGCTTCTTTTGGTCTTTGGTTAGTAACTAGGGAGCCGCCTCAGTTTTGGAATGGGTGGCACAGATATTTTAAAATCCTCGTTTTATACTTAAGAACCTTTCTTTTAAATGATTGAAAACAAACCACATAAAAATCCATAGCATTGTTTTAAAGTTAGACAG